>ML681963.1:133936233-134251527 GCA_007922195.1 Podocnemis expansa
GCTTCTTTCGAAATGGCCGTGCGTCATGTGGCCATGGCACTCCTTATTTCGAAACAACCTCTGTTGTTTCGAAATAAGGAGTGTGTGTGGCCATACCCTATGTGTAGTACTTCATTCAGCTCCCACTGAAACTGACCTTTGCGTCTTTGAAAATTGCACATCATTTTACTGAAAGCAACTAACCCTGCATTTGCTTGAAGTTGTATTGCCTCTGTCTGTGGAACACCGAACAGTTGTACATGAACAAACTTGAAAAAATGCTATTTTCCTCACATCTAAAATTACCAGGATGCTTCCTAGGTTTTATGTTCTGCTAAATTTCTCTCAAATGTTTTAAAATGTGAAAGCTAAAAAAATGTGTTATAAAAATTATGATTTGCTGGGAATAAAAAACACATGCTGGTATATTACTCAATGATATACTCTACTAACCCTACTGGGAGTTTTGTTTGTTTGTTTGTAACAAATTGCACAGAGAAAGAACTATGCTAATATGTACTTAAAGCAAAATATGGTTAACATGAGGTATTGTAATTGTCATCATAATACAGTAGGACTTAAAATAAACTCCTGGGATCTCACCTGGAAAACAGTTGGATTCAGGAACACAGGTATATATTTCCAGGGAATATTTGTATTGGAACTTTCTGATATGAAAGGTACAGACTCCCTTTTGACTGCACAGTGAAAGCATATAGTTTCTCTTTCATGAAATCCAGTGTCTTTTAGGGAACATTAATTAGTATCATTTTAAAGTGTTTTTAGGTTTAAGCTTGTAATTCTAATCATGGAAGCTTTCTGAAGAGCTAGGATCTTTCATATGCGAAGAAGCATATGGTGTCTTTAAAGAGTATCACAGTCCTCCTGTGGGTGTTGTAAGTGGCCAGTTTGTTCTGGAGAATTCCTTGCTTCCAAGCTCCCCACATGTGGTTTGCAGTCCTTGGCTGGCAAAGTTCAAGGATCCTAAAAGTCAGTGCTCCCTATACTGCTCTGGTGCCTCTTTTCCCCAGTTCTAGTGATTTCAACTTTAACAGCTGGCTAGGGAAGCCCTCTGAAGGTACCACCACTGCTCTGTGCCATCTATTGCCTCAGAGAAGCAGAAGCTACTGTCACATTGTGCCCTCTATCAAACTGCCCTGTCTCTGCACTATTCACTCTTCAGCAGGCTCAGCTCAGCTGTGAGAGAGGGGTCAGGGTATATACAATCCTTGACAGACTTCTCAGCACCATAGATGCACTCCCAACAGCAAGTAAGTCTCTCTCTTCCCTGACTCGCACCCTTCAGTTCTCTCCAGACTCCCTTAGACACCTGTTCCTGACATTAGTCTTAGTCACAGTTACCCTAGGAATATTCAGTGTCAGTGTCTTGGCCTCATCTTTTCCATCAAGCTTAATTGCATTCTGTGTCCCAAATGGAAAATTAATCTGAATTTTAGCCCCAGCGACACTAAACCAACACATAAAACAAACAGAAATGAGGCCTGGACCATTCAGTCAATTCTCCTTGCTCTCCAATAGATGTTTACAGAGAGCTTTCCCACCAGTAGAGATCCTGTTCATCTACAGTCTTAAGCAGCTCTGAGCCAATCTTCCCCCATTTCACCAACAGGTGCTAGCACTAAGCACCCTTGTATTAGGCTTCAGGCCTTACATAAATATATAAGGGTAAATATTCACTCTACCCTGCTGCTTTGCCAGGCATCTGTGACATCATGGGCTCATCAGTACCTGATAGTCCAATAACTAGGAGGAGGCTTCTGTGACAACAATGGAGACAAGGTCACGACTAAGCACATTTCTAAGTTGGGATTTTTATAAGCTAATTGCATTGACAAAATCCATTTACAAAGTCATGTCTTGATCCTCCAGTGGGCAGCACAGAGACCCAGAGTACACCAAGGCTATGGCCACACATAGCTTTTAAATCAAAACAATGGTCGTTGTTTCAATTTAAAAGTTATCATGTCTGAACGAAGTTTCATTATTTTGAAATGATGAGCCCCGTCATTTCGAAATAATGAACCTTATTTTGAAATAGTAAAGCCTAGGCTGAAATAGAAATAGCCATTATTTCGAAATTGTTGTTTCAAAATAATGCCGTTCGGACGTGTTGTTTCAAAATAACCATTATTTCGAATTAACACTTCTGCCCTTCTCCTTCCCAGGGTGCCTTCCTTTTTCTATATATTGGGTGGGGGCATGGCCAAGGGAGGGGCCATGATGCCACACCTCCCAGGGTGCCCTTCTCCAGATTCGAAATAGCAAGTCCTGTGTCCGGACTTGCTATTCTGATTTGAGGTTTTTGCTTATTTCAATTTAAGTTAATTCAAATTAACAATTTTATTTTGAATTAACTTATTTCTAAATAAGCATCTGGGTTTCATTAGTGCAAGACGCTCCCAGTGTGGAGCAACTGCAGGACTATGGCATAAGACAACAAATTTTATTTCCTTCATTTTTTCAAATTTCTTCATTTTTCAGTTTGCATTGGAAAATAGTCTCTTTTTTCCTTCAATATTAGGGGAAAAATGGATTGATGGAAACATCATGCAGAAAGTAAAGCATAGATTAGACCAGGGGTCTCAAACTCAAATCACCATGAGGGATGCATGAGGAATAGTACATTAGCCCGAGGGCCGCACCACGGAAACCTTTTCATACAACTATATTGCAAATATTGGTAACAACAGTGGTGAGGGCCACAGGAAATAACCTTGGGGCCCATGCAGCTCATGGGCTGCATGTTTGAGACCCCTGGATTAGACCCTATGGCTGAGATGGTCTGAGGAGTCTATGGTGTTTAAACATCCATCTGTTATTTAAACTACTGGAAGTGCATGATGGAGCCTTTGACTGCTCTGAAAATCTCAACCCATTAACCTAAAAAGCATCTCACCACCTATAGTTTTACAAACAATGTAGAACCTTGCTTCCACTGAAAGTAACAGGAGATCAGAACAGGACTGTGCTATATTTTGGAAGTCCCCAATCTATTAATTATATCAGAAACAGAAAAGAAAAGCACTTTCACTATCGTTACTTTGCTTATTACTACCACAACATTATTTTTTCATTTCTTCCAGCAAATGAGTGTTTTTCCATTAAAGAGGTGAGAGCCACTCGGTACTCACAAGTGGCACTTTTCTATTTTCTTAGTACAACCCTCTTGGCTACAATTAAAGCAGCAGCTAAATAGCAGATCAAATTAAGGGCTGATTCTGTTGTACTTATGCATACGAACCTCCTACTGAATTCAGAACTGAGACACTGGAAGTAAAGAACGAGGAGCTGGAAGTTACGATCTGTGAGACTGACAGTTAAATTGATAAGCCATTAAAAGCAAGTATATCTGACAGGAGGTGGCATTTGTATTTAGTGTGACTGAATTTATGCACCTTTAGCTTATCTTAGGACTCTTACTACAGCAGACCAAAGTATGTTTTCCAAAAAGTTTTGGAAAAAAAAAAAAAAGCTGGGTTGTTTTTTTTTTTAGTGGACAGGGTGAAATAAAAATAATAAATGTAATATTTTTCCTCCTTTTTCAGTGGAAAGAAAAAGTTTTAAAAGCTTAGGGGAAAATATGCTTTTTTCCCATAATTTCAGAACAGTTGAAATTTTTCATTTCCAAATTTCATCAAAAATACTTTCCATGAGAACTCTTGCAGTTCTGGAAATCTCCTTTTTCATCAAAAACAATGTCAACCATTTCTAATTTCTGCATCACCTCAGCTGCTTGCTAGCACGTGTGTGTGTATGTTGTTTATAGTAAATCAAGGAACCGAGATTGGCACGCTGACCTTGGGAGATCATCAGTCCCATAACATCTATTAAAGATCTCAGGGCCTGCTCACATGAATTGTTTCAACAGGAGCTGAATGTGCCCAGAACCTCACATGATCAAACTGTTAGTTTAAAAGATGTAAAGTACTTTGACCAAATTATGGAAATTTTTCATGGTGTCTAGGAGCAGCAGTGCCCCAAGATGGCTGCAAAACCCTCCCATAATCCATAAAAACTCCTTGAAAAAAGCAAATCCCACCCCTTCTACTGGGGAACTGATCTCCACAGGTTAGCGACTCATCTAACAGCAGATCCACCACCAGGCTTTAGGGGCCTCACACAACTCCTGCCTTCCAGGCTTCTTCCTCTGGTTTCCTTCTTCAAAGGACAGTGCTGGCAAATCCTCTTGCCTTATGGCCCCTCACATAGCCTTCTTGTGGAGCTCTTCCTGCCAGCTGCTCAAACTCCATGGCTATGTCTGTATTGCAAGTTAGTTCAAATTAAGAAGGCTTAATTTGAACTAACTTGGTATCTGTCTACACTAGGGTTTCATTACTTTGAACTAAGGAATTGCTTAATCTGAACTAATGAAAGCTTAGTTTGAGCTAGTAAGACCTGCCAGTTAGTTTGAACTAAGCCCTTAATTCAATGGCTGGTTCAAACTAAGGACAACATAGACAAGGGTTAACCCTTAATAACTTAATAAATTCAAACTAAGAGCAGTTAGTTCAAATTAATGAAGAGGACTAATTTGAAGTAATTTTAGTTGGAATTAGTGCATATTGTTAATTCAAACTAATTTTTCCTACTATAGGCATAGCCATAGAGACCTAAATGACACCTTCCAGTTCATCTCCCACCTCACGCATCGCAGGATTACCCACTGAAAAAAGGTTTTAATTTGTAGAGGTTTTTTTTTTTTTTTTTAGCCCCATTATCTCCTCATTATCTGTCTCTGCCCCTTAGTCACATGAGAAGCCCACTATCTTTAGTGGAATTAGCTGTGATTAAGAATTTGCTGGGATGGGCACACAGGTTTTTTTTTTTAACCTCCCTACTAAATATGTTTCTGTTCCTCACTGGAGCTGAAGTTCCAGTGAAAATTTCTTTTAAAATCTTGATATCAAAAGCTGCAGTATCCAAAACCCATGGTGGGTTAAAGTCTTAGATTTATAGTATAGTATAAATGAAATACTAGTTTATGATATCTGACTGCTCACATGTTGTGGTATTATATTAGGCACTTAATTAGATCAGTAAAATGCATTTCAATTTCCTATACCTTAGTCAAGCACTGTCAGAAAATATTTGTTCTTCCAGTTGCAGCATGAAAGACGTACCACAGTATATGCCACACCATATCTTGGAAACCTCCACTTAACTCTGCATACATATCTCAAAATACAGTCTGCATCAGTTCAAGACACAGTATATGCCCACACGCAAGCCGTTAAAATCGATTTATGTTAAATTGCTTAACAAAATAAATATAAAAATCATTAAATTGATTTAACTTAAATCAATTTGACAGGGCCACACCAAAAAAACCCCAAATCAAACTAGCATGTCCAGCCACAGGACTTGCTAGGTCGATTCAGGATATGGGCAACATGGGAGGTGTGGCAACATGGCCCCCTGGCAAGGCCATGTTCCCAGCCAATCCAGTAAAAGCAGGAACTGAACTCAGGTCCCCATCCATTGTGGCTGGTAGGAGTCTGTGTGAGACAGATGTATGGGGATGCTCCCTGACTCCCATACCATCAAGCAGTGGCTAGGCCCTCTGCTACCACGCAGGGTGTCCTCCTGCATTGGGACACCATGTTCCTGGACCACGATGGCCCTGAGCTTGAGGCCATTTCCAACCTATTGCTGGACCTCAGAGCAGGCTTAGTTCCCCTCCCCACTTCTGTGCCCTGGCCACAGGAGCCCAGCACAGACTGGTGGGAGCAGGTTGTCCAGGGACCCTGGAGCAATGCACAGTGGTGCAGGAACTTCAGGATGAGCAGGGAGGCACTTGCCCCAGTCATGCACCGAAGGGACACAGTAATGAGAGCTGCCATCCCTACAGACAAGAGAGTGGCCATCGCTCTCTGGAAGATGGCCATTCATGAGTCCTTCAGGTCCATAGCACACCTATTCAGCATTAGGGGGTCCACCATCAGGGAAGTTCTGCTCCAGGTTTCCAGCACCAGCAACCTGGTCCCACTGTCATGGCTCATCATCCCAGGTGACCTGCAAGAAATCATCACCGGCATCGCCAACCTTGGGTTTCTGACCTATGCAAGGGTACTCAATGCCACCCACATCCCTGTGTGAGCTCCGGAGCACCGTGTGGCCAAGTACAGAAATCGGAAGGGGTATCACTCCATCATCCTTCAGGACCTTGTGGACCACTGGGGCATCTTTCAAAATTGCTACACTGGATGGCTGGGGAAGGCACATGATGCAAGGGTCCTCCAGAACGCTGCCCTCTACTGGGGCATGGAGGCAGGCAGCTTCCTCGCCCCCCCCCCATAACATCACTTTCAGGAAGCCTGTCCTCATTGCTGCTGATGCAGCCTATGAACTCCACCCATAACTCATGCGCCCCTACACGGGACCCATCGACGCCACCTGCGACTTTTTAACCACCACTTGAACCACTGCTGCCAGGTGGTGGAGTGGGCATTTGGCTGACTGAAAGCCCACTGGAGTTGCTTGCTAACGCACCTCCACCTTGTGGAGGAGACCATCGCAGAGGTCATCAGCATGTATGTGGTCCTGCATAATTTATGAGAGCTCCGGAAGAAGATCGTGGTCCTCATCAGGGATGCTGAGGCAGAGCTTATGGCTGACCGCTTCTGGCAGCCAGACCCTGTGGTCCTGAGAGTGAACACCCCAGACAGTGGTCATTGCAGGTGAGGCCATGAAGGACCTGTTCCTCCTTGAGGCCTTGTAAGGAGCATGCCCAACACCACACTTGTCCTCCTGCACCTGCCTGCCCATATCCCCCCCACCTCCGCTGACACCCCCAATCACCTGCCTCCTGGCCCTCACCCAATAAAAGCACCAACACAAAGAATAGTGGCTCATGGATTTTATTTACAAAAAGGGGAAAGAGTTTGGGGATTGTGAGAGGGTATGGAGCAGAGAGGAGTTTGGGGACTTGGGGGAGATCTGGGAACTGGGGAGGTGGGAAAATCAGGGGACTGGGGGACTGCCGGCACCCAGTGAGGCTCTGCCCTGGCCTTCCACCCATCCACCGCAGGTCCGAGGGTGCCTACTGCAAGAGGCGAGGGGCTCCCCATGATGACAATCCTCAGCAGCCCAGCGGGGCTCATGACCGGTGATGCAGCGCATGCTGGTGGTGACATCTTGGAGGTCTGTGCAAATGCCCACCAACGCCTCACTCTGATCTTCCAGTACCATGTCGATGCAGTCATCGGTGTCGGCGGCCCACTGGAGCTGGTGTATTGCCGCATCCTACCCTGTGGTCTGCTGCTGCCTCCAGGTCTGGGAATCTTCATGGGCCTCCTGGCCCAGCTTGAGAAGCATATGGAGGAGGTCGTGGAGGCTCATGCGAGCCCTCCTCACGTGGCTGTTGGACTCAGTGTCATCTGATGGCGGGTGGCTGCACATGCTACATGCAGAAGTGTAGAGAGTGGTTAGTGCCATGCAGTGGCCCCAGGCCATGTGCTGCTGCCTGACAGTGCCTTGCAGCTGTGCCCTGACTGTCTCCGCCCCCATCCCGAGCCATGCCCTGTAGTATCAAGCCCCAGAGGTAGTTTGGAAGGGCTGCTGGGAACCCCTTACAGTGCTGGCATTGGCACACAGCCTGGTGTCAGGCGAGTGCCATTGCCATCTCCTAGGGCCACATGCTTTGGGCTGCTTGCTGTGTGTCCCTTGCCATGGCCTTGGGTTCCCTGCGCCCCCCCCCCACTGGTAGTTGATCCCCCACCTACCTTGGTGTGTGTGCCTCCCTCCCACATGGTCCCTAGCCCCTGTATCTCCTGAGATTGTCCGCTGCCCCCCCCCGGCACCTCAGATCCTGTCTGACTGCCCTGTCCTGCTAGAGCCAGGCCTAGTCATGCTCACATGGAGGGAAGGGGGAATACTCACCCACAGGCACCCCAGACATGCATCTGGACATCCCGTCACCAAGATCCTCCTCAGATGGCTGCACCACCTCTGCCTCCTCCTCCTCCAGGCACACTGTCGGTACCTCCTCCTGCAGGGCGGGGAAGACCTTGGGACTGGCTTGCTCCACTGGAGCTGGTGGGCTACTCCCAGGGTGGTGGCCTCGTCCAAATCAATGGATGCCTCAGGGTCAGTCAGCACCTCCAAATGCTGTCGTTCTGCTGAATCACAGGTTGCCCTTGGGAGTCTGCAGGGCTCCTGCCCCAGAAAGGCATCCCGCTCCTCATAATAAAGGTAACTGGTGTCACTTGTTGCTCCATGGAGCAGTCTTGCCTCCCTCACTCTGGCATAGTCCTGCCTGAGGACTTTAATCTTAGCACGCACCTGCTCAGAGGTGCAGCTGTATCCCTGGGGATGACAGTGTCAGGGCAACGTCTGTATATATATCACAGTTCTGGTGTCTGGCCCAGAACTGTGCAAGGATATCCTCTGTCCCCCAAATCTGTAGGAGACAGAGGACCTCCTTGTTGCTCCAAACAGGAGCCCTGCATCGCTTCTGTGATGTAGCAGCACGCAGAGCCGTCCCTTGGGGGGGTGCAGGGCCCTGGGCAAATCACACTTTGTGGGGCCCCCATTCAACCCCCCCCACACTCGGGGGGGGGGGGGGCTGGCCATCCCAGGAAAGGAGCAGGCCTCTGCGCTGGCTGTCCCATGACGGGACTGGGAGAGCCAGTCAAAACTGGTGGGCTTGTTCAGTGCTGCTGGTACACCCCTCGCTCCCCCTGGCCACCCATGCTGCTCTCTGCTCTGTGTCAAGCCTGCCTGCTGACCACCCAATCCTGCCACCTGAGCTAGTGAGAGGTGGGGTGACCCCTGGCCAGCCTGCCTGCTGCCCCCGAGCCTTACCCCTGGGCTAGGGGGAGGGGAGCCTGGCTAGACAGGCCAGGGGTTTGACTCTGGGCCAGACCTGACCAGCAGTTTAATCCCTGGCCAGACCTTCCTGCTGGCTGGGTTAGGTGGAGGTGAATCCTTGCCTCACTGCCTAGGCTTGGTGGGGGGGCCACGAACCCTAGCCCCGCCTGCTCCCCAGCATTGCTGCTTTGGATTGGGAGGTGACCCATGGCCCAGTCTGCCTGCTGGCCCCCCCAGCCTTGCTGCCTGAGCTAGGTGGAGACGACCCCTAACCCAGCCTGCTCTCTGGCGTCACCACCTGGCCGGGGGGGGGGTGTCAGTCCTTGGCCTGGCCTGCTTGCAATCCTGGGGTACGGGTGGTGGTGAGGCTTCCCAGGCTGCCCATCCTTCTCTTGCCTGGACACCAGCATGACCCGGAGCCCAGGGGGGCATGATCCCTGATCTACGTGCCCCCCACCAGCCCAATGTGACTTGGGGCTCAGGGAGAGTCCTGGATCCCCAGCCCCCTCCAGCCTGGCCGCTGGCCTGACCCAAGGCCCAGGTGGGCCTGATCCCTGGCCACCTGTCCCACATTGGCCTGGCAAGATCCAGGGCCCACAGGGAGTCCTGGATCCTCAGGTCCCTCAGACCCCTACCCCCAACCTGGCTGCTGGCCTGACCCAGGGCCCTGAGCAGGGGGGATCCCCAGCCAATGCCCCCTTGGCTCAGGCTCAGGGTCTCACCAGACCCCTCCCTCACAATACTTACCTGGCTGTGTGTTCCTTGGGCTGGTGCTGCCAGCATCTGCTGAAGGAGGAAAGGTTTAAACCTCCCTCTTCCCTCCAGCTAATAGCTCAGCTGCATGCTCCAAGGGGGTAGGGTGGCAGGCAGCCCAGCTATTCACCGGCAGAGCAGGGGCTGAGTGAGCTTGTGTCTGCCAGCTAAAAACATTCGGGGCTCGTTGTGGGAGATATGGGGCTTGTGCCAGTCCCTGGCAGGTGGGGGGGGAGTGGTGTGGGCCCTGCGGGGTCCCCAAAAGCACGGGGGCCTGGGCGGCTGCCTTGCTCGCCCTACCATAGGGACGGCCCTGGCAGCACATGCCTCAGCTGTGCTGTCAGCAGCCTGAAAGCACGCTGCAGCACAGGGCCTGGGCACTTCCTTCTTCCTGGTGCCAGGCACCCTGGGAGAAGGAAGGGCAAGCCACGCTGAAATCAAACTAAAGGTTGTTTCAAAATAACATGTCCAAAAAGTGTTATTTCAAAACAATCATTTCAATTTAAGCACCGTTTCGAATTAAAACCAGGTTTTAGCAATTCAGTATAACTTCCCTTGTATCAAAATGACAGAGTTTATCATTTTGATACAAGGGAGCGTCATCTGGACTAAATCATTTTCAAATTGAAATAACTAACATTATTTTGATTCAATGCCTGTGTCTGGATATGCCCACAATTCTAACACATGGTAAAAGTGACTTCATAAATACTTTAGCCACTGTATGTTTTCCTTCAGATTAAAATAAATTGAGGCTTGGTCTACACTGCTGACAAAATATGGTGAAAGTTGATGGGCAATATGCAAGCTACATAGAGGATGAGTATCTCCCATCAATTTCCTAACTTCTGTGAAGTGTGCCATCCCCACTACAGTGCACCAATAGGAAATGCCCATCCATCGATACAACATTAGTCTTTTTGAGGGGACAGATTAACACTGCTGACTTCCAGACTGATTGAGCAGCAGTGAAGATCTGCTTAATCGATCCCCTAGAATCGATCTGACTGTGCCTCTATTAATGCAGACATTCCTTGAGAGGCCAATGCGCCACAGAATAAACTCTGTTTAATCAGCATAGTTCTAGAAACTGTTAAAACATCACTAAAAGTTGCTAGGGTAACAGAAGAATATATTTATTTCCATCTTTCCTCTAGTTATATATACTTAACATCATTTTATGTACTCTCTTCATGAGTGTATAGTACAACATGACCGGAATGTTTAAAAATGCTCAACTCTTTCTCTGGGCACAAGATTTTCATGAGAGTACATGGCCAGATTTTCAAAAGTACTGAGCATCTTGGATCCTGGATGCTAGAAGAGATGGTTGAAAAAATGGAAGTGCAGCAAACATTTGTGTGAAACATATGTCCCTTTTTTCAACTAAAAAGTCCAAAATATGATATTTTGACCAATTCTCTTGCTGTTCAAATTTTTGACAAAAATTTTCTCAAAATATTCGATTTTGTATATTCAACAGAGAGAGAATCACATCTAATGCAATGAATATTTGAAGCTCTGGCTCTTATTTGGGTGCCCAAATTGATACAGTGCTCTTCTGAAATTGCCGGCTGAAATCATGGGCGACTTGAACTTGGAAATCTTGCCCAGAATATGAGAGCAAGAGTTAGAAGGATAGTACTTACAAGATGGTAGAGGCCCTAAAGAACTTAACATTCACTATTCCACAAAATGACTTGATAATTCTTGAGACCTGAAATATGAGTAACCACTTACTTGGAAGGACTTAAGGGAACTTGTTCATTCTGATCCCTGAGATTCATTGATCTAAAAATTCAGTCTTTTTTTTTGTAAAAATACTGAAGGGAATTATTAGTAAGAGAAAATGATTATCAGCAGCACATCATGGTGCCACACAAGGATTGGTATGAATATATCATTTTATTTGTGAGATCAGAAAACAGGTCCATTACAGGTACTACCTGCACATACCAGAGGGTGACATGCAGTGACTCATAGAATCATAGACACTAAGGTCAGAAGGGACCAATATGATCATCTAGTCTGACCTCCTGCACACTGCAGGCCATAAAACCTCACTGTCCCACTCCTACAATGAACCTTAAACCCATAACTGAGCTATTAAAGTCCTCAAATCATGATTTAAAGACTTTAATACAGAGAATCAACCAGCAAGTGAGCCATGCCCAGTGCTACAGAGGAAGGCAAAAAAAAACCCAGCACCCAAGCCAATCTGCCCTGAGGGAAAACTCCTTCCTGACCCCAAATATGGCGATCAGTTAAACCCTGAGCATGAGGGCAAGTCCACAACAACCAGGTCAAGAAGAATTTCTCTGTAATAACTCAGAACCCACTCGATCTAATGCCCCTTCCCAGATCACTATCATACCCATCACCAGTAGTAAAAGACAGACAATGGCCAAGCTACTTTGTCCATCATATCATTCCCTCCATAAACTTGTCAAGCTCGGTTTTGAAGGCACCTAAGGTTTTTGCGCCCACCACTTCCCTTGGTAGACTATTCTAGAACTTTACTCCTCTGATGGTTAGGAATCTGCATCTAATTCCAAGCCTAAATTTTCTGAAGGACAGCTTGTATCCATTTGTTCTTGTGTCAACATTGGCACTATATTCAAATAATGCCTCTCCCTCTCTTGTATTTATCCCTCTAATGTTTTTATAAAGAGCAATCATATCTCCTCTCAGCCTTCTTTTGAGAAGACTAAACAAACCAAGTGCTTTAAGTCGTCTCTCATAGGAAAGATTTTTCCATTCCATGACTCATCCTTGTAGCCCTTCTTTGCACCTGTTCCAGTTTGACTTCAGCTTTCTTAAACATGGGTGACCAGAACTGTACACAATATTCCAAGTGAGGTTGCACCAGCGCCTTGTATAACAGTACTAACACCTCCTTATCTCTACTGGAAATACCTCTTCTGATGCGCCCCAAGACCGCATTAGCTTTTTTCACTGCCACATCGCATTGGCTACTCATTGTCATTCTGTGATCAAACAACAAGGAGTTGTGTGGCACTTTAAGACTAACAGATTTATTTTTTGCATGAGCTTTTGTGGGAGAAGATCCCACTTCCTCAGATGCTTTGAAGATGGGTGAACTTACAGAAAGGAATGAAACTAAATGCAAGGGGGTGTAAAACATAGGATCAGGTCATATAGTAACAGCAAATCAGAGCAGTTCATAAAGTTCTGTGATCAACCAGTATGCCCAGGTCCTTCTCCTGCCCCATCACTTCCAGCTGATGCATTCCCAACTTGTAAGAAAAATTCCTGTTATTTGTCTCTAAGTGCATGACCTTGCACTCCCCATTGTTGAATTTCATCCTATTTCTAATGCTCCACTTTACAAAGTCATCCACATCACTCTGTATGCTATCCCAATCCTCCTCTGTATTAGCAATACTTCCCAGTTTGGTGTCGTCTGCAAACTTAATTAACACATTCCCACCTTTTGTGCCAAGGTCATTAAAAATAGGTTGAATAAGATGGTTCCCAGGACCAGTCCTTGGGGAACTCAACTAGTAACCTCCTTCCAGCTAGACAGTTCACCTTTCACTATGACCCTCTGTAACCAGTTCTTTATCCACCTTTCTATTTTCATATTAATCCCCATCTTTCCCAATTTAACTATGAATTCCCTGTGTGGAACTGTATCAAATGCCTTTCTGAAATCTAAGTAAATTAGGTCCACTGCATTCCCTTTATCCAAAAAATCTGTTATCTTCTCAAAAGAAGAGATCAGGTTGGTCTGGCATGATCTACCTTTTGTAAAGCCATGTTGTATTTTATTGCAGTTACCATTGTCCTCAATATCTTTAAGTATCTTCTCCTTCAAAATTTTCTCCAAGATCTTGCATACTGCTGAGGTCATACTGACAGGCCTGTAGTTACCTGGATCTCTTTTACTCCCTTTCTTGAAAATAGGGACTACATTAGCAATTCTCCAGTCATAAGGCACAACCCGTGTTCACCGATACTTTAAAAATCCCTGCTAAAGGGCTGGCAATTTCATCCGCAAGTTCCTTCAATATTCTCGGATGGAAATTATCTGGACCCCCTGATTTAGTTCCATTAAGTAGCTGAAGCTTGGCTTTCACCTCAGATATGGTAATTTCCACTTCTACATTCTCATTCCCATTAGCTGCCCAACCTCTGTCCCCAATCTCACCATCACCCTCATTAAAGAGAGGGGCAAAGTAGTTATTTAGATGTTCAGCCATGCCTAGATTATCCTTGATCTCTACCCCCCTCCTCAGTGTATAGTGGTCCAACCTCCTCTTTCTGTGTTTTCTTTCTATTTATATGGCTGAAGAACCTTTTACTATTGGTTTTGATTCCCTTTGCCAGGTCTAACTCTGCTTGGCTTTTGGCCTTCCTCACTTGATCCCTACATGCTCCAACCTCTAAAAGGTAGCCTTCCTTTCCTATCCCTCCCATCTTTCACTCCTTGTAGGCCTTGTGTTTCCTCCTAATTGCCTGTCTAAGATGTACATTCATCCAGCTTGGTTTAGAACCCATGCCTGAAAATTTTTTCCTCTTCTTTGGAATGCAGGCTTCAGATAGTCCCTGCAACTTTGTCTTGAAGCAGTTCAAAGCATCCTCAATGTTCAGATCCATGAATTCTTTGGTCCAGTCCACTTCCCTAGCTAATTCCCTTAATTTTTTGAAGTTAGCCCTTTTGAAGTCAAAGACTGTGGTCACAGATTTATTTTTGTTTACCCTTCCATTCAGTTTAAATTGAATTAGCTCATGGTCACTAGAGCCTAGGTTGTCCCCTACAACTAATTCCTCTATAAGGTCTTTACCACTGACTAATACCACATCTAAGATTGTATCTCCTCTTGTTGGTTTGGAAACTGCTTGATGGAGAAATTCGTCTGCTATCACCTCCAAGAAAGTCTGGGCCCTTTTATTGCTGTTAGTGCATATCCTCCAGTCTATATCTGGGAAGTTCAAGTCTCCCATAATCACACAGTTCCAAGTAGTGTTTACTTCCTTAAAGGCCCTAAAGAGTTCTTTATCCATGTCCAAATCAGATCCCGGCAGTCTGTAACACACCCCAAGCACTAATCCAGGAGAAACTCTAGTAGCTTTCTTCTCCAATGTGATTTTGAGACAGACAGACTCTGTAGTGCTAAGTCAACCTCTCTGAATTTCTTTGCATTCTATTGCATCATTGATATACAATGCCATACCGCTACCTTTCCCAATACATCTGTCTTTCCTAAAGAGCACATAGCCTTCAATGCCCGTACACCAGTCATGACTACTGCTCCACCATGTTTCTGTTATCCCTATAACATCTGTTTTCCTCTACCAGTAGTTCCAGTTCCTCCATTTTATTACCTAGGCTTCTCGCATTGGTATATAAACATTTAAGCCTTTGCTGCTCAGGTTTGCTCACATTCTTTACCCAATGTGGCCTTTTTTTACTACTGCCAACATCACCCATCAGACTTGTATCTGTGCTTCCCACCTTTTTACATCCATACTGCCTTCCACATCTTTGTCTTTTCTGACTTTAGTTTCCTGCCCCTCAAAGCTAGTATCAGGCATAGAGATTGTCCAAGCATCTCCCAACCATCGCCCCCCACTCCCTAGTTTAAAGCTCTCTTAATCAGTTGAGCCAGCCTCCCTCCCAGAAGTCTGTTTCCTTCTCTACTCAGGTGTAGTCCATCCCAAGCAAACAGTGTTCTGTCCATGAACACCTCCCAGTGCCCATACATCCTAAAGCCATCCTTGTAACACCACTGCCTGAGCCATCTGTTAACTGCCCAAATCTTCTCACACCTGTGTTGTCCTCCTTTAGGGACAAGCAGAGTCCCACTGAAGATCACTTGAGCCTCTAGCTCCTTGAGAGTCCTCCAGAGCCTGGCATAGTCTCCTCTGACACATTCCAATGAGAATCTAGCTATATCATTCTTACCCACATGAATGATAATCAGAGGATCCTTTCCTGCTCCCATTAGGATCCTCTTCAGCCTCAAATCCACATCATGTATCTTAGCTCCAGGTAAGCAGCACACCCTTCTGTTCTCAGGGTCACTTCTAGTTATAGGCCTGTTTGTCCTCCTCAGCAGATAATCCCCAGTCACATACACTTGCCTTTTCCTGGCAACAGTGTGCTTCTCCAGTCTATCCCCAGTTCTCTCTGACCAGGAATCATGATGTCTACAGCTGCTGTTCCCAGCCCTCTGCATCTGCTCCCAAATGCTCCCTGGGCTCTTATTTATCTCCAGTGGCTCAACTCCTCTTTGAATGGGACTAGATGCTGTCCTCTTCTTCCTCACACTCCCACCTTCAGTGTTCACCTGCTGGACTCCTTCATTTGCTAATTCAGCAACCCTGTTACTGAGTTCTAATTCACCTTCACTAGCTGGTCTTTTTCTCTGCCGCCTTCTCACAGTCACGTGTTTCCACTGCTCACTTTCCTCACCTAGCAGTCTCCCCTCAGAACTGGCTGTTCCTGTTTCCATCTGCAAGTCTGAGTTTTTGTGTTCAGCCTCCCCAGTCCTCTGCTCCATCAACTGTTCAAACCCCCTTCTAAACTCAACCATAGTTGCCACCTGCATCTCCAACCCTCGGATTTTCTCCTCCAAAAGCTCTATGAGGCGGCACTTCATACAAATAAAATTCTTTGGGGTTACACCCTCCAAGATAATGTAGATCCCACAGCTTCCACATCCTCTCATCTTCACTGTATCTTACCTTGTTGGAGTGACTTCTGCTGCTACCACCATCTCTGCCATAAGTCTGTCTTTCCCCTTCCAAACTCCCCTGTTAACAGCCTTGGTGCCTGCAGCTGGTGCTGCAGCTTGCTTGAGTGGCTGGCTGCCTTTATAGTTCCCCCATAGGAAGGCTTCACCCCTAATTGGGGTCACCTGATCCCAACTGCCACTTAGCCACTGCAAACTGATAAGAAAGAAAAAAAAGAAAAAGAAAAAGAAAAGCCAAACCAGAAAAAAAATACAAAACAGACAAGCAAACACACACAGCACTCCCAACTCCACAGCACTCCTCTACAGTCCCTAACTCCCTCTCAAACTCCTCTGTTAACAGCCCTGTTGCCTGCTCCTGGTGCTGCATATGGGTATTGCATTGATATCCTGCACACTTGCAGCAAGTGACATTAAAACTCGCTGCTTACCATCTCAGGTGCCTATAGTAAGTGTGGCATTTATTTTAGGCTTCAATAATACAGTCCTTTAATCACTGTAAACTGACAAACAATGAGTGTTTAATTGTACTCAGTGTGCCTGTGTTAATTGACATAGCAACACTATTATAATTGTTAAATGCCAGATAACATTTCAAAGAGAATGCCCTACTATGTAGTGATAAGAAACTAGCAATGACTAATAAAAATGAATATTTCATTTTGTGGCTGATAAATTATCAGAGTTTTTTCAGAAGAGTAGCTTTCTCCTGCCTGGACCTAAACTACCTTCTTTTGACTACAATGGAAGTCCTTCTACTGACAACAGAGGTTGGACTGGGCCCAAAAATTCTGATAATCAGATTATTTTGGTCACAAGTTTCCTTAAGTGTACCTTTTAAAACACATCATAATAGAGATATATTGAACTCTACAACAATGGGTTAACCATTTATTAAGACAATTATTAATCCTCTATAAACTATTCATCCATCCATAATCTGAAGGGTAACCATTTTAAAGGAAACAATCATCATAATGCAGTGATATAGAACTACATGAAGTCAACATCTGCAAGCATTTTTAGTGCTACTAGGTCCTTAACTACTGTCTCCAGACTGAATGGAAGAGAATATCTATTCACATAGAATCATGGTTTTGAAACTATTAGAAACCATGAAGTCAGTTTGGGAGGTAGGCCTCTCCTTGCTTACTGACAGCCCCCCAGTCTTAAGCAGATATGCACCAGCAATGACATATCATACAGCAGAAACACTAAGTCAAGCACTTATCACTCCAGTAAATCCCATTGCCAACTCTGCCCACATATCTACTTTACTGACACCATCATAGGATGCTACTAAATTAGCTATTCCACCAGAGGCTCATTCACCTACTCATCCACCAACATGATATATGCCAGAGGTGGTCAAACTGCGGCTCCTGAGCCACATGCGGCTCTTTAAAGAAAAATTGCGGCTCCTGGGAGAGTGCAGGAGGGAAGGGTGGCATGGTGGGAGATGGGACGAGAAATTTGCAGTGGTCGGGATCAGCAGAGAGGCAGCGGCATGGTGAGATCTGGCAGCGGAGGAGCAGCATTTTCAGAGCTGCAGGAAAAAGCAGTGTGGTCAGAGCCGGGGGAGGGGCAGCCCTGGGAGAGCCCGCAGGGAAAAAGCAGCCTGGGAAGAGCTGGGAGGGGAGAGAAGAGGCCGCGTTGAAAGAGCCTCACTGGCAGAAAAAAGCAGCGTGGTGAGAGCCGGGAGGAGAGGGGCAGCATTGTGAGAGCCTGCAGGAAAGGCAAGCACTCAGAACAAGTACCTGCCAGATTCTACAGTTTACCCACACAATATTAATTCTACCCTCCTTGTCTGTGTGAATAATGATACAGTCTTTAATTACATCAGTGCTTGATTTTTTAAATACTTTTCTTTTTTGATATTGTTTTCTGGATAAATATTTTTAAAACTAGCAACATAAATTGATCAAGAAAAAGTCTACAATGAACTACAGATGAGTGATGATAATTAGCAATTTAAACCTGAAACTCAATTGTAAATTAATTTTCTTTTTTAAAACTTACCTGGCATTTCCAGATATTGTAATATAATGCAAAATTATTTCTCTTGTATTTCTATTTTGAGAATTAAATAAGAATCATCAGAAATGACTGAAAATTGACACAAGTTTTACATCCAAAACCACTGACTACTGTGAAAAGGTTATTTAAAAACCCCTCTATTTAAAGAATGTTACAAGTACTTATTATGGATCATGGTTCATTTTCAGAATGCAAAATGATTTAGCCTTAGGATAGATCACCACTACCAAAAGTGGCTTTAGAAAAAAAATCCCTTAAGTCCATTGAACAAGTGTGCCTGAGACATCAGCATGTCATCTGTTTATAGAAGGAACTGCTAGCACATTTATTTTATAATAAAATTTTAATTAATATAACTGTCAATTACCAAGATAATTTACATTCACTGCAAAGTTCAATAGCAGCACTATACTTCTACTGATTAAACAGCATTCAACATGTATTAATTCTTTTTTGTTGCATAGTCAAAATCTATTTATATTTCAGTGCAGTCTTCATGAATGACTCTATGGGTATCTGAGCCCATTAGACAAAAGTAATTGTTGTGAAGGGCTGAGGATGGAAAATTGTGTTGCAAAATTTCTGAAAAAAAAAAATCTCTCACCAATAACAATTTTACTTTGTATTATAAAAACCAAATATTGATATTTAGAATTTATACAGGGCCTGACCCCAAACTGAATAAACTCAATGAGATTTTTTCCATAGTATCGTCTGTGCATGGACTCCAAAGCATTTACTGAAACAGGCTCTGATCTTGCACTTTATGTCCCCCTAAATTCTCATTGATCTGTTGTGATTCTGAACAGTTGAAAAGGTGTCCCTGGGTGTATCTCTTCACAGGATTAAGATGAAAGCAGTATTTTCCCTTACTATTACTCTCATTTTAAAATCAATTGTGTCTGAGTCCTCAGACCGTTTGTCTTCACTGTTCATGAATATTTTAGTGAACAACCTTACTGGCAGAAATACTGGTAGGGAAGCAAGGGCATGGTAGGTGCCGGGATGGGGTGGGAGGCAGAAGTGTGGCATAGTTGGGGAAAGCAGAGAAGCAGCAGCGTGGTAAGAGACGGCAGGGAAGCGGCAACAGGGAGTGGGGGTGGGGGTGGGGGAGAGAAGCATGACATGGTCAGAGAAGCCATAACATGTTTAGATTTTCTCATAGGCCCTAATGCAGCTTACTCCTTGTTAAAATAAAATCATGTTTTACAAGTCCTAAACATGATGTGGAATACTAAGAAATGAAAATACAAAGGAGAAAAGTTTAAAACTGAAGGTAGATTACTTTCAATTTTTGGCACAACTTACTGCTGTGAAGCATCATATTCCACAATGAAATTCAAACCATTGTGCAATACTTAGAGATCAGCATCTCAGAGCTTTTACCTGCTGCATTGACAAGTTACTGCCCAGATGTAAAAAAAAAAAAACTTGCCACAAGCCTGTAGTGTTCTACATCTAGCAACAGCTAAATTTTTACTGTATAAGCCTAGTTTCATGGTAACCTTAAATAATTATTAGAATCTGACATTAGTGCATCAATATTTGCCCTATTTTTACAATAAAATTAAAGTGTGCAATGAGTTTTAAGCTTAGTAATTTTGGAGTAGGTAAAAATATGTGGTTATATGTCTCAGTGCGGCTCTCGAAGGTTTAATAATCGACTTGTGCGGCTCTTGAGTTCTGTAAGTTTGGCCACCCCTGATACATGCCATCATTTGCCAACAATGCCTGTCTGCTTTATAAATTGGCAAAACTGGATTGTCTTGGTACAAGAGAATACATGGACACAAATCAAACATCAAGAATGGCTGCATTCAAGAACCAATAAGGGAACACTTCGACCCCCTGCATTTTCTGTGAGAGATACGACAGTTGTGGTGCTTTAACAGAAAAGCCTCAAATCAAGACTCCAAACTGAAACTGCAGTTAGAATTGATATGCAAATCTGACACCATTAAATTAGGTTTGAAAAGAAGTTTAGCCTGACTCTCTCTCATTATAAAAGGTGATTTTCCCTTGTCTAACCTTCCCACCTTCTTATTTGTTGGTCTACTCTCTTTGAATCAAAACAACTTGCTTGGTTTGCTGAAAAATGTCTGAACTGACCTTGTGACTTACCTTTCTCCGCATTTATATATTTCCCTTCCATACTGTAGTTTCCATTTCATGAATTTGATGAAGTAGGATTTTACCCAGCAGAGTTCATGCGATAAATAAATCTGTTAGTCTTTAAAAGTGCCACAGAACACCTTGCTTGTTTTGCTGAACTAGACTAACACACAGCTACCCCTCTGCAATTCAACATAAAGTCAGCTGAAGTTGTGCTTCACTGCCATTCTAGTCCCTTCACCTAGATCCAGATTTTTACATATAGAAAAACTTACTAGTCTATAAAGTGATGAGCTCATTTACTGGAAGTAGATGGGTTGTACTGAAAGTTTTCCATAAAGCATTTTTTCTCCCTGTTCTCTTAACATGTGGCATAATACTCAAGTTTCTCTTCTTTTTTTTTTGCATCTCCAGCACTTATCCTTTGCTTTTACAGCAGCTGCAGCTATTCTGATGGAATTAACTGAAATCTTGCATCAAGTGTGGATTTCCTGATGTTTGAGATATTTCATTGTGATTCGGTAATTTGATCATTAAGGTCTTTGCTCTCCAGTTTTTCTTAATTAACTCTATTGAATTGTAACCACATCTTGCAATCTACAGCAGTAGGAAGAATATAGTGTCCCAAATATTTTAGACCATTTGTCAAGCATTGAAATTAAGTTTTATGTAGGCTGAGTATGTGGATTTGTTGATTTCCAGTCAAATTAGTCCAATCATTGTGATGCACCTCAGCACAGCCCTTAAAGGGACCAGCCCACAAGTTAACTTGCCAAGTAACCACCAGCCACTACTTTAGTCTCCATTTGCCAAAATCGTAAACTACGGAATTATGGAGAAATGCAGAAATAATGATATACATGGCTCCTTGTATACAGGTGTCTCTTCATACTATGTATAATTATCTTCCCCTTATCAGCTACCTGTTGAGTCACTGTGTAACACTAGCATTGATGGAAACATCTCCTGTTCCCAAAAGTGTGAGCTGGTTGGCCAACACTATGATCAACCCTGTCCCCCACACACAAAGACCTACAGTTCAGAATCAATGATAATACAGTTCTTGTTACCAGTTGTTAGGAACAGCACCTACCTAGTATCACTGTTAATTAAAGATTCTGTTGCTACATGTTTAATTTATCTAAGGATAAAGGAGACAAACATGAAAATCATGCTCAATATTTCATGATGGGGACTAATCCCAAAACTCTTTTAGAGACTGTGAATGTCAAATTGATTACTCCACCACCACTTTGCAAAAATACTAGTAAGAACTCAGGCCCACATCCCCATATGTGTCAATTGCAATAGGACAAATGAGTCCTGTGGCACTTTTAAAGACTAACAAATTCATTTATCATGTGAGCTTTTGTGGGGGGAACAAATCCCCCTTTGTCAGATGCTTGAAGATGGAGAATTTATAAATTGGAAGGACAAACTAGAGCTCAGAAAATTAAACTAACATGGCCACCCCTTTGGAATGTCAGTAGGAGTTATGTACCTAAATACCTTTATAGCTCTGGGCCTGAATATGTTGTTTACTAGGTTGTTTGAATAACTGCAAATGAGGGTTCTTCTTTTATTAGTATCAGACACACATCTAAGAATATTATGCTACTATTTTAAATACAAGTGAGCCTGGCATTGGACACAGCATTTTCAAAACCCAGTATCTAAAATTACATCCCTGAACTCATGAGCACCCACAAACACCATTGACGTTAATGTAAGCTAAACGTGCTTAGCAGTTTTAGAAATTAGGCCACTAATATACATACATGCTTAAATATGGGCCTAGGAGCTTAGTTTGGGAAATTCTACCTTAAATACTTTACTGAGCCAGATGAGGTTTAGGGGTTCTAGTACATCTGAGTTCTTGCTCTGGCACTGACAGGATTATTTAGTATTTAGAACGCTAGTCTGTGCTTGGATTCAGGTCCCTGAGCCACCACAAACATCCTATATGACTGTAGGCATGTAGTCCCTCTGTGCCTCAGTTTTCCCATCTGTAAAAATGGGAATGATGACACATTGCTGCAATAGTGAGAGCATATATACACAAAAAGGACTGTGAGGTAGCCAGTTACCATGTCAGTGGAGGTTATATATGTATCTGAGTTTAAAAGCCTCTTTCTACAGCCTTGGGCAAATGAGAGCTAAATTCTGCACTACATTACCACTATTTGTTGTATGTGCATATCTGAGGGCAGAATGCATTCCTTAGTTCATGTGCACTTTGGTTTTTCCCCTTTTGTACAATGGGTGATAATACTCACATGCTTTTTGGGGGCTGCTTAAGTAGTTAATATTCATGAACAGGGCCAGGTCAATACAGGGACTATAGGGGGCTGCAGCCCCAGGTCTCAGCCTGAAGGGGGGCCCTGGATAGCAGCCCCTATATCTCCTACCAACCCAGACCTGTGGGGCTGGGCACTGGTGCTGGGAGGGGCAGAGTCTGAGGCCAGCAGCTGCAGCAGTCTGCAGACCTCCTGCCCTATCCAAGGGTATCCTGGTCTGCTGGCACCACCCCTGGTGGCAGACCAGTCGGTTCAGGGTGGGAGTGACATGGCTAGCTGTGGCCTCTGGATCCAGGAGCACAGCCCACCCTGCCTTCAGGCCACTGGGGGAGGACCCTGGCTACATCCTGGGCTGGGGTGGGGGATAGAGCCTCAGCCTGAAGCCTCTTAATCTGGCCCTGGCCAAGAAGTACTTTTAAGATGAAAGTGTTCTGTTTGTTCAATAGTATTGTTAACTTGTTCACTTATCCTTCATGGCAAAAATTGTTGCAGTGAAATTCTTTTGCAAGAACAAGTAAATTCAACTGAGGCTAAGTACAGCAAGGATGAAAACCTTACGGAGTCAGAGATGTAATCTCATTCCCCACAATTATATTTTTGGCTGTCCTGTGTTGTACAACAGTGATTTGCAATGAGTTGGGAAGGGACTTAGGTGCCCCAAACAGGATATAGCCATCTAAGTCCCATTTGTGGCACCAAGGCACCACTGTTCTCCACAACACTCACTCTGCTGCTACCTGACCTTGAAGGCACGTATAAGTTCTAGGCTCCTAACTTCCTCACTATCAAAATTTTCTTGCCACTTATGGCACTGCTCAGGAGCATGCACCTATCTCTCACCTACAACACACAGATGGGGAAGGTCGCATTTAAACATGCTAAACAGTAGCATAGGTATGCTGCAGTCCCCATCCTGGCTGCAGCATGCAAAGGAAAAGACACGGGTACAGATGGCAGCAACACCTCCTGCCAAACCTGAATCCAGCCACCATCTGTGGCCAACTCCAAGAACTTACTGCTCTTCACTTCCCATGCACGTGAAACCTCCCAGTATGCATATATCCAACACAATGGCTTGGACTCAGACAAACGCCACCATCTTTGTACTTTCCTTCTTCAAAGTGTCTGACAAAGTGGGATATTCTCCCACAAAAGCTAATGTGATAAATAAATGTCAGTCTTTAAGGGCCACAAGACTCCTTGGTTTTTTTCATCTTTGTACTGTGGTTCAGGCTGATCTGTCCACCACCAGTTGCAGAAGCCAGGCACTATTCAGCACCTCAAGGGTCAGCACCACCCTGAACATAGAAGCTTTTCAGCAAGTCACTGCACTGATACGCATCAGCGCCCCACGACTGCCAGGCTGTTGGACTACTTTCTGGATACATTGCTGGACAAGGAACACTGACAGCTCCATAGGGTCAAATTCTACTGGCCTGCACCTTTGTGGTGCACCTTGGCCATTGCGAATGAAACATACATCTGCCTCAAGAAACCATAGTGTGACACCACATGCCTCTACAGGTCAACTTTGAATATTTCCACGCAATGCCAAATTAATGTCCATGACCACTGTGGTACAATACCTGGATCCTGCCACAAGGCCTAAATATGGTCACAAGCCAGACTCACAGAGTTGGTCCTTGAAGGAGTGTTTCCCTATGCCTTCCTGTTAGGTAAAGCAGGCGCCTACAGGGCTGTGGCCTTTCAAGGGTTAGGAGATCTTTAAGGACAGTGTCCTATGGACAGGAAAATTCTTCAGATCTTGGAGCATTTGGCCCCCTTTTCCCACCTTCACATCCCTTCTCCCCACCACCACAGATCACATGGTCCTTTTCCCAGCTCCTGTTCATGTATGCCCTTTTCAAACCACCATGCCCCACCACCAACACAGCGATGGGTGTCAAACCCCTGTGGCTCATGCCTGCTTCATTGGTGACAAACTATATCCCCTCCAGTCATGTTCTTCACCCCATTTGTGAGCCCCAGACCACAGGTAGAGGAGCAATATACTCATGCTCATTATCCCACTTGTTGGTGATAGCAAGTGCCTTTGGCATGCTAAAGATGCAGCAGAGCAGGCTCTGCACCTCCAGCTCACACAGGCCTTCCTGTTGTAGATCCCAGTGCTCCAGCATCTGTCTCAGGCATTTTGCAGGCTCTCTGCTGAACCCTGCTATTTTCTACACCACAGCCTCACTATGGTCTACAAAGAGGTAGGAGTCTAGTGTTACTAGGGCTGAGCTCACTTTGTCACTAACATAGTTACCTGACACAAGACATGGTGGCTTCCTCAGCTCTTGCGGAGTTTGCAACAGGACCAGACTAGCTTCTGCTGTCTGGGGGAGGGGGGGAAAGAGCTGTCTTCAATGCAGCTTAGAACAGTAACTCTTCCACTGCAGATAAAAACTTACCTACCCATTGGGCCAGAGAAAGCGAGAGACTAGAAATAACTTAGCAGTCCAGTTGTTTGGACACTCACTGCAGAGCAGAGAAGCAAGTCCAGCAAGGACACTCCTCCACTGCTTCAGTGACTCTTTCATTAGTTATCTACAGTGGTGGAGCTTCACCTGCTGAGATTGAAGGGGGCCCACATCAGCATATCCCATACTCTAGTGGCTAGAGCACTCTCCCAAGAGGTATTGTAGCTGCAGCTTCCAACCCTCCCCACCACCACTGCTGCAAGAAAAGGGAATCTGGACTCCACCACATCCCTGGTGAGTGCTCTTACTCCTTGCCTACCACCACCTCCTTCACTTCCATTTTTGTGTGGTGTGAGACAGGTGCCTAACTTATTCTTACAGGAAATTAGTTAGGTGACTAAGCCACCTGACTCCAGGAGAGCAGTTCCCGTTTGTTGGTCACCAGCAGAGTTGTCCACATCACTATAACCCAGATTTAGGCACTTGTCTCTGACAGATGGCTGGAGAGTAACACTCACTTCTGTGGTCAGCATCATGCATTGATTAGCCTTCAGCATGCTGGGTTTGGGAGATCACATTTTTAGGCACCTAATGTGCTCCATTCATCTTTTGGTGGCATTAGGCACCCAAAAAAGCCCAACCAGGAGTCGCGTGGCACTTTGAGACTAACAGATTTATTTTTCGCATGAGCTTTCATAGGAGAAAATCCCAAATAAATCTGTTAGTCTCAAAGTGCCACATGACTCCTTGTTTTTTTGCTAGACTAGACTAACACGGCTATCCATTTGGAAATTAGGCGCCCAACTCATCTACATGAAAGTTAGGTGCTGTGATGCTCAGTGTGGCGAGACCCAAGTCACTTCATGTCTGGCACATTGATGTGTCTTTTAGGTATTACACACACACACACACACACACACACACACACACACTCTCTCTCTCTCTCTCTCTCTCTCTCTCTCTCTCTCTCTTAAATGTCCTGCTGAACTGGGGCCTGAATTAAGTTTTTCAGCACAACTATACATTCAAAATGCACTGTCCATGATTATGCCTCTGACCTTCACTGAAGCTCCTCTGTTTCCAGGAATCATCCTTGCCAATAAGTTATTCACTAAAAAACTATTTGCAGAAAGTACACACAGGGGGGCATAAACACAGCTGAAGCAAATTCAAGGTTTTTTTTTTTAATTGACTGACTATTTGAAGGAAAATGTTTGAAGCTTTTATGATAACCTGTTGCTCTCCATAGCAAACCTGAGTGATCCTTCCCTGATGAACTGCAACACTATACAAGCCTCTAAGTAGGCTTTAATATGAGCGTAGACACTTTTAGAGGCTGCCGTGTCAAAGTGAATTAAAGTGTCACTAAGTGCTTCATAACACAACTGACCAAAATGATTTCTTCAGGGCAATTAAGTTTTGCTATGTCAATCATCCAACAGGCAGTAATATAAATGAGTACAGCTCTGAAGGAATTTGTTATGGACAATCATGTCAAAAACCCAAATGCTATCCTACTATGGCCTTGATATGACAGACTATTAGAACTATTAAGGGCTAGAGTCCAATTAATCCACAGCTTTAACAGGCTTCAACTGCAGTGGGTCTCCATACAAATAAGCAAAAACGGATGACAGAAAAGACACCTCCAGGTAGCTAATGACCAAGTGCAGTAGTTGAAGGCCGTTAACCCATCTGGTAATTAACTGCTGGGACAGACAAAAGCAGAAGCTCATAGTTCTTTTATAAACTATATATTTTAAAAAAATGAATTACTTTTTCTTTTTTCCTGTCTCAGTTGCTACTATTTGGTTATTTTGCTAGTAATTGATTCTTGGGGTAGGGGCTGGGGGAAACCTGCACAACACCCAATGGGAGAGCAGGAATTTATAAGACACATTCTAATTTAGAAAATTTTAACTATAATGAAGTCGTAAGGACACCAAAGGATTGTGCATGTAGAACAAAATTTATATGCTAAAACTGCAGCTTGCTTTCTATTCTTGGGCCATCAGATTTGAGGCCAGTTTCATTGGTTGCACAAGCCAAATATCTCCAGATGTACAAGACGGAAGGAATCCTTTCATCCCTGGAGACAGCATGACACACAAGCCAATTAAAAAAGACACACCAACTCGCTAAAGCTCTGTGATTAAACATTTTAGGGTTAAACATGGATACCAATAAAATCAATGACAAAAAATAAAATTGACTTGCATGACGCTAGGATTTGGTCCTTGGGAAATAACAGAAGTTATTTCACCGTTTCAGCAACACTGAAACCCCATCAAGGAAGAAGAATACAACAATGTCCCTCTAGCTACAGGAACTGCCCTACATTTTAGTATGATGTGGAAATACCCAGACTGCAGCAGACAACAAGGACCGTACCATGGGGAAGTGATGGATTCAATATAAGCTAGTAAAATTGCTGAGGCCTGTGTGCATGTTCCTGTGCCTAGGTTTTGCAATCACTTTGACATTTCACCTAAAAAATGCCACCTGGGTGCAGAGTTTTAGCCTTATTAATCATGGTAGGGTATGAACAGATATCCTACAAATTTAGGATTTCAACTAGTTTATCACAAGCAAGTCAACACAATATGAAGGAACGGAGAGGCTGTCACATAATGAAACATGACAGTGCAAGGGAAGATTGTGCAAGGTTGGCCACCACATGCACAGTGGTTAAAGTATAATTTGATGGGCCCTGGAAACCTCCTAATCTCTGGACCCTCTGTCAACTCCCTGACACTGCCTTTTCTCCCCCAACCTGGCCAGAACTGCTCCCTGGCCAGGCCACTCCCATCCTGAGCACACATCTGAGCATGCTCAGGGCATGAGATTTGAAAACTCCCCCAGCCTGGCCACAGCTCCTGGGCCAGGGCAGGGCAGAAGATGCATTCCAACTGATTTTTCTATTTTGGGGGGGCCCCAGAACTCTGGTCCCTCAAATTTGTGGGCCCTGGAATTGCGTTTTGGGGGCATTCTGACTTACTTTAACCCCTCGTCATACATCACATTCACATTTTGCTGCTCACATGAAAAAGGTATGTGCACACTGACCTCCTGCCAGGTAATAACTGTTGCTGATTGAGTAGATGTCTTAGCTGCTTTGGCTAAACAGGCCTGTCTTCCAGTAGCTTGCTCTTCTTGGAACATTCCAACCTGCATCATGCATTAGTTGGGTGCAACTCCTAGCACATTCTTGGGTTTCAAAGTAATATTTTGCCTGGTTGTTGGTGTTGGGAGCAGTGGGGCCTGACAACCTGATCCTCAATGCTTTGCTCTCTGAATGGACACAGAGGGCAATCATACAGCCACTGTAATTGTTTTACGGATTATGTGTCACTGTGATCCTCTTTCTGAGCTATGAGATGCATCAGTGAAAAGACTCACAGCCAACAAGTGGATGTTGGAAAGTTCAAAATAAAAGCTAACATTGCACCCATCAGATAGATGTTTAGCTGGCTTCAGTGGAGGCACACCAATTTATATCAGCCATAGATCTGGACCGTCACCTATGTGCTCAAAATTTAGGCACAGGAACATGAGCACAGGCCTCAGCTCTTAACTAGCTTATATTGGATCCATCACTTCCCCATGATACGGTCCTTGTTGTCTGCTGCAGTCTGGGTATTTCCATGTCATACTAAAATGTAGGGCAGTTCCTTTAGCTAGAGGGACATTGTTGTATTCTTCTTCTTCCTTGATGGGGTTTCAGTGTTGCTGAAACGGTGAAATAACTTCTGTTATTTCCCAAGGACCAAATCCTAGCATCATGCAAGTCAATTTTATTTTTTGTCATTGATTTTATTGGTATCCATGTTTAACCCTAAAATGTTTAATCACAGAGCTATAGCGAGTTGGTGTGTCTTTTTTAATTGGCTTGTGTGTCATGCTGTCTCCAGGGATGAAAGGATTCCTTCCGTCTTGTACATCTGGAGATATTTGGCTTGTGCAACCAATGAAACTGGCCTCAAATCTGATATAATGTGCAGCCAGAAGTCTCTATTACGTTATATTTATTACAGTGCACTTCAATATAATTTGTTTCCTATGAGAACTGTGACTACGTAATTGCTAACGCCCAAAGCCAATCATAATATAGAAAGGCGAGCAGTTTCCAGACAAAGCAATAGGGCTTTACTGTTTTTCATGTTGTTGAGTTTGGAATTTCTTATGGTGGTGAAAAAATAAAGGAGGCAAACAGGGAGGGGATATGTGTTGTCTCATTTCCAGTCAGTAAGAACCGATCTCAGATTATGTTTCTTCCACAAGCATTTCCTGGTTCCACAGCAGATATTGAATGCTATCGAACAAAATGTGGTATCAAGTAAATCTTTCAAGGCAGATAGTATTAATATACTTCAGAGGCAGTAACGTCTTACTGCAACTCAAAGGGATTCAAAATAAATAGTGAATTGAAGGACGGTGGCATTGATAAACAAAGGGGGCAGAACAATTGGGCCAAGTGGCCTTTTCCTGTTTTGTAGTTCCTTGTGATCTTAATTCAAAGATTGACAGATTTCATAATATGCAATGGAAGAGGCATAGAAGAAGCCACACACACATCATAAAACAAAATTTATCTTTAATTTGTAAGTGTCAACAGCAGTACAAAAGATGGAGTGATGGTGAATAGATTAAGGGTAGAGAGGACAGTCTTGAGGTAAATGAGCATAAATAGGCAGTCTTATAGACACTCCCCTGAAGGGTCTATACCCCTATCATGGCATACGGTATCAACCAAAGATGACATGTTTAACATATCAGGAAAGCACCTTGTGCAAAAAAAAAAAAAAAAAAAGAATTCCCCCCACAATTCCAAACATGTAGGTAAGGTGCCAACATACACCAGAATACACTGTATAAGGACCGTGTCTTTCAGTTGTGTCTTTTCCATTAATTACTGAGGCAGAGGAGGAGAAGACTCTTAAAAGTACCACTGAAAGAGTATTTAATATTTAATTTACCTCACGTCAATACTGCACAACAAAATCCAAGTTGTCTGTTTATGCAATGAAGCAAAGCTAAGAATAAGGATTCTTTTTAATTCAAAGCAGATTTTGTTTAAATCAATATCCTTAGCAACCTTTCCTTTTTACTGTATCAAGAGAAGAGTGTGAGAAAGATGTGATGGCAACCTTTAAGTTCATTTAAAAACTTTACACTGGACTGTACAAGATTCTTTTTTGATAAACTATTTACATTTTCAGACTTTAAAACATATTCAAAGCAGCAATAGACACTAGTTTTTTCTCTAAACGCCCAAATAATTACCAACCATGGGCCCAGGGTAGGTACCTGCATTGTATATAGAATTTCTACAAAGAAAACCTGCCAGTTAAAATTTTGCTAGTGGGTGTACAAACAGCAGCTCTAGCATTTTAAGAGCCACACCCACAGTGTTGCTACAGGAACCAAAGCAAAGTACCTTGACAAGAGAGTCTCAGTTGTCCCAATAGCTCTACGCAAACTTTACAATTTGAAACAGCAGCTAGCATGTCAGTCCAGCATGTCAGTGAATTGTGCTGATTAAATTAACATAGAGTACAATCTCACAATATACATCACAAACAAATTACAATGTCAGGAAATAAGAGTTACAGTAAGATAAGTTATGTAGTAACAGCTTATAAGCTTGTCTTAATGTAATAAAAAAATTTTACATGGCAAATACATTAATGAGTGAACATAAATGCTTAAACATCCTACTCTGCTACAAGCTGAAGAAAGAAAACTGGTGCTTTCAAAGAAGCAAAACACAAATGACAAAGGAAGACAAACGGAGAATGCACACTAGCAGGTCTGCAATGTGCAGCATACAAACAGTTAAATATTTGCACATTCCCCATACTCTAAGAGCACCAAGGACCTCACTTGTGGTTTTTATGAAAAAAGAAATTACAAAACTAGCAATGTCATTAGTTGCTTTATAGCTTTCATCTCACCATAAATACCAATTTGATAAGTTTTCCTTTAGCCCACCCCCCCCAACCCTTTGCACCCGATGTGTGAACTCTCGGAATACTTTGTCAGCTTTTTTAAATGCATCTGGTACTTAAAAGAAGGGATGTGGAATCAAATGAAATATGTTTCCATATACATATATTTTAATGCTTTTTTGATCCATAGTAGGACGAGGGCATTACAGAATATCAAAAATGTAATATGATCTCAGAAAAATCACAGGCTATATTGGGTTTATATAGAAAAAAGGTGTTTTGGTGAAGAAGTTATTCAAGGAGAAAGAGCAAGTGTTTTCTAAAAGATCAGGTGAGGCTATATAATTTTTTTTAATGAACACATTTAAGTGCCAACTTGAATCTTAAATAAGCATGCAAACTCTGGGGGTCTGAGACTATTTGTCAACTTCTCATTAAAAATATGAAGAATTTTATCACACATTCTACTGGCTGCATTTCTAGTGTAAGCCTCGGTCAGCAAACGATTCAAGCACCTGCTTAACTTTGAACAACATAGTGATGTTTCATTCCTTTAAATGGAACTACTCACATGCTTCAAGTTAAGCAGCTGCTTATATAATTTGTGGGGAGGGGGCTTGCAATATATTTTATAAATAAATTATTTTGATAAAGTACCAAGAAATGTCATGTCTTTGCCAAGATGAAAACCAGTTACCCATAGGTACAATGAGGGGACCATGCTCGTATTTAGTATTAGTTGTGTTTCCACTCTGAACAATAATTGTTTTCAACTGCTGTACTCTTTTCATAGGTGTAGTATTTACTGTACAAAACAGTCATTGAATAATAGCATAACTCTATTCGTTTTGGAGTTCCCACTCCATGGCAATCCTACCTCTTACCTTCACCTTGCCTCTTGATGAGCCTTAACGCACCAATCTAGGAAAACATTCTGATCCTATGCATTTTCAACAGCTGGTTTCACAAGCTAGATGGAGATATATGAACCCAGGCATTGATCAGAATTGGGCCCTGTCATAAGAGTTGTTTCTCCATGTAAACATGTACCCTGGAAATCAGAGTTTCTATTCCATTAAGACTAATTTCTGTTTCATCAAATACCAAGTGAAGTGAGCAATTTACTTCATCCTGGTAACAGACCACTTCAGGAGTGTTCTTCTCTTGAAAATAAGTCTTGTGTAACTTTTCAAAAAGAAAATATATTGCATCTCATAGCTAAAGAAGGTAATATAGTGTATAACTGCTTCTGTTCACAGTAAAAATAATTTTACTATACTTGTGCATTACCTGAATGATGATATCTTTTAAAAAAATCAGGATTCTTATTGGGTTCTTAAACTCAATACTGAGAGAACAATCTCACACATCCTCTTTGCATATTTTGTCAATATTTTTTCTTCTTACTAACTCCTGATATGACAATATCATGACATAATGAATACAGAAATCACCAGTTTAACAGTATTAAATCTAATTAGCCTTGCAAGGGCTTTTTTAATAACAACAATCTTTTTGAGGCATGTGTTGTTGCCTTCAAAATGCTATTCATTATCTGCTTTCACACAGGAATGAAACTATTTCATCAGTTTTGCTTGGATTCACAAAGCAAACTGAGTTTCCTACCAATTGTACTGAAAATTTGGTATGCATCAACTTTCTTTAAGGAAAAAGAAAAAAGCATTCTATGTTTGTGGAATATGCAATTAAAATTCAATGAGAGCACAAGTGAGGCATCTTGCTGTCCCAGCTACAGGTCCACAATACTGCTCTCACGCCGTGGATGTAAATTCAGCGTCTACATGAGGTACAGTGACTTGTCAGCATTTAATATGGACCAACATACACTGATACAGAACCCAAGTAAATACATAACTTATACTTCACTAAGTATCCATGAACAAAAAATAAAATTCTATTTCCTAGGTTATATTTACACAATTAAAAAAAATCTAAAATGAGATGGTAAATTCATCAAAAACTTTGTTTTGAGCTCCAATTAATAAAGTAAAAATGACATTTTTCCTTATGATTGTCCTTTCTTGAGATTCACTGATATTTTAGAGCCAATGTTGGCTAATAAATATAATAAAATGCTTAGATGCATGATCTAGATTCAATTACTAAGTCCCTCCCACTTCCCTAACCTATAAATGTAGGTTTTATAACATGGTGGTTCCTGAATAGCCAATCATTTTTGAGAATGAGGCTTTAAGTGACAGAGCATTAGTATTGAGGCAGGGCCGGAGCTAAAACAAAGTGTTCATACATACATGTATTTTGCATAAATAAATGAAATAACAAGACATAAAAATGACTCAAATCCGGCAACTGTGAGGCAGGCCCACACGAGTCGAAACAGATGACTTTTGTTCATGTAGTTTTCATACAACAGTTTCACATTAGTCAGAAGTGATAAAAAATACCATTTATATCCAGTGCTTATAACACTTACGAAACAACATCTGTGAGTGTGTGTGTTTTTTGTACTACAAGCAAAATCAAGTTTCAGTCCTAAAGAACAGTCCTTTGTTCTCCACCAGCCTGCAGAATATTATTTTGGCATGGTCATAAAATTAAAAAAAAAATTAACCTCCTAATCTAAATGTTTGGCTTTGTGCAAAAATAATTACATAAAATACAATGCCAGCAATACAGCATTCTACCTATGCAACAAAACCAGAAAGAAAAGAGAAACGAAATGAGATGGGGGGAGGCAGAGATATTTATAACTATTGAAATCTGTAAAACATTAATAAATAGTCATTCTTTAGGAAATAATAGGACCCTCCCGCCCAGTCCAAGCTAGATGTATTTAAAAAATGTTCAAATCACCAAGCAATATTAAAAACAAAAAAACCCACTTTCTATCAGTACCTTAGCCAGCTTAAAGAGGGCGCTCACCAGCTAATGACACAGAATATGCCTTTGAAGTCTTGGCAAGACCAGTTTATTGCTATTAGACATGGACTTAGAACACACTTAATAAATAGTAAAAATATAGCCTTTTGTTCCAAATTACAAAATGGTCAGAGAAATTTGACCACTGTGTTTCTATGTCATTATCTTTATAAATCGTCCTGTAAACTGAACAGTTTTCATTGTTTTTGCACATTTAGATGTGATTCCTACAGTGGTGACACTGGTTACCTCCACCCAAACAGCTGCAGCAGTGAAAAAAAAGACAGTTCACACTGCAGCAATTCCTTATTAGATCTTACAGGATCTACAGCTTTCTTACAGGAAGCTCTGCAAGATTTTGTGATGGGCATGAAGATAACCTGTATTAATACTGTACTTTTTAAGTCTTATGGGGCCTGACCCAATGCTCATTAAAATCAATAGGAAGATTCCCATTGACTTCAGTTGGGATTGGATCAAGTCCAAAAATATTTATTTGCATGTGTCTGGATCCTGCAAGGCATTAAGTGCTTTGCTGAGGTGCTGAACACCTTAAACTCACAATAAAGTCAGTGGGAGCTGAGGATGCATAGCACAAGTGCAGGATGAGATCAACACTACTGTCCATTACATACAGTGATTTATTTGTGATTCTCAAGAACGAGGCGGCCATGAAGAAAAGAAGAAAAAAATTCCCTCTTTCAGTTCTCCCTGTCTCTGCACATTTGGTATCTTCTCAACCTGGGAGCATACCCTCTTCTTGTCCCCCCATATATTTACTAGAAGTTTTCTTCGTCACTGATATTGTTTCTAAGAATACAACTAATAATATTTTCCATTTTATAGGACCCTTCATCCAAATATTCCAATCGCTTCACAATCATTAATCAAGTTTCTTAATACCCCTTTAATATAAAAAATATCGTTATCCTCATTTTGCAATTAGGGAAACTGAGGCACAGAGATATGAAGGCCCTAATCCTGCAAACACACATGTGATTAGCTGCACACCTGTGAGCAAAATTAAATACATACATATGTTTTTGTAGGACTGTGGCCTAAATGACTTCCTTAAAGTCATTCAGCCAGTCAAAGGGAAAGGAACTCAGGAGTTCTTTGTTCCATTCCCATGTGACTAATATTTGATAAATCTTTTGTAATACACCATTTACTTAGCTCTGCAATTCAGACTTTTGTGTGACTTTCACCGTAAGGTATTTCACAAAGAAATCACTGTATAAATATACTGAAAATATCAGAAAGCTCCTTCAGGTGGCCATTAGAATGGGAATGTACAGAATCTTGATTCACTACAGGATTCTACAGGCCCTAAAAATCCATCACTGCAGACTCTGAAGAGACATTGAATGTACCTGTCTCCACTGATTGTTCATCTGTATACTATAGAAGTGTAGATGTGTATCAAGACACACAGAAATATATAGAAAGATATGTACTGTATGTACATATTATAGGTATTTATTTTATTTTGCATTACATGCAATATACTGGTTCCAGATGTTCTTTGGGTGTATAGTGTAATGGAAACAATTGGATCATCCATTCACAAATTCCATTTTCATTTGTGAAAGCAGGTGCACCCTTATTTTCAGGCACCTGCCTTTTGTGGGGAAGGAAGAGAAAGAATTCTTTAAGACACTGATAAGGAACTATAAATATAATGCCACCGACAGTACGTTTGAAAATAAATATTAAGTATCTGGACCCTTGACATTCTGGAATGAATAAATTATTTAAGAGAAAATATGTTAAGACTGAATGCAAGGGTTAAAAGCAAAGGGATGGAGAATGTAGTCAGAGGTGGCTTCACACTGCTAAGACAGGCCTGTCCATAGCTGGTGATCGCGCTTTTGTGCTTAATATTTCACACTAATGGCACATCAAGAGGCAAAAGCAATTGGGCACATGCACCGTGGCAGCCTTGTTCACTATTTAAGAATATCCTGTCTCCAGATTCCTGAGTACTTTACCATTTTCTGGAAAAACAATTATGTTTTACATATATATTTTTTAAGATGCCAGAGGATTGTCTAAGACTTTACAGTGTCTTCCTTAAGACTTTTTAAAATGTTAAGATTCAAAAGTTATGAAAAGTTTGGCACATCAGAAATTCAGCTATACATGTGGAAAAAGTGGAATTCAGAGTTTTGTTTAAAAGATGAGCTCTGACGCACAGATGCACACACTTGCGGACTTGTTCTGTTTCACAATATGAAATCTGCAGTTTTTGTTTTCTAAAATAATCCAGAATAAAAACACATTCACAACCTGTAGGCTGGCACAGCATACCTGAGTGAGAATGTATAACCCCCATCTAAAACAAAAACTTAAACCTTTTTCAGCATCCAAAAAAAAAAAAAAAAAGACAAGAGACAAAAGGTAAGACTTGTAAGACAGCTATTGATTCATATAAGTTTTCAAGTCCCGATGTCTGGTATTTACTATATGTAGTCACCTAAATTTAAACAAAAAAACAAAACAAAAAAAAACAGGTTCATGAAAATTAGGGGAACAATCTGTCTCACACATTAAGAAACATTTAAGACCATTCTGCTGATGTAACTGTAGGAGCCACACATGCATGCAGGCTCTGTAAGAACTTTTTGTTCAATGAGAAACCAAAAAGAGTCAGAGTATTTTAATTCTGCAAACACTCCTCAGTTGGCACTGACAGCCTCATGGGCTTCATTTTCACTGCTATAGTCTGATTTGGGATCATCATCATAGTCCTCATACATTTCCATTTCATCCTCTCCATTTATCATTTCATTTCCAGCAAGGCTTCCGCTGTCCGCCTTCATGCCATAAGTGCTCTGAATGACAGGGATGCTGGGCTCGGGACTGGCAGAGGTGCTAGAGCAATCAGATGTCATCTGAGGTGATGGTGCAGTAGTTGCCATGGTAATAGCACCAGGATAGACAACACCTGTTCCTGTGGTGATTGGAATCTGAGGCTGTTGTCTGCAAGGAAATACAAGAGTGGGACATATGAATACAAAACAAAAAGGAAAGAACATGGTTTCCACGGACTGTATCTATGTAGTCCTTTGAATTCCAGATTGTGATCCTGAAATGTACAGAGTGCCATTTGCTCATGTCAAGTTCAAGTGGGGATAAAGATGCTCAGCACATCACAGGATGAGACTTTTGATGCATTCAGGTAGTGGGTTAAACATAAAATAGACTGCAAATTACCACTTAGTTTTCTAGTAAGTCACTACCAAAGCTGGCTTCTGCAACTTAAAACCTGGACTTTCAAATCTTTCACTGTACTTTCAGCCCTGCAGCGATACACAGAAGAGATGGTCAAATAATTTCTTGTGAATAATATTCACTGTGCTGAACACCCTACTTCAACAGACTGCTGTAAAGAGTACTATGTCCTCCACAGACCTTATTACTGAGTAATAAAGTAATTGAGGCTTGATTAATTGAAAGCCAAAGACTTAGGTTACTAAGTTCCAAAGGGGTAGCCGAGTTAGTGTACTTCAGCAAAAAAAACAAGGAGTCCTTTGGCACTTTTAAAAACCAACAAATTTATCACGTGAGCTTTCATGGGAGAAATTCCCAATTTGAAGCATCTGATGAAGTGGGATTTTCTCCCACAAAAACTCACGTGATAAATTTGTTAGTCTTTAAAAGTGCCACAGGACTCTTTGTTTTTTTGCTGTTGTTGTTTGGTTGGTTGGTTGGTTGGTTTTTTTAAGGTCACTAAGTGCTTAAGTCACATTTGAAAATGGGCCTTGAGCAGCTAAGCCATTTAAGCACTTTAGAAATTTTACCCGTAATCCTTAAATTTACGATTGCTTACTATTTGTTCTTGAGGACCTCTGCCTCATTCAGTGCACAGGATGGACAGTAAATGAAAATTGCAAGAAGAGAATCAATATTTCCTTGCATAAGGTACTGGATGATATTCAGGGGAGAGGAGCTCTACTGCTGGGTTGCACAGACATTCTCTGTGACACTGGACAAGATTACAAGATACATAAGGCATACAAGATACATAAAGCATACATGCTGCAGGGCTGAATTAAGGTAACATGAGCTTTTCATTCTGGCTTTTCCCAACTGTTCAGGGCTTGACTGGGTAATCTTAAAATCACATATTTCAATATATCCACAACCTATTTTTCAAAAAAATACTAACCAGACAGAAGTATCTTATAGACAGGGATCTATCAGCAGTAAGAATATAACTTTGGACACAAACAGTCTAATCAATTTAAAACCTATCCTATACTGGATTAAATTATTCTATGCTCAGTTTTAAAAAGAAGGAAGGAATTTATTTCCACAAATTCAAAATATTGCAAGTAGAGTTTTCATTGTTTTACTATTCATCCTTTAGGCCAATCCTATCCACTAGTTTAGGAGATGAGAGTCTTGACTGGATCCAGAAGGTGCCACAGCTTCATAATGAAATTGGGAATATCCACGAACATAGTCACTTCCTCTCCAGTGCCCTCAGCTACCTATTGGTCAGCCAGTGAGGTGCCAATTGATTAGAACTGTCATCTCACAATCATTAATTTAAACTTTTGCCTGGTGTTTCTTGAGTCTCTTGCACCATTTTAGCTGAAGCCATCCTTCCTTCCCACAGTTATATGGTCCAGGAACTCTATTTTTTACAATTCTGGGGTGTGACTGATGAACAGAGTAGACAGTGAAGAGTCCACTCTGAGTTACGGCCTATATTGTAGGAGCCTGTCAATCACACACAGGATCCACTTAAATGCTTGGTATGGGAAATGGGACAGATAGCGCTCCTTACAGAAGTTAAGCTTCATAATGTTTCAGCCTGCTGCTTACAATCCATCCTTGCATCTGTCCTTATTCACTGACACATCCTGGTCAGTGATTAAGGGCAAGAGTGAAAAAACTGCCATTTGTGCATTACTCTCATTCACTCATTGACACAAGTTTACAATCATGCTAAACATCATACTACAGAGCTACTGTGAAATCAGACTATTCCACGTTCACTAATTAAGAGATCCAGTGAAATTGTGACATTATGTATGGATCATATCACTATGAATTTTTGCTCTGAAAGTGACTATTTTTCTGTTCAATATTTACATAATTCAAATTGAATGTCAAAAAGAAAGAGAAGAGAAAAAAAGTAAATTTTACTGAGACAGAGAAAGTGAAGATGGAAATATCATTTGATTAAACTTTAATATATAAGCAAAGAACTGTTATCACTTATGCTTTGAACATCTTTTTCTGACACTAAAATTCATGTGGACACAACATGTGTCTCCTTCCCTCAAAGCTTCCATTGCCACACACTACTTTCACTATACTACCAATACATTGTGGGACAAATTCTGCTTCTGGATGTATGCATCTGTTCCAGTGAAATTAAGAGGAGCACCACTGTGCACATGAAAAGACAGAACTGGTCATTCTTTTATAAATCCCAACCTTGGTGAAGTCTCAACTCCCAGACTAATACACAGGGATTCATTTCAGAATAGAACTTAAATGGAATAAAAAGGTAAATGTGAATGTTGATACCCTTGAGTACATTTACACTGGAGCCTTAGGTCAGCTTAAGTAAGGTTAAGTCAACCTACAGACTTCTGCAACCACACAGGACTTTTTATTAAGTCAACTTAGCCCTAGTCTACACTTGGAGGACTTTTCGGTGGCAGTCAACTGGCAGATACACAAGGCACATATAATGCCTTGTGTACCTGCCAATGACTTTCTAAGCTGCCAGGACACACTGCTGAAAGCTGATCGCAAATGGCTTGCGGTTGACTTTCCCCTCTGCCTTCTAGGGGGCAGGACTTCCAGTGCTGACCTTAGAGCACAGCAGCAAACTTAGTCACTGCTAATCATGCCTGGAATGTCAGGCTGGTGGCAGCAATTTTGCCACCATCAGTGAACACATACCCGTAAGCACTTTCTTAAGTCAACTTAATAACGCCACCTCTTAAGGTTGACTTAACACTTAAATCAACCTTATTAAGCTGACTTAAGCCAAAGAAGACAGGGAAAACCCTTAAGTCTACCTAATTGGCCTCCAGGCCCCCTCCCAGAGTTCCTGACCACCAGAGGCAGCTACTCACAATGCACCATTCCTCCATTGACCTAGCACTTGCCAGTGTGGACACAGGCAGTCGGTAAGAGTTTTCAGTATGGACTCTCTAAGTCAACTTAACAAGGTCGACTTTAAGTTGACTTCACAGACCCTCCAGTGTAGATATACCCCTTGCTAGTAAAGACTCTGGAGTATCCATCAAATCAAGTAGGTCTTGATGAACTAAAACAATTATTCAGTCTATTTAGCTTCTTTTTTCATGTTTGCATATTGCCTATAAACAGATCCGGATTTTCCCTAATATGTTTCTCATTTGAAATCATTTGATAAATTTTTTCAGCCTATGGATTCAGCCCTTGAAAATGATATGCCATAAGTCTTGTTTAAAGTATTTCAACATTAATGATTCAATATTTCAGGTATGGGACTGACTACTTAAATCACATGGTATTTATACTGTTCCCTGGTTAGTTGAGATAAGCTTTATGGAATTACTTCTGCAACAAGCCCAAGATTCCCTCTCCACAATCATTCAGAAAAAAAGAAACATTCACCTGAAAGGTTACTTGGCAAAAGCAAATAAATAAGGGGCCCACAAACACTCACAGCAAAATTCTATTCAGAAGTCAAAAATATGTCCATGTGTAATTTTCTCACACTATTCACTCACTTCTAATGCTGATATTAATTTCCTTTTTCCTTAACATGTCTTTTAACATCATTAATAAACTGGCAAAAACCAACGTGTTGAAGAATTCCACAGTATTCACTCTGAAAACTCTTATGAGAAAAGGAGTGCTTTTACAGAGCAACATCAGTGAGGGTTGCCCTTCCAATACATAAACTGTTTAGAAACTAGTATTTTTAATGTTACGTGGGTTGCAGTAGTCCTCACGTGTCCCAATGAGGAACAGGATTCTGAGTGCTAGGTCTGTTTTCAAAAGAACACAAGGTGAAGGGATTGCAGAGGGGACTGCATGTGACCCCTGACTGTCTAATCCCCAGGACAACAAAAAGGTTTTTTTTTCCATAGGTGTGCAACTAATGGCCAAGATATGAGAACTAATGGTGAAAACAAGACAGTTCATGAGAAAAAATTGTGGATATGTGCAGACTGTTCCGTGCTATCCCTTTTTTTTGTAGGTTTAGAGAAAATTCAACATTTTTTTCTTTCTGCAATAAGGGAAAAACAAAAGAATCAGAGAGAGTCATACCCAGGGGTTGACATGACAAAGAAAGGCAGTGTAGAAGTGCTACACATTGTAGATAATCTGAGATACTGGTGAGCTTACCTGAAAGACATTTTTTTACAGATTAGAAAATCTCGCTCACATACCTGTATTACAGTGGGAGGGGAGGTATTTTTGCATCAACATTATCTCTCTTCTACATTATTTAAGGTATAAAAGAGGTCAGATTATCTGTGGATAGTGAGGGCAAATCTGTAGTATTGTTATTTTTTTTTTTTATTCTGGGCATCACCTCTCCTGCATGCCAAGTTGTAACATGAACATAAACAGCAGAACATATCTGCATAACTGATTTGTGTAACTGGAAAATAGGTCACACCTTAGGGGCATAATGAATCCTTCCCAAGAATACACTTCACTAGTCTTCCTCTAGTGAAGTGTAAAAAAAACACGTGTGGTAAATTTGCTTTCCTGACTGAAGTGGGTTGAACCACTGGAATGTGTGAATACCTAGATGCATATTTAATCAAAAATTGGAGTTTTTGAGTTGTACTGCCTCTTAGGTCATCTGTGCAGCAACAGATGTAAAAGAACTCAGGCAAAATCCTAGATCCATTAAAGCCAATGGGAATTTTGCCACCGACTTCAATGGAACCATGATTTCACCCTTTAAAAGATTTCAAAATAAATGACAGATAGCTACCAGATATTAATTATTTAAGATGAAGAGGAAAAACAGAACTTAAGAAACTAAGCAATGTCCAGAGTTAAAGGCTAAGGACTGATTCCATGAAACAGTTAAGCTTATGCTTAACTTTAAGTACATGTTTAAGTTCCATTGACATCATGAAACTTAAGCAACTGCTTTAAATGAAAGATGTACCTAAGTTCTTTGCCGAATTGGGACCTAAATGCCTATTTATTTAACCAAATGTCTACAACTAAATTTTCCCTTATGTGAAATTCTCTTGGCACTTCTTTTCATTGGTGCATTCTGAGACGCTGTTGTTCTGACATCACAAACTCCACAGATTGCTCTTGGTGCTGAAATGACTTGTCATTGTCTAGAAAGTAAAACTATTCAGAAGAGAGTTTAAACTTGCATTCTGCATGCTCTGAATTAATTGATAAGTTAGGGTGCCTAGCCTACATTTCAGGTTTTAACTTAGTTTTACATTTTTGTTTTGCAATTTACTTTAAAAACATTTGTATTTAAAAATATTTATATGAAATTCCATAGGCCCAATTCTCCATTCCAACCAATCTGTGCTAAGGAGAGGACCATAGGTAAAAGATATTTTACACCACCTTTATGCCTGCTTGATTCTGGTTCACCTCCTGGTTTAAATTCTTAGTTACATGTGGTTTCAATGCCCATCAAAGGGCCTTTCTGGCAGCCAGAGATCACCAGAGTACAACAGTGCTTCTTCCTTAGGAGTTACAAGATGAATAGTATAGGACTGGCTATACCACCTCTACACTACTGGAGGACTCTCCTACGCCAGGAATATCCTCAAAGGGACAATTAAGCCAGTTCTACAAATTCTTTCCTCTGCCAAGGGGCTGTATTAGGGCCAAAGATCTGGCCCAATATAATTAAACAAGTGCAATAAAGAGTAGGTAACATGAAAATTCTCATATAAATTGACCTCTTGGCAATTTAGTGGTATTAAAATTAGTAGGATTTTCCTGGAGCACATTCCATTTTTTGACTTTAGCAAAACTAACTAAACATTAAAATTGGCAAATTACCATTGTTTGCTGATTCCTTCAGAACTATTTTCTGACAGCTCTTTAAATGATTGAAGCTAAATTGGTTGCGTTAGGGAAAATGCTGATGTGCTACACACCCTGAAACTTACTTCCCCGTAAGGAATGAAATAACAGTAAATCTCACAAAAGCACCCATTGTGTACTTACTTTTAGCTCTTTGCTACAGTGGTATAATATTACAGGCTTATTCAAAACAGTAGTCTACCAACATTCAGAATACACACATATACAGTATTTATATACACTGTAAAGACTTTATTTATAAACATCTCATCATAGTAGGAAAACTAACATTCACATTACTTTGCAGAATACTGTACAGAACACATAGTTCTACATAAAGAGACTCAAACTGTGAAAGTGATGGGGAATTGAATTATTTTTGTGAGACAAGACAATGAAAGGCACTATTTAAAATTGAAATCTCAGATTTTATAGCTCCATGTGAACAACATTTACTTATGGATTATGAAAAATGAATTATCTGAAGATAAATTTGTAAATCACTTGAAGTTCTTTTAATGCTAGTTTTCACAGAAGGGTTGAAAAGTTATTACTGAAAGCATTCTGTAAGCAACTGTATCATTAAAACTAATTAAAATATAAAATATTACCTAGTTGACTACTGGTTGAATTTCCATTTGTGTTTTTTCAATTAATTTTTTTTAAGTAAATTAAGTTTGTTTTATCTTGACTGACAGTTTTTCTACTTGGAGCAAAAGTCACCAATGTATAGTTCCATCACAAGACACAGGCACTACTTAAGTCTCTCTTAAGCCCTTAAAATACAGCTTAATGTCTATGTGAATAATGCATAGACCTTATGCTGGTCTATTGCATAGGGATGAATTTCATCCCTATGGTGCTATACTGCTTTCTTCATCTGGAGAAATCTCTCATTGAACTTCCCAGGGTTTTGCCAAAGTAAGTGGTACAGAATCTGGCCATTTGTCAGGTGTGTGGTGTTTGTGTGTGTTCCCCCACCCACCAAAACACTGCTATTTCACATAACAGTTTCTTAGGAAACATTAATGTAAAGTAGTGCTGTGTATCTTAGTATTGATTACTACAGTATGCCACTTACTGCATTCGATCAGGATAACCAGTGCATGACCTTCTGCATCTCAAAAGCCACGGTAATAAAAAGTTTGTTGCGAATACTGTCCGCATTTGACTGGAATCTCAGCAAGTACCACTGGTACATGTCACACTCATTTCCATAGTAACTAAAGGCTCAGTCAGTGGGAATTGACACAGCTCACTACCCTGCAGAGTGGTGCTCAAATACTATAGCTTTAATGGTGGTATAAGAACCTGAACAGAACAGAGAAAAGCAGGAGACTACAAAACCACACCAAAACCTAAACAACGCAAATACGGTATGAAAAGCCATAAAGATTTAATTTCCATGAATTAAGATGGATAATGAACAATACGCAACTTAATCCACATGTTCAACTAAATAAAAAGAGCAGAATTCCTAACACAAAAAGAAACCCAAACAGACCCGGCTTATTTTCCATATAGATCCTCAGGGGACTACAACTACAGTAAAAACCTGGTGAGATGCTAGAAACATCCCCACTCTTGAATAACTGAAGGAAATTGAATAGGTACTTCAGAAATATACACCACAGAACATGGACATTCTGAGCATTTTGCCTATTGTAAACTCTCTTTAGCAGATCTAAAACAATAACCAGAAAAAGACCACCACAAATGCTCATGAGAAGAAACTAAGGTTAGAAAAGCTCAGCATTGTTTTCTCTTTTGAAAAACAAACAAACCAAAATACCCAGTGGGGTCTGAGGACTTTATTTGGATCTCCACATTTATTTTGTCATTTTTTAAAATTTCTATTTCATTCTTAAAATTTTAGAAAAATTGAAAATACATATAAAAGATTTTTAATCCTAATCGTAGTAGGCTTGGATTTCACTAAGAAGAGCTGGTTAGGAATTTTTCGACTGAACTTTTTTGTTTTAATAAAAAATGTGAATCTGTCAAAACTGAAACGATTTGTGAAACAGGATCTGTTTTACTGAATCTCTCAACTTAAAAAGTTTTTGAAAATGAAGTCTAAATTGTTGCAATGAACTGTTTTGACATTTCTTAACAAAAATCTGTTTTTCTGGTCAAAATGACTTTTTGTTTCAAAACGTAAGCTGATTAAACTGCAAAAAGATTTAAAAAATTAAAAGGTCTAAATCAAAAAAATTCATAACAGTCCCAAATGAAAATTCCTTTGATTTTCTGATTCACAAAAATTTGACACTTTCTTTTTGTCTTATTTGGGATGATAAAAATTTACAGTCTCAAAAATATTAAAAGAATTGTTTCCTACCTAGCTCTGCTCTGAAGATTGAGCTATAGTTTGAACCCCAAATCTACATTTGTGAAGAAGATTGTGTATTGTTTGCTCTATTAAAATGGTGGACAACTGTGGCATATTCGTCAGGTTTTAGCACACAAACTATATGAGTTGAATCTTTGTAATAAGCTAGATGTTAACAAGGCAAGTAAGTAGGCAACAGCATGGTAAGCCTAAATAGCTAGCTGATTGGGGACTCAATTGTCATGGTGCAGTATTTCACTTTAATTGAATGTTTTTTATTTTGGACAATATGTGTACTTTTTATATTTAAAAACAACATACTTCCTAAGCGAATTACAAAGTATGGGTTATGTGTTTCATTTCAGAATTTTTCCCCTGCTATTTTTTCAGCTGTTTTTTTCAGTGGGTCCCAGGTTTCTTTGCTTGTTTATCTGTCTGGGTGGGGGAGGGGGATTGTGGGATTTAGAGGTGGGATCTGTAAGGTCACAAAAACTAGAAATGAAACCCTGTAAATACAAATTCAGAAGAACATATACCTTCTAGGTCCCATCAGATCCCAAATTTAAATGCAGGTGGAACAAAGACATGAATCCGCTGTCACCTTTGACTAATCCGTGTATTCCATTTTAATATATTCTCTCATGTTTCCAACCACGGGCTTGATTCGCTCTTCCATTAAGGCTCCTTTACACATCTCTAGCTGCGCAAAGGATCTTAAAGTGGTTGTAAATTACATTCAAATCATATCAATACAGATATAATTTATACTCACTTTAAGGCCTCTTTATACTGCCAGAGGGTGCTAAGAGGTCACAGTGTAAATTAGAAAAATCCAGACTCGTGTATTTAGAAAAATAATTAAATTCACATGTTGTTTCTCATGATACTTTGTGATATATCACAAGAAGATATTAGAGTTAAGTTGGGTCATCTGGTTCATGGGGAATAGCTTTTAGTGATTTTGAACAGCCATTGTTTCATTCCCTTTTCTGCAAAAACTGAACAGTTCTTAAACCTAACCGTTTTGTTTTACCTGCCTCTCTGATCTCTACAATGCTACTGCTTGTTTATGCTTTGAGCTAGGAACCAGTTTTCACACTCTCTTTTCTCTCACTGTCATACTATATTGTTCTCCCATTCCTTTATTATTTTAACCACATTGCTGCTTTGGGGTCTTGAGAATTTTTTGTATTGATATGATTTGATTATTAATCTGCTTTGGAAGGGGTGGGCTAGAATTTCATTCCTTTGATCTAAATATGTTATATCAATTCATATGTGTTTTTATGTACAATTCCTGTGACAGCTTATTAGTAAACAGAGCAGAGTAAGCTAACAGCATCAGATTATAGCTCAAAAGTTATACTATCTTGTGATATTTCAAAATATTAAAAACAGTTCTACTAACTTATTAAAGAAAAAATCCACAACTGTAGCAGGCTATACCACAAAATAATTGACTGTAACAGGGAGTTTCACATCCCCAAAAATGAGGGCACATAACAGATGTCAAGGTCAATTATCTGGTAGTAAAGCACATAACAAAAGGAGACTGTTGTGATTAGAGAAATAAGCAGAACATTGTAAATTTGGAAGGGCTGGCAGAGAAGATAGATTTTAGATTCTTTTTAAATTACCAGAAACATTGTGCCCTGGCACAGATCACCACAAATTAATTCAAAAGACAATGAAAGAGATAAATCAATTCTGATGTAACAGTTTCAGTGGGCTTTTTTATCCCAAATCTGGAGAATTCTCATAGCTCTGCATCCTGTTCAAGAGTTTTAAATATTATTTAACAGTATGCCCTCTACTGTATTTTTAACAAAAACTATGATTAAATCTGTAGTGATATTTTTTAGCATCATATATTCTGAACTAAAAACCTATCACTGTACTTAAAGTCCTTCCTCACCACATTTTTCAAGTATTGTTTACCATAATTATACATAACAAAAAAGCCAATTAGGTACCCTCAAAATATGTGTATCATTCAACTAACCTGCACAATCTTACTGTTTCCTCCATTGTCTTTCCATCTGTAAATCCCTTATTTTCTTCACCCTTGTCCAGTTTAACATGTCTTTTCTACTTTTTCCTGTTCTTGTGTTAATCCTGAGACCCAGTCCTTACTGATGGAGGCAAATTCACTGCCCTTAGATCAATCTTCCCAATCGACTGATTTTGTCTGTGAAGATTCAGGAAGTCCATCACTGAAGACCACCCTTCGACTCAGCACACTGAAGACACTGTGGTAAGTAGGCAGTAAGCAGTCAAAGGGAGATACGCAAGGTATTTTAAGTACTTTATGTATCTCCCTTTGCTGCCACCAAAATTCTGCCACTGTGTAACCTGCAATTGATCCCAGAAACCCTCACTTCTGAGGGCAGGGCTTGCGAATAGCTCAACCAGAAATGTTCGGAGGCTAATTATTGGGCTTCTGTTGTTTTCAAAGATCTATAGTTTCAGTTATAAACCCTAGGCTAATTAGTAATATTTTGCAGATTGCACCTTTAACTTGTGAATTTTTCTGGTAAGGAACTGTATTTGTTTAAAAAGTACTATGGTATTACACTGAAAAAAAAATTATCAACACAAATAATAATACATACCCCACAGTAAAAAACTGCCTCATTTCCTGTCTTCGAGACCTCATCAGTTGTTTATATTCTCCAATACGCAGTTTCTTGCCATCAACAATACAGGTGCGTTTTGGTCGAGGTTTGTATTTGTAGTTAGGGTACTTCTCTAGATGAATCTTACTTAGCCGTGCCTGTTCTTCATAGTAAGGTTGTTTTTCTTGATTAGACATGGATTTCCAGCGAGAGCCTATATATAAAAACATCACACTCAAGCAAGGCAGACTGGTTTCTAGTTACAAACATTGCAAAGCACACCATTTTTTGCTGCACTGTATTTGCTGCACCAGCATTTACAACTGTTGGTGGCTAAGATTTCCAAAAGTTATGAGCTCTTTTGAGTCCCCAATTTATGATACCTTAAAGGGGCATGGCTTCCAGAAAGTGCTGGTCACTTTCTGAAAATCTAGTGCCTGTAAATTGTCTCCAGTTGCACACCTAAAAATGGAGGCATTTAAAATTAGTAGTTGCTTTTGAAAATCTGGGCCTTGTGTCCATAATCATTTTTCTTGATTAGTCATTATAATAATGACCTTTGATCTCAAAATAATTGGGTGACCTATTTATTAACACATACATTGCTAGAGTCAGGTCAGAGCTACTGACATTCTGTTGATCTGAAAAGCTTATCACATTGCTCATGCATGCATGCTTCTCCAAGAGTTCTTAAGAACCTAGCTTATAAATTTCTAATAATGGATATTAATGCTCTGCTACTTAGCAAGGAAAATTTATCAAAAGCTCACTTATTCATAAAATTACAAATAACCCCTGACTATCAAGACATCTTTAATTTAGTGGCAGGACGATATAATCTTTGCATAGTATTGGTACCCTATAGCATTTTAAATCTTATTGTGCATATTTTCCTCTGGCCAAATGAAGTAAATGTATTGAACTGCACTTAGATTTTTTTTTTTTTTTAAGGAAAGCATCTTTGCAGTTATATACACCACTTTAAGTATTGTAAACGTTCATTGAAAGCTGGGCCAATAAAAGTAGTAAAAAATTTTAATACAGTTTATACAGGAAGAGGAAAAAGTATTTAAATCTCTTCCATTGTTTACAAAGAATGATCTAAACACTTGGAGAGAGGGTAGGTTTTGGGGGGTTGCTTTGGGTAAGCAATGTACGAAATAGCTTTTTGGTGTCTTTCAGCTGGATAAAACGACTACAGCTGCGGTAAACGTGGGTGGAAGCTATTCTTTTACCAAGATTTTTCATACATCAACAAATGGAAAAGTTGTATAAATATTATCCATAGCCAGCAATGCTCTGTGTCAGTTCTAATACTTCAGACTCTTTTCTCATTGTCCTGGAAAAGTTACCCAGATATTATATGGAGATAGACTTATTTATGACAGGTTAATTCCATGGTGAGCACACACACCCAGTTGCTGGCACTTCTGATATATTTATGCTGGAAGTTTACATTTTAATGAATACAGTTACTATACTCCTAATAGTTTTTTCACAGAATGCACACAAATAATACAGATTCCCCACAGCTGCCAACACTGAAACAGTGCAGGGTTTATACAAAACTGAAAGGCTACTCATATAACGTATTTAAAATGGTAGACAAAAACATGAAAACTTCTAAGTGAGATATTGAATGTTTTAGGACAGAGTAACATTTATTTCTAGAACGGCTTTTTGCCTCTGTCAGAAATGACAAATGCATGAGAAATGGCTCTGTTAAAAGTGCATTTCAGCTCAAAAGTTTACAATAAAATGATTACAGATGAAACTTGATTTTTACTATTATTTATTATGAGTTACATTTAGAATCCATCTTTCACTTCAAAGAATCAGGGAACAAATACAGGTTTTCACATTTCACCACTCATTCTCACGTATGTTTTTAATTCTCCAGAGAGGTCATTGATTCAAAATGTCTAAGAAAGTCAGCTAATTTATTTAAACTGTGGTAAAAATCATGTATTTGTTGTATACCTAGATCACATCTGTATACACATTAAATATTACTTTTGAATTTTTAAAAGTAAGCACTTTTAATCATACAATGTGTTTCCTTTTATTTTTTCTTGTAACATAAATATACATTTTCATCAAAACATCACCTTATTTTATAAAGCAAAAACATGTCAAATATATGTTTTTTCAAGTATTCTGAAACTTACTGAATGACAATTCAATTCTACATTCAGTTCTTTGGTATAAATTTTGATCTTGGATTTGTATGAAATTAAGCAATATATTTCCAAAATTATTAAAGTGACAAAGTACAGGTTCCATATTCATGAGTCCTGCACTCTTGAGTTCAAATTATTTCTGATGTGATAATGCAATGGGTCATTTTACCAATGAATCATTGTTACAGTAAACTGGCACCTGGGACAGTGCCAGTTGTCCAGGGGAGGACACACACTGAGGGGATATATTAATGCCCTTCTCTTACAGAGTCTCTTGCAAGGCAAGGAAAGGACCTGATTGGTGCATCCCACTCCCCAGCCCCAAGCCCCAGCCCAGTCCAAGCGGAGGCTCTTTTTGCTCTGTTTCCAGAAGCCCCATCCTCTCTATACTGTCCTGAGAGCCTTAAGGCTGTGTTTTGTGGCTGTAGCAAATCTGAGCAATTGCCTGTTTTGGGGACAGGAAGGAAATGTTTTCTGCCTGTAGGCACATGAGGAGTTTTTAACCTTCCTCACAGCACTTGGAGGAGCAGTTATGTTAATAATAATAGGATTTAATAACTGGTAAGGATGTTAGTTCTTCACAACTTGTGGCTGGTTTCCAGTCAGTGTGGTTAAAAGGAATGGCTAACAGAAGAGAAAGACTTGAGATTGTACTGATGGGCCTTGTGCTCATGAGATAGGGAATAATCTTATGGCCTTTGCAGAACAAGGTTCCCCTTCCCCCTTTTAGTATCTCCTATCCTGCTCACTTATAGAGGAATTGGGGAGGACTGGGAAGAGTATATTATGTCTTAGGATGAAGTAGTTATATGGTAGCACCCCCTGCATCAGAACCATGGAAAATTCAGGGGAGGTAAGAGTATGGGTAAGAGGATGGTAGTGTCACTACCCGTTGTTAAGTTTAATAAAGTTGTGGCCTACTGCTGAAACATCCATTCCTGAATTTATCCTCATTCACCACTATATCTACATCAGTCACACTACAGGCATTGTCTTGTACTTACCTAAGATTTTGCTAATGTTGGAGTTGTGCATGTCAGGAAAAGCTTGGAGAATCTTTCTGCGTTCATCCTTTGCCCAAACCATGAAAGCATTCATTGGTCGCTTAATATGCGGTTCACTACTGGCTCGACCTCGTGCGTCCCTGTACACTCGAGCTTCAGCCACAGTGGCACCTCCTGTTGGCCAACAATAATACTGCTGTAGTTTAGCTGCAGAGCCATTCATTGCTTTACTTCCTGTAATATCAAGGCAGGAAGAAACAAGATGGATGCAAAACATTATTATTTTTTTATTACAAAACAATATCCTATGCCTTGTTCATTTTAGGTTCATTTTTTCTTTCATTCTCCCTCCCCCTCTTCTTGCTTCCAGATTTATAGCAGAGAGAAAAGAGATCTAATTTCATGGTTCCATTGTAAGCATCCAAAGACACTTTCAACAAGGTCCTCAATACTGGTATGAACCAACAAATTGCATATATTGTGAATTGTATTTATTTCTTCTGTTAAAGTACAAAAGCCTAGAACAAGTACCAATTCTGGGTTCTAAAACAGTGTATATATTTTTCATGCTGCAACAGTGCATGTGCATAAAAGTTACATGTGTAGATCCACAGTGATGTAGAATGCCTTACCACAAGTACTTCACGATGATTCTGATGATGCTCATGCAGTGTAACATATCCAAATATTTCATTATATATTTTATATAGCATATTCTTAATCTCTGGACACATGCTGCACATTGTACAGACCTAATTCTGCTAGGGGCTGAGCATCCTCAGTTCACTTTTATTTCCATGACAATTGAATGTAAATCAGCAACTTGCAGGATCAAACCATGCAGCTAAAATACAGTTATTTTAAGTCAGCAGGTATGGATGCTAATAGCAGGGTATCACCCTGGTGTAATTAGTATTTTGGGTTCCCCTTGCCACTGATATTTTAGTAAATCTTGATGACCTGCCATTAACCACCTCCAATTCAACCATGCATGCTCTAACCTAAGGTGCATCTTGAGATGCATCCAAATTCAGTTTTCCTGACAACAAGCAGTCCAAACCTCACTGTATGTTAGAGTTCACACAACTGAAAATTAGGTGGTAGGAACTGGCTGACACAGCTGAGATGTAAGCCTGATAAATTTATAGATTCTAAGGTAAGAAGGAAACAATATGATTACCTAGTCTAACCTCTTGCACAATACATACCACAGAACCTCAACCACCTATTCAGTAATAAACTTCTAACCTATGACTGAGTTATTAAAGTCCTCAAATCATGGTTTAAAGACTCTAAGGTACAGAGACTCCAGCAGTAAGTGAGCCGTGCCCTATGCTACAGAGGAAGGCAAAAAAAAAAAACCTCAGAGCCTTTGCCAATTTGCCCTGAAGGAAAATTCCTTCCTGACCCCAAACATGGCAGTCAGTTAAACCCTGAGCATGTGGGCAAGACTCACTAGTCAGACACCCAAGATAGAGTTCTCTGTAGTAACTCAGAACTCAGCCCATCAAATATCCCATCTCAGATCATCAGCGTATCTACCACCAGTAGTCAAAGATCAGTCAGTTGCCTAACAGGGCTGTCCTATCACACTATCCCCTCAATAAATTTATCAAGCTCAGTTTTGAAGCCAGATAGGATTTTTGCCTCCATTGTTTCCATTGGAAGACTATTCCAGAACTTTACTCCTCTGATGGTTAGAAACACGCATCTAAGCTGCATCTAATTTCAAGTCTAAACTTCCTGATGACCAGTATATGTTCATTTGTCTTGTGTCCACACTGGCACTGAACTTAAATGATTCCTCTCCTTCCCTGGTATTTATCCCTCTGATGTATTTTTTAAAGAGGAATCATATCTCCCCTGAACTTTCTTTTGGCTGGGCTAAACAAGCCAAGCCCTTTGAGCCTCCTCTCATAAGGGAGATTTTTCATTCTACAGATCACTCTAGTAGTCCTTCTCTGCATTTGTGTCTTTGTCCTGGAACTTTTGGTATCATAATTGTAATATACACTTTTAAGACTAGAACATAGCTATGAAGACAGAGGAAGATAAGGCTGTACAGGTTAAACGTAACGACTGATTTTAGGCTGCAACACCATACACACATGCCACCAGTGCTTTAATAAAAACAAAAAAGCTGGTAGTGTCAAAACATGACAACAAATTAGCAAAATAATATGTCCATTATATTTCTGTAAACTATTACAGATAATGTGGAGTTAATTTATGTGCACCAAAAATATAGGGTGAGATTTTTAGCTTGTGCAAACCGCCCTTCTTCTATTGTCTTCTATGAGTGGCTTATAGTTTTAATTACGCAGAATCCTAATTTACTGGGAAAACACCATATTTTATAAACACAACAATTTAAATCCATGTAGGTGATTCATTTCCATAAAAAAAGCCTTAGAACAGAGGATGCATAACTAATACACTACCTTTTTGCCACCAGGCCCACAGTACATTAATTTCATTTAAAAGGCACTGACCATACAGGATAAATTGATTTCACTTTATATGGGGTTGACAGCCATGTTTATTGTGCAGTGAAATGTAGTGTAGTTTTGAGCTGACAATATCCATCAACACAGGGCAACATGCTGACTGCTGGGCCAGATGAAGACATACATTACCCTGGAAGCAAAACACTCATTCAGATATGACAGTGTCTTCTCTTGAGGATCACCACAGAAATTTATGATGCCTTCAGTGCCATTACTTTACAACTGACACTGATTCAGCAATTTATATACTTACATGTGTGCACATAAAAGAAGACAGGTTTGTGGCAAATGTCAGATGCAAAAATATTTTAACATTATTCTGAGTTATCTACTGTGCCACAGGTGTTCAGCATTTACAGCTGGTTACTATTGCTGCTCTCTCATTTTCTCTTGCAAAAGAGAGTAGTGGTTTTGCTCAGTGGGAGAAAATAAAGATGTGCTTTTAGGACTTGATCCAAAGGCAACTGGAGTCAAAGGGGGCCTCTCCCCTACCTTCAATACACTTTAGATCAGACTCTTACTGCATATTATCTCAAAAAGCATGTATATTTGTTTTAAAATTGTGATACTTTAACTCGGATTTCCTATGTCACTGTCTTTAGTGACTTCATTCCAGTAGGTAGGACTAACACAAATAACAGAAAAATGTAGATGTAATCACATATATAATTATTCTATTTTTAAAATACCAAGACTTGCAACTATGCAATGACCATGCAGCATTATGAAGCTGGTTGACAAGTCAAAAATGTGAATAATCATTTTATACAAATTCTCAAAATACGCAACAAGTTATTCAATCAGTCCTGCACATGGAAAAGAAAAATAGTTCAATGCAGCTGGTTAATACTGTGACAGAGAAGGCAATTTCCTGAAATAACCTTGAAAAACTTTACTGAATTAAGTTTAAGTATATTTGGATCCATTGTACTAAATATAAAATTTATGAATTCTTGTGAGCCATGATTGTATGTAACCTCTTTCGGTGGAGACATGATGAAAGGTATATATTGAACACTGTGTCAGATAAGAACAGACTTCTGGGATCATACATATTTCTTGGAAGATATGCCGTGGGAAGCTAAATGGATATCCTCTCCTGGTTATGCAAAAACATAGCCTTTGAAAGCTGTGCCCTTAGGAGCTGGCTTTTGTCTGCTGAGCACCTGGTATCTGAGACCATAAAGATGCCAGCTATATAAAGGAAAGACTACGGGCTTTTCTACACTTAAAACACTGCTGCTCTGCAGCAGAAGTTCAGCCTAGACACTCACTGTAGCAACAGGATAGGTTCTCCTTTTGGCATAGTTAGTTCATCTCCCCATGATGCAATAGGTAGGTCAACAGAAGAACATCCATCCACATTCACTTTCAAGAACAAAGATTACATTAGCCGAACCATGTTGCTCAGAGGTATGGATTTTTCACACTCTTGACTAACACAGCTGGGTCAACTTAACTTTTGATTGTCAGCCTAGTCTGAACTATTCATGGTTGTTCTGGTGCTCAAGCTGAAACCGTTATGAACTTGTAAAAACAATGAAAACCTAGTTTTTGGTTTTGAAGGACTAACACCTAAGAGACCCTGAGTTTGGAGGCATCTCTGGTAAATATTTCAGCATGAGTGTAGGTTTCTTTCTTATTTTTAATGTTTTCTCTTTAATGCTTTCATTTTAAGAATAAATGTATGTGCTTATGATGAACTGTGTAGTAATTTGTGATTGCTGGCACTCACAGTTGTTCACATCCTCTAAAGAGAAAACAAAGCACTGAGCTTGATTTGTTTAGGCAGTTTGGCTTGCTGAAATATATATCATAGACAAGGAATATACAGCATAGACAGGAAAGTGTGCAGCCAGGAAAAACCCCAGTCAGGCAAGGGGAACACATGGGTTTCTATGCAAGAGAACTGGCTGCAAAAGACCTAGGACCCAGAAACTAGGTGACCTTGTTGGACCATGGAAAGTAAATGAAGGCACAGATGCCCTGAGCTATGACATATATAATGATTTTACACCTTCTATATTCAAGAACATGCTCCTTTACTAGAGTCTTAACTCAGCAGGGTACCTAATACCTGCCTAACAAAGCACATGAACGGCCCTGGGAACTACTCAAATGCCTAAATACTTAACTGAGCAGGTGACAATGAGCTTTCTACCCACCTCTGCCAACTTCCCTCAAGTCTGGTTCAGACTGAAGAGACTACAAATGGCAGGAATCCATGGGGGGGAGGGGGGTAATCATGAGGGAGTTGTCATATACCTTCCAAGAACTTTTGTCTACCTGAAATCAGGAAAGGGAGGGTCTATTAATCCTTGGGTCAGATGCTGCAGTCAGACACCCTAACACCATTATATAAATAAATTTATTTGGCACACAACATCTAAGAAAGGTTAGGAGATAGGGAACAATTCTCTCATACCCAACTAATGTGGTGCAGAGCACTGTATAACAACTTCACTGACACTAACGCCAATAACTATATTGGGGGCCCTCCCCATCATTAGATTTTAAGCCTGTAGATCCACATGGTGGGTATTACAGTAGCTCTAAAGAAAGGCTTCCCTGTTTTCAGGACATAGGTGACATTGCTTCCCAACTTCACACTCCCTGACATATTTCTGGTGATGCTGCTCCACTCCAGCAGCACAAGCAGAGGGGAGCATCTGGCTCCTTATGTCTGTAATTGCAGTATAATGATCAATAATTAAATAAAGGAGGAAACTAAAGTAGTCTAACACAATTGCATTTAAAACACGACAGGGGTATCAGGAAAACAACCACAAGCATTATATGCAAATGAAATAGAGCTATTCTGGAGCACTCTGATGTATCATATATTGTCTAAAACAGAACATTAAATTCCCTTCTTTTGGTCAGCTTTTGTGCCAGCAGAAGTTGTCATGATAATAAACACTACACAAAATTCAAAACTAATTTAAAAAAAACCAAAAACCTTAGGATTTAAAATACAATTTAATTTAAAAATCACGTCTTGATTTACATAACTGCCCCTCCATGCCATTTAAAAGCAATCTACAGTTTATCTACAGTTGGCATTGTTAGAAAACATATCCTTAAGGGTTTGATTGCACCAATATATACACATGGCCAATGAGTTTGTCTTCAAGGGGTTTAAAATAAAGTTTTGGACTGATCTCTGGTTCTGATGCAGGCAAAAATTCAATATACTTCATTGGGACTTTTTTGGTATCAAGACTATAGGACTGAATTCTTTATTTGGCATGATTAGAATTTGGAGTAGGAAACAAAAGTACAGTCCTTGTGATCTATTTTAATTTAATATTTTTTGTTTAGAAACACTTCATAATTAGAGTGATAAACTGCAAACATCCCAAAAAGGATATGGAGCTCTAGGTGCATCTGCTGAGAGCAAGTCCATACCTGAAGAATTGAGAAGGCAGCCAAAAAGGTTGAGCTTTTCTCTGCTTGATCTTTGAGTGAATGCTTGGCACTAGTCCCAAGGACTCTCACAGTAGAGTCTGTGCAAAATGAGGTTCTAAAAATAATTAACCATCATAGAATTTGTCTGTCCTAAGTGTCCCACAACTGCATGAGTATGTACAACATACTGTACATTACAGAAAATGCTTCTGTTTGCAAAAGGTATTACACCCAGAGAGCAAATATTCTTAATATTCACTGAGGTTGTATCTAAGGCCTTAATGATATAAAAAGCACAGATGGAAAATATGTTCTTGCAGGTTGAAACCCATAACAATATAGCAAACTGCAAGTCAGCTCTAAGTGACTTTAACCTATCAATCAAACATCCAAAAAGCTCTTTCACCCACATACAGAATTTCAACAGGTTTTACAAGCCATGCTCTTGTTTTGTGCTGATAGTTAAAATAATGAGTGATCCAGAAACAAAAGCAAGACTATAATGGATCTGAAAAACAAAAGACATGGAAGACTATAAAGAGGTAGGGATTTTAGTTCTGGTTCAGAGGAAGAGTTTGCTCAGTATTGTCTAATAACATCCCTCTGCAAAATAAGTTATGAGAAGTATACTACTAACTGAGGGGAAAGTTAAAACAATTGCCTGGCTGTGGTGAGTAATGAACCATTCACTAGTGTACTGTTTGACTTCCAGAATGAGAAGTTTGGTTGGGATTCAAAATTGTTGCAAAAGCATAAGATTTGGCTGCCCTAGTGGCTTAGTTGGCAGGAAAATCCACTCCACAGCCCAGGAGAGACTGGGGCTATATTGGAAGTGACGTTTTCAGCTTCTGAAGGTGGAGGGCTGCTCTTCAGCTTCTGCTGCGCTAAACCATGGATGTGATAATACAAGACTAAAAACAGATTAGAGGAGCATGATTGCTTTTTGTAGATGAACAGTTTGTAACTCTTCTTAGAGGAGTTAAATTCAGGAGTAGAGTATGAAATTTATACCTAGTCAAAGACAGCACAAAATGAAGGGGATACTAAAATACCATGGTCCTGATCCAACCAAGCACTTAAACTTCAGAAAATCTTCTACAACCGATGAGGCTAATTGTTTTTCTAGGGGGCACGATATGGGAGAAGGTAGGCACTTGAAGTGAACAAGGAGTGGGAAGGAGTTTGGTCAGCAGCATCTGGACAGGAGAGAGAGTGGAGAAAATTATTGTCATGTAAGATGTTTTGGAAATTGTACTGTAATGTTAAATATGTTGTTTAGTTGTTGTTTGCCCGTATCTATTTGTCTGTCTTGTCTTTTAGAGTTGGACTGTGAGCTCTTCAGAGAAGCAACAGTCTTATACTCTATGGCTGAAATCATTGCTCCACTGAAGTTAATGAAAAAACTCCTATCCACTTCAACATCTCCATGATCCTTTACAGCCCCCAGGGGCTGCCCTGCCCTCTTATTTGATCAAACAGGAGAAGCTGGTGGCCAGATCATAACATACTCGATCCCAATAGGACTAGGAGCATTGCTATTGCTTGTCACAGAGGAGATGCCAAGGACTAAATGGGCTTAGAAACTGAAATGATACCCTTGTTCTTAGATATAGCTATCTCCAGAATATGGGTAAGGACAAAATAGGATACAATAAACAAAATGACTTTGGTCTGTGGACAGAGGATGGCAGTGTCCACTATAGCTAAGTCTGATACTTTTACAAGCACTGAAACCAAAACGCATCTGAAATTAATGGACGAGCAGAAGTTTTAGAGAGCTGAAAATACAACAAATACCATTTCTTTGAACTAATATATTAAGATACAAATTCATATGTCTGATTTTGCAAATGTGACATCATTTTCTGCTTGGTAGAAGAATGTAAGGTCCTAGGGTTGCAGCCATATTTCTATCCATTCTCTGCCTTTTTACTTCTTTATTTTCTTTATATCCCCATCCACATACAGATGACACCTTATTACCAGCAGAGAAGGCAGAACTTATGAGGGTACTTAAAGAGGCACTGTCAAATCCTACTCTCACCAGTTCTGGTGCCTGATGCTCCACAATGCTAACAACAGAATAGAGGAACCAATAGCCTAAGGGATGTGAGGTCCATATAGATACTGTGAGGCATGGGTATCCTGCATGGCAGTGTCTGCTCAGCAGGATGCCTGCAATCCAAACACTAAATAAATATCATTAAGCTGGGATTCTAAGGTCCAACATTTCTCATGAACATCACTTAGTGCCTGGAAGGGAAAAGAACCTGAGAAAAGCATGGTTGATTAATGAAATTAATTGTAACATTCTAATGGGCTCTAAAATATTTTGCCTCCAAAAACACTAAAACATGCTGAGTAAATACTAAGAATTTAAAAAACATTGTAAAAGAGATTGAAAATCATCTGTTGCATTAATACAACACCCAGTTATGATATTGTGAGCAAATGTTACTGTGAATAAGGATTCTCTTTTTCCTATTAGAGACTCCATTCACTTTAAACATCAGCAAGAAGAACCAAACGGGAATTCCCTAAGGTCAGATCTGAGGAAACATAAACCTCTAATTCAATAACTCTGCTACTGCACTGAAAAGGGCCTTATTATTGCAACATCCATATGGAGTCAATTGGACATTAATGACTAATCAATCCCTCCCTCTTCTATTCTACTTATAGTGTCACAAACCATGTTTAGATTAGCCCATTTCCTGCTTAGGATCGCTCAAGATGTCTTTTGTTCTTTCAGGGCTGGCCTGATGGAGGCAGCTTAAACAAACACACTACCCAAGTGGCGCAGGAGTTATAAGCTGCCATATGTGAATGAACAAAGGGGCCATACTAAAGCCTTTTGTGGTATTTGTTAATGTTTTTCATCTGAGCTTAAAAAGACCTAATGACTTTGCGGTGAGCTGATGCATGTGGCTCGTGGCTTTGCAAAATGAAGGAAATTCTAGCCAGTTATATATCAGCATATATTTTCCAAAGTTCCTTGTTTTCAGCTTTGGTGGCAATGAGTTTCCTTTTTATTACATTTGCTTTACATATGCAAACAAAGTGCTTTATCTTAATTAAAACAAAGCATCAGGCAGTTAAAACACCTACACAACTTGCATGCTTTTTTCTCTATTAAAAAATGAGAAGTTCACCATGACTTTTTGTGTGTAAAACAGAATCAAGTCTTGGAAGTTTTATCAGTGGCAGCAGTTTACTCAGCAGTGTAAGTGCTGATTTGTGACTTGAATTTAAACTCTGAAACAATATTTTTAAATAGGCTATTATCACCTTCACAAACAGTAACCGATTTTACTCAAATCCACAGAGTACAAATGAATCAAAACCCTTAAATGCAGCTATTTTCTTGATGGTTTACACAAACAGTTTAAATTTCTTGACCACATTTTATGGCAAAACTAACCCTTACTGAAGTGTGGCATACTATACAGTCGAAAACAATGCAATCATCTATTAAATAATACACAACTGTGTTAAATTACTGTTCAGGGTCTGATTTAAGCTGACAATGGTGAGGCTATTCCTAAATACTGTAGCATAAATGGAATGAAAAATTAGTCTCTGGAGACCCGAGAAACTTCTAGGTATAAAAATGTATGCTGAAATAGCCTTTATTCAACATTTTTGGAAAGTAAATTAATTAGCTGTAATAAAAAGACTTTGCATTCACATGGCATTTTTCATTCAAAGAATTCAAAATACCTTACAAACATTTTTAAAAAAAAGCCTTTTCCTGAAGGAGGAATCATTCAGCCCATTTCACTGTGGGACAAAATGAGGCATACATGAGTTACAGGTTATGCATCTTATCCAGTATCAGTGAGTACACTGGAATTCTCAGTCATCTAGTCTAACCATTATATACATTGAGTCCCTACCAAAATCATTTTTTGCATTTCATGCTTCTTTTGAATCTAACAAAGCAATAACTCTCAGATTAGTTATACAGATGAGAAGCACTTTATAATGCTTCTTATTACTATTATTAAAAGGTGTATGATACACTCCTGTGACACTATACTTGCTTTTTTAGGAATAACTATGACAACTAAGCCATTATTGGTGCAATACCAACCAGAATGAAAGCCAAAGCAACACTAATTCAGGTGAAAGAGATATTTTATTTGATATCAGAACAGCCCTTGAGCAGCCAATATATCATCAGTGGAACTGATACCAGCTTGACTCTAACATCTCCTATCATGATGATACCAATACCATTTATAAGGTGTGGTATGGATTTCTAAAACCTCAGGCCATATTTTACAGTCTTTAATCAGATGTGACATCAAACAATGGTTTGCCAAAACAAAATCCACAGGACTGAACCCATTCATGTCTTGGCCATTATTTTATTTTATTTTAGGATGGAAGAAAAGGATGACATTTCACTTTAAAGAACAGGGGCAGCACAACTTCAAATTTGATATGTACGTTATTTTAAGTACAGATGAAGAAAAAAATAATCTAAAAACTATTAATAAGCAACTTTGCTTACCCTTAATACAGCAAAAATATGACTTAAAATAGTTGAACTACAGCAAGGTTTAGAAGGAGCTATTTTGCATTGACTTACTGGGAGAAAGGCTGTATGCAGTTTAGTTATAGCCATGTGAGTCCCACAGGTAATATCTTTCATTGGACCAACTTCTGTTGGTGAAAGAGAAAAGCTTTCGAGACACATAGAAATTTGTGGTACAAACTCACTAAAGTTGTGTCCAATGTGGAATAATTGTCAGTAACTAAGAAACCCTGAAATGCAAAGCATTCTGCCAAAATATTTTAATATCTATTTTGAAATCATTACCTTAATGGCTTATTTATGACATTCAATCCACAAATGGATTTGACACTTGCTAGTATATAGCTTAATTCTGTGTATCAATATCCGTAATTCCCTTCTATCCAGTGTTTGCTGTTCTCATTAATTCTGTCACAACTATAATTAGACTGCAAATATCTAGGTGCAGGATATATGTGCCTCTTATTCTTTTAGCTTAGCAGATTTAGGGGATGGTAATAATATTTATAATAATAATCAATATATAATAAACAAACAATACATGACAATGAAGGAGCTGTAGTATAAGGGTATAAGTTTAAGACTTAATACATATTAGAAAATCTTTGGAAAACTCATAATTTTTCAAATTGATTGTACGTATTCAGGATTTGTGATGGAAACAGGAAACTACACTTACAATTTGGGTAACTACATGTGAAAATATTCATCTCCAATTCCCTGATTTGTTTAAAAAATAGGATTTTGCAGTACAACAGTTGTCCACACAAATTTTGCAAGCTCTATTTTGTATGAGTATTTGAAATGTAACTTTTGATCTGTAGTTAGTTGCTAAAATTTAAAATAAAGTAATTTAATATTGTAAGGAAATAAGAAAGAGACTCAAATATTCCCAATACACATTTTCCTGTAACTGTCGGAACATTAAATTAAAAGAAATGAAGAAAATTCTATATTCTGGAAACCAGATTTTACTTTGGATGTGCACATGGGGCAAGCTGCCCAGGGTAGCTCAGTGGGGAGGAAGGAAGTGACTATAAACCAGCTTTCCATTCCCAAGATCTTGACATTGGTGGTGGACAAAATGACCTGCACTATAACTCAGAGCAGTGTAAGAGCTATGCCAGCTGGAGAGGTTTTTAACAATTCCAGTGACTCAAGATTAGCCAGACTGCACAGTCCTTCATCCCGACCCTACCTTGTTACCCATTTTTATACAGATAGGAAGAAAATAGTATAAAGGTGGTTTTAAACCAACTGAGATTTCCCCTCTGCTGTGGGAATTCTTAGCTCCCTACCCGAGAGAATTTTGAGATCCTTCTGCATCACTAGAGCAGCACCAAGAAGTTTTAGGGAGGGCTCAGCATCTGCCCCATAGGGTTCCACTGACATAAAAGGCAGCCCCTTCCAAGAGTAATTTGGCTTTGAGAGTGTGAAAAAAAAATGTTTTAAATCAAGGAACTACTATAAATAATTTTTCACTCCCATAATTTAAAAGTAGAGTGAGTAGACTGATTGCCTTTAACATTTGTGACAGTAATTTTCTAATGGGCTGAGACTTTCTGTGTAAAGCTTCAGCCTTGAGTTATTTTTTACAGCCTCATTCTAAATTCCTGAAAATAATGGTTTACTATATAATGGAAATTGTGACAAGCCCTTAACTATAGCTGCGCTAATGGCTGCCTCCATATAACACTCAGAGCATTGTAACAGTGGCTGTCTAATATTAGCAATTCTACTATAATCATTTTTAACATAAAGGTGCTATTATAGAAGTATCATTTACTGTAGCACAGAAATAGCATAGAAGAAATACTTACTCTTAGTAGTAGAGAAAAAAATACAAAACAGTTGAAAATCCAAAGGTAACACTTTGGTAGAACTGCCAGATTTATAATTTAGAAAGTGAGAACCATCTTGTATGTTAAATATTGGTCTCTGGAAGAGCGGTAATTTTCAATGCAGTGGGAAATCAGTCCAAACTCTAAATGTCCAGATTAATCATTTTGGTTGGGAGTTACCCCCCATAAATTGTATTTGGGGACCGGCAGCAACCTCCTCCATAAAGCAGCTTCCTTCAGGAAACCAACGGAACAGTCCTTAAAGACAGAGGGCCTGATTCTCATCTTATTTGCAGGCATCTATGCTAGTGAACTCCACTTAGTTTGATGGAGACCTTCTCAATTTACACTGTCATGCACAAAATCAGACTCAGGACCTTGGTCTTAATCCTCTCAACTGACATATGGAACTTTCATCTTTTCCCTAAATGCCCAGCAAATTATTAGTTCATCCCAGTCAATTAGGCATATCATCCAGAATTCAGATATAATCAGGTAGATGCCTAAGTGCTACAAATGGCACCCACAATTATTGGATGCTTCATCTTAATATCAAGCCCTGTGGCTCAGACATTAAGAAATGATTTCATCTTGAAGTAATAAAGGCACATTCGAGGGAGTTTAGTTTATCAAAGGCAGATAAAGATACTACAGGGGACAAGGCATCTAAGGTTTGAGCTTTCTGTATTCTCTCTGGAAACACTTCTTTGTCTACAGACTGCTTTCACCATTTCCTGATTTTAATCTTTCCCTTCTCAACTGCCATAGCAACTATTACAAATATTTATGTGCGACAAATACTGGCATAGAGAGGCAGTTTTTTCCACAGTATTTATGAAGCACTGTCACAAAAGCAGGCAATGCTTTGTCATGCATGTAGTACCTGCTGTTTACACCTCAGCATAGTAGGGTGTTAAACATGTTACCTCACAGTTTTGGACTGTGTTGGCAAGGTGCCAAGATTGATCTGCTTACATAAAAAGAAAATGTGTTTCATTTAGCTCTTCCTGACAGGTCCAAGTTGACCTTTTGTGGAATTGAAAAAGAATTTTTTTCACAAGTGGATTTTTTCTGCCCACCTTTTTGCAGGAATAGTTGCTTTAGTCTAAGAAGAATGTAGTGGGTGTCATACTCAGTCAGCATTAACAGCATATTGAAACTTTAGGGATACTGCAAATACATTTTTAGTTCTGAGTTCCAAAGGGGTAGCTGTGTTAGTTTAGTTCAGAAAAACAAACAAGGAGTCTGGTGACATTTTAAAGACTAACAAATGATTTATCACATGAGCTTTCCTTGGAGAGATCCTGCTTTGTCAGATGCCTGAAGATGGGCAACTCATCTTCAAGCATCTGATGAAGTGAGATTTGCTCCCAAGAAAGCTCAAGTGATAAATCATTTGTTAGTCTTTAAGATGCTACCAGCCTTCTTGTTTGCTTTAGTTAAGAGGTTTGCACTTTACATACCATCATCCTGAAGTCTGGAATGCAAAACCAGGACACTTGTCACTGTGTGTATTTGTGCAGGTGATAGCAGGAGTGAATGGTGGGGTTCTGAAAACCAAGGGGATGGGGTAGGGGCAAGCTGATAGTTGGAGATACAAAAGGTGCCCCTTCCACCTCTACTCCACACTCTCACCTTTTTCCTATGCAGCTCACCAATCTATCCCTCATTCACTGAAGTTTGCAGATTCCCTTTCTCTTCCACAGCCAGCACAATCTTTCCCCTCACAGGTACATTAGCTATGCCACTCCCCCTATATCTGTACTAACTATTGCTCCTCCAACCATCCACCTCTCCCTGGTGTCTTGGGAATTAGCTATATTTGCACTGAACCCAAACGTGATATATATTTCTTTCTCCAACTGCCACAAATTCAGTGAATTTGCCACCTAACTCTGCAATGATTATGCCCCACAGTTCATAACAATCTTGCTGATCCATGTCAAACATCAAATCAGAGCTACTAATTCCTTTAGATCCTTTTGAAAATCCCAGCTTGACTGAATAGATCTGCTGTGTCTATCTGCAGCATGCTTGTCTTATGAGATAAAAAGTTCCTTCTTTGCATTCAGTGCAGAAAGTGGGCTTCCATGAATAATATGAGACATTATAACATGTTCTCTCCAATAATATAATCAGACTTCCAGAACATATCTGGTTTCCAGTTCTATATATTTAACCACATCTTTTTGACCACTATTATTTTTATAGAGCCGGGTACTGAAAAGCATGCTATATTCTGCACCAAACCTCTCTGGTTTCAGCAGCACTCCAGTGAGGAATTCTGCAGCAAAGTAAAAGCTGGATATTCTGTGGCAGCACAGATGAACAACAAACTTTCAGGAGAGCAGACTTTTTAAATAAGTGTATTACAATTACCATATACTAACATTTGAAAAACCAAGTGATTGTTTTACCATGCATTTTAGGCTACTTCTTAATTTCCATTCAGAATTCCATATGCATATGCCATAAAAATTGGGGAATAGGAAGTAAGAGTGTGGGAAAGAGGGAGAAGGGGCTCTGAAGACTTTCTAGCGATCAGAGTCTCTGATCCCATCCTTCTAGCTGTCAGGAGGTACATGAAGAAACTAAAGAAAAGGGGACAAGTCAGTCCTGACATGTTCAGAAAGGCTGGAGTCCCATGGGGAATATTGACAGCTCTTGACAAGTTCAGTCTCCAGGCTGATCTTTTGCTCCCCAAAGACTAAGGATGGGTCTATACTGATGGTGGCAAAGTCACCACCATCAGATCGATTCTTCTAGATTGATTGAGTGGTCAATTAAGATATACTCAGTCAATCCAGAAATCAACTTAATAAAACGAGCCCTCACATGGCATAGTATAATGAAGACGGTGCGCTAAAGGGGAGTTATGAAGCCAAAGGGAGTTAAGCAACTCCCATTTAATGCTACCATATTTCACAGCTGTTGTAGACCTGCTCTAAGTATCATCATGAGATCTCTAGCTGGCTGGCATGCTCCTTCTCATGGCTATAGAGCATGTTCATTGAACACAGCTAGGACTCCTTGTTAAGGAAGGAGGCGAAGACAAGCAGAAACTGCCTAGAATTAGCAAAGTTGTCCCCCAAAAAGCAATTTCTGCAGTGATGAGGAGGGTTTTGCACAAGCTGCTCAACTGACAGATTTTGAAGCCACACATGTAACCCACATATCCCTGATTATAGGGTACAAGATGTGACAGTTTTCATAACTGTCCTTTGCATTGATATAGCACTCTTCAACCAAAAGTCACCACTGGCTTTATAAATATTAAGTAGTTTAGCTCTGCAAGACAGCTATGAGGCATTTATGTCTAATTATTCTCATTTCACAGATGGGAAAACAAGACACAGAGACGTTACATCACCCATTCAATGTCAGACAATGAGTCAACAGCAAAGTCAAGAACACAAGCCATAAATTGTTTCTCTGAGCCCATGCTCTAGTCACGAAAAACTCTTTTGTGTGAGTGAGGATTATGCATCCATTGAGATTTGAATCAATGATTTTCAAAACCAAAAGCAACATCTTTACTACATGAGCTAAAGAAGAAACTTTAGTTGCTAACAGAAGCACTTGCATCTTTTCTGCAGGTCTCCATCCACAGGAAGTCAAGACCTTAACTGATTTTTTGCATGTTAATGAAGCATTTGACCACAAACCCAAAAATAGCAGGAGCTGTTCCAATACTGAGTACAGTTGGCATACATTTTACATTAGCAAGCACATATACCATGGCATTTGATTCAATAGAAGAGGCACAAGACTAACTTTTCAAATGACAAATTGGGCACTTATGTGAGGAATGTCTCCATTAGGACCAAGATTCTCAAAACCTAACAACTTGTATTCACAGAGAAGGGAAGTGTTTTTTACAAAAACACAACATCACAGAAAAATAGAGCTTGAAAAGACCTCACGAGGCTATCTAATACAACCCTCTGCAGTGAGGTGGGACCAAGTATATACTGACCATCCTTTAAAGGTGTTTGGCTAACCTGTTTTTAAAAACTTTGAAAAACGGGAATTCCACAATGTCTCTTAGAAGCTTATTTCAGTATTTAACTATCAATATAGCTTTTTCCTAATATCTAAAATCTCCCTTACTGAAGATTAAGTCCATTCCTTCCTGTCTTACTGTCAATGGATGTGGAAAACACTTGATCACAGACCTCTTTATAACAGCTCTTAATATATTTGAAGAATGTTATTAAGTTTCCCCTCACTCTTCCTTTCTCAAGACTAAACATGCCCAGTTTTTTGTTTGTTTGTTTGTTTTGTTTTTGTTTTTGTTTTACTAACCTGTCCTCATAGCTCAGGTTTTCTCAGACCTCGTCACTCAGGATTCCTTTTATTATTTTTGCTATTCTCTTCTTCATTCTCTCCATTTTATCTGAACTTTTCCTAAAACCTGGCACCCTAGAATTGACAAAGTATTCTAGATGAGGCCTCACTAGTGCTGAGTATAGTACTGAGGACAATTACCTCCCATGTGTTACATACAACACTCCTGTTAATGCACCCCAGAATAACATTAGCTATTTTTGCAACTACATCATCCTGTTCATTCATATAGAATTTGTAAGACACTACAAAATCTAGATTTTTTTTCCAAAATATTACTCCCCTGTTATTCTCCATTTTGCATCTGTGAATTTGAGTTTTCCTTCCTAATTGTACGGACTTTACACTTCTGTCTATTGAATTTCATCTTGTTTATTTCAGACCAAATTTCCAATTTGATAAGGTCATTTTCTTTGCCCTCCAAAGTGCTAGCAACCCCTCTGAGCCTGGTGTCATCCATACATTTTATAAGCATGATGATGATGATTCTAGTCACACTGAATTCAAGGATGACTTTGACAATCATAGTTTGTATTAATTGGCATCTATAGACCAATTTGGAAAGTTCAACTTTTATTGTATATCCATTGAGCCATTTCCTCAGCTGTGTTGATAAAGCTGCACTTGGTTTCCATGCCTGGTGCTATGTCTCTAGCTGCTCAACACAATACTTCTTATGATTCTCTTATAGCATAGAGTCATGCAATATGATCATTCACCTGCTGCTCAAAGGTCAGAAATGTTAGTTTTGAGAAGATTTTGATTAATGGTGTCTTTGATGCATTTTATCTGCCATCTTCAGTTATGATTGCTGTAGCTTAATTTGGAATATAAAACTTGCTTTGATAAATGGCTGGCAGGCATATGAATTATATGGCCAGTCCATTTCAACTGGGTGCAGATCACATGAATCTCAATGCCAACCAAACCTCCATGTTGAAAACCCAGTTCTGCCATTTGATGGCCAGCAACTTTTGTAGGTGTTACAAATGGAAACTGTCAAGCTTTTGAATGTGCCATTGATAACAGGCCCATGTTTCACACCCACAGAGCAATGTCTCGATGACAAGAGCACTACAGACTTTGATTTTTCCCTACAGACAGATTTTATGTTGCTTCTAATTCAGTATAAGCATACTCTTCACTCCTTTATCCAGGTCACCAATGAAAATGTTGAAAAGTACTGGACCTAGGACAGACCCCTGTGGCATCCACTGAGACCTCCAAGTCTGACAGTGAACAACTGATAAGAACCCCTTGAGTACAATCTTTGAAAGTTGATTCAACAGCCTTATACCAATTTTGTCTAGGCCATATTTCACTGGTTTATTCTGAAAATAACATGTGGGACTGTGCCAAACACTTTACTAAAATCAAGATATTCACATTAACCTATTCTCTCATACTCACGAGGCCAGTGAACCTGTTCAAGGAAGAAATTAAGTTGGTTTGGCATAATTTGTTCATGACACAAACATGCTATTATCCTCGAGGTGCTTGCAAATTGATTGATTGTCACATGTGAAAGCAGGCTTGGAATATGGCTGCTGCTGAATCATATTCTGACACAGTCTGGCCAACTGGTGTGAATGGGGAAAACCTGTGTTAGACCCATACCCAAAACCAGATGTCAACCTGGTCTAGGCTTAAACACGTTTTGTCTTGTCCATGCTATTGCCAAACCCAGGTGTTTAAAAATTATGAGTCAGGTCCCCCAAAACATGCTACTGGGTTAGAATTCATGAGTTTTTAATTACAAAAATGGTTCATTTTGTTTCTCTTCTGGTTTCTCAGCCTTTAGGTGGCACTGAGATCACTTCTTAAAGATTTTCTTGGCAAACATGAGGCCTAGAAACATACTTTTTGAGCTTTTTCTTTTTTAAATGAAAGCTAAGATTTACAGAAAATAATACAACTCCAGGAGCTTTTTAAGAAAATACGTAATTAAAGAGTTGACAACACTGTGTTCAATTCCTATATGAACATCATTTTCAAACATGGTTCTCATTTCAATGTAGATGGTACATAAGGCAATAGCTCTATCACTTCATTAACTGTTGGTAGGGCTAACTTTTATAGACACTTGCCAGGCCTTCAGCCAGAAGAGGGAATGACCATTACAACTGTTGTAAACTTTAAACAGCAGTTTTATGCGTTAGATCACCACTGAATTGTGTGTCTGTCCCTGGTAAGCACAATTAATTACCACTGGCATTTACTGAGAAAAGACAACATTATTTACCTTAAACTTAAGTCTACAAAGCCCTTGCATAATTATGGTTTGTAATCTCATGACAGCTAAATATAATAAACTTCCAATACGTGTAATGTTATAGTCCTGCCTTCTGAAGAAGATACTTATAATTTCTTAAGCTTCTGGATGATGAACAAATTATTTCACGAATTCCTAGAATTAAAAATATATATATATATAGCTCTTGATTTTTACAAGTCAGACTTATGCCATACTGGAAACACTGTATATTGATACAAGGTATAATTAATAGAAAGAAATCATTGACTGATATTATTACACTGGCACAGAGCAAAGCACTATGGATAAAGGTCTTTTGGTGTTACCTATAATGAGCAATATTCCTTGAGCTTAAAACATGACTGTGTTGAAACAAAAGGGGACTATATTTGGAGCTCTTGGCTCAGAAATCTGTCTTAATAAAAAAGGTCTGCAATAAAAATATCAAGATTTTAAAAGAACTAGTGACATTTTATAACTTCTAAGTTTTAAAAGTCTGCCTATGTAATAGGTTGAAAATATTTTATCCATACACTGAATGTGAGACTAAAACAATAACCCTAGTCCATAAAATAAAGGCTCACTTCTAATTATTATTTAACAGTAAATATATTATTAAATAACTGGTACAGTGGTATTATTCTTTAAAGCAATCTTAAAATGCTAACCTCCACATCAGGTGAGGGAATTTGATGGGGCTAACAATATAAGAGAAAATCCCCAGTAGCAAGGGAGGGAGACACTCAGTGAGGGATCCCCAGTATCCTCCCTCCCCCGGAGTCTTTGGAACCCACTGGTGAGCTAGGAAGAGGGGTGCTGATTGTCAGCATTGCTCAGCTCCAGAGACAAACTAGAACAGGGGACCCGTGGATCCTCTTTCAGCTCTGTTCTGGCAGCCCCACTGGGCCCACCCTGAGCTAAAAATGGGAATCAGTCCTGATGGATGATGCAGGTCTAGCTGGCCATCCGTTTAAGGGTGAAGAAGGAGTATTCTTCCCTCTCATTGGCCAATTAGTAGAGGACTAGGGAGTTTTCCATCTACCCCACTGTACCTTCAAGCCATAGTAGGTTAAGAAAGAATGCAGTAACTGAGGTACTTGGCACAGCTGTTAATATGCCAAGACTGGTGGCCAGTTTCCAGCGTGGTTAAAATACAGAAGTTACTGTTCCCATAGAAGAAAGACCCAGGTGTTGGGCCTTGAGGTCAAGTGATAGGGTATACCCTCTGACATTCTCCCAGAGGGTGAAGGTGTAGGACTCATAGCAAGCTGATACCACAGAGGATAAACTGAAGACAGACTACCCTGAGTTCTGGTTTACAGGGAAGGAGACCTCTAATCCCTAAATTGAAACCACTGGAATACCTGGCATAGTAGAATATGGGTGGATGGCTAAGTCATGCTGCTCTCGGTGTTAAAGTTTAATAAAAGTCGTGGATTAAAATTCATCCTTGCATCTGTCCTCATTTCACTACTATGTCCAGATCAAAGCTTTTTATCACCTGGACTTTAAAAACCATATTTCTACACAGAGGCACTCAACATGTGTCAGCAAAACTGTCACACATTTCCTGCATTTTCAAATGGGCTTTTGTACATTTCAAATGGGTAGCCATGCATCCAAGTACTTATTTGCATATACAGCTGTAGAATGTGAGTGCAACAAAATTGTGGTGTAATTTTGCAGGCATCACTTAGGCACTGACTTCATAAAATTTGGCCCTAATGACACATTTTAGAGGCTTTTGTATTTGTTTTAATGGCTAAACAATTAACTGTATAAAGCATTTAAGCTTATGAAAGTAGCTGCTTTTCAAAACTTCTGTTCTTTGACTCTATAGTCCACATAAAGGATTATTTGCATACAGTAGCATAAGTAGCATCGATAGGTTCTTTGGTTTAAATGGGGATTTATGAATAATGGTTGCACTGGAACACTCCCATTGACTTGGGATTGAAATTGGAGGTAGTGCTTTAAAGCCAGATTCTGAAGGAGTTAAGTATTGGGTTAGCTTTTCTTTCCTGTGCCACTCTCAATAACTTTAAAGAACGCCTGGACAGTCAGAAGAGGCATTTGATGTGATACACAATTGCTTCTCTCTGCCTCAAGGAGGGGGCAGGAAGCAACACTCCATTTGTCATTGTTCCTCTCTATCTCCTTTAGGGACTGTGGGGTATTAGAGCTTTCAGACTTCCTGGTTGGCTCTGAAATGTTATCTGTGTCTGTCTGTTAGTTAGAAGCAGAAATTCCCTCCTTCTGAATTCAGGGAGATCCTGTAAAGAACAGAATCAGCTTGGGTTATGGAGCTTCACTTGCTTCTTCATAGAGGACTGGGGTCAAGATTTGCCCCTTAAGATGCAATTTTACAAATACTTCTTATGATTGAGGGTCACACTATAGAGCAGCCAGTATATACTACCAGTATTGTATATATGGTACCTACCACGCCCATAGCAACCCAAAATACATGGCCAAGTCAAAACCAAAAGGGATAAGGAGGAACAAGAGAAAAACAAAGACAATACAAAATAGGTGCTATTAAACATGTTAGATTTTAAAAGACTTTGACTATGGCTATTACTAAACTGTGACACTCCTCTGAGATTGTGACCTTGGCAACAAAATAAATATCACTTCTTACAAAAGGCTAAGGATTAACTATGGGTTTGTAGAGTTCCTTAGCAACTCAAAGGTAAAGTGGACATGGTTGTTATTAGCACATCTAAAAATTCTGAGACATGCTGAAAAACTGGAAAGATCTCTACAAGCCTCATTTACAATTAGGAAAAAAATGTAAATATTGTTGGAGACTAACAAAGCCTTTTGCACAGCACAGTACTTCAGAGGTCCTAGCTTCATTGCTGGCTTTTGAACTATAGTATTTTCAATGAGCCACTCTTTCATATCCTATGCTGGAAGAGTCATCCCTTAGATAGCTTGCCAAAGTAAGGGACAAAACTTTAGAGGCGTTTTAATATCTTATATACACCACTGCAATATCTGCTATAACTTCAACCTTCTTTACCACCAGAAGGACAAATAAGCAGTTCACTCTTGAAATTCCACCACCTCTGTTTTTCACAGAACAGCAGAAGGATTTATCCAGTACCCCCTTTCAAGAGACATCTATCTGCTGCTAATGCTGTGTCTGTAATCTGAAGTCATTCATGACTCACATTCCCCCACAGCACCACACCCGCCTCAACAGCTCTAAATGGAGGAAGGGTTACACATATTAAAAGCTGGCACAATTCACAGTAGCTGAAGTTACATATGTAAAATCTTCATTCTTGTACTACCTAGTAACAGGATGAGCTGTCAGTAGCAGGGTGTCTCTCAATACCAGGGGTCTGCAACTTGCAGCTCCAGAGCCACATGTGGCTCTTTGATTGCCTCCCTGTGGCTCTGGGATCTGCCATCCACCCCCCACCACCACCACTAGAGGACCCTGCAGGATGCCTGCTCCTGGGTCTGGGCTCCCTACCATCCCCACCAGGGGATCCTGCAGCTCCCAGCTACCCCCACCCATTGAAGTTCTCAAAACACTTGGTTACTGAAGGAATTTTAGAAAATAGCTCTTCTTATCTTTTAGGTTGCTGACCTCTGCTCAAGACATTAGCTTAAGCACACTAAAAAGAGAAAGGCTGATATGGGAAATTAGCAAAACCAAGAAAGCACTAGAGGGAAGTACTGTCAGAAAAACTAGTTACAATATATCATCTGCATTTATACCGAATGAAATTAAGAGGCACTGACTAGATACTGTTCAAGAAATATGAACATGTAATGGATGAAATGGAGTTTTCAATTAATTTTTAAGATTCATTACTTTGAGATATAAGAAAGCAAACTATCAGAGATATATTTCTTAATTTCTTTAGAACAAATACACAGTTTTCATAAAATACATTTATAATTACAATGTAGTAATGTCACAAACAGGAGTGGCATTTGTTCACTAGTAAACAAAAATTGATTAATATTTTCATGGATAAAAATGCCACGATTTGTTAGTAAATTCCAAAAGGGTGGCTGTGTTAGTCTAATTCAGCAAAACAAATAAGTCTAGTGGCACTTTTGAAGCAGGACCAGTCCCACCATAGAGGCAACTAGGCAGTCACCTAGGGCACCCAACACTAGGGGATACTACCTTGCTGCTCACAGGCACATAGCCCAGTACGCAGCAAGGCAAGAAGCTTTCTCAGTAAGTGCTGGGGGGACGCATAGGGATAGGCTTCAGGGGAGGGGCTAGGAGGAGTGGATGGAAGGGACAGAGGGGCAGGAGACCCTTTGCTGGCCTGTGGCTTGGCTGGCTTGGGGGCTTCTCACCCAGACTGGACTGCAGTCCACTGCACCAGCCAGCCTACCACCTGCCACACCAATCGACCCACCACGTGGCCCCCTGCTCAGCCCAGTGCAGTGCACCAGCTGGCCCACCACCTAACCCCCCCCCGCTGTCCACCGCACCAGCCCCCACCACGTGGCCTGCTGTGCCAGCTGACCCACCACCTAGCCTGCAGGCTGTCACTCAGCTGGCACCACTCAGCTGGCCCTCCACTAGGCCAGGCAGGGGGAATGGGACGCAAAATCACAAGGGCCTAGGGTGCCAAAAAGCCTTGGATCGGCCCTGTTTTGAAGACTAACAAATTTATTACATAAAAGCTCATACAATAAATAAATTTGTTAGTCTTTAAAAGTGCCACCAGACTTCTGATAAGATTTGTTTGTAGTGATTATTAGTGTCATTTTATTTACTGATGAGGAGAGCTGGTTAGGAATTCTCTGCTGAAATACTTTTCAATTAATAATATGATTTCAGTAAACATCAACATTTTTAAAATGTTAATTTTTCAATTTTCCTTTGGGAAAAATCTAAATAAAACATTTCATATCAACGTCAGGTTAATCACCATCTGTCAGAACAATCAGTGTGTCTCATAAGAGTTGTAATCTGAGCTTCTCATGCCCCATTCTCCCTTATGGACTTTGCCAGATTATATTTTCCATGATGCACTGTGATCTCTCCTCTGGCTGAGATGCCAATGCATCATGGGACCCCATGACTTTGGAACATCATGGAAAATGCAATGTGGCTAGTGATCCCAGCCTTCTGAGGAGAATGTTGGATAAGTTATCTAAACTTCAATCCCCATAACACACTGAAGCAGCTCAGGTGGATTGTAGGTTAATGCTGAAGTGTTTTGCATGTCTTTTCACATCAACTCAGTAGAAAAACAGATGACAAATCATCAGTATTTCCCCTAAGATAAAAATTCTCTATTTATGAGTATCTGGACAGTTACAGAGTATTTGTGAAAATAGATTTGATTCCTGAGAAGGTTATTACTTTTAACATGAATGATTAATTATCCAAAACTTGTGTCTTTAACTAACTTACAGATTATTCTCCAGTCTAGAAAGATTCAGTGAGCAGAAATAATACAAAGTCACTTAGGTAGTCAGTCACAGTCAACAAATGGTAACTAAAGAAATTAGCTAGCAAACAACATATCATCTGACTTGGCTCAGCAGGCCCTCAAGACCCAGGTTCCAGAATGGTGCTGGAAGAACGGTCAAAGTCTTTATTCCACTATGGTTCAGGTCCAAGCCATATTGCAGTGTGGACTCATGTGAAACCACAGATGCAATTCAGAAGGTCTGCATAATGCAGTTCAAACAGGTTAGCAGAGATGTGAGACCCAGGTCAAGTGGCTGAAAACCAAGGGCAGGTCTTTGCTGATGGTGGCAAATTCACTGCCATCAGTCAATCTTCTGAATCAACTGATCAGACCTGTGAAGACTTGCTTAGCCAATCAGGAAGTCGGTCTTGGAATACCACCCCCTCAGTAGTAGTAGCGTTGAGTCAGAGGGATGACATTGCCCTCTGACTCAGCTCACTGAAGACACAGGGTAAGGAGGTAGCAGGCAATCGGAGGGAGATATGCAACGTATTTTAAGTATGTTGCATATCACCCTTGCTTTGTCACTGAAACACCACCATGGTATGGACCAGGGCACAGTTCTACAATGCAGGGTGGATGCTCAAGCACAGGCTTGTAAAACACCAAGTTCACAGGCCCAGGTCCCACAACCCAAACTTCGTGCGCAGTGCAGGCATATAATAAATGGTGTTTCAGGTTGGCTCAGAGTAACCTTTGCTATGTGCTCGTTACTATCTGACAAAATGCACTAAGTGTTTTAGTTTGTGCCCAAGAATTTAGCTGCACACCTCCTATGATACTGGGAGGCACACAGTTACGTCTATTCCATGTCACATTGTGGGAATTAAGGAAGTAGTGTTTTATACATTCATACAAGCAACTCACCCTCTGCATCTTCTGGCCTTGTAAGGTCAATGACTCCTGGGCCCATTTTCCCATCTTCACTAGGTTTCCCTGTTAACTGTGGGCCTAAATTCTCAAAGCGTGTTCTTTCCTGGAAAAGACGAGAGATACTATTAACAGTCCCATATCCTAGTTCTACTTGTATGCCTGTGTATGTATCTGTGTACAGGCTTATGTCTTTTCTTTTCTTTTCTTTCTTCACTGAGTGAATAAAATGAGAAACTTTTAATGAAAAGTGTAGTTTAAAATGTAACACTGAGGGCTTCATTTTCAGAGGTTCTGAGCACCCAGGCCCTCTCATCAGTGTCATTTGGAATTATGACTGTTCAGCTGTTCTGAAAATCAGGCCCTAAGGTTTCAATGTGAAAATGTACACAGAAGCTTCCGAATTAGGCTGAACTGCACCTTTATAATGTATAAATAATGGTACATTTGACTGCAGAAAACTTTTTTGTAGGAAGTTGTGCTGCTTTATGCTGCACACTTTGTTTTTCCACTAAATTTTGTGATTTAACTGGAAAAAACAATTGACATTGGAGGGAAGGTAAAAATTAGAACTTGAAAGAAAAGTTCCTATTAAAAACATGCTGCTAATTTACGGGAAAAGCAGTTTTTTTCCACCCACAAAGAGATCCAAGTTTGCATTTGTACCCCTGAGAAAACACAAGTCTGAATTTTATGCAAGAGGCTTTCAAAGACAAGTATTCAAAGAAGGAATACTAGATGACAGAATTGATACTATTATTTTGTCTAGGAATTTCAACTGAACCTCAATGGGAATTGAAAAAGAGAGATGACGGTGCTTGCTCCTAGAAAAACACAAAGCCTTTGAGAGCAAGAAACCTGCACAGGAAAACTGGACCTTGAACTGTAAAATGAACACTAACAGAGGTATTTTATGTGTTAACCCAGTTCTTCAATCAAACAAGTATAGGACAAGAGCACTACAATCGACAGTACAATATTCCTTCACAATGGTAGTCTCTGTAATACTGTATATCAGTAGCTAAGTGTTCAACGGTTATCATTAATTTAGTGTTCTCATTTGAAAGAACACAACATGTTTTCCCTCTTGCCTTGTTGCTGCTTCTTCAGACTAAACTTGGTATTATGTTGTACTTGTGAATGAATGAATGAAACCTTGTTGTTCATTACTATGAAACAATATTAAATGTCATGTCAGCTTGAATTTACAGACATGAAATACCAGCTTTCAGCTCGGCGAACAGTTTCTGCGTGTTATACTTAATGCATTATGCAGAAGTAGAGTGCTGAATGCTGTTCAGTCTATTGTTCAATGACCTAGTTCTTTACTGAGCATGTTAGACATAAGAAGAAAAGATTATGAGTTTTCTCTCCTGCAAGATGTTTAGAAACTTTGAAATGTTCTTGAAGACCAAACATACAATTACTTGATGGCTGTTGTGCCTCATTTGTTCAATCTCCATTCATTTGTGCTATTTAATCTGATTATTTTTGAATATCATTATATTTCTATAATTAATTTGCATCAGCCAAATTGTTCAGAAAGTCTTTTGATTCTCTGGATCACGGAATATGTTTAAATCTGCACAGGAAGAAAACACAGAACAAAACAATTCACAAGGTTTACCACAACATGAGGCTGAGGAGTTCCAGGTACTAACTGCTTTTTTAAACATTTCTCTAAATTCTTCATTCATCTAACAAGTTATCTTTGCATTTTCATAATGGAGTAACATTCTCCTTTCTCTTAAATTGCTTTTGTGCTGTATAATGTATCTTTTGATGAAGGAACTGAAACATGCCAAGAAGCTGAAATGATAAGGAAGAGACATTGAGAGGAAATGTGACTAGACACATGCACACTAACACTACAAGGCCTACAATTATACCCCAAAATACTCTATAATCTAACAATAATCCTGCACCATCAGAACAAAATTTGCTTTCTAGCACATAGGAATGAAATTTCTTTAAGTCTTCCTAGTTCCATTGTTAGAGAGGCTGGTTTAGAGTTTCACATTTTGCACTCAAAATAATAGCAAAAATCAGTACTAGGAAGAACAGCCTTTAGCATATACAAATGTTTGGATTAAAGTCTTTTCTAAAGGAGTGTTAACATGGCATCTTCAGTATTCTTGGAAGAAAAACCATTAAGTGTGGGTTAGAAGAAGGAGAGAGACCTTTCTGATATTAAAATCAACAGAACCTGCTATATATCAATATGCACATTTGAAGTATCTTTCTAGTCATTCATTCTCTTTGAATTTTTACCAGAATATATTCTGTTTAAAAAAAAAAGTTTCTGAAAGAATATCAATATTTTGACATAGAAGGAGAAAAGGGAAAAATACATGATAAGGGCAGAAATAGTAAGATGAGAAAGCTTAACACAGTAATAATAATATCCATTCTTCTAAAGGAACTGAAATCCACTTATGATTTAGTAATAATCTCTGTTTTTAATTAATAGGAAAATATATTGCAGTTACTATGACTACAGTGTGTGTATATATATGCGGGGTGTGTGTGTGTGTGTATATATATATATATATATATATATATTAGAATGCCTTTTTTCAGTCACTGCTTTTTTTCAATGAATAAATATTCTTCACCTGCTAATAACATCAATATTTGGATGAGGAACTAGTAAAACTTGTATGAAATGCTTATATGAAATTAATATTAAAAGGGATGCTCAATCTGTTTAGGTCTCAAACTTTACCTTTCTTAGGGCTTATCCTAGTACGCTTTGCATCAACCAAATAATCTTTGTTGAAACCTCAATTTACCCCATTTACACCAGGATTTTAAAATGTATCAGTTGTCACATTTTTTACAAACAACCTTTTTCCTAGTATAAACCAACCCTTAAAGGAAAAAAATTCTATGTAGCCTATTTCCATGTAAACAAACATACATTCAGATGTACATACCATAAAATAAAAGAGAGCGTGTGGGGGAAGGCACGTATACATAAATAAACAAAAGATACATACACCCATTACATCCACACATAATGTGTATGCAGCTAGAAATATATGTACTCACTTAAGATATGCTTATATATAATTTTGGTTCTTAGACACAAAGTGCTAATTTGTTTTATTTGTTTTTAGTTAAAGTGCATCCTCTGGAGATAGGGTGTGGGTTTTATCGTCTTGTCAACAAGGTAATTTTGGAAGTCTAAACAGGTGAACAATATCCTTTAATACTATCAGCATATCCTCTATTGTACATTCATACAAAACTCTACATTTCAAATAGTGTAATTTCAAAAAAGGGCTTCAGACACAGCCTTGCAAACTTTTACTCATAGGAGTAGAACCACAGAAGCCAATGGGACTAAAAACGTACAAGAAGAAGGACCTTTTCTGAGGCTGAAAGCTGTCTCAAGCACAGTTTGGGCCCACTGCATTTCTTTGTATGTTTAAAAGGCAGTAAAAATTAATCACTACTTTAAAATTAGAAGAAGAAAAAAAAATTCTTCTTGCAACAGCCAAATCTTTATTTTCAGTCAGTGACATGATTAGGCACTTATTTATGCATTGTCAGTTACAAACATGCAAAAAACATAAAAGTTATTTAAAAAATTAAAGTCTGTTCCACTGTGTTGTAGGACTGTTGGTTCTCTAAGTGCTTTGAAATTATGATGTATGAGGTAGATGTTGCATATTAAATAAAGATATTTAAATGATAAAGCCCCGTTAGTGAGAGCTGATGAATGTTAAACGTTATGAGCCACAAGACTGTGGCATCCATCATATTCACATGTTATCACAGTCAATGATGGAGCAGCCCCAGTGATGACAGATAGACTGTTAGATTATTATCCCTTATTTCCAGAGTCACCGAGCAAGCCAGTCAACCCCTTAGGCATCATTTTTAACTTTGCATTAAATTAGCAACTTTTCCCTCATTTCTGTAGCAAGGATTATCAATTCTTCCCGCATGTGCAGAAGGTAAAGGAAGGGGTTTAGTCAACTGAGGAGCAGGGAAAGTAAGAAGTCGATCCTGCCTACAAAAAAGCTGCAAATTTCAAATTACTAAAACAAATATAAAATTGTGATCTTCTGGAAGAAGAGCAATGAAACTGTAAGCACACAATAATGGCTTTTCTCTGCACTTAGATAAAAGCTGAATTTTTGATGGGCACAGTATATTTTCATAAAATTTTATATACTATGTTTTATACACTTATTGGCTATTCCATAATAATGTGTGTGCTAACAATAAAATTGCTCTTAAATTTATGTGTGTTATTTATACGTTCTCATGTAACAATGCTTTTTGTTGTAAAAAATATTCTGTTTATTAATGTAACTTTACAACCACTGCATCCAAGATCCGTGGTAAATTAATGACATTTTTATTATTTTATAGTGTCATTAAATTTTTACTGATCATTCCATCAAACAGAAGCAATAAAGGCCATAATGTAAACTGGGACACTTAGATCAGGGGAACAGGAAGGCATTCCATACAGTCTGAAGTAAACGACTTGCTGTAAATGATATTTATACCATCTTTAAGCTTATGAGACTACTTGGACAAGTTTGGCAAAACTGTTTCAGTAGTACAGTGGATTGTGTACTTAAATAACAGTTTACTTGCCAGCAAGACAAGTTTTTTTCAAACCATATGCGAGAAGATGACTGATTGCATCCATCTCTTGAAAAACAATATACGAAATGTAATAATACACTGTGTATCCCTCCCTTCTGGATTACCAAAATTGATTAGACTATACCCATGCTTCAAATTATTTCAACATGCTAGCTTTTTCCACATCTGAAATGTGTGTTCAGACTAAACTGGAAAATGGCATACCAGCTGATCCTTGTGTGAAAGGGTTTGTTCTAATTTTTTTTCAGACAAATACATTTTATTTAAGTAGACATGGCTGGACAATGATGTAATACTCTTTGTTTCAGTAGTTTAACTTGGCAGCAGTTACCAACATTTATTTAAAGAGCCAATTTCTAGAGTCTGAATTAATATAGGCCATTCACAGAAGCCACAGAACATATGCCTGTGGAGCTATTAAATATTCTGAGACAGTATTTGAGTTGCAATTTTAGTTAGCTACAAATAATTATCACACCTTTACATACAAAATACATTACAATTAAATTACTCTGTACTGAACCATCCAGCTAATTTTTTAGTGGCTTATTCATTAATATAGTTTATCTGTCAATATACTGTACAGTGGAATGTCCAAAACAACAAAAAATGCTTATGTATTGAAAACATCAAGGAGAAATTTTCAACACAACTAATAGGGATTCAGTCATACTATCCCTACTAATGCTAATATGAACTGTGAAAATAAATCCCCTAGACACCACAGCAAAATCCTATAGTCTCCTAAGAATGTGATTTATACTGACAACAGCAAAGCAATTCAGAGCTCAGAATGACACTTTGTCCTTCCACCCCTGCACTCTATTGTGCTATGAATCAGGAAACGTTGTTCTGTGAGAACTCACATGTCCTCTTTTCATCTGGTAAAGGTCAAACTGTAAATTCCCCCAAATTTGCTCCCAAGTCCCTCCTATTTTTTAACATCTAGAACTGGAAAGTAAAATCACCCTCTGCTTAGCTCCTCCCCCCCCCCAATATTTTGGCACAACAGGAATCATTACAAATTAACTTTCAGCTTTATCTAAATGTTTTAGTTTTAATGGGTTGGAAGTTCAACCACTAACCTCATAAAAATGATGCTGATCATCCTACTGGTCTACAGGACTGCAACTTCTGGATTTCTTTAATGTGCAAAATGGATAAACACACCAGTGACATCCTGTTATGACTAAAAGTGAGCAATCCCCATATCACCCCTGATTTTACAGTCCATGAAGTGATTACCTAGAACCTCTTTCAATATCACAGAATCCAAGAACATTAGGGATGGAAGGGATCTCAGAAAATCATCTAGTTCAACCCCCTGCTTAAACTACGACCAATCCCAGTGAAATCATCCCAGCCAGGACCTTCTCAAACCAGGCCTTAGAAACCTCTAAGGATGGAAACTCAGAAGCTATTCCAGAAAACCCAAAAGAGATATTAAATTACCATGTCAGCAAATGTACTGTAGAGACTCTGGTGAATCTCAAAACACATCTTTTTCAGCCAGCTAAATAGTTGTTTTTAAATAGGTTATTCCTCCAATCCAAAATTCTGTCTTAAAAACATGAGATATCATGATGCACTACTACTAGGGCTCTGGTCAGTCTATCATACTTTTGAAATGTTGGCATAGTATCTAAAGTATTGTAATGGTTCCTATTATATTAATTTGTAGTAAGAAAAATAAAAATCCCTGAAAGAGCTACTACAGTAGATGGAGAACTCTGAGAAAACTTAGTGGTCTTAGTTCACAGGGATCCATATAAACCTTTTCCCCATTTTAATTCATGTGGTTTTGCTGTGAGTTCCAGTTGTAAGCAAACTCTTATCAGGACTTAACCAAACCCATCAATTTTGGCCTAGCTATAGGTGGAAACACAGATAAATCATAAAATTTCTCACGGTTTGCAGTAGGAGCTGTAGATTTGCCCCAGGTTCACAGATCTTTTGGCAGTGTTTGTTCCAAGTTTCAGATTTTCACATGAATATTTTGCATGGCTAAAATTACAAGGTATCATATCATTATCTGCCAAGAGACAAGTAAAGATTTAGAGTAGGTATATGGGTGTGCACATGCATGAGGGAAAAATGGGGGGGAAATTACAAAAAAATTGTTCTAAGAGTTAATTTTCAGCATTTTAATAACTGGACCATTTTGCTGAAAGTTTCAGTGTACTTGATGTACAGTATAGGTTGGATGAGTCAACTCCAAACTTATTTGACTTTAAGTTGATATGACAAGATAAAATACCAAATCTCAGTCATTTTAATTATAGGAAGGCAATGCTCCCAGTAAAGGGGCAATTTAATGTATCCTCACTTAAAATCTTAGTTCAGTTCTCTCCTTCAAGGTTCCCATGATGTCCATAATGCATTCAGCTACTATGACAATGAAGGCAACATAAGAGCCTATATAGTGAATAGAATAGAATAGAATCCCTGCCCCAGTCTGTAGATACCTATTTTACTATAGATTAGGTCTAAATAATGATAAATGACCCACGGTAGGCCAGGCTTGCAGGTTTAGACTCCAGGGAAGAAAAATTGATGTGCAGACACATGCACTCAGGCTTGAGCCTGAGTTCTGGTAGACAGTGAGCATGGAAGGCCCCAGAGCTTGGGCTCCAGCCCCAACCCAAATGACTACTCAGCCATTTTCAGTCAAAGCCCTGCAAGCCTGAGTCAGCTACCCTGGCCCAGTCACAACAATGCTGTGAGGCTTTTATCTCCATACAGACGTTCTCATAGTGCACCTCACGTTCTATGGTAAGCTTCATTGGAAGTATGTACCCTGCTTGGCAGAAGGGGGACCACTGTACTCCCTTTTTAAAATGTTTTGTGTTAAAACACCACTGGAAAACAAGCAACGTATTTGAAAAGGGACTTATACTAACCCTGCTTTGCCTGGCTGCATGCTTCAGCTATACTATGAGTGTGACAACATGAGATATTGGGGTATCAAAGTAGAGTACAAAGCCAATAGTATCAATATCCATCACTATATTGCAAGTTTCACAATATTTGGGTCTCAAAGTTCCAGCTTCTGGAGTCAGGCAAATGTGCAAATCTTTGAAAGCTAAGTTTCCAGATTTTGTGCCTTTGAAAAAAAACTTAGAAACACCAACCCTACAACTTCAAAACCATTATGCAAATATCAACCTCCCATTGTACTGTCTTATTTTTTCTTTAAAAAATCTTATGATTTTTAAGTAAATTGCTTGGTTTTGGAGCGTCTGACTCATGATACTAGAGTGTTCTATAGATGTGAATATAGGAAGCCTCCATCACAGTGGAGGTGGATATCATGACACCTGAATGAACAAATATGAAAGGACTTTTAAGGTGAAGGCCTTGCATACTCTGGTTATTGGCAGAACTCAACATATAGTTTTTAAATTAATGGATTTTATTGCTTTCAGGTTGCCTTTAAAAATATCACAGAATATATATTCAATTATTTTTAAACAATCAGATATCCAAATATTTCCATCTAGAAAAGATTTTACGAATTAGTCCCTCTCCTCCTACCTATTAACCACTGACAGATCCTTAACTACTGCAGTGTTTGCAGGCATTCCTAGGCTATGGGTCTAGCCCAGTCAGATTACTTTCAACAGAATTACTACACTTACTGAACCCCCTTAACCAAATGTTTTATGTCTTTGTTCATATGGTTTTAATAAGGTTTTAACCAATTGCAAGGTTATTTATAAGTTTGCAACTCCCCAGTAGTTAGAGTTATGAAGCGTTCAGACTTAAGCATATCCAGTTGTGTGGTAACCCAACTACTGCTTTTATGCGGTTTCCAACTTTTTATTCATGCACAAAGGCATGATGCATGGCAGTATCCGAACACTCTCATTAACTCTTTCTTTCAGCAACAAATTCACACAACATTCTATTGTAAAATGATGCAGTTCAACTCAAATATGATAGAATTTTATTAAAAAATTAATGAAATGCTTAATTCCATCTTAGATTAGGGACAGCTGATTGGTCCCAGAGAAGGAAGGAACAATCAAATGATCAGCTGATAAATATGAAACAAACAAAAAGAATTACTACTTTACACATGATATAACAAAGAAATAAAATTCACAAGAGGTCAGAAGGAGCCCAAAGCCTGAGCTGGTACAGATTTTTAAGACAGTTGAATAATTTTAAATAATTAATAATTTTTGTAATAACACAGTAAACTACAAAATACCAAATCTCACATTCCAGGGTGCAAATTATTCACTTGCAGGGATCAAGCAGACATTCTCTCCTCGTTACTCCCCCTTCACAGTCTCACACTGGATCATTAGCCAGGTGCATTTTTGAGAGGGAGGCTAATTTTCTTCTATACCATCGAGTATTGACCACAGCTAGAGGCACAATACTAGATACAATGGACCAACAATAAATTTCATAGGCCAGCCCTATGTTATTTGTAACTTTGAAGAATCTGAATGCTTCAATTCAGAAAACACATTTTCATTTAACTCTACACATACATGCGCTATCACATTATTTTGAAAAAAAATCACACTGAGCATTGTGTTCTTCAGGAAATAATTGAATTGTTTTACTTCTTTTTTACTTTATTTTCTAGACTACCACACACAAAGCTATCTGTGAGGGCAACTCAGTTGCTACATGTCCTGCATTGCCATGTACAGAGCCCTACATAGCCTGCCAGCAGAGTACAAATCTAGGACTTTCAGCATAGCAGCACAAAACTTTAACACTTAGGCTACTGGAGCAATTCCATTAACTCAGAGCTGCAGACAGCCCAGTTTCTTCCAGTGAACTACGATCCTAGGGATGGAACAGGGGGAACACTACTGCCACCCCAAAATTTGACTTAGCCCTCCCATAGCAGCCCCACTATAGCTGCTGCTCTCCTGTCACCCAGCTCTAAAGGCAGGGTGAAGACAGCAGCAACTGCTGGTGGGCATCCAGCTCCAGCAGCAGTGGAGCAGTAAGCCAGTGCGGGGAGCCAGGGGCCCAGAGAGCAGCCCGTAGCACGTTTTTACCTCCTAGAATACAGATTCTAGACTTCCCACAATGGCTGGGACTGACCCATTCCAGCCTGGATTCTTGAGCACCATCTCCTACAGTCCCTGCTCCCCCAAGGCTCTGCTGGCCCAAGAACTGGGTCTCTCTGCCAGGGCAGCTCTTACTGGCTGCAAGCAGCTAGCACTCTGAACTGGGATCCGACCTGGCCATGAAGCAGGCCCACAGAAGTGAGAAGGGCCCCATGATGAGTGCGAGAGGCACAGGACCCCAATTTTATGTCTGGCCCACCTCAGCCCCCACCTCTGGAAAGAAGCTGGCACTGCTCCTATAGAATTCACAGGATAAACTCTGCTGAATAGAGGCCATAATGCATGAGTCTGTATATATGTTCATTAGCAAATTTCACTGAAAATCTGATTGTTCTTAGAATCAGAGCTAGGACAGAACTAAGACAACTTTGATTTCATTATTATGCTTAAACAACTGGACTGCACTTCTCTCTCAAGCAGAGCATTTCACGAATATTCCAGGGTGAATATCTGAAGAAGACTACAAGAAGACTACTCTTTTAGCAAGAAGCCACATTAATATAACAAAGTATAGAACTATTCTAGTTTCTGCTAAGAAAAACAATTTTGCTGGAAGAGGAAAAAAAAAGGAGTCACTGATTTCAGTTTTGCTGTGGCATACTGCAAACCTCAACTGCTTAAAGCAAAATTAGCTACCCTCCTCAAGAGTTTGGAAATGGACAGATTTACAGAAATTTAGATTACATACACATACCAGCAGCCACAAATCTCAAGTACCAGTATGATATAGCCTTATAAACAGTACATATACAAAATACATATGCTAAGTTTAAGATTTTAAACCTACAAAAAGTTAAGACAGTCAGACTTGACTCTCTTAGCTCTTTTAATTTTCCCATTCAGAGTGTTTGTGTTGTAATAGGGTCTTTCATTATGCAATCTGACTTTGTTTGGGAAGGTTATGATAAAAATGGCCTCCACGAAGCAATAATCACTGGATAATTTCTGAGAAATGCACTATTCCTACATTTGATTTTGACAATAATTGTAACAGCTTAAAATCAGAGTGAGGCTAATTGATTTGGAAAACAAAATAATAGTCTAAGCCATAACAAAAATTTCTAAGACAACTGAACCTCAGCTTTAAAAATATATGAATATTTCATTGCAAGTGTTAGTATAAGTCTGTATGTTTATTATAAAAACAACAAAGAAGGACAACATTAGTATTGCTAAATAAAAAAGTCTCTGACTGTACTTGCAGTAAAGTAAAAAATGAGGTAGCATAGTTGCAGACGGGAATTCAAGTCTATTTAATGTTGACTTAAAGAACTGAGCGTGAACTTCTAAAATTTATACACATTTCCTTACAAATTTAATGCTATGCACATTTTGCATATTGACCAAGTAGTTGTGTGTTGGGGGGAGAATGTGTTTCTATTAATAAGGGGCAGTTTCCTTCTGGTTATGTAGCATTTCTTATCTAATTTTTCAGGTATACTTTATTTATGTTACCTGCTGCATTTCACTCTGTTTATTCTCAAGCATTCTTTGTTATGCTCAGAGACAAAACAAACGTCACTGAAGAATCAGGTTGGATGACAATGGAACAATGATGGTAACATCATTATGCCGTGTCTTATGCTTGTATCCCCATCACTGCTGTATTTTCCTCTGATTATTTCAACCTCAAGAAAGTGTGCTGCTTACTGTTTGTGTCAGGAAGGCAAGATTACTGTGTGCAAGGTTATCACATCAAGTCTGATACACATAATACCTGCGCGATAGATGTAGCCTTCAACTAGCTCCTGTCTTTAATTTTAATTCAACAAAAAAACAACACTGAGGTTAGAGAAATCTACTGCCTCTTTTAGGCCTTGATCCCGTAAGGTACTGGGCATTCTGGCCCTGATTCAGCAAAGCACTTAAGCACAAACATAGTCTTACAGAACTGTAAAACTACTTATATACTAAAAGTTAAGCACGTGCTTAAGTGCTTTGTTGAATCAGGACTGCAACACTTGGCACACTGCAAGATCAATCTCCTAGTGCACCTGAGAACAACAAAGATTATATTAAGAAGAGGAAAATCTGTTTATCTGTGTTCATTAAAGATAAATTTCTATGGATTCATCCTACCTTCAAGATGAAATTAACTGAGACTCTCTTTTTAAGCCAAATAGTTTGGAGTCCAGCCTGTATAAATAGGGATTAATTTTCTTCCAGGATAAAACACCAGAAGACTAAAGACATGAGTGCCCTCATTGAAGTCAGTGGGACTACTCACAATATGTAAAATTAAGTATGTTTATGTAAATCTTTGCAAGAGAAGGTCATAACTTGCTTGTAAATCTTATTTCTAAAATCTCTACTTGGGGACAAAATAGCTAAAAACGCTTTAATGATTAGTAGAAATGTATCAAACCAAAAAAACAGCAAACAATCATTCCCACAAACAGGTCAAAGAAGATGCTCTCCTTTCAAATATATGACTGACTTTTCACTTCTCTAGATCATACTCTCTAGGTCCAGTCTCCCGTTCTTTCCCCTTTCTCCTGACTTATATTCTGAAGTCCAATTTCCTCACAACAGGTGAGGATTGTATAATATAAAAAGTACTTCTCTCTTGTTAAACAGTAACATGACTTATACCTAAACTAACTCAACAGCCTGAAAGGAGAAAAGACTCACATCAAATTAAAGACACGCATCATCTGATACAAAATCAGTTGCAGCAATGGGAGTCTTTCTATGGACTTCAGTGGGCTTTGGATCACATCCTAAATAAGTTGAACAACAAATAAATCCTTAATCTGGATTCAGTTGTTCATTATATAATTATTTTAAAAAGAAATATTTATAACATGGAATATTGTATCAAACTATGGCCCGGAGAGATGAAAGTCTTCCTCATACAGGGGAACAGGAAGAGGCTCATGCACTGCAAGTGCCACTTATGACATTTTATAAGGACTTAGGTGAGACTTAAGTGCTGGTGTTCAGCACAGAGCTTCATGGAATCCTATGCATGTATCTCCACTTCTGATTTCAAAACAATCAGACCTATCACCCCAAGCCAGGCAAAAAACATACATGGACAATCCATGTGATTCACTGAGCATAGATAACACGCCTTATCCTTGTGAAAGACATTTCCTATTCTGGGTGGAAAAGGACCAGAATATACATGGATAAAGGTCTCCATTCCTTACTTCCTTCTATGCTTACCAGCCACAATTAGCTCATATTTGTGCTAAATCCATCCTTTCCATGTTTTGTAGCAGAAAGGATGACACTGTCCTGTGGTTGTAATAAGGGATATATATTTTTTTGCTTTAGAATATAATACTGAGCTCTTCATCAATAACCCTCAAAGTGCCTAGTAAAGTAAATCACTGCCATTAACTTCATTTTTACAAATGGGAAACTGAGGCACAGATTCCAGAAGGTAGTGGCCTTAAGGCCATACTGAAGCCCAATGACACAGCTGGAAATTGAACCAGGCTCACCTATTGCTCCATCTAAGCCACACTGCCTCTCATATAAATATATTTGTCAGTCATGGAACATTCAAATCTTTGCTGCTGTCAAATGAATATGTTTAAAGAAAATAAACAAAAGCAAATATAACATTAAAAAATCTGGGAACTAGAGTTTTGATATCCCTCTTAGAGAAAGGAATATCCTTCTATGGCCACATGCACCCATACTGAGTGAAAAACCGTATTAGCCATAAAAACAAGCTGGCAACTATTTTTGTCTGAAAATGGAATATAATCAGTTTTCACTGGTTAAGTCCAGTCTTTGCCAAATTCTACATTATGACTTAAAGATCAGCCAAAGGCAGTAGCAAGTAGCAGAAAATTGCTTAAAGTGTTGCACACCAGATTACTTGAATGGTTTGCATCTGGTTTTCAAGAGAGTTTGGGATATTAAAACTTAAAATTTGAAACAGTCTTCAATTGCACATTTTTGTTCTGTTTGCAACATGACAGAAGTGTGGGTCATAACATAGCATGAACTAGCTAAAGAGATGATTATTAATGTAAACAGCATAAAACATGTAGGAAAAGTTCAGTTTGAAATGCTAACAACTGAACATTTGCAGAGCCAACTGATTTAGATTAAGTACTCACCCCGCACTTCCAGTTTAAGATTCACATTGTCCATGTACTAAATACAGCTATATGGTTTGCATTCCAGATGAACTGATCTGACTGCAAACCTCATACTTTACTACGATTCTGACCCCAAGATAAATCAATATTTAATATCCCCTGCAACAGCCCCAGCAGATGATTTTAAACCCTTTCTCCATCCCATTTTGGTTACCTTTAGAAATTCTTTACATCAGCCTTCACAGATGACTTGTGAAAACTTAGTTTATAAAAAGCAGCCTGAGAATTATTTAGTCAGACAAAGAGGGTTCGTTTCTTCCTCTTTTTAATCTTTGTGAATTGTGCTGATCTCTAAATCCCTCTCCTTCAGATAATTCTTAGTTCTCAGCTAATTTGAGGAATAAATACTTCCTCTAAACCTGAAACATATATCTAAATGTAAAGATAGATGATAGATGGGCAAACCCTGTGCTATAGAGAGATAGAAAGCCAGAGGGTTTACCTGTGTGCTGGGGGGGTGGGGGCATTTCCATCTCTAACCACATGTACTATGGGAAAGGTCTGGTGACAGGACTTGTGCTGGTGGAAGCTGAAAGAACGGGCCCAGTGCTTCCACCCTGATTACCTAGGACCAGCATTTGCAGTTTTTCCCCTACATAGCAGCTCCTTCCCCTCTCCCACCACATAGCTTATGGGAAGCAACCAGAAGCAACAAGACAAGTCAGGCCAAGGACTCCAGACCTTCCGCAACTTAACCACCATTTGAACTCTGGAATGTCCACTGCCCGCTCCCACCTTACCCCAGGAAACTGCTAAGAAGGAATGAGAAACACTTCTTTCCTTTGAACTCTGCCTGGGCTAACAAACTCATTGGGGAGGGGGTCTTTGATGTCAGGGGAAGGTGTTATGAGAATGTGGACAGCCAGGCACAGGGTCACTTTTTTCTGGGCATTGAAAGGTCAAAATCACAAGAAGGTAAAGAGTTCCATTTTACTGTTAGATAAGAATAGCAATATGGAGTCACTCAGACCAACAGTCCATCTAGCTCAATATCCTATTTTCTGTCAGTGGCCAATGTCAGATGATTCAGATGGAAGGAACAGAACAGGGCAACTTCCAGTGATCCATCATCTGGTCTTAGTTGTGGCAGGTGCACGTATAGCAGCAACTGGATCATGGGATTACATCTCTGATTATCATGGCTAATGGCCACTGCTGTACCTAAAAGAGACTGCTAGACTTAAACCATTGTACATCTATCAAAACTGCAAATTTTGAGTCACAGGCCAGCGTGGTTCCTAATGCCGCAAGGGTGGCATTCTCACAGTAGTAGGAAAATGAGTTATAGGCCCTGATTCAGGGAGGCACATAAACATCTGTTCACACCATTCCCATAGACAGCACAGCCCTTAAAGAAAGGCATGTGCTTACATGCTGTCCTGAAGAGGAATACTGGGATACTTTTTTAAACTAGATTCTGCAGATTCCAACAGGACACTTCCAGGTAACTGTAGGAAAGAGATGTGGACACACATGAAGGCTTGATACACTGAGTCTGCAACTCAAACTCCTTTCTCTTCCCTTCAAAGCTAACACATCTTTTGAGTGTAAACTCCCCAACCTGCAACTCATCTCTTTTTTTTTATGTACACAGCAGGTGGTTTATACTGATAAACTACAGATGACTTTTGCACTGAAGGCCATGAAAATACTATGAGGCATGGTATGATATTTTTGTGTTGGGAAATAACTTTTGTCCCTGTCTGTACAAATTGTAGCTATAGCACTGTGAATAAAATAAGATCTTTTGTTTTTTAAAGAAGTATTTGTCTGAACAGTTTCTTTCAGAAATGAGAATTGTATTACATGTAACTGTCCTCCATACCCCTAGAAAGGAAAATATAAAAAAAGAAAAGGAAATAAAACCATTCAGGAAAGTACACTGCCTCTATTTGTAAATTTTGGGGTTTTAAGAGGAGAGGAGGAGTTCACAGATATTTCATTTATAAGATGTCTAGCAGAAATGATGTAGTGTGATCTGGTTGTTTCTAATGAAGAACAGAACATAGGATTTAAGCAAAGAATGACATGAAGGTAATCCCTTGACAAAGAAGAATCCCTTGGGAGGAGGAATGCATCATGCCAACCTAATCTTATTCATGAACATCCAAAAAGACTGACTGACATCAGGGTAGCAACAGAATTCTGGCAAGAAGGTAGCAAGTGAATATATTTTGGCAACTGGCTAAACCCTTGACAGAACAGTGATTGATATACTACATGATGTGTCAGTGACTCTGTTTCTACAGTCTAAGGCACATCCTTCCAGTGATAGCATCTGCAATACAGTAAACAATTTTCCTGCACTTTAGAAATAAAAGGGAATAAACATGTATGTGGCACTAAACAACAATTCATAAAAAAGGAAAGTAGTGTGTGTATAACAGGCAACATGCTGCAAACTGTTCCTTAGCAATTTAACATGGGGATGTAAGAGAGGTGGCCTTGAAGATGCAAACAAGCAACATCTCTTGTAACAGGGTCTGGGGGTCCTCTGGGAAGTGACTGTGAAAAAAATGCACAGCCTCATAGTCAGTACAGGCTTAATCTCAGTCACACAGGTATTCACCCCTCTTCACTGTTGTTTATTAAATCACTGTGGGAATGGGGGAGGAAACAAGGAAGAGTGGCACCGTCCAAATCTACATCTCAATGCTCCCTTTCAATCAGTGGAGATCAGCAATTGAGAGATCAGAAGTTTGATCAATTTTGCCAGTCTTTTTTCTAGATTCATTTTGCAACATGAAATGGGCTGTGTGTGTAACAATAAAATTCAAGTTGTCCGGAGATTTTCAGGATGTAGGCTGAGCAATGTCAGGTTGGACATTCTTTAGGTTTTAAATAGTGCTACAGAAACAGATGATGTTTGGAGATTTTTCTGATCTTCCTGATACACATTTCCATTGTGACGGCCTTCTTTATGGAAATAATATCACATGATAGAACTAGACTAACTATTTTTCCAACAAACTATGTTTGTAAACTATCAGTTATTAGATGTTGATTCTTACACATGTACTGATAACTTATATTGGTTCAAATACTCAAGGGAAACATTCCAGTTTACGAGTTAGTCATGAGCTACTCACTTCAACTCTTCCTTTGACTAGTCACTATTCATTGTTTATATAGTGTCATTGGTCACCTAATTCTTTTCATAACTTACAGTAACAATTTAACCAGCTGACATGTCTGTTTCTTTATTTGAACCTGAAGGTCTAAGATAGCACAGGTCAGGCACTAAAACCAGAAACAGGCAGACGAGTAAGCTACAGCAATGGAAACTGTGATTTCAGTTCATCTCATTATAAATCCACCTTGAGGAGTTAGAGGGATCTTGTTTTTAGGAAGTAGGATATCACAGAAGCTAATCCAAATTTATCCCTGCTGTACTTAATCCACTGCAGTCAAATGAAGTACTTAAGAAATGAGTTTGACCCAATGCCTTTTACCTAAAGAAATGTATGGGGTGGTTATGGAGATGAATGGTAGTAATGAATTCTTTGCCAGTGAATGTCTCTGTTTGGAGCTGAATGTAAAAGAATGCATGCATGTATTCTAAAACTCTTAGATGAATGAGTGAGAGAAGGAAAATTTTGTGGTAGGGTTCTGCATGAGATTTCTCTATTCTTGCTCCATAGTTTAAACAGAATGAAAACATTCTTGTTCCAGAGTGCTAAAATCTAATTCCATCTTAACCTTACAAAATATTGATAAGCAAAACAAAAGCTGGAGTAGGTTTGGATATATGCCTGGGACCTCTCTTGAACAGCTTTGTAAACAGACTGCATGTGAGAATATGATGATGATCATTATGTGATGATGTTGTTACAATGAATGCAACAGCACTACTCACTATGACTGAACAATATAGTAAACTTTCCTTGGGGAAAAATTGCTCGTGCTGAATTAACTAAATCAAACTCTGCCCTTCTTGGATTTGTTTCTGGTCTAAGCTTTAAGAGTGATAATCTACACAGGAGAATGTTTTTATCCTTTCCAAAGGAAATGCCCCATATTAGTGGAAGACCAGTTTATTCTACATTGTACTTTGTGCTCAAAAGCAGATGCCCAAAAAGGGACCAAAAAAAAGTTTTAATTATTATTAATGAGAACTTAAACCTGGCAGATTTTCAGGTAGCCCTTACCATAAAAAGAACTTCTTGGTTATGTTCTGCCCACTGTTCCCGCTAAGCTGTTTGTGTGCACGCACACATAATTTTTTGCACACACAAAGATTTTTTTTTTTTTTGTGGACACAGCCTACAAAAAATTAGAGGGAACATTGGTTCTGCCATTGTCACAACATACTATAACTTCAGACGATTTCAAGTACATGATTCATTTAATATTGAAATGCAAAAACTGACAATTAGAGGCAAGTTTGTGTCATTTCTAAATATAATCTTTCATATCAGAACAGACTTGTGACAACTGATAGTTGATAAACAACAATTTTACTTAAGATAACCATAGAAAGTCGCTTGGTCATACTATATAAGATCATATGCTGTTTCTTAAATAATACACTATTATATCATGCAGATTCTTTACAATCTTAGATACACTGTGCATTCTCTTCTTACATAAATACACTATTTTCATTGTCTAAATGGTTTGATAATATCTTTGCTGATAGAGTTTCCATAAGTTACTTTCTCTTCCCTTTATGGTATAAAGCTATTAATATAGCCACCAGGCAAGTACTATATATTTTCTTGTAAATCAATCTTCCTTAGCAATAATTTTGGGGATTAGGCAGCAAACTACAAATCTAATTGATCATAGCATGAATGCTCCCATCAACTTCCTAAAGACCAATTCTAGGAATGAGGCAATTAACCACAAGGCTAAGTTAGATGCTAAGGGTTGCACAACAAATCCTTCCATAGGTGCAATTTAGGGTATATGGAATTTAAGTACAAAGTTAACAGCTGCAAATTCTGATGATCTATATACATGTCAAGTAGTTTCTACTATTTATGTTGTAGTATTCAAACAGTGGAATAGCTAGTAGAAGTATACTTTCTTCATTACATTTCATAAAACTAATTTTCATATCCCTTCTCTAGCATACCCAAAATAACCTACATGAAACTACACATGTACATCTGAGGTTTGTTATTCTTTGAAAGTGCCACAGGACTCCTTGTTTGTTTTGCTGAACTAGACTAACACGGCTGCCCCTTTGAAACTTAAAAAAATGTTAGGTATATTTGTATTATTTGAATAATAGCATATGATTAGTTTAAGACTGTGTCACAATGACATACACTAAGGGACAAACTGAAGGTTTCATGCGTAGCTTTAGCGCTGCATTTCCTGATTTTGATGTACTTTTTTGGAGCCTCTCTTGGTAAGAGTTCAGTAGTATCCACAACCCTCTGCAACCAGCTACTGTGGTTTCCTGAGCAATGCAAAGAGGATGAAGCTATGTTCACATAACTCTTCCTCCTCCTTTCGAAAGACTAATGCCAGCAACTGGCACGGCCTTACAGAATAATTATACACACCTTGACTGCTGGAATTCTGATTCTCCCCATTGTATGTGAATGTGTGCACACCTCTCACACTAGATATACACACAGATATGCAGTAAAATTTTTGTCCAAACATAGATGCATATCCTGACTGTGTTCCTGTAATGCCTATAACATTTGATAAATTGGTGTGGGTTCAAGCACATTTCTGCTAAAAGTCAGATTTGTTTCCCCTGATGGATATGTGTCTCTTTAAAAAAACACCATTAGAAACTCTGGGATCACCTTTTGCATGATGCTCAATTTTTAAGTTGTGTGTGATCAAGTTCTAATTGCATCAGATAAATTCACCACAGCACTTCTGCATGTGTGAATGACATTATAATAATTTAACTATTCAAAGACAAATCTAAATCTTGAGAATTTCCAAAGGGATAGCTGTGTTAGTCTAGTCCAGCAAAAAAAACCAAGGAGTCGTGTGGCACTTCAAGACTAACAGATTTATTTTTTGCATGAGCTTTCGTGGGAGAAAATCCCGCTTCATCAGATGCTTCGAAGATGTGTGAACTTACAGAATGGAATGAAAATAAATGCAAGGGGGTGTAAAACATAGGATCAGGTCATACAGTAACAGCAAATCAGAGCAATTGTTAGGTTCAAACCCAGGGAAGCCTGAAGTCAAATCACCTTTTGTAATGTACCGAAAACCTACTGATCAGTAGAGTTACCTACACCTCTTGAGCTTCCATCCTAAACACACCACACGATCCATTGTCTACAGCCAAGCCCTAAGATATAACCACATCTGCTCTGATCCCTCAGACAGAGACAGACATCTTGAGGATCTCTATCAAGCATTCTTGAAACTACAGTACACACCTGGGGAAGTAAGAAAACAAATTGACAGAGCTAGATGGGTTCCCCGAAGTCATCTACTACAGGAGAGGCCCAAGAAAGAATGCAACAGAGCATCACTAGTCACCACATACAACCCCCAAAGCAGACCTTTGCAACAGATCATTAAGGACCTACAGCCTATTCTAAAAGATGATCCTCACTCTCTCAAGCACTGGGAGACAGACCTCTCCTTGCCTACAGACAGCCACCCAATCTTAAACAGATACTCACCAGCAACTACAGATCTAACAACAGAAACATTAAAGCAGGAACAAATCCCTGCAACAAACCACGCTGCCAAGTCTGCCCACATATCTGCACAATAGATACCATCATAGGTCCTAATCAAGCCTGCTGCTCCATCAAAGGCTTATTTACCTGCTCATCTACTAATGTGATCTATGCCATCATGTGCCAGAAATGCCCCAACACCTTATACATTGGACAAACAGGATGATGCCTGCACAAAAGAATAAATGAACATAGAGCTGATATCAGAAATCACAAAACAAAACAAAAAAACAGTTGCTGAGCACTTCCATCTTTCTAATCGCTCGATAAATGATTTGTTAATGACCATCGTCAGAGATGTGACTGGGATATCAAGACTTCAAAGAGAAACAGCTGAACTTGAATTAATATGCAAATTAAATTCTGTGAAAGCAGGATTGAATCGAGAGTATGGGCTCTTTTCCCATTACAAAAGGTAATCTGACTTCAGGCTTCCCAGGGTTTGAACCTAACAACTGCTCTGATTTGCTGTCACTGTATGATCCGATCCTATATTTTACACCCCCTTGCATTTACTTTCATTCCATTCTGTAAGTTCACCTATCTTTGCAGCATCTGACAAAGTGGGATTTTCTCCCACAAAAGCTCATATGAAAAATAAATCTGTTAGTCTTTAAGTGCCACATGATTCCTTGGTTTTTTTTGCTAAATCTTGAGGTCTTCAAAAAACAAACAAACCACCAACAAATAAAAACAAAACACTGCAGCCTATTGTTACTCTAGGAATAGATTGGTTCAGAAAACCATTGCAAGTGAACTTGACAAATAAATACATCTAACAGCTGAACATCCCAGTTCACCAATGCCCTGTGTGCATCAGAAGAATGACAAGAAACCTGAGTGGTACAATATACTGCATGAGAAGATGAGTCAAAAACAACCACCCACCCCGCTGAAGAATTTGATCACAACACTCCCTTTACTTATTGTTATAGAGCAGTAGTGATCTCTTGATTGATCTTATTCTGTCATACAACAATGAATGTCAGAATCAGTTGTATAAAGAAAATAAAATTCCTCAAGCAGCAATGCTAAGTATATGAAGTCCAGTATGTTTTTCAGTTCTAATAAAAGGGGGCAGTATTACATCAGTTGATATTCTGATATTTCTTCAGTGTATTAGTGAAAGATGCAAATCTACTATATTTTACAGAAAACTATATTACTGCCTCTTGGACACATGCTACTTTAGTGCCCAGGCATGAAACGTTCAAAAGCATTTTCAATAGGATATAAACATCTAGTCACTCAAGCGCTTCAGAAATTTTTACCTTGGGTCACTATGGGAAATATATTGTGAATTTATGCACATTTTTCAAGTACATGAGATAAAGCACTGACACAAAATTGCAAATGGAAATACTAGCAGTTGCAAAATATATTTTATAACAACTACAAGGAGGCCAAGATTTCTAAAATTGGTGCCTAAAGTTAGCCTCTTAAACTCATATTCATAGATCTAAAAGGGAAACTAAATTTTAAAACTGATGACCACAGAGTAGCTTCAGCTGGAGATACTTTGGGTGTGCTGCGCTTTTGAGACCAGACCACTTACATGCAGGTGCCTGAATATGGACTTAAAAACCTGACGTTAGGCACCCAGGTTTGAAAATCCCAGTTTACAGTTAAAATGGGAGCCTGGTGGCACCTTAAAGACTAACATATTTCTTTGGGCATAAGTTACAGGGACTCCAACCCGCTTTGTCAGATGCCAGAACTGATTTACAGTTATTAGTTAGAGTTATAAACAGCTTTTTAAACATGGCCGAATCCACAAAATATTTTAAAGGCCCTTTGGCTATGTCTACATTAGCCCAGTTAGTTTGAATTTGCAAATCTGAACTAAGAAGTCCGAGGTTAGTCCGAACTAACTTCAGGCTAGTTCAAACTAACCCTGGACTTCTTAGTTCAAACCAACCGTGCATTCTAGTTCAAACTAGAATGCGTGGCTAGTTCAAACTAATGGCTTAGTTAAGGGGTCTCAAACATGCGGCCCCAAAGCTATTTCCTGAAGCCCACAATGACATGATTCTTACTTATTATTTGCAATATCATTATATGAAAAGGTTTCAGTGGTGCGGGCCTTGGGCTAACATCCTAGTCCTCATGCAGCCCTCATGGTGATTTGAGTTTGAAACCCGTGGCTTAGTTCAATCTTTTAAAATTCGAACTAAACCTTAGATGGGTCTTCCTCACACTTAGTTCGAACTAAAGTTCGGACTAAGGCAGCTAGTCTGGACTAAACTTGGCAAATTACTCTGGACTAAGGAAGCTTAGTCCAGTCTAATTTGGCCCTTGTGTACACTAGGCTTTGCCTAGTGCGAACTAAGAAATTTCACAAAGAGGTCTAGTAACTGGTGTGAGTCACATTCCTCTGCATGGGATTTGTAGGTCCTACATGGCACCGTGCAGACATTATCAGGTTTGAACCCCTGATGCTGTATTTTAATCTTGATTATATTGAATGAAACAAACTAGGCAAAGCCTAGTGTACCCAAGGGCCAAATTAGTCCGGACTAAGCTTCCTTAGTCCAGAGTAATTTGCCAATATAGACATAGCCCTTGTGTCAATATGGTGATGATGACAGCTAGGACTTTCATTTTTAATTTCCTCTCCATTCAGAGGTATCTACCTCAGCCATAATCATTTACTAGAAATAAAAATACAGCATTTCGTTCAATATAATCAAGATAAAAATACAGCATCAGGGGTTCAAACCTGATGATGTCTGCATGGTGCCTTGTAGGACCTACAAATCCCATACAGAGGAATGTGACTCACGCCAGTTACTAGACCTCTTTGTGAAATAAGCTACTTAACCTTCTGAGTAGAGGGATTACCAAAGGATGTAATATCCCCCCATTCTCCAAGGACACGGAGCCCACAGCTCCTCCCATGGTTACAATAAAGTCCCTAAGTCTTTGCAGAGGAGTGAGACCCCACCAGTTCTTTCAGGTCTTGTCTATACTGCATGTCTCCACTGATGCAAGGGATACACATTACATTACACAAGTAACATATCTGGTGTTATGTACCATGCACTGAGTTGCTGTGCTGTCTTCTCTACATCATGTTGCCAAAAGACTGTCTCCCATGGACACAGCTTACAATTCTGATTCCATTGGAATGCCAGAGTCAATGGGAGTTGTGCTCAGAAATCCATTGAGCCTGTCTTCACTAGACCTACTCAATCAATGCTACTGCATTGAGGGCTACAGTGCTGACAGAGCTGCTTAGAGTAGAAAAGCTTTCAGCAAATGCATGTCTTCCCTCTCTTCAAGAGTAGTTACAAAGTGGGACTTTTGTTTAAACGTTTCTTGGCCTACTAAGGTAACAAACTCTTTGGAGCATGACATTATCTGTGTGTACAGCGCTTGGCAAACTAAGATCCTAATCCTCCATTGAGTCCTCTAGGCACTACCACAAATAAAAACTTGGTAAACACCAAAAATTGATCATTTGTAAGAGATACTTCCATTAATTTGTTTAGCTAGGCTGTAAAGTATGCATCTTGTATCACGTACTAATAGAGTTAAGATTTAAAAAGAGAGTTTGTCAGTCTGTAACTATCTAGGCACATAACCTCTGTTGCCTCTTTTTCAGTAGAAATAGAGGTAACAGAGAAAAATGTATATGTCTCCACAGTTGCCTAAGGATTCATGGACTGTTCTTCAGAGGTTCTGAGCATCTGTGGCTGGTAATAAATTTCATAGACGTAGTGGACAAATCCCACCATATATTTTTGGGGCCTAATTCTTATTTCCAACTGCACATATAACTGAAAACCTACAATGTTTTCAGCAGAGGGGTCATATGGCATAAACATATTATGCAAAATTCTGGTGCCCGTAAAAGATTAATGAAGTCACTTCGTAGGTTTTCTGTAAGGAAGTGGAAAGGATTTCTGTGTAAGGGTGTAGAAGACATGTTTATATTTACTATGTATGTTCTCTGACCTGAACCCATACACCTCCATCCACAGCAAATAACTTATGTTTCTGCCTGTATATTGCCCAAACTTGAATGAAAATGGAATTTTGGCTTTTAAACATAAACCGAATAGAAAAATATAGCATCTTTTGAGGGTTATTTAGAATACTGCTAATTAGAACCATTAGTTAATATGCAATCATCCTGGTTTTAAACACTAAATAAAATGGGACTAGCTCCAATAATGGCTGTTTTGCTAAAGTACCTTAATTTATTAATTTCTTTTGAAGATGAACATGACTTCCTGGAAAAGCTATTTCCCCCAAATGGAGCCAACCTTCTGTATGACGTCAGCTGTTCCTCCAGCCACATAAAAGATACTGTCTAAGGCCATTTCTGGATTCTTCTGGCTCCCTCCACTTTCCCAGTGACTATTGAAGTGAGTCAGCACCTTTTCCACTTCTCCCATAAAAGCATTAATGCTCTTCGCTTTTCCCTTTCCTGATGTTGGCCTACAAACAGCATCAGGTAAGGTAGAAAAATTAGTTTTTTTCTAATAGCTAGTTTATGTCATAGGCTCTATGGCTATGTCTAAACTAGAGGGCTCAATTAAGTTGACTTAAAGTCAACCTTATAAAGTCCACTTACAGAGTCCCTATATGCTTAAGTCAACTTTATAAAGTCAGCTTATACCAGGGAACCTGTTTAAAGTTGACTTAATAAAGTTGACTTTAAATAGGTCCCCTGGCTTAAGCCGACTTCATAAAGTTGACTTAAATGACTATTCTGCCGTAAGTCAACTTTATTAAGTCAACTTTAATGCCCACATTTTAAGTCGACTTAATAAAGCTGACTTAACCTTTGAAGTCAACTTTAATGGTGAGAGTTATTAAGTTGACTTAATGAATGCCAAATGTGGCCCTGGAGTTGCTTAAGTCGATGTAAACCTCCACTGTAGACATACCCTATATGCCCACAGAATGGTGTAAATTAAAAAGTGTGGCCAAGACTCAGTTCTCCAGTGAACCATAAAAATGCACCATTCCAGCTCATTGTCATCAATTTGTCTGTCTTTCTGGTGACCCTGCCCCTACAAGCACTTTTAAAACCTTCCATGGTTTTTAACACGAACAGGGGCAATTTTCAAATACATGTTTGTGATTCAGACAAAGTTTCAAAGCCTTAAAATGACTTTTTTAAAAAAGGCATCGAGCCAGCTTTTTCAGCTCTGTGCAAAATGTTATAAGTCTAATTATTTGCAGAATGAACTGTCACCAGTTATTTCAACTCAAGGACAAGTAACTGAGAGAATTCCATTGCTCTTTTTTCAGACCAAGCTGCAGACAATTAGTTTGTCACCATTGTTTCTGGTATAAGACTCTAGTTACTCATTCATACAAGCAAAGTCTAATTATATCTGGAGCCTGATTTTGAAAATTTGGTTCTAAACACACACATAAGGACCTGACCATTTTAGAAAAAGAAAATCAAGAAAGAGAAGCTGTGATTTCAAGAACAGGAGTCTTGTGGCACCTTATAGACTAACATATTTCTGTAGGCATAAGCTTTTGTGGGCTCTAACCCACTTTGTCAGATGTAATTTCAACACTCTTCTGGGATCATTAAAAATCTTCCTCTGTGCTACAAATACAGAATAGTTTTTTTAACGCAAAAGGCTACATAAAAGGAAACAATGAAAAAGGAGTAGCAGCAAACATCCTTGAGTGAAAAAAACACTGCAATCTCTAATGAAATTTAAACAAAAATATGTTTTTTGTTTTCAATGTATTATATGCATCTATTTTACATTTTATCTAAACTATGTACTATTCTTCTATAAGATTTAGTACTCTTAAAAAGGCAAATTATTTCATTATTTTTGGGGGTAGCAGGTTGAGAGATACCATAATTTGAAAGGACCACTTTGTATTCAATTATATTTTAATATCTGCACTATTTCATTGTTGTAGTACAAGGCTAAGGGACTAACAATATATCAAAGGTGTGGTTGTAATATTCCAGTATAATCCCTATCCAGTCTTGTCTTATTGCTCACTCTGTGGTTTATGGCATAATAAATAAAAACAGCAAGGATGACAGCAAGTCTTTATGATAAATCTCATGACTGTAACTTTTTGTCAGAGCTTAAACAGCACATTTGACTCTAAAATGTCTCTATGTAAAAATGGTATTCTGGGGCTCCAGGGTAATACTCATTCAGTGACTTCCACATCTGCTTTACAAGTAGACAGATGATTTTTCTAACGAACAGTCATGCAAGCTCAACCAGGGTTCTTTCACCTTACACATCCTGAGCAATAAAGATCACAGGATTTAAACTTAGTTAACAATCTTTTAGACAATACACATGAAGGAAGAGATTCCAGCTCATTTTCCCAAAGTTTTATTGGCTCTTCTAGGAGAAGTAAGAGGAAATAAAAAGTTATTTTAGTCAATACACGAATCTAGTGAATTTCTGAAATCTCTCAACAAGTTGACCTTGTAGAGCGAGTAGGTACTTTTTTATACTTAACACTTTCACTTTATGTAATAGAAACAAATTTTAAGAAACCCTTTAAGATTCTTTTTTGTGTTTTAAATGTTTTAAAATATTGATCTAATGGCACTCATGAGATGCATTTGTAAAATACACTTCAATTAAAAGAAAAAATCTATGGCTTACAACAGTAAGTATGTTTTGTTTTGTTGTAGGATTTATTTATTTATTGCAACTCAGCGTCCAACCTTTTAGTTTTTCCATTTATTAGAATTTTACCTGAATACAGACTGCTGGACTAGTACTTAACTTCTCTGTTACAAAGATGTTTTTGAAGCATTCATCTTTCTTAAATGAGTTTTAAAATGTTGCCATTTAAACCAAACCTAGTACAAATATATATTTACTAGGTTCTGAATTTATTTTGGAAACTATGGTAAAATTCTACAGGGAAAGGGGTTAAACAAATCCCTTTAATAGGCACTGACCCTTTCTCTTGCTGTTTTGAGTCATGCAGTGCTCTTATTAAGTTAAAATATAAAACGTAGATTAAAAAACATTTTGTCTTTGACAGAGCCGTTTACAATAATTTGTTCCTTTTCTGAACCCTGCTATGATATCCTGGCTCACTGATGGATCTCTTGTGTGTTTACATAAGATCATCATATAAACAAAATATTATGGAAGCTTTGCAAATAGTTACAACCATGTTGAGATTTACACTTTAAAAGGAATTAAACCTCTTTGTCGGATAAATTCCAAAGGGGTAGACATGTTAGCCTAGTTCATCAAAACTAACAAGGAGTCCTGTGGCACTTTTAAACACTAACAAAATTAATTTTTCACATGAGCTTTCATGGGAGAAATCCCACTTTGTCAGATGTTTACAAGCAAGGGAAAGTGTCAGTGTCTGTTATAGGGATTTGTTTGACCTCCTTCCCTGTAGGATTAACCATGGTTTACAAAATAAATTCAGAACCTAGTAAATATTTATTTGTACTAGGTTTGGTTTAAATGGCAACACTTTAAAATTAATTTCATAAAGATTAATGCTATGAAAATGTCTATGTAACACAGAAATTAAATACTGATCCAGCAAATCATATTCAGGGAAAATTCAAATTAAACTCAATGGGAATCCTAATTGAGGAAAAACTAAAGGATTGAACATCAAGTTGCAAAACAAAAAACCAAAAAAAACACCGAAAAGACAAAAATAAAAAGCACACTTTCTGTTGAAAGCCTTGGATTTATTTTTATAGAAGTGTATTTTACAAATGTATCTTATGAGTGCCATTGGATCAATATTTGAAAACACTTAAACACAAAAAAAGAAGGTTAATGGGATTCTTAAAATTTGTTCCTATTATGTAAAGTGAAGGTGTATAAAGGCACCTACTTGCTCTACAACAGGCATGTCAAACATGTGGCCCACAGGTCGAATGCAGGCACCAAACCTCTTCCATCTAGCCTGTCACTGTGCTCTGTGGGACCTCAAACTCCCTAACAGAGAAAGGAGTCTTGCATTCCCAGGACTCCATGATGCTACAGGAGTGCCAGCTCTCGTGACATCACAGAGCACTGGTAATGTGAGACTGCACTCCATGAGACCACACTCTCTCCCTAACAGGAGGACTAAGGGGTGGAGGTAGGGTAGGGGAGCTATGACAGAGCACAGAGTCATTTACACATTGCTCCATGATGCTGTGAGAATACTGATGTATTCTGAGTTATGGTATGTACAGTACAGCCCACATGAAGTACATTTAAGTAAAATCTGGCCCACCATAGCAAATGAGTTTGACACTTCTGCTCTACAAAGTCTGCTCCTTGGGTGATTTCAGAACTTTAACAGCTTCCTATATTGACTACAGTGACTTTTTATTTCCTCTTACATCTCTTAGTGGAGCCAATAAAACTTGGGAAGAATGAGCTTGGAATCTCTTCACGTGCATTATAAAAACAATTTGTTAGTCTTTAAAAGTGCCACAGGACTCCTTGTTTGTTTTGTTAGGCAAGAACAATACAGTACAGCCTCCTGGTACAGTACAGACCCACATTCACCCTTTTACAAGACTCTGCTAACTTTTCTACAAATCATAGTGTGTAAGGTATCATTTGAAAACTCATGAATTGCTGATCATTATAGCCCTGTTAAAACATAGGGGGCAACACTGAATTTAAGATTCCACTGTATAAATATTACCAAGACATGTTTCAACATGTTCTTCCAGGCCATCACAAATGAATTCCTCAGAGACAAAAAGATTAGCCAGTGCTTCAGTCAAGTGTCAACCAGATCAAATGGCCCACCACCTAAGTAAGTGGCCACTCTTCCACAAGAGAGGTATGTGGAGGGAGGGGTCTACATTTTGACAAAAAGAAGGGTCTTGGTTCTGGGCTATTTTCTGTCTCCTGAACATCAGCTGGAGATGATTCTTGCACAAGAAAAGGTCTATCAGACAACAGGGCAAATGCCCCAGGTCATCTCTCCCTTGCTTTCTGCTGACAGCATCATAAACCCTGCAGAACAAAGGAAGCAGCATGGAAAGGGAGGAGAGATCTTGAATGAAGGAGACTCAGTCCATAAGACCACTGGAACATGTGGTGAAAGAGGCCTTGACTTTGTATTCACTTAGCTCATCAACTTGCGTGTTAAATGCATTTTACTTTTTATTTCCTTGTATCCAATTCTGAATTGTATGCCTCATTATTAGTAGCCATTTAAAATCTTTCTGTAGTTAATTTATTTTGTTGTTTTATCTAAACCAGTGTGTTTTGGACTCAAATATCTGGGAAACTCCATTTCAGTTAGTAAGATTTGTGTGCACCGTTTTCTGGTTATAAATGATGAGGCTTGTATTGTCTGGGAGGGTGCAGAATAGTACAAGACACATATTTGTGGCTGAAAATCTGGAACTGGGACTTTGCTAGTGTTGCCCTGCAGTGTAATTCGTGAGTGGCTGGCTATAGCACTCATCTAGTATAGCTGGGAGTGATTTGCATGTTGGAGGCTATGTGTGAGCAGACCAGGAACGGTTGCTCTTATAGCGAAGAACTGCGGAAAGGCATGCTAGCTTGAGAAACTGAGAGGCACAGCTGTCTGTCAGTCCAATCTGAATCGCCTCAAACACACAGAACTTACCCTCTAAATAGCGCACGATTTTTTTTTCTTTTTGAGAATTTACAGGTAAATTTTGTACTTCATTAGAAACATAAAAAACTACGTTTAATGTTTTTTCATTTTTTGATTCCTCCAGCAAAGAATTCCAAAATCTAAAATATGGACTGCTTTTTAAATTTATTAATATGTTAATTTTGTATTCATTAATAATTGAGTCATTACTGTTTCCTTTTATGCCACAACATCTCTTCCATAATATTTTTCCATTTGCTATTAAATTAAATTTACAGCTAATATTGTGGCATACCACTGATTTTGTGTCAATTACTTTCAGTGGGAAATAGCTTATATGATATATTTTGCTGGTTAAATCTCTCTCAGGAAGACAACAGAGAAATCATTCTTCATCAGACGGGCTGCTTTTACAACTCAGTCAAGTACCTGATTCAGTGCTTCACCAGTTCAGATATATAAGAAGGATACACTTCTGGAGATGATCTCTAGGACCTTGAAAAGTCCAGAGAGCAGTGTTGTTCTCCTAGAGACTCCCTAAATTCTGGAGAATTCCTTTTATCTTTTGCATGCACCTTCTAATAAAGAGGACTGGGGAACCCCTCATGGCCCATCTGGAGATCTTGAGAAGCCTGATTGCAAATTGCCTAACTGAATGCTGTCACAACTCAATGCAATGCTTTTCCTGCTGCTCTGTCCGTTCTTTATACCGCTGTTTTCCACTTGTAAACTACAAGCACAATTGTATATAGACTACCATAATACTCAGCTACATACACCTCTCTAACTTACTCACAGTTATTCACGCTGTCTTCTTCAATGCACAACTCAGTCTAATGGCCTCTCGTAGCCTTAATTCCAATCAGTTAATTAGTTACCCTGATTAGTTGTTGGTTATGTACAGATATATAGTTCTTATATTTTGATTTCAGATTATGAATACACACAGGAAACAGTGCATCTGTTTCAGTAATGTTTATGCACTGCTTTTCTTAATAATATGTATTATAGAGATCTGACATTTTTAATGTTATGACTCATACAGCACAAATTCATGGCACAACAAGATGGAGTAACAAACTATTTTTAATATAACACCAGAGCTAGTTAGAAGCTGTACGAAGTCACTTGCCACATGAAATTGAGAGACTGTTTGCCATCTGGAAGACCAAACGATAATAATTGGCAGGCTCCATGGAAAGGGAAATGTTACCTTTTCATTCCTGCAGTTGTTTAGACCCATGTTATTCATGGAGGGCAGTTTTCCATCAACACCATGTGGCGGCTGCTGCTGCTGCTGCTCCCTCTGGATCTGCTCTCTCATCTTTCGAGCTTCCTGAATAGCTTTCATGACTGTGTCCTGGTCCCCAAATAGGGCAGGTGAGTTAAGACTGGAAAGGATGTCTATAAATACAGAACAAACCTAATTCAGACAATCATACAGATTAGATTCTCAGCTATGCAGTCAGTTTTCATTGTGTCAGAGCGGCACTAGATTAACTTCTGCAGCACTAAGAGTAAAAAAATGAGATTCCTGTGGCACCTTAAAGACTAACAGATTTCTTCAGGTATAAGCTTTCATGGGCTTCAACCCAATTTGCTAGATGCATGAAGTGGAAACTACAGTTTGGAGGCATATATAAACTTGCAAGAGTTAGAAACATTACAACTGGGGAGGGCAAGTGCTAACACAATCAATTCAGCATGGTATACTTCAGCAAAAGAGCTTCAAAAACAGACTTCACCATGAAACCACAGAGCTGGAAGTCATATGAAAATGACACAATTAGACTGGCTCTGAATAAGGACCTGGAATGGTTATTACATTACAAAAAACGTGTCCCTGTTCACACATTCTGTCCTTCTAATCAACTGTCCTGAATGGGCCTCATCTACCCTAACTGAATTGACTCTGTTAGCACTTGCCTTCCCCATTGTAATGTTTCTCACCCTTGCAAGGGTATACATATCTTTTAACTGTATTTTCCACTTCATGTCATCTGATGAAGTGGGTTGCAGCCCACAAAAACTTATGCCTGAAGAAATTTCTTAGTCTTTAAGGTGCCACGTGTCTCTTGTTGTTTTTGTTATATAAAGACTAGCATGGCTACCATTTTGGAACTTACCACCAGTCAAGTAGTAGCAGCAATACTGTTCTCTTTAGACCAGTGGTTTCCAAACTATTTTTCATTTGCATTTTTTAATAAAATATTTTGAATGGATGTGGGGACCCCCTTAGATATTTTAGACATAATCTGTGAATCTACAGGTTGACAAACACTGCTTTAGATGGTTGAATTAATATGCCATACTTACTTAAAATGGTGGACCCTATTTCTTCCATTATACATGTGACTACTTAGTCTACAATATAGGCTAGAAAATAAGCAAGTGAATAGTCCCATTGAACTCAATGACAGCATTCATATGCTTAAAGATAAGCAAGTGCTCAATACTTTGCTGGACCAGGACTCAAATGAGAAACATTTGAAACAATAAGAGAGAAAAAAAAACATAGTAGGGTTGCTGGATTAGATATTGAATATATGCTAATTTGTATATAGTATTTCTTTGTTACAGGATAATGTTCAGTCCCTGCACTGAGTTTTGAAATCCAGAAATTGTATTAGTGTGTGGTGGCAGGCAAGTTATCACCTTAACATGAACCCAAAATAACAGAGACAAAATGTTTTTTATTTCTATAACATGTGGTAGAGATTTTAAAAGAACCTTCACCCGTTAAACAAACTAAAGTTCTGTAAAACAGATTTTATTGTAGGTAAAAATCAGTACTGTGTTTAAGCCTTTCTAATTTTAGATGAAAAGACAGCAATTATTCAGTGACTGGTAGTTTCAGGCTACTGTGGTGAAGCTTTAACTTGATCCACCTGTTGTTCCTGCATGTCACTGTACATTATACAATGTAAAGATGTGTATGTGTACGCGCACACACACACACTACAGACAGGAACTCTTGGAGAATCCTGCATGACAAGCAAAAATATCTTTCTTTTATTTAAACACTCTAAATTGGCAGGGCTTGTGAATTTAATTACACTCTGTTATAAAATAAATGAATAAGCCAATTTAATTCTTATAGATGTTAATTCCACTGCCTTCAACGAAAGTTTGCCTAAGTAAAGAGTACAAGATTTCACCCATCAGCATGTAGATTTAAAAAAATAAATAAATAAACGTTAGCATCTTAGGTTTTACTTTGAGGAAGAAATAACTGATTTAACATAGTAGCCTACACCAGATTTTAGAGATTACACCATGACTTTTTTTTAGCATAAACTGAGGCATTGTTCCCTAAAACAGTGCTACCACAAGACTCAGCCTATGTCCCCCCCCCCCAAGTAAAAGTTTCAAAAGCTCCTAAGTGACTTGTAGCATGTCTACATTGCAAAAAAAACCCAAAACAAAAACAAAACAAAACAAAAAACCCTACCTTATCACACCAAGTCCCAGTGCTCAAGAGTACAGACTTGGGCTTCTGGGACTCTCATTAAGGCACTTAAAAATAGTCATATAGATGTTCTGGCTCAGGCTTGAGATCTGTTTTTGAAATCCAAGGAGTGGGGTGTGCTTCAATGCCTGAGTTCCGGCCTGAACTGGAATGTCTACACAAACATTTTTAGTACCATGGTGTGAACCCCATAAACCTGAGTCTGTTGATCCAAGCGTGGAGATTTGCTTTTGCAAGGTTTGGGGGTTCTGTTCCTTCCTCTGTCCCCCAGTGTATGCATTACTCATAGCTGCCAAAGTCTCATTGACTTAAAAAGTCTGGCCCCAGGTGATTTTGAAAACAGGACATGTGGTTCTAAGTCAACTGGGAAATTTTGAACATTGTACCATGTCTCATCTCAGCTCTTCAACTTTTAGGCTGTGGAAGTAAACATACAAATTTTTTGTAGTTTAACTTTTAATTGAAATATATCTTCATTCTCTGCCACTGTTATTTGCCCATCTCTAAAAACGTTACTAGTAATCTGGCTTTAAACCAACCTGCTGTTCCAAAATGCTAGGTACCACAGTAACAGGAAACTTAGAAATATCATGTCAAAGACTGAATGACATCTGGCAAATTGCAAAAATTATATTTCAGGATGTTGTTTGATGCTCTGCATGAGGAACGGATCACAATTTTTATAAATTCATTTATTATTCACAAGAGTTTATATGTATTCCACAGGATATTAGAACAATGGATTGTTAACAACCAGTTTGTTTTAAGTCCATGGTTGAATCATGGGAATTCAGTATCTGACTTTTATGGACAGTAACTAAACTGTAAGGCACTTGTTTCCATTCCTTGACTGGATGAGCTAACCTTTATAAATTACTTTCACCCCAAACAAATTTTGTTTCATTATATCCCTAGTTCTTTTGTGAATCTTGCCTATGGGTCAATAATTCCCTGTCTGCAAACGTTTGAATGTATGCACCTGGAAATATGAATGTTTGTGAGCAATGAATAATAGAGATTTGAATTGGCTGAACAGAAACCCTCCTGCCTTTCTACTGCCAACATTTTTTTTAATACAGTCAAGATAATATCTTGATGCAGTGATACTACATTTCTAGGAGATCACTGGTTCATGGATTGACGTAACTTCAAATTATAAATTATATTTCTTTAGGAACACTATTCTGAGTAAGACTAATAGGCATATTCAGGCTACCAATGAAAACCAAGTCAGACTGTCTATTTGCCTGAGTTTATAGAATAGTTTACAATAAACAGATGTGGGTCTGATCCTTCAAGGTGCTTAGTACTCTGACTGTAATCCAGCAAACCACTTTAAGAACGTGCTTAATTAAAACACCTGTGTAATCCCATTCGATTCAGCTCATATATGGGCCATCACATTTTAAAATATAAGTAAGGCACTAAAAGTGGCTCTAGCATGCATTCATATGCTCATGTGCTGCATAATCCAGAGGCCAAATTTGAAAATTGATCCTTGTACCTATACACACAATTGGTTTTGGGAGGGAAAATGTTCACTATCTATACAAACTTGCCATAATTACCAGTCAGATAGCCGTGTTGGCCTAGTTCAGCAAAACAAACAAGGAGTCCTAAGGCACTTTTAAAAACAAAAATGTATTTATTGCATGAGCTTTCAAAAACTCAAGTAACAAATAAATTTGCTAGTCTTTAAAAGTGCCACAGGACTCCTTGTTTGTTCTGCTATAATTACATCTCCTTCCTGTACAGCATGCTTATATGCTGTATTCCCATAGGACTTTATTATATACTGCTAGTGTATGTAGTGCAAATCCCTAGTAATAGGAGTGATTCAGCAACTTTTCTTGCAAATGTTTTCCTTGTTTTAACCAGAAAATGTAGTTTTAAGTGTCTGTTTAATTGTGTCCCACCTTTTGAAGGCACTCGGCATTCTCAGGGAGAGATTTTCACTCAGAAAATGCACCTCTTGGGAAAAGATTTCCTTTTTTGAAATCATCAGGTATTTCCCTTATGCTTATGGGTTTACCTAAAGAGGATCCTCTTCCCAATGTTCCACCAATAGGGCTTGGGATGCCACTTTTATTTGGCACATTCACTGGACTGGTTTTACTAGCTGGGAAGAGGCTCTGCGTTGGTGATGTTGGGGATTTGACAGGTTCAACTGTTTTGGGTCGAGCTGAGAGATTCAGTGGCTGTGCTGCTTCATCCTACAAGAGTTTAATGTAAATAATTATTAGAAAAAGACAAATGAAACACATTATCACTTAGTAAGACACAATCATTTTACACCTCCAAGACAATGCCACATTCTCCTACAATAATAACAAAAGAAGCTAATTATCTGCCTCCTTGAAGATTCAACGAAAGGAAACCTCATTAATTTCTCTGTGTTATGCTTCTATTTACATTAACTGTGTGGCTGGATCATTCTTTTTGCCAAATTAAAATTTGAATTAGCTCACATTACAGCTTAATTTCCTAATGTGTTTTCAGAGATCTAAATTAACCTAGGGCATTTACAAAGAATTATTTAAAATTTCCAGCAGCTCAGTACTGCTTTTGTGTTGGTTCCATATGAAAAGGTCCTGGAACTATAAATAAACTATGCAGTTTATTTTTTCATATATTAGAAATTAAACAAACAGAATTCACCAAGGGAAATATTTAGAGTCCTCTTTCACGTTTTTGGCCCATACACACATAACACAGCATATTTTCCACGTGTCTTTTTTTGGATGCACAGGATATTAATCTATGCTCTCTTCCTATAATTAAAAAGAACATTTTGCAATGAATATAAACGCACTGCTTTCATCTACATCAACTATGCAGAGTTCAAAATATGTAACATTTTCTACCATTTCATTTTATATATTTTTATTCCAATATCACGTTTTTGCCATATTTTATGTAGAATTAAATATTATATTTCATATATTTGAACCACAATGTCAGAGGATGCTTTTATAATCATTTCTACTATGTTCAAGCACTACTCTATCTGTATCTTTAATTTGCAGCATGTAAGAGATATGAAAACAATAAAATGCCTTGGTACAGACATCTGAAGCACTGTAGCCAGATAGTTCTGGAAAACATTCACACTCTGACATACATTTTTTGAAAGTGATATGAGAGAATGAGTCCAATTTTAACAAATGTCTAACTTTGGGAAGAGGAAAACTCTAAGTAACCAAATTCTCTGATCAACCATTCATAAGGCGACCCTCCTCCCATTCTTACAGCATGTCCCCTTTGCTTAGCTTGCTAAGCAGCCAGCAAGTCAGAGCATTCTAAAAACAGAATAATACTGATTTTCTGTAATTAAAATGAAAGAGCTTAATAAGACAGAGCCCTCTCACTTAAAATACACACAAAGCTATGATACGCTGGATATAAGGATACATAGTTTATATTTTAGAAAACAGCACAGAATACTAAACAGTTTAAAAAGACATGACAATACAATAAACTCTTATCTCATTTTCCAGTTTCTCTTTCCTATCAAACAGTGATTCAGTAAAGAAAATCTAGTCATCTACAACACATTCAATATGCCAATGCAACAAATAAGTGCTTATTCATAAGACCTTCACATCTTCAAAATTAATAGAATTTCTGTAAAATGCCAGGATACATGTTCTTCCCTATAATTAGTTGCTAATAGCAAATATAGTCCCTGACCTCACAATGCTTGTATACACATGTACCTGTGTAGAGCCCAACTAACAGCAATGGAGCTCTGCAAGAATGCAAGCGTTTGCCTGCACAGTTCTCTTCGCAGAGCAAGAGACTTAGTATGTTCATGTGTGACCACAAGACAGCAAGCTAAGCAACCCTGAAGAGCCCCAGTGACTTCAGTAAGGTTCCACAAGGTCCCAGGACTCATCCTGGACTGATTGCGGAATCAAGGAATATAAGCATGGACACAAAGAAACCTATGTGAACACGGTCAGTGTTCAAATAACTTTCTGACTCGCAGTAACAATCCTGTGACAAACGAAAATTCAGTGCCTTTGTACACTTACAGAGTCTTTATATTTGTTCCTTTGTATCAGACCCCTAACTGAGATGAAATAACTGTAAGGTGGAAATTTTTTCTGGAAACTGATGTGAAAATCCTGGCATTATTTTTTCAAAACTTTGACAGCTATGAAACAATCTTATCAGTTCTATTAAGTACCCAAACATGTACACTGTGTCAACAGATGGCTAAATACAGAGAAGGAATGCCTGGTTTACTAAGAAATGCATCACAATTAAAACTGCTGTGCACTGTATGGGTAACAGAATTCTCTGGTACTAGTTTACTGACATGATTTTATATTACATATTAATTCCTTTCCTTGCCAGATAACCCTGTCATATTTTTCTATCTGAAAAACTAGTAATTTATCTCTAATAATTTCAGTACAATAATGTACTTAATAAAACAAGTATAATAAGGTTTTTATTAGCATATACTGCAGTCCATTCAAGCACCATTATGTGGGGAAACCCCAAAGAATTTGCATGTGGTCAAGTCAGTAATAGAACTCAGCTGGCCAATGAAGCTGGAATGACATTGGCTTTAGTTCAAGCAGATATGTATTTAAATTTAACCAGGGAAAATTTTGCTCATCTAGTAGAGGTTTGGTTTGGTGTTGATCCATTTGGCTTATTCACTTATAAAATTACTTTTTCACATTAATGTACTCAATAGCATATACTCAATCCCCCAAATCACTGGTGTTTGGTATCACTATACTATAGCAACTGTGCTTAAACACTTTCCCTCTACTTTTGGCTGCTTCTGCATCAACCTCTAGAAACTCAACATATGTAGTAAATCTCAGCTCAGAAGCACAGTACTGAATTATGAGAGGTAAAATATTAGACTAATATGTACCCACAATTAAGTAAAGTGAACGCTTTGCAAACAAATGCTGGATCTGTCCATAATGGAATAGTTTTTATTTATTAATACTCAGTGTAGCACAGAAATGTCATGGAAATTTATCAGCCCAGGAAGAAATATCTACTTGTCTGCACCCTACTATAATGATTGAGGATAATGTATAAACCAATATTTTTATTCACCTCTCAAAAAAACAAAATAAAAAAGTAAAATTCTCTGCTCAATTGAGTAAAACCTTCACCCATGATCTGCGACAGAATTGTCAATCTACAGGCTTTTCTTAATTCTCAAAAAATGTTTTTTTTCTGTATAAAGCCAATGTGTGTCTTCTATAGCTTAATGTAATGTCTTTATATTTGTCAAGCCAGTTTTTCAAATCAATAGCATGTCAAAATGTTTTTTCTCAGACTAATTTTTGTAGCTTGAACCAAGTCGTTCCTCAACTTATTTGGCTTCACAAAATGCAATACAACCACAGGAAAACACAGCAATAAAGGCAACTTGATGCCACCCCCAGATACCAGCTGCAGCACAAAGTCAGAGGGGTGCATCATGTTCATTTGATGCTGCTGCCAAGTGCCACGTTGTAGCTGCCTAGTTCCAAGCAAGTGAGAATAAGCAGGCACAAGCACTCAGCTATGGCGCAAAACCGACAAGGAGCAGCCTCGTCATCAGCAGCTGTGTGAAATCAACAAGAGGCAAATCAATCTGCAGTGACACAGTTTTTCTCCCTGGAGCCCTGATTTACATTTTATTTTTATGTGAGGTTTTTTCTAAAGTTGTGTAAAAGGCTCAGCCTGGGATTTGTGAAATAATTAGAAGGGCTTTAGTCCCTCTGGCCCTCACAATGTAAGTTAGCAGCAGTTTTCTTAAGCATAGGTTTCATTCTATGCTTAATTTGAAATCACATAATAAAATAGATACTATTCATGCACATTACCAAATTAAAAACTGAAATCCTGAAGACACTGAATTTTAGGGATGAATTTTCAAGACTGGATATAGAGATGAAGGATAATGCCTGATATTCTTGTTTCCAAGAAGTAAACACCTACTCTTCCATTCTCCACACATACAACATGCCACTGAAGAGAAGCATTTCATTTGGGAATGAACTTTCATATTGTTGGACTTCCTACTGTTAAAATAAATATATAGATGGTGTCATGCTACTTACTAATTATGCCACCTCTTTCAAACACAACATTTTTTTCCATTTAAAAATACCTTAACTTGAGTTATAGGGCTGGTCCCTCGCTTTTCATTTTTCATTCCGGTAGGTGACAGTGCCCCTGTCGTGTTTGGTGCCTGGGGAGTAGATGTCATCTTGGCTCCAGGAGAAACCTGCATGCTGGCCAGTTGTGCTGCATAGAGTTGCTGCAAGAGAAGAAATGAGTACAGAATATTTCTTGCAACTGTCCTAAAACAGAGTGCAATAATTGTACATAACTCCACTGCCTTACTGCAGCTTCTCTTGATGAAATGTCAACCTCTCTCAGAAGTTTCCTGTTTGAGGTTTTCCTGCATGTTATTTTAAAAATAAACAGATTTGCAAAATTCTCACCAAGGGCAAGTAACTATTTTTATTAGACAGTAACATTATATTATTAGTTATTAAACCACATTATATTATTTATTAACCCAAATTATATCATTAGTTATTAATCCACTGTCAACAACTCTTACAGGAAAAATCATGGATAAATATTGTGCCTGGGCTAGTAAACAATCATGACAATGTTGTAAGCCTGTTTATTAAAAAAAGAAAGATACCAACACCATGAAAAATATGATACACTTAAGGACTTTACATAGCTGTACAGCAACTCTCCATTAACAGCAGAATCTGTACTGCAAACTAAAGTTGGGAATAGTGTGCACCTCAGAAGCTCAGTCATGTTTTTCCTGGGCATCATTAAATGGCATAGTAGATAATAGATTATATGTCCGTCTTGATGCGTTCTAACTCTCATTATCACCAATGAGAAATAGGACTGTAAAATCTCTAATTATAAAGATGAGACAGAAAATACACCCTAGATATTATCATGGAATTTACACACGACTTCCTCCTCTTTTTAGAAGTTTAACTGAAAAAGATGAGCATTAAAGTCAAATATTCCTAACATTATGAAGTGTTTACTGAACAAAAACAAACAGGCTTAATTTCCTCCTAATGACCAACTTTAATCCCTCACCTTGAATTAGCCATACCAATAACCCTTGTACCATAAACAGAGGAGGATCCTAATCCCTTTTCAACACATAAATCTGTATAAACTTTGCCTTACTAGTGAAAAAAAAAACAGGTGGTTTGTATGTAATTTCCAACATTACTATCATTCAGATGGACAAATAAAAAAAATTACAGTAATCAAAAGCAGACCTTTCAGCACGATGTAATTAAATGAAAGCTTAATAAAGAATAATTTGCAAGAGCCAGATGTGCTTATGTCATAATTGTTGCTTTCTTTGGAACAATTTTTCTAATGTAACAAGCCTCTAAAGAAATGAAAGTTACACAATACTATGTGCCCAGTGACTCAATGTCCTAGACAAATACATGCAGACAGGGTCAGAGTCAGAACTCTAGGTATTTAATGAAAAAGGTGATTTTTTTTTTGTCTGTTTGTTTCACTAAGTCTTCTCCACATCCCATCTCTTCAAAATGCCAGGCACAGTATCTACATGGACAAGAGATGAGCCTTCTGAAATCATATACATTTAAATATTTACTTTGAGGTACTGTATTTTTTTCCTCTGCTAGCACTTTAATTCCCCAGCTTTCTGTTCTGCACTGAATAATGAAAATGAAGTATTGTATATAGTAGTAAATGTTCTGCTCTACTGCTGGGATCTTATCAGCTCCCCTTGGCAATAGAACATAAACTAACATGATGTTCTTAGGGTCATTCTTTGTTAGTTTAATAGACTACATTTCAATTCAGTAGTAAAAAGCAAATTTTCAAACTTCTTGAAGCCTGAACATTTTCAGCTCAGATAAATTAGATACCATATAGTGGAACTGATGACAAAACGAACAAAAATACATCTTTTGGAACAAGCTGATTTTAACAGGGCTGTTTAGAGTTTAATGCTTTCCTCTGTCTACAACATACATTGCATAGAACAACAGAGCAATCCATACTGTGAGTTAGTCACTCAAGCGTTCATCAATGTTCACTTCAATGTGAGTACAAATAGCATGCTTCAGAGCCAAAAGGTGGTTTGTCCAGATTCTGCCTAAAGAAGCCTAGAAGTTCTGCACTGAATATAGCAATTTTAAGGTCTGGGAAGGAATCTTCCTCCAGTTCTCCACTGACTTCAAGACAAAAGGCTTGCAGGTTTTTGTCTTCCTCCTGAGTACGTTGTGTGGATGAGAAGGCTGAAGGCAACTTACTCGCCTCATGTCAAGAGTGTCTTTCTTATAAGACGCAGGCAGCAGGGTGGTCAGTGATGTTGTAGTGCTTTCAGTTTGTTCCCCAGTGGACAATCATTGATAAAGATTTTCAGAGGGGTAGCTGTATTAGTCTGTGTACAGTAAAAACAATGAGAGTCCTGTGGCACCTTGAAGACTGAAAGATTTCTTTGGGTCAGTTGCATCTGATGAAGGGGGTTGGAGCCCATGAAAGCTTGTGCCCGAAGAAATCTGTATGTCTTTAAGGTGCCACAGGACTCTCATTGTTTTTACTGATAGAGATGTATCTGTTGTACTTTAAGGGCAGAAATCCTTGCAGGAGGAGTATTTACTTCTTTACCTAACATGTCAAGTCTCTGCAGTAAACAGAAGTGAGTCTGATGCTCTAGTAAGAAGATGGCTAATTCGTATTTTGTAGCTTAGCAGCTGATACTCAGTGGCGTTTGGACACTGAACTACCCATAAGTCTTCAGGATGAACAAAGCTAGTAACAAGTATGGGCCATTACATTACTGGGAAGCTGCTTGAAAGGAGATGTGCTAAAGTTAAAAGTTCAATCAAGCTATTTATTACTACAAACAGAGCATTAGGAATTTCAGCGTGCTAATCATATGTTTGGAATTGTTTTACCTGTCAGTGTTATAAACTTGTCCTAAACATAAGAAAAATGAAAAGATTTTGTATATATGAACTTTTTGTTACTAACTTTTGGTTAGGCCCATTCGGATCAAGTTTTCCCAGAAAAAGATGCAGAGCTTACAACCACAAAAATTTACGCTGGGGCCTACAAAATTGTCATTTGGACAGAAAAGTTGGGTAACTACACGTAAATACCTGCTTATCTGAAGACCAGGCAATGTGAATTAAAATGTGCAAATAACAGATCTGCAGGTGCAAATACATGTTTTTTCTGAACATAGTTGTTACCTTTGAAAAAATTCCCTTAAATGGCAATTTAGGAATACACACAGAATATGCTGGCCAATGTGGAGTTAATAAATAACTTCAAAAAAACAAAAACCTGAAGGTAAAATTAATGTAGGCTATTAGAGTTTAAAGTTTGGGAGTGCAAGTTTCTACAGAAATATTTCAACTGAAAATTAATGAAATAAAAATTTATTAACCTACCCCAAAATTATGAATTGTATGTATCAGCCACAACAGTAATAATGAATAACAGCAATTCTATCCTGGTACTTATAAATTTAAAACAGCTCTAAATAGTATTGCATCCTTTTTATGTTAATACATAAAATGTTAGTTACTTACCTAGTTGGAGTGAGAATATTATAAGAGCAGTTTAAACATACCCTCTTTTCAACCTCTTTCTATTATTTCCAGGACATAACAATACAACCATTATGTGAATTGCTGACTTACAAAATAAGACTCTTGTTCCAAAAGGGTAGCCATGTTAGTCTAGTTCAGCAAAACAAACAAGAAGTTGTGGCACTTTTAATGATAATATATTTATTTCTTGCATGAACTTCTGATGAAGTGGAATTTTCTCCCAAGAAAGCTCATGCAAGAAATAAAAGTGTTAGCCTTTAAAAGTCCCAAAGGACTACTTGTTTGTCTTGATTACATGCTGTACGAGAGACTTCAAATTCATCAAGTACTCAAGACCCAGTTTGTATCATATGGTTAATGGCCCAGATTCAGAAAAGGGTCAAGATATAAAAATGGGTATCTAAAATTAGGTACGTAAAGTCAATGCTTAAACACCTAAATGTACAAGTCTAGCTGAGCAAAACAAACGAGGAGTCCTGTGGCACTTTTAAAGACTAACAAATGTATCTATTGCATGAGGTTTCATGGGAGGAAATCCCACTTCATCAGATGCTTTGATGGTAAGTTCCACATTTTCAAAGCATCTGATGAAGTGGGATTGTCTCCCATGAAAGTTCATGCAACAAATACATTTGTTAGTCTTTAAAAGTGCCACAGGACTCCTTGTTTGTTTTGCTAAACTAGACTAACATGGCTACCCCTTTAGAACTCATTTTCAAAAGTGCTGACTACACAGCAGATCCTTCAGAACTCAGCAGGAGCTATGGGGTTTGCTTAGCACTTCTGAGAATCAGAATTGTCAGAAACAGGTTAAGACTTCAAAATCCAAACTCAGGTGCCTAGGAGTGGAAGTCTTAAAAACACAGAAATGATTTAGGAGCATGGGTCTCATTGAAGTCAACAGGACTTGTGCTCCTAAGTCACTTAAATGATTTGGAAAATTCTATCTTTAGGCACCTATGGGTTTATGAGTCTGCTTTTAGGCACCTGTTTTTGAAATTGTTAGTCCAAGTCTGGGAGATCATGGAAGTAGAACATACCTTTTCTTGTGGGCCTGTAGGGAGCCAACACAATTAAAATATGGGAAGAACTGACTGGGAAGGGGCTGTGTGCAGTTTAGCTGAAGGGTGTGCTGATTCTTGCATCTGACCAGCAGAGCTCATTAAGGGTATGTCTACAATGCAATGTAAGCCCAGGGTTAGTAGAATTTAAGTTAGCAGATCCTGAGTTTGGTAACCTAGGGCCTGAGTATCTACTCATTGTAACCTCAGGCCAGGAAATGTTAAACCAGGGGTCCTGATCTGAGGCATTGTGCCAGGGGATCTTAATCTTTTTCAGCCAGGATCCAGATTTAGTTTGGGAGTCAGCTTTGCAATCCATGGTTCAGTTTTGAATTAATAATGTACTTCCGTTTTCAATTTATTAAAGAGGATCATGGTGACAAACCCTAAACAGCATGGCAGCCCATTGTTGGGTTGTGACCCATAGGTTAAGAAGCCTTGCATTATGTGTACCTGAGTCCAGCCAGCCATATCCCACACTTCATAGTGCACTTCCACAATGTGACTGCTCTAGCCATTTCTTGGTGATTCAGTGTGGGAAAACTTGACTGTCTAGAGGATGAAGAGAGTCAGCCCACAAGATTGTGGGATACTTTTAGCAGACATCCAGTGCTCTAGTCCACTGAAGCTATATTTACACTGCAAAGCAATGGGTCTTGAACCACAGGCCCCTGCTTGAATATGGCTTGGTTCCACCACTTCCATGGGGTTCTAGGATCCTGGGTCTTCATGGTTTGTTGCATATACAGAAGAGAGTTTAGGTTTGGCCCCAAGTTCAAACCTGGGGCTTACACTGCAGTGTAGACATACCCTAAGATCCCTGGCCATATCTTAAAGCTACATCCAGGAGAAACTGAAAGCAGTAAAAGTACTAAACCTGCTTTAGAATGAACCCCCTCAAGGTTTGCCACTACCTACTTGACTGAAACTGGCCAGTATTTCTAACCATCAAAACTGAATTACATCATACAATGGGGTTTACGCTCTGCTTTATTAAACAGAAACTACCTAGAGCATTTGATATTTCATTTTCATATCATTTATATTGTGAAAAACGTCAAACATATCAAAATTTTCACAATAAATCAATAGGATGACAATACTGTGTCTTCTGCTGTGTCTTTCATCCAAGGATCTTAAAGAGTTTTACCAACATCCACTAACCAAGCCTCACAATCCCTTTGTGAGATACATAAATATCAAGGAAAGATCACTTTGCCTGCCACCAAAAGGCAGATATGTCTGAGCGGAACATGAGGTGCTTAGGCCTACATGGTCCCCTCACTAGTAGCAGACTGTAGTAACTAGACATACAGGGACTTTTATTAGGTCAGGTTGCCACATAATCTTTCTGTGCCTTAGATTTCCTCCAGCTAGAAAAACTCTCTCTGTCTCTCATATTGTAGGGGTTTGAGGCTGATGAATGCAAACAGCTTTCAGTCACAGATTGCAGCTGCTTTAGAAGTACAAAGAAGTGTTATCATCATCATCATGAGTTACAGGTGAATAAAATGGAATGACCCTTGAACCAACTAGATTACAGAAAATTTACACTGACAGTCAAAAGTCCTCACAGAAATCTGTAAGGAGGTATTTGAATGGGGAGAAGGTGCTCAACTGCTACATGTGAGGTAGGATATTGCTTCAGGCATAACTGAGCAGTGTGAAAATAGGTGCAAATAAGGGAATGGGAAGAGATGGAGAGCTCAATTAAATCTATATGCAGCTAAACCATGGGTGTGAGAGGGAAAATAAGAGGAAATGAGATTAGACATGCAGGAAGGAGCAGAATTGTGAAGAACCCTGAATCTCAGGACTAGAAGCTTTAATTTAATACTGATGATTTAGAGCAGGGGTCTCAAACTCAAATCATCACGAGAGCCACGTGAAGACTAGTACAGGGCTGCATGAGGATTAATATATTAGCCTGAGGTCCACACCACTGAAACCTCTTCATACAATGATATTGCAAATATCCATAACAATAGTGTAATTGCAGGCCACAGAAAAGAGCTTTAGTGGCCGCATGCAGCCCATGTGCCATGTGTTTGAGACCCCTTGATGTAGAGGGACCAAGGCATAGAGTTGATGCCATGGTCCAAGTGCTGAATGAAAAAAAATATTTTTGTGGCAGCATTTTGAAGACACTGAAGCAAAGCAAAATTAGAAGCAGGGAAGGTAGAAAGAAGGTAGTCATAGAAGCTGAGGTGAGAGAGAATCAAAATATAAATGAGGGCTGTAAATGTCAGATGGAGTAGAAAAATGGCTTTGAGAATTATTCAGAGCCAGTGGGATTCAGCTGGATGCGAAGGAAAGGAGGAAGAAGTGTTGCTAAATTCATTTAGGTTTTTACTCTCTTGTCCAAGAAGATTCACAAAATAGATGAAAATATATGTTCCTCCCTATATATTTGTACAGTGTAATTTCTCCAAAGGTATGAGAAGTATTTTTGGGTCTGAAAAGAAAGTAAGAAATTCTAAGCTTGCTGCTCAACTTTAATGTCTTCTCTTAATAAAAATGTAAATCCTACTTTATTTCCACAAGGAATATGTCTACTACAGTTAAAAACAATAAAACTATCAAGAGTAAATTGAGGAACCTTATTTATCAGAGTTCTAAATAACCTGTGCAAAGCTGTAATACCTTATTTTTAGACATGAAAGTTCAGCCTTTGAGACAATGAGTAATTTGGTTTCAGAAGGAAAAAATTCTAAAGTGATGACTGCAAATGCATTATGAGGCTGATATGGTTATTTTTTCTTATATAGTGCATTTAGCAGGTAGTGTTGCAGAGCTATAACTCCAGATTTTTTCCTCCAGGATGTACGCAACACATACATAATATAATAATACCAACATAATACCTCTCTAATCACAAAGACAGGACTTACAAAGTCTATCTAAAACAGCAGCCTCTTCAATACAATGCCAGTGCACTGCTCAGCAAAAATAAATAAATAAATTCTGATGTACTCATTTTTCTATTATTATTTATTACTGCATTGGTATCCAAAATGTGCTAGATAGATACTGTACAGACAGAATTCCTGTTCCAAAGAATATTCTTTCTATCAGTAAGAAAATGATCTTGTGCTTAAATCACTGGATTGGGACTTGGAAAACATGGTTTAATTTCCTTGTTCAAGGGCAGACTTCCTGTGTGACAGTGGGTCATTCACTTAGTATAAACTTTTCAGAGGCATTTAAGCAACTTAGGACTCTAAATTCTATTTGCAAAAGTGTCTTATCACTTAAGATTCTTAAGTCCTACAAATGAAAATGTTACCTTTTCTCCCTCTGTGCCTTAGTAGAACAAGGGTAACCTGTAAAATAGAGGTAATAATATTTTCTTTCTGCTAGCTTTCTCTGCCTTTTCTATTTTGATTGGTAAGGTCTTTGGGGCAGGAATGTCTCTTACTTTGGGGCACTACATGTCTTGCACAACGGGGCTCTGATTTCAGCTGAGACCATTCAGCACTACTCTAATATTCTAATTAATGAGAAATGGGAATGAGGTTATCTATTTAAAGAAGGATAATACTAGGAGATTTCTTCTAGCAAGCTATCTTTGTCTAGAGAGATTTGCATAGGATTTCTCCCCGAAATAAACTAAAATATGGAGTCTTAGAGTCAAAGGTGAGTTACAGGAAAATAGCATTCAGAAATACAAGCCCGTGAAACTCATCAGAGCATAACCATGCAACGAACCCAGAAGCAACTCCAAAGCTGCTATGCTAGTGCCTATGGAGTCTGCCAAGAAACCAAATGCTGTTGCTAGAAAATATCTTCCACAGCTCTGCATCTGGGTTCTGTGACTTCCTTCCATAGAAGTGGTGGAGGAAAGGTGAATGTGTAATTGTTAAAAGAAAAAAAAAAGTCATTATTTGATTAAAAATCTCATGCTAGAAAAAGCAAAGCATTTATTGGTAAATTACCTCCTAAAAAAGAAATAGAGAAATGTATCTTATTTTAGAAGTATGTTTTGTTATATTTTATTTTATAGTCCATTTGCACAGATGTTACCTGTTAGAACTGCAGATATTATAAATGCGTGTGTTTGTATAATTAGCCTTTGAGTTAAATATGGTAATACAGGTGAGTGAGAAGCTGTGCCCTGCACTATTTGTGCTCCTGTAAAACTCACAAAAAATGTAAACGAAGAACATTTCAACTCATTAACATATTATTTTTTATATTTAGCCAAGAAAATCCCACCTAAACCTAAAAATTTGGCTGTGACTTCACTGAAATACAATTTTAAAATATAAACTACCAACAAGTATACAACTTTAATTTAATTCATATGCTTGTTATATATAGTAAACAATGAGAATTTTACTTAATTAGGTACATAACTGAAGTGGCATTGATTGCAGCACATATATAGACAGGTGGACTTACATTTAGGAAAAATAAGTTAATGATAAATGTTAAAACAATAGGTAGGGTAGGAGCATATTACAAAGGTTCAATTTGTCTACAATACATCAATTTCATTTATCATGTGGCTGTTCTTTTAAAAAATATTACCTTGCTTTTGTTTGTTTTGCTGATTTGGTATGGAATTAACCCTACCTATTCTTTTTAAAATCTACAGCAGTGGATGAGAGATTGGCACATTCTGATTTTAAAGATCCAGCACTGCTCAGTGTGTTTATATAACTTCTCACTGTTCCACTTCTCATAATACAGTGCAAAATACAGTGCAAGAAAAGGCTTTTAGGTAAAATATGAGCCCAAAACCAGTAAGTTATCATGACTCATGTCATCATAACAAAGGCTGTTGTGCTGATTATTAATGAGTTTGCTGGCTAATGTGCTTGCAAATTAATTACAGCCTGCCCTTTCCAAACAAACTAACTGCCTTTGTGAGAATAAAAAGGTACATGTCATGTTGGTGGATGGATTCTGAGGACTCCGTTTTCCCCTACGCTTCTATTTATGCACCTTCACTGAACACAATTATTTACTGAAGTCTCACTTGACGTACTGTCTTCTGTTGGATTAAGAGGTTCATGAATATTAGTTATTCCTATTCATACATTTTTCTTCTCTATAGTTACCAACAAAGTTGGATGTATTTTAATCTTTGTGATTGCTGTTCAACGTATGGCGTAGGAAGACTTCTATGGCTCTCAAAGTTATTCAATGCATGGCTTCTTTGGTGAACATACAAGTCTGATTAACCTATTTCCATCCAGTTACAATGCAATATGTACCTGGATCTCTCTGCCATACCACCAGCTTCTTTTACTCACTATATGCCCTTTACTGCTTTCAATAAAAAATATCCTTAGATCTTTCAACCCCCTCATGCGGACAATGGTCACCCTGCATTAATTTTTTGAAAGTGTAAATATCTTAGATATTATAGTTATTAGTCTTGTAATACTGAAGAGTCAATGTCCTCTGATACAAAATAACAGCTTTACTTTGTTAAAAGAACCTAGATATAAGTGGACCATGGAATATTTATGTCTCTTTGTAGTGCTTTGAAGGAGTCATCTTATGTTTTTATGCCTATCATGGGTCAAAGGTTCAAAATCAGCACTTCTTTCTGTCACTCCTTATATATTTTACTATAGTTTACAGCTCAGCAAGAGATCTCATAAAACAGAAGTGTCTATTTTACTTCAGCAACTAATTCTAGTTAAGCAAAGCTTTCCAGCAAAACAACCAACCATGAAACTCTGCATGGAAAATATGCAGAGAACAAAGCATTTTGTCAAATAAAACATCTCATGATGTAAACACATAAGTCTCTTATAGGAAATTTTATCACTTCCACATTATCGGCACACAAAAGGAGCATTCTTGTTGCAGACCTGGTGCGACTGTGGAGCCATCGTCATTGGAAACAAGAGCCTGATTAGGTTCCCACACAGATATGAATAGACTTTCCTTTTTTAGTGCAATGCTGCCTTTCTTGTTTCTTAAACAGACTAGTAATTGTGACCATAAAGACACTGAATTGTGTTTGGACGACATTTGTTTCTTCATATTTTTTTTTTTAGCTACCCAGTGACACCAATTATCCCATATGGTTGTCCTCTTCTGGAAAGTCTGAGTTAATCCACAGCTGTGAAGATGAAGAAGGACCCAGCAGGCTCGAAATCTGCCAGGTCTCTTGTCTGCTAATAAAGTCCACAGTCTGCTGGACAGATGTTTAAGAGGATCTGTTAAATAAGTCAGAGAAAAAGATCCTGACCTCTACTGGGGAAAATTTTATTATTCCGGAAAGGGGAATAATTGCAAAGCATTAACAATGAGCTGCACCATATCTATTCTTTATGATTTTTTTATTTCTTGCATCAGCTTTTGGAAGAAACAGACTACTGCCGCTTGTTCAGTAAAAGTAATGTGCTGTGTATAATGGGGCCTGATACAAATATTAGTGGACTAGATTATCACATTGCCAGGCATTCTGAAGAAATGATATAATTCTTTGTCTTTGATTTATTCTTGAATACTATGATTCATATATTTTGTATCATTGCAATATATATGTATGGTTTTATTTGTCACACTATGTATTTCTACTGAAAGAGCCTTAATTAATAATGCCAGCTATGGCGCATCAATTTTAAAGTTTAGTGTAATGGGAAATGTAAACTAAAGATCAAATTAGCATTTGACTAATTTTTCTTTAAGTGGTATTAACATTGCTTGTATTTAAATTAAGGCAGCTACAGCAAATACACTTCTGTCCAAAAACTACAGCTGCTGTGATTGAATATAATACAGAGTGAGATGCTGGTAGGCTTTCTGCAATGAAACCCATTTGTTTAAATACCAATTAACTTCTGACCGTCTGTCCCTGTGCTCATCACCATGGCATGGCAGAGCACAGGCACCAAAGCCCAAAGCCCACTCTGATTATGCTGCTGTAAATTTGGAGTAACTGCACTGAATTCAAATGTAATTGCAGCAATGTAACTGAGAGCAGAATTTGCCTTCAGGCATATATGCACTAAGGTGCAGTTCAGATCATTCTTTACAGTCTCATTCTTTTGACCTCTTCCTGCTTTGAAGGAATGATGCAGAACCTGTCCTACGTAGAGCTTCCTGTGCCAAACTGAATAAGTGCAGAGCATCATTTCTGGGACTTGTGTTCTTTAAGTACCAAATGACTTTGAACTGATTAAATTATGACAATCACATACAATCTCTTAGAAACTGCCAGTTCAAAATCAGTTTACGGTAAAACAGAGTAAAGCCAAAAAACTGTACTTAGCGCTCATATAAACTATCAATAGTTGCCAGTGGCTAAGATGGTCAAAACAATTATGCATCTGGCACTCGTGTCCTTAACACTGCACTTGTTTCCCCCTAGGGAGTAAAACATTTTATTAGCTTTACTACACCTCAACAAATTTCCAGGCTATGTTGCCCCACCACCTTGTAAGACTGCCTGATATATTTAATGAAACAGCATCAAAATTACAACATAAAGGTTTACTTCCTGCAAAATATGAATTTAAATTTATACTTAAAATTTAAAACAGCTGAAGTTCAAACTGCGCAATTAGTGCTCTCCTACCACTGAAGAGTATAAATAATGTTGATTCTACTAAAAGAAAATAACTATTCAAGTCACAAACATCCAAGTCTGTGATATTTAAATCTGATTTCCTTTTTCTTCTGATGTGACTGCGTCAAAGATCTAACCTTATAATATGTAGGTACTGCCCCAAGGTCTCCAGAGAAAAAACTACATTTCTGCCATGTCAGGAAAGAACAAAGGGCAGGCCAAAAGCTGACCGGGGAACAAAGTAATAGCTAAGAAAAAAGCATTTCGGTGCTGAATATGGAGCTCCTAGACTCTAAAGGGTAATTCCCTTGTGAAGCCAGTGACTGTAGGGTGAAGCAAAAAAAAACCTCACTGAGTTGCGGCTGCGTCTCACCTCATTTCACTCATTTTTTTTTTTTTCAAAATGCTTGAATGTTGCTCTGCTGAGAATATGATGCTAAGCCACTTTTCCTGTAGAGTTTTTAAACTGGGCCTCCGAGAAAGGGTTTGATACAATTCAATGATTGAAGTAATACCTTTGTCCATCTGAGCATTAAATGGCCCATTGAAATACAGCTTAGTTAGAAAGAATTTCAGTAAATGGTACTTTCTAATTTATTTTTTCCCTCTCCCAATAGATTACAGCCTGGCTCTGAAAATGCAGCTCGACCATTTTTCGTTGCCCATCAGGTCAGGCCTTTAGCCAATGTTAATTAAATATGACCCCCTTAGAATACTAGAGGTTAAATGGGAGCAACAAATGGTTCTTCAATATATTACCCTGATGCACTACAAAAAGTTGCACTCTTGGTTTTGTGCCCTTCTTCAGATGGTCTTAAACAATGAAAATGGCATAAGGGGAAGAAGGCCATGCAGATAGTAAATCACAAAATATTAACTACCTATTTCCATGCAATATACCCTGTCTATTAGGTTTACAAAATACACATCAGAAAGGAAAGTGCAGCAGACAGTTTAGGTTCTAGCAGCACATGCAGCACAAATTTTCAGCTTGATAAAGTGAAACTATTAAAAAAAGGATGTCAGACAGCTTTCATATCTTGTATTCTTCCCTGCAGCTATTAAAACTTTACATTTTTATCTCTCATAGGCATGAGCATTAGCATACCTTCTCTTTCGTGTCATCAGTCATATTTTGTTGTCTGTTTCATATAATTTGACCATGAAATTGGAAAGTAGCTGAAATTGTCTTTTTCATCCTAATGAATTTAAATGAGAAAGGCAGATTTTTTTCCGGAAGCTATTTGTTTACTGTTTTGTACAAAGTTTGCTGAAGTGTCCGTAGTTATTTGAATATTAAATTATTTGAAAGAAAGATTTTTAACATATGGTAATTAGTCCTGTCTCTATGAACATGACTCTACTGTAAATACTCCTCCTTGACTATCCTTTTGTCCCAAGATTCCTTGGAAGAAAGCAACCGAGCGATAATTCAGCATTATTGCTGCTTCACTGCACTAATCACTTAAAGATCAGAGAAGACCCAATGCTCACTGCCACAAGGCTCCTACAGCTTCTTGTCCTAAGGCAGGCTTTGTGACCCAGCATCATCCAGATGTCAAGAGGAATATCCAGGTCCTAATGCAGCATGCTGCTCCTTTCCAGTATGGTCTAAACATCTGTTTCATTTGCTGACATACAAGCTGCTGAATATACAGAGACTGCAGGAGGAACTAGGGAACAGAAATAGAGTGAAACTGAAATACTGAAATTATCCCGCTCCACGTGGGTATCGCTAAAATACTAGCAGGTAACTTAAATGCCTGGTACCCAAAAAATCTGGGTTTGACCATTCATTACACCAAATGTAATAAACTGGAAAAAATCCAAGCCAAATAGCAGGGGAGGAGGAGAAGGGCAGGGCAACACAAAATAGTGAGCAAGCCTTTTGCATACTATAAATTCTATAGTCATCACCAACTCTTTCTCACAGTGAACAAATTTTACCATGTCATAACTCCTTGTTTAATTTGCTTTGTGAGTTTTCCCTGGGTTAAATTTCCTTATTTTATGGTGTGAACTGAGGAGGGAAAGCCAAAGGTATACACAGTACATAAATTGTGAAGGTTATGATAACGGCTCTGTATCCAAAATACATTAAAGCTAAGATTTGCACATACTTCTATTATGAATTTATGATTCCTTGAAGATAATGGGTCAAGAGTTTTAAAATCACTGAAAATCTTTTTATCTAAAAGATAATAATACTTTAAAATAGAAAGATTATCATGGGATATGACAGAAAGGGTGAGCATTTTAAGGGATCTGTCTCAACCCTTCCACCAACTCACCAGAAGTCACACAAAATGGAAATAAAAGTCTTTCCTAAGTACAAAGATCTGTATTCCTTCAGATAATGCTGTGGTACCAATGCTGATGATAGTCATTTCACAGCTCTCAGTCTTTTGATACTTTGCACAGGTATGAACAAAATGACTTATTTCTGATTTCAGCAATCTCACCAGACGGTACAACATATCACAAAATTTGGGATGTAGTAGCAAATCTTCAAGTCCTGAAGAATCTTTGATAGTAGTGATAACACTACTATATACATCCACTATACATTTGATACAACGTACCATGGCTAAATGAGGCAACAGCCTTGTAGCATGGAACCTAGTGGACTGTATGGCAGCTTCTGTCTCAATGATGAGATAGTACACTAGCTGGTAGCTGGAGCTTATTCCAGAACTTTTAGCATTTCCAAAGGCTTTTTTGCTAACAAAAAGGTGAAAACTAATTTCTATACCTTCTATGGATGGTCCATAGATGCCTCTGCTTATCAAAAAAGTAGACAACACCAAAGTTGGAGGAGTAGCAGAGATAAAGCAGCAGATTCCACAATAAAGTGTCCTGAAGAAATTAATATAGCACCAGTTGCAAGTTACGAGATGAAATCTTTAATACTCAGTAGTTCTATATGCAAGGAAAGTAACCATGGATCTACAGTAGCCCCATGCCAGCCTCGCCCCCTCCACCCTCCGCAGGTGCCAGGAGCCACGCACATGCTGGTGTCTTTTTCCTGCTGGTCCTGGCCCCTTAGCTGGTGAGGGGATAGCCAGGCACAGAAGCCATGGTGCACGCAGCTCTTGTGGCCCCAGGCCCTGTTGCAGGTTGGGACCACTGGGGGAGGGAGCCATGACACCATGTACCACTGGGAAAAGGTGCACATGCCAGCTTTGGCACACATGCTGGGAGTTGCCAGCCCCTGATCTACAGTTAGCTGCCCAATTGATGGCAGTTATTAAGTCTATGGAACTTTGTATTTCATAATTTAATTATTTTCATACTTCTACCTGTAATAAAAAACAGACAGAGGATCGGATGACCCAGGGGATTGGTAGTGGGGTATAGTCACTAGTTCAATTCTAGCTCATGTAAGTAGTGACTAGCAGCTCCTATTGTCTGTGGCCTATGTAAAATTGATTAGAAGGAACCTTAGAACTGAGTTACTTTCCTAATGAAAAGGTTAAGTTACCAAGTAAGTAGTAAGACACATGCCTGTCATTGGGAAAGTTGTACAACTGCTGCCTGTTTAATGAATATTTCCAGACCTAGCAAGCTGGCACCAAAATAAAGAAGAAAACTTTAACAAACAGACAAAAAAACCCCCACAAAGTAACAGACAAAAGCAACAGAAAGGTACACATGTAAAAACTGAATGGCACAAATACCTTCTAAATATCGACACTTGAGGCTCTGAATCAGGTTTGGAAGAAAGGGGTGGAATACCTAGCTAGCCACCCAGAAGGAGCAGACAGTATACACAACTTTTCTTACATCAATATTTTCTACAAGTGTGTAGAAAATAGATGAGTCATTTATCTACTAGTGATGCTGAGTAACAGAACATATGTGATTAAACTTCTACATGCTCCCATAATAAAAGCAGAAGCCACCAGCCCTACAAGTGGATGAGAATCAGGGAAGAGAAAGAGTCCCAGTTAAATTATCTCACTTTTAGCTCCTTTGATATGCTCCAGTCTTGTCAGAAGATGCAGAGAACCACAATTAAGACATATGTTTTCAAAGCGCAATTTTCAGACATAAATATATAACTTACATGCTATTTAAGAGTCACAGAGAGTTTGCATGGTTCCTGCTGCAGTTTGCAGCCATGCCATTATTTTCACTAGCAAAACTGGAAGATGACAAATAGGGATATAATAAATATGTACTGGCTCTACTGATCAGGAGAAGCTTTATCACTCAGCTGGGGCACATCTGGGAAAAAAGTCATTCAGGTGCATCTCTAGCATCCCATTCAATTAACATATCATTAAAAAATGGTTTTGTCCCCTCTCAACATGATATGTTACCTGAAAAATCCACATATTTTCAACATAGATTTAAATGCAGAAAACTGTGAAATGTCTTCTTTGCAAACCATAAAATGGTCCTAGCTTACAACTATTTTTAAACTTCTAAAATAATTTGCTGATCTCTCTGGATATTTAGAAGTTATATGCATTGTACTGTATGTTTAAAACTTACATGCACTTTCAAACAAATTAGTTTTTAAATGAGTACACAAAAAATAAAGGCAAAAAAGGATCTCCAAAATTATCCCTGAAATTTCGTATGTATGAACTCCAAATTTTCACATCAAAATCAAGTAACCTTAAACCTAGTGTGAGTGTTGTATATGAAAATGTGTCTTACACATGCAATTGAAGAAATTATAAAAGCAGACTTTGTGAGGCCTCTTGGAGTCTGAATGCAGTCTGAAATGCTCCTCTTTGTGTACTCTTAAATACGACTCTTGCTACTTTTTATCCAAAACATTTATTGTCATGACGATAGAAATTCCCACACAAACTCAGATTAATAGTCCACCCACTTCTGCGTCCTTCCTATGACGGTGTCCAGTAGTAGGTGTTTCAGAGAGCAATGCAAGAAATCTGCTAATAGATAATTATGGTATAATCTGTACATAAGGGAAATTTCATCCTAATTTCGGTTCATTTCTCTATGGGCTACTTTCAGAAACATGAAGTATTGTATCCCATTTTCAATTATTTAATATAATTGAAGATGTCCTCATTATCCCATGTCTCATCTTTTTGTAATCCTCTAAAGCACAGATGTCTTGATTCAATGATATCTTGTGGCAATGAGTTCTAAACGTTAACATTACACTGTGAAAAACTATTTCCTTCTATCCATTTTTAATTTATCCTTCAATTTCACAGTATCTTCTTGTTCTCATGTTACAGGAAAGCTCAAAAGGTAGAACAAGTTATCTTCACCACATCATTATTCATACACTTTTCTGATGTTTGTATCTAAATCTAAAAGTCCAAACTTTTTCAGTCCCTTCATACAGCAGTCTCTCCATGTCTGAATCATTTTGATTATTCAGCTACAAATGCTTTTTATTTCTTCTACATCTCTTTTGAGATTCATAATCAGAACTAAATACTGTGGCCTTGTCTACACTTGACACTATTTTTAGTAGAAATTGAAGGGAGATACGCCATCTATGTAAAATAACTTGTGTATCTACCTTCAACTCTTTAACTATGATTCTATTCTATTCTAGTCTATTCTATACTAACTCTCACATACCTCCCTGCCTCCACTGTGCTGAAGCGAAGGGAAATGGCATCCCTTTGACTCAGCAGTGCTACTTTTCTTCCGAAGTTATTAAATAAAACTTCCAGATCGATTGAGTGAGTCTTGACTGACCGTTCAATCAAACCTGTAAGATCAAACTAACAGCGGCGAATTTGTCACCATCAGTGGAGACAGCTTTAATCACAGGTTCAGGCATACCATTGATTCACATAATTGCATTTTGATACTTCTATGATAACATCTTTTTTGCTTCTTTGACCACTGCTGGCAAGGAGCAGAAGTCTTCATTGCATAACCCAACTTTTTTCTGAGTGGTTATAGTTAATACAGAACCCAACAAGTTGTTTCCAATTATTCCTTACAATGAGCATTACCTTGCATTGGTTAACACTGAATTTAATTTGCCCTCATATTACCAATTGAGCTTAGCTCTGTAAATTTCTTCAGTTTTCTCTGGCCTTTACTAATCTGAATAACTGTCATTAATCTTGCCAAGTTCCAAAGGAACAGCCGTGTTAGTCTATTAAAGCAAAGCAAAAAAAGCATAAAGTCCTGTGGCACTTAAAGAGCATTTGCTGTTACTGTATAACCTGATCCCATGTCTTACACTCCCTTGCATTTATTTTCACCCCATTCTGTAAGCGTCCCCTCTTCAAAGCATCTGACGAAGTGGGATTTTCTCCCACAAGAGCTCATATGATAAATAAATCTGTTAGTCTTTAAGTGCCACAGGACTCCTTGCTTTTTTTTGCTTTGTCATTAATTTGAATATTTTGTGTTCACTGTTTATTTCTAATACCAATCATTATTAAAAATTGCAAATTATTTCTAAATATATTAAACACCTTTCTATTAAACTTTATTTTCCTGTTTAAAAATCAATCACTTATGTTGAGTCTCTTTTATTGTCTTCAGCCCATTTCTGTCTCACGACAATACTGTTCCTCAACCCATGAATGACTACTTCCTTAACAGATTTTTTTGTGATAGACTTGATGTAAGACTTTTTTTAAAACTCCAAATAAAATGTTAAGCTTTTCTTCTTCATTCTTCATTTTGCTACTCAAATAATTCTAGTAGATTAGATCTGCATGATTTTCATTTATAGAAGCTATGCTTGTTGGTTTCTATCATATCATGCTAATCTGGGTGTTTTATAATTTTGTTTCAAAATATAATTTCAATCAATTTCCCCTGTACTGAAGTAAATCTTGCCAGTTTGAATTCCCAGCATCAATCATGCACTTTTTTAAGTTAGGAAAACATTTGCTACACTCCACACATAGCTGATTTTAATGACAAATTATGTATTTTCAGCATAGGAAGCTTATCTGTATTGAAGGGCTCATTCACTGGAATTCAGATCTCAGGCTGTTTACAGTAGCTCTTATTTTAATGTGAACTGGCAAAAAGAAAATTTGAACCTACATGAACAGAAGATTAGTATCCCAATCCGAACACAAAGTTTCATACAGCCTAACATCCAGCTCCCACTGACTGCTATCCAAAGGACTATTTTAAAATATTTTCAAGTTCCTTTAGAGTTCTTGATACATACCATCTGGGCCTGGTGACTTATTCCAATTAAATTTATCAGCTTGTTCCATATCTCCTCTTTTGACTGCCCAGTCTCTGACAATATCATTTTTATGACCTGAAAAGAATAGATCTAGGATATATCTCTTCTCTGTAGTGGACACTGGCGCAAAGAAATAATGCAACTTTTCTACAGCGTCCTTATTCTCCTTTATTGCTCCCTTTACTCCCAAGAAGTCTTGTAGTTCTACTAATTCATGATCAAAATTCCTCCTTTTAATATCCTGAAATAATATTTTGTTACTTGTTTTTATGTCTGGCTAATTCTGTTCAAATTCCATTTTAGTCTTCCTGAAACAGAAATATTTTTTCAACTTTTTATTACCATAAAGTTACAATAAAATGCTAACAAACTTCTTTGCAATTATTCATTCAGGATCAGGTTAATAAAGAGTCTAGATAAAGATTATGGTTTGCTGCTGAGGGAGTCCTATTCTGCTGAGTATACCAGAAAGGGTGACTAAATTTTTAAAAATATATCCCATTTTGGTGCTTCTCTGGTGTGTGAACTTCATGGGAAAGCTTTTCTCTTGCATGAACAATCAAGATTTTTACTCTGCCACAATTTCATAGGAGAATGGGTCACATTTTTTTCAAATAATATGCAATACAAAATCCAGCTCCTAACAATAAGAAGAAAATGGATTTGGCCTTCCTCTTAAAAAGCAAATGTTTTACTAGAGCATTGAGCGAGCAAGTCCAGGGAATGTGGCATTTTGTCATACAATGAATCTCTTTAAATAATTTCCTCCCCAAACTGTCCAATTGCTGGACAGAACCACTAAATATGCAAGCATGGTTCTCTCTCCCCAACTTGAGAATCAGACAGAGGTGAGTGCAACCAGCTAAGCAAATTGCAAAAGCCTCCTAGTGCATGTACCCAATGTAAGTTGAACAGGGGTCTGGTTCTCTGATAAGCCAGAATTAGAAGTGGATTAGGAGATGTGACCTGCTGAAGAAAGTAGGGAGTGGTCACTTAGTCATGGTACAGTAAGGATATAATCCCCTCTGCCTCTTCCTCTTAGTCCTCAGATGAAGGAGAGAAGTAGGGTCTCAGAAATGATACTGAGACCTAGTTGACAGAGTGGAGGGTTCTGATGGCAGTCCTCCTCCCCGCCCCAGTTGAGTCTATTACAAAGAAAGGATGGGCTGCACTGATGAGTTATTGCTAGATAGTTCCCAGGTATGTTACTTGATAAAAGTTGCAGCCTACATAAACTGACTTTCTGATGTCTTGTCTTTGTTTTGTTTTGAAGTTTATAGGACAAGTCATTTAGCTTCTCTGCAACACCCTTATCCTCCTTTATTGATCCCTTCACAGACAAGAAGTCCAGCAGCCCTACCAGTTCACTCAAGTTTCCTGCTTCTAATAGTCTTACATAATTTCTTTTTATTTATTTTTATGTCTGGCTATTTTTTATTCAAATTCTGTTATGCCTCCTAATTTCCTCCTTACCTAATACCTGTCAGCAAATGCTATATTCTATTCTATTTGTTTCATTGGGACTAGATTTCTATTTTGCAAAGGATTCCTTTGTTTCTTGAATAAATCTTTGAATGTTGCCACTTAGCCACGCTCATTTTTTCATATTGATTTCCTGCACTTTTTTTTTTTTTTTTTTAAGTTATATGCATACCTTCTGTGATTCAACTATGGTATGCTGATCCAGCCTTCATTCTGAGTCTAAGAACAAACATATGATTCCAATACTTCCTGTGAGACAACATATGATTCCAATACTTTTTGTGAGACATAAGCTCAAGGTTTAGCACAGTTAATATGGTTCTCTCATTCTCAGTTATGCTGATTCTAAAAACATTACAGGCCAAACAAATACACAGCGTCTTCCAGGGGTGGCCAAACTTATGGAACTCAAGAGCCGCACACGTCAATTATTAACCTTTGAGAGCCGCACTGAGGCATATAATCACATACTTTTACCTACTCCAAAATTAGTAAGCTTAAAATTAATTGTGCACTTTAATTTTATCATAAAAACAGGGCAAATATTGATCCTACTAATGTCAGATTCTAATAATTACTTAAGGTTACCATGAAAACTAGGCCTATACAGGAAAAACTTAGCTGTCACTGGATGTAGAACACTGCAGGCTAGTGGTGAGTTTTTTAAAAGTCTGAGCAGTAACTTGTCATTGCAAAAAAAGCAAGGGGTCCCTTTGGAACTTGTCAATGCAGTATGTAAAAGCTCTCTCAGGTGCTGATCTCTAACTACTGCACAATGTTTCGATTTAACAAATTTTATTGCTGAATACAATGCTTCATAGCAGTAAGTCATGCCAAAAATTGAAAGTAATCTACATTCACTTTTAAACTTTTCTCCTTTGTATTTTCATTTCTTAGTATTCCATGTCATGTTTAGGACTTGTAAAACACAAGTTTATGTTAACAATGAGTAAACACATTAGGGCCTATGAGAAAATCTAAACATGCCACAACTTCCCTGACTACGCCACACTTCCCCACCCTCCTTCCCCCTTGCTGCTTCCCTGCCATCTCTTACCATGTTTCTGCTTCTTTGCTCTCCCCGACCATGCTGCAATTCTCCCCACCCCCCACCAGACCTCGACCATGCTGCAGCTTCCCTGCCAGCCCCGACCATACTACCCTTCCCTGCTAGCTCTGACCACGCGGCGCTTTCCTGTCGGCTCTGACCATGGCATGCTTTTCCCATGTCTCTGACCGTGCTGCCGCTTCCCCACCAACCTGACCATGCTGCTGCTTCTCTGTTGTCCCTGACCATTGCACACTTCTCCCCCGTCTCCCAACATGCCCTTCTGCCAACTGCACTTTTTCTTTGAAGAGCCGCATGTGGCATCCAAGCCGCAGTTTGGCCACACATGTCTTAGACAATCAGAGTGGGAGGAACAAATATTCACATCTCATCAGCTTAAGAGATTTGTCCCCGTGACAGTGATAACTGATTTCTAGAATATTTTCTTGCCTCCTTTTAGCTATGAATTGCCCTTTTAGGTTTTTTCTAAAGACGGACACTTGCAGGAAATGCTCCCTTTATTTTTTTTCCATCTTTTTTTAAAAATATTACTTCCTCTTCTTGATGTCACCATCCTTATAGCTGTTACTTCAAAGGGGAATGGAATTATTCATACTACTACTACTGTAACAGTTAGCTAGCAAGGGAATGGAGATATGGCAGTGGAATGTCTGCATATACACAGTGCCCTACTATATTTACCATCTCTACACAGAAGTGTCTTTGTTGCACTCTTCTCCACATTTGTGGATGTATAGGTATATTCAAAATGATAAACATTCAAATATGTATACCATCTCATAGTGAAAATCCTGTTCAGCTTGTAACCACCTATAGTTCATATTAAAAAGTCTCCCTATAATGCTGCCAGAAATGAAATAAGTTCTTGAAATACGTTCACCTCATAGCCAGTTCCCAAAAGGCGTATACAACATACATTTCTAAAAAGTCCAGAAGGATGTAGCTGTCAGAGCTGACAGGGTTTTGTAGCTAGCATGCTCCCCTAAGACACACCACAATTAAAACAAAGTTTTTAAAAATGTGCCAGCCCTCTGATAAAATGTCATGGCACTGATCTATGGGGTTCTATTGGTAAGCATAGCAGGAATGTATGCTTCTTCAGACTGGCTTTGGAATGGATACACACTACTGGCTGGGAGCTCCATATGTCTTAACAGTCACTGAAAAATAACTTACAGTGGTACTTCTGCTTGTGGTCAGTGGAAATCAGTTGTTAGGCTGCATAAACTTGGTGTTCAGATCAAACACTCAATCATTCTGCCTATTCACATTAAACCAAGAGCTGCAGTAAACAGTCTGATACCCAAACTCTAACATCTGAGCTCTTCTATAATCTGCACTTCCTGATGAGTGAAATTAAATATGTGCCATATGTCTTAATAGTGTGCCATATTTCTGTGTCCCTTCCTACACCCTTCTCCATAAAAGGAATGAAATCTACATAACTAAGGTGCAAAAAAAATTCTAACTCCAAGATGGAATCTAATTTCAAGATAGAAATTTAAGATGGAGATGAGAAAGAATGACAGAAAACACAAGAGGAGAGCTGAGGGATTAAGTTTTGAACCCAAAAGAACCCTCAAACTGTGCAGAGAGAGAGTGAAATAGCAAGTGATGACATCATTTTCATTCATACCTTTTTCATTATCAGTGATATAACAAAGCTATCAGATACACAAACACAAGCTGAGAAAGAGGAAAAGAACATGTATAAATATTCCCTTAATTTTAACTAGTCTCCTAAATTTTGCAAGCTTCGAAAGATTTTAATTTTATTTTTTGCATTAAAGAGCTTGCTTGCTCCCTCAAAGTTGTATTAAAACCTCTTTCTTTTTGAGCTTCTTTCCCTGCACAATTTCTATGAAATGAAACAAAATATTTAAATGACTATTTCCACATACTCACATTTGCACATGCCATTCCCTTAATTTTGCCCACTATTCACAGTATCATAATAAGAAGCATTCTGTTAAAATATGTCCACTCAGAGCTCAGTAGTCTTTGAGTGCCAGATAAAATCATTCTACGAGGCTAATGAAGACAGAAACTCTGCCTGTAACAATATTAAGTTTGTTTTCTCTAGTGATTTGAAGAGGTGAGCAATCTGTCAGGAATACATGGACTGAAATTACTTGTCTTGTAGGAATTCCTGCTGACAGTCACTCACTCACAGTGCTGACCCAAACACCTACCTGCTGACAAACAAATTACAGTGTCTACCTTTGAAAAGGTAACTAGCTGCTTTTTTAATTCTGATTGGTCTCACTGAATTTCTTTCGCGTTTACCCAATTCCCATTCTTCGTTGGGTTAAAAAAGAAAGAAAATCCAATGGTATTTGCATTTGAAAAAATTATTATTGCCTATATCCGAGAATGTTATGTCAAATAAAACTGTTAAAGTGTGTCTAACTAACATTAAGACTGGCAGCCCTGCCAGTGACTGACTGGGTGAGTGAACACATTACCGAGACAGCATTGTAGGAATTAATTTTCTTCAATAAAGTGATTTTTAAGGCTCATATATTTCACAATCTAAACATATGTCACTGTTTCATAAACAAAATAAATGGATTAAAATAATACATTACCAATATGCTGACACATGGAGATATTTTAATTAGAAATACTTACGCTGTGTGATATTTAACTGCTATATTTGCTGAAGAGAAGCATGCATCATTTAATAAGAAGACATAAGGCAGGTATATCACTCTACATGATGTGGTAACAGAGAGGGACCACGTCACGTTCACTCAGTGCTATCTGACCACATTAGTTTCAACAAAAAATATTGCTTCAAGGTTACAATGTATAGAGGAAACTCCATAAACAGAGGCAGACCACTAAAACAACTTTTTCACTTGAAATAATGTCACCAAGACTCTAGTTCAAGAGAATAATATTTCTTCATAAACAGCCACATTTAACATCTTAGCTGTTTAAAAGCCATATTTACATGACTGTTGCATTACATTGGTCTCTTTCCTGCACATTCTTCTTGACTTAAGGACCAGCACTAAAATAGCTAAGGAAAGCAAATGTCAACTCTATTCTGAAATTTATATGTGTGAGAGAATTGGTATAAGTAAAAATGTAATATATTGTTTACTGTACTGAGTGCCCTCTGTTCTCTAGAGGTCAAAAGCACTATACCCTCAGAGTTACAGTTTCTGATTGTTCCCAGGGTTAAATACATTATCAAAATTAATGGTTCAAACCCCTCAACCTTCAGATATATGAGTATTCATGCCTCCATCTGCTGAACTATTCAACTAAAAATAGCATTCTTTGGCCTTCACTCTACTAATATTGTGCCCCTGAGGCACACTGTGCAATGCTTCAGCAGTACATTGGATCTGCACCCAGCAGTGTAACAAAAGGTCATTTACTTTGTTTGCAATTAGGAAGAAAGGGGGAAAAAAAAGGGCAAGAATAGAAATAGATAAATGTGTATTTGCTTAAAATTCTAAAATTCTTTTTCTTTAATTGATTATAAAAACTTTTGGCTTCCAGAACACAGCTGCTACCATACTTAAGACATGCCAAGACTCATTAATGTAATAATTGATAAACTTTGAAGGACAAATTACACAACTAGATCAGGAGAAAAAGTTATGAACCATAGGTTTTATGGCGCTTACTTTGTTTAGGAATAACTTCAACTAACATAGCTGTAGTGCTTCATTACTATCAACAGTTTACCAAAGATTGTTGACAGAGTTGCGACATTTCCTACTTTACCATATAAACTGCTTTGCAGAAATACCTAAAAATGAACAGGGTTTTTAAACATTAAAAAACATGCTGTGATATTTTTCCTCTTTTAGAGGGGCTTTGCACAATACATAATGCAGCCAGGTCTGCTGGGACTGCTGAGTTGTGTGTCAACTAAGCTGATACAAGATTTTCTAGTAATAGGGGGGCTACGACTGCTGTGAAAGCTTGCGAAAAGCTGCCTGATGAGCAAGCCCGCTCTTTTAAAACAGGTTCACCATGAGCATGAGTCTACAGGAGATTTCAATTTAAATGAGTACAAACCTTCAAAAAGTAGGAGAAAAAAAATTAAGGAGGCAGGGAAGAAGCGAGACTATAGAAAAGGATATAAAAAGGATCAGTGAGGGGGAATTATTTGCAAGTTTCATCAGTCACACTAATTAGCATCAGTTATGTGTTGTACAGATACTTCAGAAATGTTACAGATACCATTATGCATACTTGCCACAAGTCTGTTTGATACTGTATTTGAAAACTACCCTTCAGAAGACAGATTTCGGTGGATTCTCTCACGTGTGCTTGAAGCTGAACCACTTTGAAATGGTGCAACACAGATTGCCATGAACCACTCAGTCCAGTGCTCTACTGACTGCCCTGATTCCCCTTTGAATACATTACAGTCCCATGTCTTAGTTATGAGTTTCAAAATGCTCCATAGCTTGGTCACATATCAAAGCTTCAAAAAGGTGGATTTTTTTGGGTTGTTTTTGTTTTTTTAAACAATGAGGTATCTAACATGTTATAAAAAATTTGGGTATCCACAGTAATATGCAGTTGTACTTCAATGTAGTTGCTGAAGGTGAACCTTTCTTTCTGGTGTACAAATGACCCATGGCAGTGACATAAGGCTTTGTTTCAGCACCCAGGGCGTGTTCTAATCAGAACGCATACCTTGCAATTAGCAGTGCTTGAGGCCAGTGGTGTGAAATGCACTCTTTAATAGAGCCGCTCTATTGAGCCACTCCTGGACTCCTGGGGCAAAGCCCCATTAGCCTTGCCGTAGTTACAGCCTGGCCCATGGGATTGGTCCTAGTTACCTGAGGATCTCTTGTGCCTCTCAAGGTGGGTCACTAGTGGCTGCATGCAGAGCATAAACACTGCATGCTCAGATAGTACAAGTATAAATAGTAATATAGACAGTGAGGCGCTGGGCTTATCTTCATTACAGTTTTTTAAACAAGGTAAGGCACAAAATCATGTAGTCTGGAACAAGGGTATGAGGGTCTGCACCAGCCTTTACAAGTGTTTTAATTACTTTAACTTAATTGGCAATCAATTAATCCATTATTACACAGGCCCTCTGTGAGAAGTAGGTGCTATTGTTATGTAATGTGGCTGAAAAGTTCAAAGGGTCATACTTAACACAGCAAAGAAATGCTCAATGATCAGCACGAACCACTTGCTGTATCTGAGGTAGCCTCTGTTTGTGGATGTAAAATTAAAAATACTTGTTTCACATGAACTCTCCTTACACCACACATAGAATCACAGAACTGTAGGGCTGGAAGGGACCTCAAAAGGTATCTACACTTCCCTATGCTGAGGGAAGAATATGTATAGCTAGAACAACCTTGACAGGTGTTGGTCTATTAACTTGTTCTTAAAACACTCCAGTGACAGAGTCAATGACCTCCCTTGGTAACTTATACCAGTACTTAACTAGCCATACAGTTAAAAAGTTTTACCTACTATCCAACCTAAATATCCGTTGCTTCAGATTAAGCTGATTACTTCTCTACCTACCTTCAATGGATGGGAACAACTGATCACTGTCTGGATTATAATAGCCCTTAACATATCTGAAAACAATTAGCAGTCTTTCCATCAGTCTTCTTATGTCAGGACGAAACATATCCATTTTTTTAACCTTTCCTCATAGCTCAGGTTTGCTAATTTTTTTGTTTGTTTGTTTTTGATGCTTTCCTCTCATGTCTCTCTAACTTTTTAGACTATGACACATAAAACCAGACAGAATAATACAGCTAAGGTCTGACCAACTCCAAGTAGAACAGAACAATTAACTCTTGTGTCTTACATAATGACAGTCTGTTAACACACCCCAGAGTATCATTTGCTGCAATGTCATCATTGTTTGCTCATATTGAATTTGTGATTCACTATAACTCCTTGATCATGTTCTGCAATACTATTGCGGAGCCAGTTGTGCTACATTTTGTACTTGTGCATTTGATTTTTCCTTCCTAATGCAGCTCTTGTCTTCATTGCATTTCACATTGTTGATTTCACACCAATTCTTTAATTTATCAAAGTCCTTTGAATTCTCCTCTTGCCCTTCAAAATGCTAGCAACCTCTCCCAGCTTTGTGTCAGCTGCGAATTTTATACTGCCTCCACTTTCCATTACTCAAGTTATTAATGAAAATACTAAATACTACCAGATCAAGGCCCCTGCATGACACCATTAGATATGTCCCCTCAGTTGGACAGTAAATCACTGATAGATACTCTTTGAATTCTGCCAAGTTCCAAAGGGGCAGCCATGTTAGTCTAGGCCAGCAAAAGAAGCAAGGAGTCCTATGGCACCCAAAGACTAACAAATTTATTTATCGCATGAGCTTTCATGGGAGAAAATCCCATGAAAGTTTATATGATAAATAAATTTGTTAGTCTTTAAGTGCCACAGGTCTCCTTGCTTCTTTCTTTGAATTCTGTTTCTCAAACAGGTGTGCATCCACTTTTTAGAGGCTTTATCTAAACCACATTTCCTTAGATTAGTTATGAGACTGTCATGTGGGACTGTACCAAAAGCTTTACTAAAATCAACATAAATCACATCTAACACTTACTCCCTACCCACTCTGGTTGGTTTGGCTTGTCATGATATGCTCCTGACAAATCGATGCTGGTGATCAGGTATCACACCATTATTCGCTAGGTGCTTTCAAATCTAACACAGGGGCTATCGGGGCTGCAGCCCAGGGCCCCTGGCTAAGGGGTCCCCCCCCCCAAAAAAAATCCACTCCTGGTTGGCTGTCCCCTGTTCCCAAGGAGGCACTGCTTGGAGAAAATGTAGGAGAGACCTTCCCACTCCCCTGCTCCAGGTATCGTAGCCTCTCAGTCACACCCCCAGCTGCAGGGCGATTGGCACAAAGCTGCTCCCAGCTGAGCTGATTGTGATTCCCCCCTCCCTAGCCCCACCCTGGGAAGCTGCAGCTAGCTGCCTTCATTTGCAGGGCAGGGGATGCAGCCTGGTGCAGGCTTGACTCCTGGGAGCCAGAGCCACAAGCAGGCTAAAGAGAGGTTGGGGGGGTAGGGGCTGGGCCAGAAGAGGTGAAGAGTGATGAAGGTGGTAGGACAGGATGGGAGTGGGCAGGGGGCAGTGAGTGGCTGGAGGGAGGAACTGAAGTGATGTAGGGAAATCAGCCAACAGGGAGGGTATAAGACTGGGGGAAGGAGGCTGGAGCAGAGGTGGATGTGAGTGGAGCGCTGTGAGGGAAGGTGTGATATGGTGAAGGGAGGTTGCAGGGAGAACAAGAGAGCAGAAGCCCCATTGCTCAGGCTGTCACGTCTCACAAGAAACCAAGGTGTCCTCTGACCCTGACCTGGCCTTGAGGGAGAGCCACAGAGAGCCTGTCAAAGCTGCCTCACTGCCTCCACAGCAGAGGCAGAGTGGGACTTGTGGGCCCACAGACTCTACCCAGCTCTGCCCATGCCAAGGGAGGAGGGAGAGTGGGAGAGAGTGGGCTGCTGTTGATGAGGGGGTGGGGTAAGTGCCAATGCAAGTATGCCCTTCCCGGATGCTAGGGACCCCACTTCTCCTGCCCCCAGGCTGACTGGTGGCTGGCCAGGGGCCCCATGAAATCTTACAATCCTGGACCTATAAGGGTGTTAATTTGACCCTGTTTCAAATGTTCAGTAAATTGCTCCAATATTTTTCCAGGTACTCAAGTTATTCCAAGTATTCGAGGATGACTTAACTATAATTCCTTGGATTCTCTCTCTTTCCCATTTTTAAAGACTGTAACAAGTTTGTCCTTTTGAAGGCCTCCTGGACCTCACCATACCCTACAGTGCCCAGGTGTTGGTAACAACAATAGTCAGTTATCACCTGGAGATTTCTATTAGCAAGGATGAATATCAACCACCTTTTTAGGAGGAGCTTTCTATCTGCTTTGCACCAGTTAAGGATGGGAAAACAAAAGCATCTTAAGATCTAGCTCCCATTCCTTTTTTATGCTTGTTTGTTTGCTTGCTTTTTTGTATATTTATCTTGCAATACCTTGCTATTCTAGCCACACTTTATCCTTACTATACAAATTAACCCAAGTCTAACATAAGCAAAACTGAGTTTTAAAAGGTTTACTTGCAAATGGTTATGTACATCATCTTCTCATGTTGCTTTCTTTCTGCACATTTTAACTTTGACTGCGACTCCATTATGTTGTTGATTATCTTGAGAAGTAAACACCTATACCCATGAAAACCTGGCTAACAATGTTGTGTACAAATCATTTTCACATAACATTTAGTTACATATATGGTGAAAACAAATAAATGGCCTAGCCAGGGACCAAACCCAAGCCCCTGACTGCCCCAACATTTGAGCAACTTAATGCATGCAAAGGTTGAGATTATGTAAATATAGGAGCCAACAGTTAGCAATTTATGAAACAGCCATCACTATACTGTTTGAAAGAAAGCGATTGAAAGAAAAAGTAAAAAGAAACAACTAAACATATATTTGATATACACAATATCCCAGGTACGGCTAAGAGGAAGAGTCACACTTAGAGGAAGAAAGTCGAAGAAAAATAAAATGGGAAAATATATCTGAACATATCTCCTGACAACTAGCCGCATAACTTTAAAAAATTATTCACTTAGTTGACATAAAGCACACAGTACTATGTCAGAATGTTCTCTTCCTGTCACAATATCAAGGTTGGAAGCATGCTGTTACATTTTCAGTATGGTAAGTATGTAAGGTGTTAATCCTTCTGGGCTATGCTTAAAAACTTATTGTGCATTCAGACTATTATTTAGCATACAGCTGGTTAGTGTTTAGCAGCCTTCCTCTAAAGTGCTGGCTTTCCTCCCACATTTTTTTGTCCTGGCACATACCTGGAGCTGTAAAGGGCTGAGTCCAGAAGCAGCAGCAGCTGCCATTGTTGATGGAATGAACTGCACAGGGTAGTTATCACCTGTGAGGAGAACAATGCATACAGGTTTAGACAATGAGTAGAGAATAGCAGCAGGCAAGTGCAAACATGGACCTAGCACAGCCTGCGCTCCGCAACACTGCTGTAAGCTCTACAACACTCCCCTGCCCAAACGTCTGCGAAAACAAAAGGTCTAGCTGGGCAGAGACTTGCAGTTCTACCTTGAAACTTTGTTAGCAGATAGCTGGTAGGCAAATTGGCAAAACATAAATGTAATGCTCATGATTTTTGTTAAAGTAAATGTGCAATTCAAGCACATGCACTCTATTACAAATTGTAAAACATACCAGTACTTAAGATAAAGTTAAATGACTTAAAATAATGCCTTGAACTAGAATGCGTTCTAGATGAGTGGCTCCCAATCTAGTCTCTACTGTGGCAAACCTTGATACCTCTAATTAGTTTGAAGCACACTACCATATTGTCTCTGAATGAATTCATGAGCCAATCCAGAACTGTTCAAGTTCTTTTCCAAAAAATTCCATGATGGTCTTGCTCAGGCCTGAGAGCGCACCTGTGTGCTGTGGCACATCGGTTGGGAAACCCTGGTCTAGATCTTAGAACTGGGGTCCATTCCTGAGAAGTGCTGAGGACTCTCTAAAGGTGATGAGACATACAATTGTTCAGAACCTCTGGGGATCAAACCCCATGCATTGTGTGTTCTCTTCCTTGCTCTGTCACTGACTCATTGAATAACAAGTTCTTGAATATCTCTGCGCCTTACGTTTAGCCATCTCTAAAGTAAGGGTGGCAATACTACTTTATTTCAAAGGGCTACTGTGAGGATTAACCGATATTGGTAAATGAGATGCTTGGATGAAAAGTATTTGAATCATAATGGAATTTTTATAGAAAACTTTGAAAAGATTATATGAAAGCTTCACAATGCAAAAAATCAGTTTCTAAATGACATTTTAGGTCAACACAGGGAAGGTCTCAACGCTGATCACACTCAGTTTCTAGAGTTTCAAGCATTCAGCAGCCTTAGACTACAACTTAATAACTGGATTTGCATTGGAATTATGATTAGTATGCTGCAAAATAAGATACATTGTCTCTCTTTAAAAGGCACGGCAACTTTACATCTCATAATATTCTACAGGCACACCCACATCCAAGCCACAGCATTGATCCCTGTCATATAGTAACATTAGCATGCTTAGTCTACCTAATGGATGAAAGAACACAGGCAAAGAAAATAGTTTAGCAGTGGAACCTGTAATATAAAAATTAATACAGTGATAGATAAATTATACTATAACCATGATTTAATAGAGTATCACTTCAGCTCTAGCTCCTTATTTAAAGTCAATATTGTGTACTATCTCTAGGCTGTATTTTAATATGCTGCTCCTCTGAATATTTTTTATATTTATAATAATCAAGCTGTTTTCAACTTTTTTACATTGAACATAGAATATAAAATATAATCATGAAGACATAACATAAAGATCCAGAATAATACAGTCAGGAAATTCCAAGGCCTGGGTTTTTGGTGTCTCCCTCTTCACCCATACACATTAAAACCTGGGGCCTTCACAAAGTCATTGGAATTGTTTACCACCTGAAGTGCTACTGTACGCAGTCAGCCCAGTGTAAATGTTAAGTTGCTTTCACTTTTTAACAAATTGTGAGTTTCTAATCCACAAGGTCTCTTTGCATCATATCCATAATACCTCATCAGCCCATTGAGCACAGTATGTGCTTGTACACAGTCCAGTAACAATTGGCTTCTGATTGCATATGGAGCTCTGCTACAATGCATTCACTAACACTAGATTGTGCTGGTGTCCTATGGAGTAATGTTCAAAATATCTGATCTTATTTTTCCCCCTTCCATGAGGTTGATTTTAGTTTGCAGAGGTTTTTTTTTTAAACAACAACTAAATTATTTTCTGATAGTATAAGACTGTCTCTTTATGTTTAAATAATTCTGCTTATCTCCTTGATATCTAAACTAAATTATCTGAATAAGGAATATCCTAATCTAAGTTAAGTAATGTTTCTTTGGTAAATATCTTAACAGGTTTAAAAAAAATCACAAAGATGTTGAATTAATGATGCTTTAAATGGAGGAAAAATAACCATTCCAGCTATCAGCATGGACTGCCTTGCAGAACATTTTGGAGGCATTCTTTCTTTAAATATCATGAATTATTCATTCCCGTTCCACACAGTAATCTCTCTCCCCCTCCCTCCACTTTTTAAGTTCAATACCAGTTGCTTTATTTGTACTAAAACATTTTCCATGTCAAACATATTTTTAAAAAAATCAAACTCTAAAAGAATTCCCTGCGGCACTCCTTTTTCACAGCTGTCATACTTCTATGGTTTGAAATAGCTGGATCTCTCTCTCTCTCTCTCTCTCTCTCTCTCTCTCTCTCTCTCACACACACACACACACACACACACACACACACACACACACACACACAAGCGCACACACTTTTCAGCTTCACACTTAAGTTATCAGTATCTCTACCATACCTCGTAGCCTGCTCTGGCTCACCTGCTGCTATAAACAGATTTCCCCTTTTCTTAATGAAAAGTATATATGGGTGTGGCACGGTTTTTGTGTGTGTGTTTCAAAATCAAGCTCCTTAAAGTAATCCATGCATGGGTAAGTCCTAGTATGTTGTAGTATCATTATTCTCAGAAGAAAAGTTAATATTCTAGAGCGTGGTAATGCTTTGCTGACACCCAGTAGTAAAAGCAGAATAAAAGTATATATCCTCCCATCCCCTTTGTTCTTCACCGCCCACCCCCTGCTGCCTTGCCCTGAGGAAAGTGAGCACTCAAGGCATAAAATGGTTTTAATTTTTAATTACAGAAGATACATATTTTTCCCCTCTAATTTTCCCCATGCAAGAATGGATCAAGAAGCTTCTCGGTAGCTGTCCTGGCAAGAAATCCGTCAACATGTTGTAGCAATTTTTTTCAAATTTGTTTCTGGATTTGGAATGTTTGCGTGAGGACCCATTCTTTTTAAATTTGTACAAAGGGAAAAATAACATGTTGAAACAGGTCTGCTTGAGGGACCGGTGTGTACGGGCCTTTGATAATCAGGGAGTGAAAAGAATGCCTAAAGAAGAAAATCTGAACAACGCTTCTCATTTTACAAACTGATCTTTTCAATCTTCCTGCTTTGTTGATTGTCTATTTACATTTGGCTGCTATTGCTTATACATAAATTGGTGTTTACTAGCCATAGAAAAGTTTGCCAGACTTTTGTTTCACTTGTCAGATTGGGTAACATTTCTAACTAAATAAAGGCTGTAAACAGTTGTATCACAATGTTCTGAATGTAAAACAACTAAATATCTCTTACTTAGTTTGTCTTGGTTACAGAAATGAACTTCAATTGATCTTATTCACAGTAGGAGAGGGCTTGCTTTTTCAAGACTGAGGTTTGGTGGCCTACAAGGGAGGAAACCCAGGAATGGACAAGTCTGTTAGATACATTTTATTCTTAATTTTGCCATTTGTTTGTTTTTAAAAACATTTTTAAACAAGATAAGGCTTTACTCCATCGTGCAAGTGGATGCATGGGTTTGCTGGAGATTTACTCATTTTGGGAGTTTAACTTGAAACTTTACAGACATCTGATATGGAGCTGAAAACTGATGTTCCTGCATTTTCCAATGGTAATCAAGAGTCTTAAGGAGAATTTGCAGCTATCTTTACTTCGTTCCATTACAGTATAGCTACTTTGCACCACTTTTACAAAGCTGATGCCTTGATCTTCAGTCTTTCCATAGGATGGGAGTTTTGTTTATGTAAGGACGTTAGAATTACACAAGCTGTTAATAAAGTCAATAGGCTCCAGAGATACCCTGGAGAGTCCACTACACACGAGACAGCTGTCGTGTTACTGTTTGGATCAGGGATCATTAAGGAAATCCAGTTGCAATGACAAGTGTTTGCCATAAAAGCGTGGAAATTCCAGGTGGAACTGGCAACTATTTGTTGTAGCTGTTAAATTAGGTTTTAGACTGAGCAATATATGCATTGGTAGATGGTAATATTTCTGAGGCTAATGATTCTTTGTTCCAACAAGAACGAGTCAGTGGAACCCATCTAAAGTATTTTAATGGAATGTTCTGGAATTTCCACTAGAAACAAGACTCTCACAGGTTTGTTTTAAGCATCTCTACCACCCAGAGATGTACAGCTAATTCACTAAATAGAAGCCTGAGCTGACTGGATGTCGGCTTACAGCTCTCACCCACCAGCAATCAGAGTGGCTCATTGAGGAGAATCACTTTATTTTACCATTTCAAATGACTGTCAACATTTTATGAAGGGACTACTGCAACAACTGGAAACAGAAACAAAAATAATCTATCAAAGATCTCAAGATGTCAGTCAGCTAGCCCTAGCCTACATATGAGGGCTTTTTGGTGACAGATAACCACCAGTTACAAAAGGAATGTAAAATTCCTTGCATAGCCGGCGGCAACTTTCTAAGACACTCGTACACATCAAGGAAAAGCTGACCACAAATCCCTTACGCTCAGCTTTCCCCTACACCCCCTGACCCCAGGACTTGTGGGATTGACTTCCTGGAGCGGCGCAGCAAGCTCATACTTAGGGCTGTCCCTAAGGGAGTGCAAATCACCCTCTGCAGTGCCCCCCCCCACACCCCCTGGCACTGGGGGGCAGGGCCAGCCAACCCAGGGGAGGGGCAGACCCCTGTCACTGGCTGTCCCATGCCGGGGACTGGGCGAGCTGGCCAAAAGGCCAGCCTGGTTCAGCACTACCAGGCCACCCCCCCCACCCCCCCGGCCACGTGCGCTGCTCTTGGCTCCATGCCGGAGCAGCGGGAAGGGGGTGGGAGGCAGCGCAGCCAGGGTGGGGAGGGCAGTGATAGCAGCTCCGCATTGCATCCCACCCCCTCCCCAATGCTCCGACATGGAGCCAAGAGCAGTATGCATGGCTGGGGGGGGGGGCAGAAATTGGCAGCACTGAACTGCATCACTTTTTTGGCCAGCTTGCCTAGACCCCAGCGTTGTGGCCCTGCAGGGCGCCCTCCACAAAGCGCAGGGCCCTGGCAGCTGCCCCAATCACCCTACCCAGAAGGGTGAACTGATGGCGGCAAAATTGCCACCATCAGTATAGACATAGCCTTGGAGTAGCTGACAATGTACTTTCAGGAAGTTATTATGAGTTTCCTAATGAATGTTAAAAGTAGTAAAAGCTGTCTGAAGTACATTCAGGCAACAATAGTAAATCTCCCTTTACTTTCATCTGCTCTACACCAGTGTATTTCCATTGATTTCCACAGAGCTAGTTCTGATTTACCCCAGTATAACAGAGAAGAATCAGCCCAAAAAGGTTTTTTGCTGCTCTCATAACTGCTAAGTACAATGCTTACCATTAAAAGGTCAGCATTTGCCCATCTGCTGATAGCATAGTTCTTCTGCTGCAATTAGAATGCAAAATAACCAAAGTAACTGTGTGAAGTCTCTTGGCAAATGTTGGCTTGCTAACAGCTGCCACTCTAAAGATCCCATTGGAATATGGTGCAACCTCCATAGCCTTGTACTCTGGGAGGCTCATGCAGGTCAGTTGTCACAACAATAATTTGAGTTGCACAGTGCCCCAAAGTTTTAATTAATCCAGTATGCAGTATAAGCACTGAAAGAAATATGCATAAGAATTAATTAGGTGATCTATGCAGTTCTGATTTCTCAGTTAGTACTTATCGTACCAGAAGATTACATTACACCACTTTGAAATATGTGAAGAAGTATGGGACTTCATTTCTTCCCTTCCCCACCATGTATTTACTACTTGTGATGAGTATTTGCTAAGTTTGGCCTGGTTCGTTTCCAGGAACTCCAGCATTTGGAGAGGAGAGGCAGCCAGGAGCCATGGCAGATGGATGTGGAAGGGAATTCTTTTCCTAGCTGCAGGTGCAATAGAATTTGTAGGAACTGTAGTCTGCATATTTTGCAGGGCTTGCCCAACCTTTTCCACTACAGGAAAGCTCCACAAGAGGAGCCTCACAAAGCCCTGCTCTCTCCAGTGGGGTTTTCCATGATCGAGCATGATCTGGCCCAGTCTTTCTGAAAAATGGCTATCACCTTGATTAGGATGGTACCAAATTTTGGGCCAAATTTACAAAAGACCACAGAGTCTGCTAAAAGAACTGACCAAAAATAGCAGATTTTCAAACCTGCTCAGCACTCACTCACTCCTCTTATTGTAAGTGAAAGCAACTGGGAGCTGAAAACTTAAAAATCTCTTCCCTCTGTGCTTTCCATATGAAAAAGAGAGGTAGCACTGTACATTGCCTTGCCTAATGAAAAAAGGTGAAAATGAAAAGGAAAGTGAAAAAGCAACTAAGAATAAAAATGTTAATGTTTAAAGCTTTTTTGTTTCTTTTCTTAAATCTTCCTTTAAAAAGATAAAAGAGTTTGGTGTTCTTATTAGACTAATACTCCTGAAGATAAAAGTTTTCTAGTTACTTACAGAAGACAAAAAGCACAAGTAAGAGCAGTGCATATTCCCACAGTGCTGATCTGGAGGAACCACTTCTAAGAAAAGTAGTGTAGTTTTGTCTCCATTTACATTTCCTAAACCTTTCTGCTGAGATTGCCAAAAAAGGGGGGTTGTTAATAACACCAACTGTAATGGTGCTTTTTATGATGAGATCTGTCCACCAGAGACTGAATTAACACAGCCAGCTAACTTAGAAATACATGGTATAGAACTTCATAAATACATTAAAATATAAACATGCTGATTTCACACAAGCCACTGAACAGTGTCAGATCACAGGGACTTCTGATTTCTACCAAGCTGAGCTGGATTCAAACCAGTAACCTAGTAGTGAATAGTTTCATATCCCATTAGCAATGTCCTGAGACATCCAGCCTCCTTTTGAGTGAGTTTCTTGAATATTTTAATATTTGATATGCAAAACTTTTTCTTTGTTCACAAGGGTAGTAAAATAGCCTGAAGTCATGTTATCCTGTGTTGAGAAGACCAAAATCAAATAAGTGAGATCTTAGGGGAATCTAAAGAAACCTACGATGCTTCAGGAAAAGGTGTTGACAATAAGTAGGCAGTATTCTTTCCGAGTCTGTACTGGACCAATTCACTTGCAAAGCCTGAAAGAACACTGGTCACGGTGTTGTCTTTGAGATGGATAGTAAAACCCAAATCCTGATCATGAGTGGCCATGAAATCCTCAGGTCAGGAAAGCCTCTCTAATAAGGCAAAATAAAATCAATGGGATTTAAAACCATGTGCTCTAGTGATTTTCTGAATCAGGATGTCTAAGAGAAAAGGTATCAGCTCTGGGGTTCTGGACGAATTCCAAATTTGATAATTATATTCTGCCTCACTATGCACTCCACACACTTCAGATGGAAAAGATAATCTGCACTTTCTGTTCTAAACTGTTGTGAAGTGTTGCTGTGTGCAGCCAGTTAAACAATTACATGCCCGCGGTGGCTGCATTTCAAAGGTGGTGAGCTTCTCTCTATGTATAGGTTGCATCAGTTTGCTAAATAATATGTAAACTGCTGTGAGATTTTTGAAACTGAAAAAGTGATCTATAAAAGTAGTACAATTATCACAAAAAAGCCTTTTGTTTCCAAAAGAGGGATGATCCTCCTTCACCTAGAATAAAGACACAAAATGAAATGGGACAAATGAAAACGATTTCTGGAATCTGATTTGGCACCACTTCCAATAATATTTGAGTTAACTTCTCTGAAGAGATTTTAGGTTCAATGTGACTTTTATTTTTACATCTTACATTACAAAGCTTTTGCTTTGGACTTTAACTTGCTCCTGCTAAAATCAACTGCAAAAACCCCATTGACTTTAGCGGGAGCAATATCAATCCTTTACTTTCAATTTTCACATTTAAAATCCAAGGAAACTGTTATATTCAGATTTTTGTGGTTAATATTCAGGTTATAAAACTAAAGAGAGCTTGATAGGGAATATTATTAATGAGCAAAATAAGGTTGCTGCTTCTGGGCTGAGGTCACTTGCAAAGAATGTACAAATGAAAATAAGGTTGACTTTTATTTACTTAACTATCTTCTTACATTGAATTCCTTTGGTTACATGTCTTCAAACATTTAAAACTCTGTTTACAACAAGGCTCTGAAACTAGCTTCAAACCATTATATCCCTAACTGAATTCCCCAGGAGTCCAGTAAACTCGGGGGAATAAAAAACAAAATCGTAACATTTGCTAAATCATCTCCCAACATATTTCACTGCAAGGTTATGTGACCTGTTACAAGTTTGAATGATAATTGGGATTGAACTACTGAAACCTTTATTATTCAAATTGAAATCAAACCAAAAGTTGCCCATTAGAAGCATTCTAATTAAATTATATCTGCTTTTGCTTTTATTGCTAATTAAGGGTTAGAATTTTTGCACAAAAGACAAGCATGTGTACATGCTGCAGATAAGAGGCACAATAAAAGATGTATAAATAATCAGAGTGTGCCAAATGCAGATTGGTAGTCAAGTGGGTCAATAAATTCAGTGCAGCTGATTTTCTGGGCCAGAGAAGTTAAACTGAGATGGGGCTCAGTAACCAGTCTTCCATTTATCCTCTTTAAACTCAGAAAATATTTTCAGGTAGACTTACAACACTTCCCATTATTTTCAACCAGCTGGTTCTTTTGTGTAATATCATCTATATCAGACAGATCACAAGAGAAGTCACAGTAAATATCTTAACATGTTGAACAGCTACATATCCCTGTCTACTTACCTGGCTTGTAAGTTATTCCTGGGGGGAAGAGGAATCCCTGCTGGGCTGCAGCAGCCGCTGCCAATGTCCGCTGGTCGTGTGGAAAAATTGGGATCATGAGCGGAGGCATGTGACCCTGAACCTGCTAAACAAAAGAGAGCTTCTGATCAGAAATAGCTCAAATTTATTTTGACAGGTATTTCTCCAGCACGGATAGTGTTCTCATGTTCACACAGCCACACAGAACATTCTCCTTCCCAATTTCACATTTCACATCAAAGCCCTCCCTAACATTGCTTTCCCTCTGTGTCAAAAGTGTAACAGTCTCCACGAACTGCTCTTTATCCTGCTTCTTGGTGATTTTATTATTATTATTCCTTGTGGCTGCATTTCATTGTGCCAAAAGAAATATACTTAAATATACTTTAAATTCATACATGGAAAAGAAAAAAAATGGCCTATATTTCAATTAGTCTTTCAAATTTTGATTTCTATTGGGGAACTTAGTTATTACGATTACAAACATTTAAAATTGAAATTCAATATTTAGCCTAACATCTCAATAGCTATTTAATGTTCATATTTTAACATATTTAGGGTAAGTAATTTTATTTCTGAGATCTTAGACTACTGTATTACTGGTATATATGCCAACAATTTTGCTATGTTATTTTAACATCTCATCACAGTATGTTAGTCTCCTAGACAACACCTCATCTCTTAAGATTTAAAGCTACAGCATTTTGGATCCCAATTAAATTAAAATCCTTCACCATACACACCTTGCTGTAATGTAGAAATTGCTTGTCTTTCTAAGCAGTTTTACAGCTTCATACACTATCATGGAGCTTAGTAATTACGCAGTTGTATTCAGAGAGCGTTTCAGAATAAATCTTACTATATCAAATTTCATTTGACCTGAATAAATGTATCAAAGTGTACAAACACATAAAAGCAGAAAATCTTTCACCTTAAATCAGCCTTTGTGTTTAGGGTGACTAGATAGCAAGTAAGAAAAATCGGAAAAAGGGTGAGGGGTAACAGGCACCTACAGAAGAAAACACCCTGAATATCAGAACTGTCCCAAAACAGGACAAACAGGACGATCATTGCAAAAAAGGATAAATGAACACATAACTGATATTAGAAATCACAGAACAAGGAAACCAGTTGCTGAGAACTTCCATCTTTCTAATCACTCAATAAATGATTTGTTAACTACTGTCGTCAGAGATGTGGCTGGGACATCAAGACTTCAAAGAGAAACAGCTGAACTTGAATTAATATGCAAGCTAAATTCTGTGAAAGCAGGACTTAATCAAGGCTATGGGTTCTTTTCCCATTACAAAAGGTAGTTTGACTTCAGGCTTCCCATGGTTTGAACCTAACAACTGCTCTGATTTGCGTTTACTGTATGACCTGATCCTATGTTTTACACCCCCTTGCATTTATTTTCATTCCATTCTGTAAGTTCACCTATCTTCAAAGCATCTGACGAAGTGGGATTTTCTCCCATGAAAGCTCATGCGAAAAATAAATCTGTTAGTCTTAAAGTGCCACACGACTCCTTGTTTTTTTCCTCCAGAACTGGGACATCTAGTCACCCAATTTGTATTCCACAAATAGAAAATTACAGATGTGACATTAATATGTTTTTTTTTTTAATTTCACAATTTACTTTCCTGGTCTACTTATTTTTGTTATCTATATAACAGAGATGCTGGATGGGATCACATGTAGCTTTTGTTCATTACCCAGGCCCCCAGAATACTGAAGTCTTTCATTACAGGAGTTGTCTGATTAGTAACAAAATAAACATATAACAGTTTAATAAAATTAGGAAGTGTAGAAAGGAATTATTTTTCCAAAGTATTTTCACCATCTTTTCCTCCGGTAAATGTGTGGCATTAAATATTATTTTAAAAGTTAAACTAAACTTCAAGTGGTTTCTTTTAATTTCAATTCCTAAAAACTTTTTTTTGGTCATATCCCATATGTTGACCTATGACATTGTTTAAATAGTGCCAAATTTTCTTGTCATATCCCTGCTCCTTTCACAACCACTGATGCAGTGCAGAAATGCTACTGTGTGTCTATGTGGGTTAATTTACCAACAACTCTTCTCTAGGGAAAGCCCTTAGATGTAGGTTAATAAAGGTCACTCAAACACTTTACAGTATATTTCTGAATCCATTTCTCAGGAAAATCAACTTCTAAAAAAAAGGTCTTTGTGCAATTACTGCCATAGCACTGGGGCATGAAAGAAACTAGCTTTGAACAGCTATTTCTTCCATTTTAGCTGAGGTAAGCCTCGTTGTGAATGTTAGCTATAACTTTAACTTGGTTAAATTTGAGTTGATCCCCATGTGACTAGGACCAACCTTTAACATCTGATTTAATGGTGTTAATTTTGCTATATGATGCTAGTTCCTACTGGCTCCAACAAGTGAAAACAATATCACTGTGCAATGGGGAAAATGACAAGAGCATCCGGAAGGCATTTAACACAATGTGTTTTACAGTCACATACAGTACTATCCAAGTAGGTACTAATCTAAAGTACCCGGCTTCTGTCATAGCTCCCTCCCAGTCACCAGTAGCAGAAAGTCTTCTCAAGGGATTGCAGCAATGTAAGGTGCCCACAACCTCCTCTCCATTAGAGGGCTTTCAGGGTGCCAGCAGACACACTAAAGAAGACAGCATTGACAACAGTGGGAAACATGGTTAGCATGCACTCAAGCACTGTCATTGGAACTTCTATGGAGTCCTGAGGTAGATTTAAACTTACTGTGAATTAGCAATCTCAAGTATAGATATAGCCACTGAGCTTCTCCATGCCTCAGCATCATTTTTTGCTACAAAACCTACGTCAAAGCAGGCGAGTGAAATTCGAGTAATAAGAGCCCAATAGTGCCCTTATTGATTTCCATGGGAAATTTCTTTCTAAGATGAATTGGGTTCTAAATGGCTTGAAGTATTTTTGAGATTCCTCAAATGAAAGGAACTAAATAACTATAAATCATCACCACTGTACACTCTCGCTATCCTTTACAATCATTAATTAAAACATTTCCTTGAATATTAGGCCTGATCATCAGGAGTGAGAGTCAGTAGAGGTCCATTAAATTTAATAGTTTAGACTTATAAGACTGTTAGTCTCATGTGGGCTCAAAAGTGCTTACTGAACGGGAAAAAAATCTTATATTTTACTTACAATATATACCAAACACTATTTCTGAGAAAACTCTATGGTCTTCCCATTGCATCATAACATTTACAAAACAGGCTCTTGCTTGTTTTCTAGATACTCCAAGACTTCTTAATTCTCTCACACTTAAATCTAATGGCACTGGTCACACAAACATTCAGTGACAGTTTCACCAAGAGCTATTTTACAAATAGTTTTCATTATGCTTAGCCAACATCAGCTGTAAAGCACAGATGAATATTAAAGATACAATGGATACACCATGATGACTGATCAATTAGTTGTTGGAGAATTTCCTGTATGCCAACAAATACAGCATTAACTCTTAGTGTCTCTCAAGGTTTTGTGGCTTATCAAATACAACAATGTACTTCATAAAAGTAGCTACATGCCTAGACATTTTAATTGCTAGGCTGTTCTTCAGGTCTGTATAGAAATGAAGACAGCAGTAGATGAATAAGAAACAAACTCTGTCTCCTCTCATTTGTAAAAATAGCATATTGTTGTAGCGACACTTCCTCTTTTGTCTCTGCTGTGCTAAGTTGTTGATGATGCCATTTTTTGCCATCTGCCCTCGAGCTTCATTAAAGATACATGAATGGACTAACTGGCCTGATATCTTGTGAGGAACAGGTGCTACTGTTTGTCCCCAAAGACTTGCACTAAAGATCTGACTCAAAATACTTGAGAAAGAGCATCTGCAGCAGTCAGTCAGAGAGTAACTTGGCAGGAATCTTGCAATGTGCTAATATGCAAACAGAGTGACACTCAAGGGGACTAATTTTCTCCTTCATGAAGATTATTTAACTTTTTTGTGATGGGCAATAAATGTTTGCATAGGAACAATTCTATCTCTTTAATGTCTTTCACTGATCTGTACAAATGAATTGGATTGGTTCTGAATGCAATTCTTTTCAATATTTTGATCAACAGAATTAAAATTTGATATATTTCACTTCCAAAGTAACTTTAAATAAGGTATTTTCTAAGAAACAATAAAACAAACAATCTAACTTGTTTCTTTATGACAACTTTAAGTTTCTGTTGTATGTAAAAAATGAAGTACATTGTATTAAATATCAGAAGACACCAAGAGCTAAAGCTAGAGAAGTATTAGCTGGTATTGCAGCATGGTCTTTATACCTAATTCAATTCTTGGGAATAGCTAACAATATTAACTAGTGTGAAGTCTAAGTCAGGAAGCAACCTGGGATTGAAATAACCTTGGTTTGCCCAAGAAGCAACCATGGACTTCGTTCTCTCTGGGAAAGTAAGGGCTGGTAACTGGCATGACAAGGAGAGACATGTTTTTTCTTGTCCCATGGAATAACAAGTCACAGAAGTTGGCTATTACAGTCTTCTACAAAACAGAGAGTGTTGTACACACAAAGCAAGCCAAGGATTATAAAAGGGACATGGCATGAAAGAGTAATTGATTGAGTGAAAATTCTCTGCCCTTCTTGAATCAGGAATCAAGCGGAGAAGTGATTTTTGTACCATTTTCTTTAAAACAAAAAAACCCCATAGCATGTTTTAACTCAATGTTTCCCAACCTGTGGGACCAAAAGTGACCCAAGAAGGCTTTCAAAGTGGCCCTCAGCTCCCCTTCTTCTGGCTTCAGGAGAGAGCTTCTGCCTAAGGACCTAGGCAGAGCACATTTCCATGGAGCTAAAAGGCTCCTTGCTGCAGCCAAGGGGATGGGAGGTCAGCACACCCAGGAGGTTAAAGTAAGGGGGAATGCCCTGGAATGAGGCTCTGCAGCCCCCTATTTTTAGGAAGCATGTGTTCCAGGCCCCCTAAAAATAGGGGAACATGCCAGAACACTGAGTCACGGGGACCCCTAAAAATAGAAGGGCGTGCTGGAACCAATGTTCTAGTGTGTCCCCTCTAGGCTGGAGGAAAGGAGGGACCACACAAGCAGGGGCCAGCCCAGCCACTCCTCCCTCCCTTCCCTGGAGCCTGTGTGGCCCCACCCCTTCTGGGTGGGGCCTGGCTGTGCACACAGCCAGGCCCCAGCCGCCAGCCTGGGCTCCTTTTTGAGCCAACACTGCAGCCTCCTGCCCCCTGCCCAGCTCTTCAGCCAGGTGAGGGAACTGGGGGGCGGGGTTTAGGGCAGTTGGCAGCTGATGGAAAAAGCATGGGGGCAGGGAGGGTGCATGGGGAGCGGGGAGAAGGGGTCAGGATGGTGGACTGGGGAAGACTTGGGGGGCTGACAGGAGTGGGGGGTTAGGACAGCTGGAATGGGGATTGGGACTAAAATGGACACGGGGAAAGGGGTCTCATGGGGTAGGTGTTCTGGGGGCAGCAGCTGGGGTGTGTGAGGGGAGTCCTGCACTGGCCGCCAATTTAGGAGAGTTCTGGGGCCCTCCAAATTATACTTTAACCCCTGAGCACGCTCCTCCCCTGGTAGTAGCAAGGGGCATGGCAAACTGCTCTGCCTAGGTCCATAGGCACTAGGGTCCTTGCCGGAGTTAGAGAGAGGGGAGTACTGATCTGCAGAAGGGAGCCATTGCGTAGGAACCCAGGTGGATAGCACTTAGCTACAGAATGCATGCAGTTTCCTTGCTACAGCCAGGAGGATAGGAAATCAGCAAGGATGCAGCTTCAACTCCTTCCCTGCATCTGCAGCAAGGGGGGGGGGGGAGTGGTCAAGTTGCTGGGCAGAGACCTGTGGCTCTTCAGGATTGTAAAAGTGATACCAGCAGCCCTTGAGTCAAAAAATTTGGAAATCACTCTTAACACCTACAAATTATGTCTATTCCTATTCATTTTGTTAGCTAATAACTGGACTAGGAACTGTATTCTAGAGAACTTTTGCTAACTGCTTGAGGATGAGATGTGTATTTGGAGTTCTGTTTTACCTCCTCCATCAGTACAAAGGAAAAGTGTTATCCTGGATAAAATAAAACTACCTTAACATCAAGTAGCATCACATTTACAAAAGAAAGGATATTCAGAAATGTGTTTGGTCTCCCCCTTATACAAATATCTTAGTTTTCCCTACAATGCTCACATTTTGCAGTCAGCATAGTATTTAAGATAACACTTCAGTAAGGCCCCTCAAAATATAAAATGGAATAAAATAAATAAGTGTAGTCAGGTACGTCAACTTTAAAAGAACATATCTTTTACAGAACCTTCTTCAGCTACAAACCCTCTCCATGCTATGTACATTTCCTTGGACCTCATCTCTGCTTTAAAGAGAACCTCCACCTGCAGAACCCCCACCAGATAAAAGGGGTAGAGTCAACTTCATAGCTTCCTGTACAAATCTCATCTCTCTGGAAGTTGCTCTAAAGGAAGCTTCATATTCGCCAAACTTGGACAGTAGCATGTAGAGATACAGGGAGTTCTGGATTCTTATCTGCATGCTCCCCAAACCTGCTGTAGAAAACCCACAAAAATGAATACTGAGTCTTTACCAATATCTGCTGATTTGGTTTTCTTTACAATGGGGTCTTCCTTTGGAAGTAGTAGGCGGGCACAGAAAATAGCTTCTAGGAGCCAGTGTGTGGTGGTTGGAGCCAGGCTTCAGAACAGAGGAGAGGAACATTCACACACACTGCTCTGACCTTTGCTTGACTATAGGAGTCTTTTGGTCAAGGGAACCTCAACTTCAGTGAAAATAAACACTACCCCGCTAGGCAGTAGAATTCCTAATGAACTCCTCACACTGAAATGTGTCAAGGTTCCCTTCCACCGAACAGCTTATTTTAGCAAAGACAAGAATAAGATCCCTTATTTTTCTGGATTCTAGTCACCATCCTCAGATTACTTTAACTTTTGATAATTGTTCAATTTCCTTTGTCTTTTTCTTGTCCGGGACACTGTCATGGAGTAAACAACGCTTTAGTTGCGTAAAATAAGCTTCATTCTTTTAAATAATTTTTTTCCTGTGTCATAAAAAACTTTAGACCAGATCCTCTCTGATGCAAATCACCATTGCATCAATTTATGGTAGATAAGAATCTGACCTTTGAATGTATTGCCCCATCATATTTGTATTCAGTATAGGATTTGCACTATCCCCTATACTTTGAATGGGGAATACACAAAACATCTCTGTGACTTTAGCTACAGTAAGAGACAAACATCAAGGATGGCTATTCAAAATCCAATTAATACACACAAGGTTAGACCAGGAATACGGTTTAAAAAATATCATCTTCATCTTGATCTTTTACCCAGTTAAGATTATTGAAGGAGGGAGAGAGTTACTGAGCTACATGAATAACTGGAAAATGTATTGTTATTAAACTAACAAATACTGCAGAGGATTAGTCTGCTAACTGGTCTATGAGTAATTTGTGAAAACACACAAATACGTAAACCATAACTTTATGCTGCACACATCTAATTTCCTTAATAGGATGAGTTTTCTAAATTTCTTATTCATACAGTTTAATACACCAGAAGAATTCCCCAGTCATGGCAGCATAAGAAACTAAAATACACATTTTCAAAATGTCCAAAATATATATTTACATGATAGTAGCTCTCCCCTTCAAGTCAATTTGATAAGTTTTCAAAGCTTTCTTTAGATTTACTCATATGAGAGGTCTTTATAGCATTAACGGAGCTCAGTGTCCATTGTGTTTGTAATATATATTCTAAATTTCATGCGTACTATATGTATTTACCTAACGTGCATTTTCAAAACTCTGTATGTAACACAAGGGGCCTTTATACTTATGATACCATTTCAATTCTCATTTCTTTCCATGACTGATGCCTTTCTTATTTCTTTTTAAAAAGAAAAATAAACTGAAGAAGCATTGTAAATTTGTTCATATATTTCAATTAGATGGAGTGAATAGCTATACTGCTTTGTGTTAGATATGGCATAAACAGCTAGGCACTTACCCTATGAGTACTCATGTATGCGCAAGTCAATAGGACTACTCGTGTGCTTAAAATTAACCAAGTGCATACTTGAAAGGTAGGGCCTATGCTTCCTGCCAATAGCACATAAAAATAAATTGCAACAAAATCAAACTATCATTATTATCCTGGCCACAAGGACTTCATATTATGTTCAACTATGCAAAAGTACTGTAATGAGAAGAAAGGTCTATTGGGTATTAACTGGTATGTTCCAGCTACTTTGTTACCGCTCCTGTAATGCAAAAATCCTGTACTCACCAGTTATAATGGATTTATGACTACTTTCTGTGAACACTAGCCCAAAACAGCCAGAGTGCACTAAGAAATCTTAAATTAGAATTTGTACTTGTGACCTCTCCAAAGTTTGAATTAATACCTTCTTTGAATGAATGATACTTGACATCTAGCCTTGCAAAATATAAAGTTAGAATATGATCATGGGATGCATTTCTGCAGACATTCACATGAGAAGTCCCTACTCACTTAAGTAGTCCCATGTAAGCAAATATAACTATATAAGGACTACACTTGAGACGCGGGGATTGCAGGATATGCTCATATAGATGAAAGTAACTTTGTAAACATTACACCATACTCAGCAAATTTGCTAGCTGTGCATCAAATTTACTGACATAAATAAGAAATACATTTACTTGATTTTTTCCTCCTGTGAGCACTGTAGAGTCAAAGAACTACAGAAAAAAAGAGAGGTGGATTCTATTCTGGCTCATGTAGCATCAGCTGAATTTTTAAGTATATTAAATAAGGAAATGATCCTCATGTTGATGATGCATGATCCACAAAGAACATAGTTTGATCATCAGATCTCACATTGATTTTATATGCCTAGCTAGTAGGAAAAGATCTTGCAAACTTGTAATATGAGAAGATTTAATACAGAAGCCATTAAGAAAAATAAACATGGAACCCAGTTTCTGAATTTTTAGGCCAATTCTGACTGGCCTTTGCCAGCGATTAATTATGAGCTGAAGGTTTAAATTCTTGTTGGCTGCTACGGACATTAAATGTAAAGGCTGCAGTATTCTACCACAATGATGAACTGAGACCATCTCTTCCTTAATTCTAGATTTTTTTTTCTTTTGATGGTTAGTTACACATGCTAAACTTAAACTTCACATACTTGGGGAGATAAATGGGGAGTAACAGAAAAAGTATCACTGAATGCAAGGAACAAGTTTTTAAGTAACGTCTATCATTCTAGTTCCATAAGCTTCCTGGTGTAGTGCCTTATTTGTACCCAGCTATTTGGATATAGTGTATGTGGAAATGCAGATGTCATCTGAAGATGACTTTATCAAGTTAAAAGTATGATAAATGGTAATTAAATTGTTTAAATTGTCCATGTTTTAAGAAACTCTCACTAGGAGGGATGGAGAACATCTCTGCTATAAAGAAATTAATAAAACATGTTATGCAAAAGTGAATTTATAGTTCATTTAGAATTAGAGATCTACCACCTTTTCAATCCATACAAATGAATAATCTTGTCAATTAAATATTATTGTTAAGGTCTAGTAGTATGTTAAAATCACTTTAAAGTGCAACTAAGGAAAATTCATGTGTGTTTATTACTCCTTAAGGGTCTATTAGTGGGTATTTTATTCAGATTCAGGTTGTAAAATCTGCATAAACTCAGCATATTGTTATCCCCATGTGTGCATTTGTTTGGTTAAAGCATAACAGCAAATCTCAATTTCTGCAACTTCTGGAAAAGTCAAGAGAACTAAAACAGTCTTAATTTTAATCAGATACAAACAGTTATCACTACAGAAGTGAAGAGTTGACTATTATGCAAATTGTCACAGTTAGTGGTCACCAAGCCATCACAGAAGACTGAGCAAGTCAATTATTTCAGATATTTCCAAGGACTAGTGAAGATGTATGGTTCTCATTTCCACTTTGTCTTATTTTCATAGAAATGTGAAAATATGAGTCAATAAACATTTATTTTTCAACAGAAACACCATTACTTGAGCTCAAGTCCAAAACATAAATTATTACTTTTATTAGTTGTTTTAGTTTATGTTTTTAATGGTAATATCAAAATGTGAAAATTTTTGGACTACATTTAAATCTTACGTTGATTAAAACAATCTAGTAGACAAGTTCTTTGAGACTTTGCAATTCATAATAGCATTTCAACTTCATTCTCTCAGATCTTCTCTCTGAAATGGGGTTCGTTTTCTAGCAATGACCATCTATTTATAGTAAATTCCAATAACAAGAAGATTTAGAATGTGCAGCGTAAAAAAACTAAACTCCAGTGACTACTCCTATACAACCTACTCCACAACACTAAATTTAAATCAATAGTTCCAGAAAACGTGATAAAGTCAAAGAATTTTTTCCAATATATTTGACAAGCATCATATCACAATATACAAAAGATTTTATGATTTGACAAACATCATATAACAATAATACAAAAGAAGAACACATATACTTCTGTATATTTTAAAGAAACATAAATTATGTGAAATTCTGGGCTCACTGAAGTCAATGGGAGTTTTACCATTTATTTCAAATGGCCCATGGTTTCATCTTACATCACTTTTCTCTGTCACTGGAAGTACGTTGGTTTTTTAATTCCGTTCTCACCAATCTTCAAAGAGATGCTGTAGCTACAGCATAGTAACACTACTGGCCTAGAACTTTACATCATTAAAATACACCATAAATATTAACTACTTCAGTCTCAAAGTCCCCTCAGAGGAAAGCGTTATTTATTCATTTTATAGGTAGGAAATTGAAGTACAGAGGCCCTGGCTACCCACTGTGTTATGAATGTAGGCATTCATCCTGATAAAAATGGGTATGAAACAATACCTTTGTGATCAGGTGCACGTGCTTTTGACTCCCATTGTGCACAGGTGTAAATGGCTCCACAAGCTGCAAGCCTGTGACCAATCAGGCTCATGCAGACCAAGTGACAACCCATGGCAGAACCTGACTTAAGCAGCCTGTGAGCAGGTGCACAATTAGTTCCCCATAACCTGCATGGAGCTCCTTGAGAGCTAGTCAGCTGGATGAGTGTGAGCTTAAGGGTAGGTCATAAGCATATGCACATCATGCCTTTTCCCTACTAGGGTGGCTGCAGGCCACCGTCTCTGCAATCCTTTGCTCCTCTCCTCTCCTCATTCAGAGTAGGAATGCATTTGGTCCAATGGTTATAAAAACATCTAACTTCCTACATAGGGCTAACATTGAAAACATACACAAGACCAAAGTCAAGAGATAGGCAAAGCTGCATTCTCAGTCTCTGGAAAATACTTCTGATTTGTGTGTGTTTTTAAAAACAGTAAATAAAGAAAAATAACATAAGTAACTCACAGAAACAATGTTCTGGAACATTAGGATTGACACACTTAAGTTAGGTAAAGGTAACAGAAAACCTCCTGTATCTGGAGATCCAAGTCAAATTTGGATACTGATCACAAACAAACATGAGTTTGTTGGTGTCTCTTCCTGACGGCTGGCATAATTAACCAGTACCAGCCATCTTTGCTCAAAAGAGGCCAAAGACTAAAGTAACAGGTGTGTGTGTAAATTAGGATTGAGGCACACTGCCACCGCTAGATTCAAAATAATAATTATAGTTTCAGTATTAAGAAGTCAGATGTTCCTAACTCCCAGTCATGCACTCAGATCATGTCTCTTTAAGATACAAGCTATTTTGGTGCTACTGGTCCTTCACTTTCCCAGCCACTTAAAATACATTTGCTAAAAATATTTTTATTACTACTCCCCATCACGCTGAAAAATTATGTACATGCAATATGGTTTGCTAGCTTTGACGAGTTGTAAAATTGGACAATTTGATAAATTTATTGGAGATCCCATGAAGCATGTGGTTTTTAGAAATATATAAAAACTGTAAACATTTACCTTTATTTACTTTTCATTGTTTCTTTATTAAAAATCTTGAGAGCTAGAGAAGAAAAGAACTAGGAAATAAGATAAAATCTAAGAAAATCATATTTAACACAGACACTTGGTAACCCACCATGGTTTGTGTGCTGCAGTCAGTGCCAGGGGTACACTTCCAATATGAATCCACATTGTGTTGCCTTTTCTTCACAGGAGTATGTTGAAGGAGGAGCATAAGCCTTCACTTTGAAATTTCCTCGCTTTCACCAGTTCATGTCACAATTTCAGTGTTATTTAACGATAGCCTTCATCTTGTGCATAGCTCTTTCTACAAGACCCATGATCACATCCACACTAGTGTGGCATTGTTTTCAAGTCTTAGATGTTTTCTTCAGTGCCTCATGACAATCAGCCAAAATCAATAATCCAAAGCTCTGATTTGATTCCCTTTCAGTCTGCCTGACTAAGCAGCAGTAAATACCTGGTTTCTCTACAACTGTACTGTGAGTGTAGTTTCTATGATGAAATACACAGGCAAATCTACATAGAATTATCCGTCAATAACAATGGACCTTTGTCCAGCTGTAACTATTATCCTCCCTCCCCCCAGCCAAGCCTTATCTGCTCAGGAAATGCCTGTTTTAACTGACAGGTAGGAGATTAAATCTACAGCTGCTGAAACACAATCTCCGCTCTGTTAGATAGGCTTTCATTGAAAAGCGCTACAAACACATAATTTGTTTATGTTGTACCAGCAATCTCTGACAAAGCAGACTGTCTAGCTGAGACAAATGTGGTTAAACCCATTTATTGTATTATTTCTGCTACACAGAACAAGCTCTTAAAATGTAGAAACTAGACAAGGCACAAAGCTCTAGCTGTCTAAAGAAATCAAGAATAGATGACTTCTTGTTACACTAGCCCCCTTTACACAGTAAAGCACGCTCTCTTCTGGAAAACATCCACTGCAATTTCTCTCTCTTCCCCCTCCCTCACATAAATAAATAAATAAATAAATACATGCATACGTACATACATACATAAATGGTGGTTCAGTGACTTTTATATTTTCAGGTTTTAAAGTTTCCTCTCTCCCCCTTAGCATCAGTGGATATAAAATAACCAAATCAATCAAATGGATGTCTTACGATTCAAGAAATCAGAGAATATTTTGCAAGGACTACTTAGCAAAACAAGAATGTATTTTCCAGACACTCTTGGTCTCATCCTTCAATCTTAATGCAGGCAACATTCTGACTTCAATGGACATTTCCACAAAATAGTATTTAATTTTTGTTAGAGTCTCCTTTATTTTAAAGTAATATTGGTTGCTTCTTATTTAAAATAAAAGGGTATAGAAAATTAGGGAATTAAGTGTTTATAAATTTGAATTTCCAGATCAAATACTGTATTGCTTTTCCTCCCTGTTTTCTCTCCCCCCCCCCACCTTGTGTTGGCTATCTGTATGACATGTGGCTGTTTGCCTTCAGTTTCTCATGACCATGTATTGCTTTTCTTTAAGTTTTTTCTCAAAAACTAATAGTCAGCATATATAAGAAATTATAAGGGCCACATCAACCCTTAGGAACTCCTACAGATGTAAGCAAAACAGCACATGCCATCCGGAGAAGAGATTCTGTCCCATATCTATCTCTTTTCTATATTTAAAACTCTATTCTTCAGTCAATGTCCATGCATAACTCCATCCTCATAACTCAGGAATCTCATGCATAAATTGATTGGAGAGAGGCAGTCTGAGTGGCTTGTTAACAATATTTTAGTTAAATTCAAAATATGACTTTTAAATAGATGTTCAATAAGGAAAGCTTACTCAATAACAAAATCATCACTCTAAAAATGGTTAATCCCACTAAGAGGATTCAAAAGGGTAAATGTAGTCAACATTGAAAAGTTTTATCAGTCAAGCTTTTTGCCATCCCACACCTCCCCCAGAACATTCCCCTATGTTCTATTTTGCGATCTGTAAGTGTTCTTTTTACTATTATTTTATTTAATCTTAATCAATTTTCAACATTCATCTCTGCATCTGCAGTTCAGAGCTTGCACAAAAACTGCCACTCAAAATATTCAGTTTGGCATAAAATTAAAAAAGTATGCAATAAACTGGCTAAATCCACAGGGAATCCCTCAAACAGCATGGATAATGAGCGGAATCCATAACAGACATAAACAACCCAGAAAGATGTCTGGGGCAACCATCATTATGTAAGATATATGCCCAAGATATATGGACGTATATTTGAATGTTCAACTTCAAACTCAGCCTCTATTAGATTGATCTGATCTCAGCGTGGGGTCAGTTAATAAACAAACCTTGCCTTTGGAAAATATTTGGGACTGGCATTATGTATTATACCCCAAACTTTTAAACATATGGTACTAAGATGCAATCTTACTTGAATGATTTGTTAAAACAGGAGTGTAAAGAAAATTAGAAATTCACTCTCCTAGAAAGCAGACCTGATTTTCAGGTAAGCATCACAACTTCTAAAGCAGCCATTGCACAAAACTATATTTCATTCTATGCACCAGGAGCTTTGAGAAGATTTCACATTAAAAATTAGAGACCAGTTTGAGTCTTAGGGCTGTGGTGCACACTTCCCATGTTACCCATATTCTTTTAAAGGCTGAAACAATAACACTAGCAAGTCTTTTTGATAATTATTAATTTTGCTGTAGAAGAGCTTCTTTGCTACGCTTGGCTTGTTTAAAAAAATGCATTTTGCTCACCTCAGGGTACAGCATTAGCCTGCATATTTGGTCTTTTCCTTTTTTTTCCAGGTTTTGTTTAAAAATTCTTCTTAAACCTGGATATTAATCACTGCTCAAAGAGGGAAAGAATTTGCAGGAGTAGCTGAAGTGCTACTTTTTTTTCAGAATAGGAACTAGTTTGTACTAGCATTGGAACAAGGAGAAATAAGAGAGATTTAAAGAAAGGAAAGGAGAAAAAATTAATTAAGAGAACAAAAATGAGGGCTGGCCTGGAGGTACAATCCAACATGTTATCAGCTCATGAATCAAAGTTCTAGTCTTTGGCTCCCTGGACTAGGAGGGAGTTTAAATAGCCAAAATGCTCAGCCCTGAATAAGTCCTGAGTGACCGCACCCTGCTAAACCAGAAGTTGCAATTATAAATCCCAGAGGAAGCCAGATCTAGAATAATATGCTACACAGTTAATTGCATTTAAGGACAGCAAGAAAAAAAGAAACTGGTAGGAGAAATCTTAGAGGAACGCATACAGAAATGCAATGGATGTATACAGATGACCAAGAGACGGCAAACAGCACCCCTCTTGGTTGACTCCATTCTAAGGAAATTACACTCACCTTAACATGTTGCTGTAAACTACTGTGCTCCGCTCAGGAGACCCAGTTCTACAGTGAAGGTGAAGTTCTTTCTACTCTTCTAAATATGAAACACCCTTTTTCTTTTGTTGTGTCTGGATTCTCCAAACACAAAGGAAACCTAGATTTATTTTTGAGGAGTGAAATTAGGGATGAAAAAGTTAAGATTTTTAAAAGGCCAAGTAAGTTATAGGGAACAGCCTTCCCTGCTTCTCAATATTTATCTTTTAATCCATCCCAAATTAGTTTATATTCTTCAATGCTACTCCATAATCTCTGCTCTCCATTCTAAGCTGTTCAAAGCTGTTGAATCTTGATGATAGATAACTCTCTGTACTCTCCCAGTGCTCGTGGATCCATCTTCTGGCACTCTTTTCTTGCTGCATTCCCATGCAGTCACTCTCTGAGTGAGTTTCTAAGACACACACAATGCTACTAGTCCTTAATCTTACCTTTCTCTACCCAAAGAAGGTAGTTTGGGCTTGAATCATTTCATAGCTTCTCTGTTGAGAGGAGACATAAGAATGCCAGCTGTGCTGTCTGTTATATGGAACTGGACCAGAACAGAAACTCATTTGTTAATCACTCAGCTCCTCATCTTTCTCTGGTCTTTGTTTCTCCTGCTCTCTTCACAGCCTCTTTTTGCTTCTTCCCTTCTATCCCCTCCTTCTTTATCTCTGTCTCTCCTCTAACTGAGTTTCCCTGCGAAACTCTGGCATTCTCTCTTACTGCAGCCTTTGTATATTGAGCAAAGTAATGCACGCAGAGGAGTATCCAAACTCTCTCATTCCACACTGGGGGCTAAATTCTCCCTTCTGGGATTTTGACAAGAAAGAGTGCAAGTACCCCCAATCCTCTTTTTACACTCCTCTTTAACTCCCCAAAAAGCTTTATCTTTCTTAATGCTGCCAACAGGGGCAATGAAAGAAGACCATAAAATGGTGCATATCACTCATTTGCTTTTTAGTTGACCAATGGTGGCAGTCATGAGGAAGGCTCAAGCATAGTAGCCAGTGTGGCTATGTGGAATGTGGGAAGAAATTAGGTTGCTCACAAGAATTGGGCCAATACCCCCTCATACAGGAGAAGCACAAATTAAATCAAGCCCATGCCTGTTAGTATGTTCCACTCCTTGAACATAGGGCCTCTGTGGCATGTTGTGTGCTCCCTCAAATGCCTCACTTTAGCTGGCTGTATGTTTGTCCCCATTTTCCTTTTCCAAGTAGATGATAACATGAAGCATGCACTTTTTAATTTTGATTCAACAGTTTAGTTTTTCTGATGTATTTTTAGGCCCTTCCTACATTCTGTTGTGAAAATCAGTACCACACAACTAGGACCATGGTAGATATTTGTCCAAGTGTGGTATCCCTGGGATTCTGAGTATCTCTGGAATAAACTGATGACAAACCTCCTGTAATACGAATTTGTGATGTTATCTTATAAACAGCATCTATGGTAGGTCATATCTTATCTGTATATTCTTTTGAGACAAGGGTACAATTTGGTGTCCAGCAATATGATGGCTCCACTGTGTTCTTTACAAACATTCAAAAACCAGGTCGGATGTCTGTCTAGATATGATTCCTAACTGCTTTGAGTGGTGAGTGTTTTGGTTGTCCATGCTGAACTTCCAACAGCACGTATTTCACTGAGATCATTGTCCCAGACCTGGAAGGCAGTGTATGCATGTGTATACTACTGAATCTAACACTAGTACAATGTAGTGGTGTTTGTCACATTCACACCCAAGTCACCTCCGAATTCTAACTATACTCTTCCAATTTACCACCAACAGTTTTAAATTTTCTCTCCTGGAATTCTGGACTGCATTCATATCAGCTATTCTTTTTCCCTCACTTACTGTCTGACTAGCCTGTGCTGATACCACTATCTGCCATAACTTGTGTGCTATGCATAACAGTGATCTTTCCCATCTGAGCTGTCTGCCATGGTTAATAGAAATCTGCTAAGTGTAGCCTTCCCAACAGCTCTAAAGGAAGGTTCTTTTAAACAGTTATTAGGTAAATACTAGTTCTTCTTTATAGTGAACACTTCCCTTCACTTAAATTATACCTATTGGTTGCTGCTAAAACAGTATCCTATTACGCCAATCAAATCCATGTGAATTTGAGATTTGCATTTCTCAACGGTGGGGTGATAACTGGAATATCTCCTCTTCTCTCATGTTTCATTCCTATTGCACAGGAAACAACTAACCCACTCTAGCTATTTCACACAACTTTGTCAGAAAATATATCTAATGACAAAGCTGTCAGATCACCATTCATTGATTATGCTTTTTCAGCAGTTAGGATGTTAATTTATTACAAATTCTCTTCTCTCAAATATGCTTCTGAAATCAGAAATAAAGCATTTCAAAATAACATTAATCTCAAGATTCAGGAGCATATAAAGGAGATACAAATTACCTAATGCCCCTGCCTTTCTCCAAAGCCTCTAAAGCACACTTTCAAGAAAGATTAAATGTATCTCTAGGACTGTATAGCTTTTTTCTTATTAAAATAAGATTGTTTTTAGTAAGAAATTTACAGTAACCAAACTTTTGCTAAGGATCTCATCTCACTTAGATCACAGTAAATGAGTGACTCATCTGAAGTCTATAAAGCTGCAGTGAGATCAAAATCAGGGCATAGGAGTACTTTTAAAAATTTAAGTATACTAATACTTCAACAGATCCAGCAATAACAGTGTAAATGCACCAATGCAACAAGTTAAACATTTAAAATAAATATAGCATGTTCTATGCCGATCAGATTCTTAGTCAGACCACCCACAGGGGGAAAAATAAAACTCTCTGCATTGTTTGCAAGAATATGGAAGGAAATTTAGTGTATATTCTCTTCTTCCTGTATTTGCCAGCTAGATTAAGCTGTTGTCTTCACAATTGCCTCCCAGCTGCTGTGACTTGTGAAAACAACAGACCCTGTTCTGTCTGCAGAAAGCCTGGATTGTTATGAGTAACTTTATTGCAGGCACATGAGTGTGTTAAGACTTTAAAACTCGCTCAAATGTCATGTGCACACCCAGTGACGGACAAGAATAATTATGAAAAAACAAGAATTCTATGTCTATGAAACAGTGTGAGGCAAAATGGGCCATTCATTGTGTTCCTTTGGGAATGCCTGGACTCTCTAGCCAGAAAACAAAAAAGGCACTTTTTTCCTGCCGTAGGCTGAATGCTTAGCTTTGCCATCTGAGCCCTAAGTAAACACGGGCCCCCTCTCTAACTACTGGCTGGCCTGCACACAGTAAAAAGCATTAATGCCCCCCTTTTTTCCAGCAGCCCCCTCTGTGTAGGCTGTGGCCAATGTAAAGTCAATGCAAAGACAAACCAGTTTGCCTAACATTAGTAAAAGAAAACATAACTCTCCTACAGTCTGAAAATCCCTCTGACACGGAGGTTTGATTTTAAGACATATCCCCTCTGTCCTCCTGCATGTTACTGTAGCTACTGTTAATTCTTTTAGCAGGTAATAACTGCTGACTGCTGCTAAGTTACAGAGGAAAATAACTGTGTGCAGCTGTTTAAAGTTATCTGCTTTATAAGGTTGCCTACTTTACTGTACAAGATTCAAAATTTCATTTGTTTCCCTATCAGAATTCATAAAACGTCTATTTCAAATGGCATTCTAACTCAGTTCAACACCAGTTCACTATAATACTAAATTTTCACCACAGGTTCAGTCAGTCATGAGACAAGTCTGGCCTAATTTTAAGAAGTGCATCCAATCTCATAAAGATAGAGATAAATTACAACAAATTAAAACTCATTTCAGAGAGTTTAAATGAATAATTAATAAATTAGATATTCTTTTGACCAAGGTGATTATTTAAACTAAGTTTTCTTATTTATATCTGCATCATCTTTTGGTCTAGTACTAATCTGGTTCATTTGACTAGGACCTGAACCATTTTAAGTGAGTTGACTTTCAATTCACAATAAAATCCAGGGAATTTATAATCAATATGTTCTGATGTTTGCACTGAAATTAATGTAAACTACTGTTAACTTCAGTGAACAGAATACTTGTATCTTATTCTTGTGAGATATAAAAAGGCCAGATTCATCTCTTATGAATTTGGCCAAAATTCTAAAAATGAATTTTTAAGCCACTGTGGGTGTGTGGGTGGGGTTCTTTGTGGGATTTTGTGTGAGGGTTTTGTATGTATGGGTGTGTTTAAGGTAATGAACATGGCTTTATCTCACCATGCCCATCACAGGCCAGGGAAAGTAGAAGTGAAAAACAGAAAGGCAAGGCTGTTTGATAGGCCAAGCATGGAGGATATAAGCTTTACAGCCATCCATTAAAGGGATGCCATATTCACAAAGTCTCTTATTCTGCATACATAATGCAACTTGATTTTGCTCACAGTATTATGTGGATTTTGAAAATGAAGTGCTATTTTTAACACTAGCCATTAGATTATAATCTCTTCAAGGCAGCCTCTATGTCTTTTTATTTGTACACACAGTATCTAACATGATTCTGAATAGCATCACTACCACAACCCACACAATAATAAAAGGAAGCAATCGTAAGTGACCCTAATTCAGTCTCATTCATCCTCCCTCTTGTAATTCTGCTGAATTTCATGGGGCAACACCCAAAAAAAAAAAAAAACCAAAAAAAAAACATACCCAGGTATGTGTCTTTCCCTTCCTGGAATCTGAACAGCTTCAGAGAATTTCTTGCCACTGTTAATTTGAGCGTCCAGAGCTATCCTCAGACCTAGGTCGTCAAAGTGGAAGCATGAGGTACTATCCATTGAACTATCAGGCTAGTCATGAATTTGTTTTAACAATCCAACAACATCACCATTTCTCACTCATCCACTTAGCTTAATTTTCCTACCATCACTTTCATTGCTGAGGTTGTCTCTATTAAGCCATTTTTTGTGCATCATTAACTTTTAACCAGCCGTCGATAGCTTTATTGTTTAAATTGCATATGACTTTATTTAACGTCAGCATTTCTTCTGGCTCCTGACAAGAAGTCACATTTTATAACTAATTAAATTGATCCCTGGGAAGCAAAAGCCACTAAACGGAATTATTCGTACTCAAGTGTCAATATATTAAATCAAAGGGCTAATGAGTTGGGTCACTGCTTCTTTTATCTGAAGGCTATCCAGAATAGTATTCATATCACCCTCTATTTTCTGCTTTAACAATCAATTTTATTTAAACTGAGGGTGGCTAATTAATAAATTTAGATCTAGCTGTAAATAACACATTTTAGGTTGGTTTAAAACGAATAAATTTAAAGGTCATTTTTAAATGGAAAAAAACACTATGTTGACATAAGTTGTCTTACAGTGTATTTCTCAGTTGCCATGTGGCATAAACACTCCTGTTAGGTCATAGGAAGCATTCACAGTGATCTAAAAGGTGTTTTGTAAGTAAACAATTTTGAAAACTTTTTTTTTTCATCTCTCAACTATTTCCATTATGGGCATAAATCAAAAAGAACATTTGCCTTTTGGAACTGACAATACTGCCTAACGAAAGTGATTAAGCAATGACTAAATTTGTCACGTCAGCTTTTCCTATAGCTCTTGCAGCTGCTGAGTAATATTTTGGATGCATTCACTATTTACATCTGGACACTACTTTTAAAACTCATCACCTAATAATTCATACCACTCACTGTATTAGTCATAGTTCAGCTTTTTTGACAAAATGCTTGTAGATGGTTCAAAAAAGCAATCTTTTCTGAAGTTGTCTTCAACTAATCCGATTATGTCCAGACTGTTTAGAAATTAATATTTGATGATCCTTTGCTCCCTGCCCCCCCCAAAACCTTTTATATGTGACTTGCTTTGATTGAGATCAAATAAAGTTCTCATCTACTTATCTGTATCTTATTCAGGTGTTCATTACGGTATATTGGAAAAGGCTTTCTGACACTTTCTTACATTTAAAAGTTATCATATAATTATATTCGGAATAAAGCGTATAAAAATGGATAACTAATCAACAATGGCTAGATTGTCATATACTTTATCGGAAGTTCAGGGGAGCAAAAGTAAGGAAGATCAAAGATCCTACCTAGTACCCAGCTCAGATTGGCTACATCTACACTACAAAAGCTAAGTAGACTTTATTAAGTCGACTTTATAAAGTCTACTTAAATTCAACTTTAAGTAGACCTTATTAAGTTGACTTAGTGAGGCCACATTGCATTAAGTTGACTTTATAAAGTCAACTTAAGCCAGGGGGCCCATTTAAAGTGGACTTAATAAAAGTCGACTTTAAATGGCTCCCCTGGCTTATACAACTTTATAAAGTTGACTTAAATGGCTCCAGTGCACTAAGTCAACTTTATAAAGTTGCCTTTAATGGCCACATTGTGTTAAGTCAACTTTGTAAAGTCAACTTAACCCTTAAAGTTGACTTTACGGGCAGGAGTTATTAAGTCAACTTAAGGAAGCTCTTAATTTGACTTAGTGAACTCCAAACGTGGCTAGGGCTTTGCTTAAGTCAGCTTAAGCCTCCCTAAGTCGACTTAAGCCTCCCTAAGTCGACTTAAGCCCATAGTGTAAACATACCTATTGTGACCCTCATGCCCAATACTGCAAGTAAGAAGGCTGGAAGGGGGCTGGGAGTAGGAGAGTATTGGCTCCAACCTAACTTCTAAGGTACCTGGCTCTGCATGTAAGCAGGAGTAAATTGCTTTGACAATAAGATAAGAGGAGGGGGGTAAGTAATTTACTTTCTCACTCACAGCAAAGAGGGAACAGGGCAAGAATGACGACACTCTGGGTATGTCTTCACTGACGGCAGCAAAATTGCCACCATCAATCCAATGTTCTGGACATGATTAGCAGTGAGTATGTACTTGCTGCCATGTTCCCAGAAGTCGGCACTGGAAGTCCTGGCCCCTAGAAGGCATAGGGGAAGCCGACCACAAGCCATTTGCGGTTGGCTTCCCTGCTTGGGTCCCAGTGGCTTAGAAAGTCGCTGGCAATTACACAAGGCATTTTACTTGCTTTGTGCATCTGCCAGTCGACTGCTGCCAAAAAGCCCCATAAGTGTAGACTCGGGCTCAGAGTTGCAATTAGTTTTCTGGTCTGGTCCTGGGAGGCAAACAGCTATGCAATGCCCCTTATTCAGGTCATGCTGTTTAGCTACAATCTAGCCCCAAGCAAATATTGTATCTATTCTAAACAATCATTTAAAGCAAGACTGTGATTGTTAATGGTTACTTTAACACAATTGTCTATTAAAAACAGGATGGCTGCACTGTCTCTCCATTGATTGGTTTTGTAGATTTACCACTAAGATCAAATGCCTCACAAGGAACACCACAGCTACTTTTTAAAAATGCATATTCTGGTACCACATATCATTTGCTTTTTTTCAAACATTAACTTATGTTTTTTTCTGTAGGCATAGGGCTTCCCTTTTAAAACAACTTTAAATAGTCAGTTTTATCCATTTTTAAATATACATATTTTGAAGGGTCAGGCATATGCTGTTGTTTCACACCACAAATGTTTTCATTCATTTCTAATGGTTACATGTCACAAGAGCACTTGACCTCATCACATTGCATCATTCAATATGGGGGTGAACCACAAATATTGTCACACCTGTGGCTGGCACAAGATCATTTATAATATGGAAGATCATTTCAAAAGCAGGTTTTATAAAAACAGTCCATTTGTACCTAAGAATGTTAGTTAATCAAGGACACTTTTAAAAGATACACTTTTGTCTTTTTTCTTCCATAATGTATTTTCTTTAAAAGTCTTGCAAAGCAGTTCTTGACCTTTCCAGACCACTGCACCCCTTTCAAGAAGCTGATTTGTCAAGCATACCCCAAGTTCCATCTCACTTAAAAACTACTTAGTGATAAAATCAGACAAAAATACTGAAGTGTCACAGCACACTATTATTGAATAATTACTCACTTTCTCATTTTTACCATCTAATTATAAAATAAGTTGATTGGAATGTAAATACTATATTTACATTTCCCTTAACTTGAAGCTGAAACCCAGCCATCTGGTGCTGAAGCCAGAGCAAGGCCCCCTGTGGTGTGGAGGCCCATGCAACTGCCTGCTTGCCATCCCCTAACAACAGCCCACACTTGTGACCCCCTAAACTCGATCCATGATCCCCTCTAGTTGAGAAACACAGAGCTAGGCAAATGTGTAGATGACATACTGTCCAAAGTTCCTCTGCATATCACTGGCTGAGAACCACAGGGATGGACTAACACTGTCTATTAATTAAAACAGCTTTCAGGTAAAAAAAAGAGATGCTATGATTAACAGCTGTTGAATTCCTACCATTTTTCTCCCTACACTCAGATTCCTAGAGTAAATTTTCATTGTGGTGCAAAAACACAAATTCTACACACTCTTATGCATAACCATCTAAAAGAACACCACAAACTGGCTGGTGAGAAAAGCAGCAGCAATGCTTTTAAAAGAAATCTTTCACAAAAATTGGTTGTTGCTGGCAGAGTTGTAGCACACTTTCCCTGTACAGCATCTACAGTGACTTTGGGGAGGATCTAGGATTGTTTTAGAAACATGCTATAAAACTGTGCTGTTTCCTTCTCCAAAATTTAACCTACAGTGGGCACATCTAAGATATAATATTAGGGGATGTATTGGAAATAAGTACATTAATATTTAGTATTAAAGTTAATGGACAAACACAATAAAATCTGCCCATGATAATCAAGAAAACCATTCTACAACTCTGCTAATTGTAGCTGTGTTCAAGCATAGCTCTACATAGTAAAGAACTGATCTCAGTGCAGAAAAGGCCCAATATGTCATTGATTGCAATGGCCTATGTAGCTGGCAAATGTCTGTGGGCGTCTAGGTCTAGGCTACAGTACTACTGTTCTAGTACAGTATGACTCCTTTTATATTAGCCAGCTAAACCAGACTATAATACTTTCTGGACAAAAGTTTAAAGCATGGGCAAATAAGTTTTTTTGTAATTTAAACTAATGTGCTGAGCAAAGATCCTGGTGATATTCTTAAGTAAACATTCAAAATTTTGCACGAGAACACAAACTATAGGAAAAATGAAAACATTGCCACTAAATATTAATTAAAATCAACGAGAGTCCTGTGGCACCTTAAAGACTAACAATTTTCTTCAGGCATAAGCTTCCATGGGCTTCAATCCACTTCATCAAACGCAACAATAAATATTCATTTATTGCCCAAATTAAATTTTATGGACACAAATCTGTCAACATACTCTATTACTGGTTTAACTTACAAGATTTGAGGCTTTTGCAAATGGGCAAAAAATGACTTTCATAGGTAATGTTTCCAAATTCTCCCATGTGTTCTCTTTCACTAAATAACTGCAAAATGACACTTCAGAACATCTCTATGTGATACTAAATTAATTTTAGAGATGTGAAAACTGAGGCACAATGGGTAAGTGCTAATGCTGGTTAAGAAATGTATTAAAAAATTTAAAAAAACCAAAAATTTCATTACTATCTAAATATTTCAAATTTTTTATCAAAAATTGAATATGTTTTGGTCTTCTACAACTGATTACATTTTCTACTCGATTCTAATCATAAAGGCATCAAATCCATAAAAACCTGGGAGAAGCTGCAAGCCCATTGTTCTGATTATTAGTCATCTTCAACTTTTTTTTTTTTTTTGGGGGGCAGAGGCTGAATAAAGATATGCACTGTAACAACCCTTGCAGCAAAATAATAACCACTCACTAACGTGTTAAAGTAAATTTGCCTGAAAAGAATTTTTGCCCTGGTTCAGTTTTTTGCTATTGCTGACAGTATACCCCTGTGGAAAGAAGCTTACTGATGTCCCCTTAGGTTTCATTTCAAGTTGTAAGGAACCTACAGCAATTAGCTGCTCTGATGTTTCTGTCTGTTTTCTGGTCTTATGCCTCCCTTTCATGTAATTTTTCTTCTCATTTTATAGTACATGCTTTCAATCCTCGAGCTGTGAGCTATATAAACTACAATTGGACTGAAATGCTTGCTACTGATATCCTTTTTTGTGTGTCACTGGATGCTCAAGTTTGCTTGTGCAACTTTGGGGATCCATCTAATATTTGTACATGCAAATAGCCAGAAAAAAATATGGTAACAAACTCTAAATACAGATTGTGTATGTAAATACTTGAGATTTATGTTGGCAATTTACCGTACTTTATTTTCCCTGAACTTAACCTCTCATTTTTACAGACACATACATAAAAACAAATTATGCGTGAGCATTTGATCCCATATTTAAACAATTTTGTGGATTTATTTCTTTGACAAAGTCTTTAGCATTGTTTTCAGATATACATTTTCCTGTAAAATCCAACAAAAGTAAAAGCAATCTTGACTGTCCCACTACTTTTGAATTGCAGTTATACATGTATCCCCACATTTATATGCACATTAATTGTCACTCATATAACAGCACATACTGATTACAAGCATGGAGAGAAAAGCTCCCCCCACCTGAATTCCAGGATTTTACCCCTTATTTTTACAAACATTTTGCATATATCTATATTGTGGATCTAACTAGATGCACGTCAATGACATAACTTAGAAAACTAAGTACAAGTACCTGTTCTGATGCTGCACTTGTTTGCTAAACGACTTTACCAGCACCTTGAATAAACAGCTGGTCCAAAGTTGCTCCTGAAATAATTTTTACCCTCTGATTCGCAGGCACAAAAGAAAGGCCTTTAAGAAGAATATTTTTGGCTTTTAAGTCAGTCAGTAAAATGCCCAAAATGTGTTACTAACATTTCAAAAACAATTTCTGTGTGGGATTTCTGTTGTTGAAATGAATAGTAAGCAACTCTCCCTTTGCATACATAAGACAAGAATTGAACTTCATTACTCAAAGCAAAGCAGTAGCAGAGTTTTGCTTAATTTTCATACAAGGCCAGAAATCATGGTAGGCTAACCTGAAAATTGATTTGTAATTTTTGGTGAACATGTTAGTGACCCTGGCTTGAGATGCAAGATTGCAAGTTTGGCTTATTTAGGTTATTTCAAAGCTTCTGATAGTGTGAATCTCATTTATACAGCATTACCAATGACTGGTTTGGGGACAATAGCGACAGAATACTCCTCAAGTATTATATGAAATGTGAAGAAGAATTGACAGACCTCCTTAACATACTTGCAAACTGCAGCCTGCCCATTAGCATACACAGATAAGGGATTTTGCAACTACAAAAAGATATCTGCACAAATTTTGCAAGCCACTTTTCAGAGTGGAAATATGGCCTTAAGTGAATGGAGTTGCTCAAGAAAGAAGCTGAATTGACAGCTCTGGAGTATGTAAAGCTCTATGTGGCTATACAACAGCTGTACTGTGGGCAGTGCAAAACCATTTCCTCAGTGTTAATTAACACATCTTCAAAAGACTCTTTAACTCTGTCTTTATCTGTGTCTATGATGTATGCCATTTTTCACATTGCATAGACCACAACAAAACACACTAGAATGTCAGAAGAGGGCAAGCTCATCATTACTCCTTAAAAACAGGACTAGTAGAAATGGTGCTTTTTCCTTCCTTTTGCCTACCTTCAAAGGACTGAATGGAACTGAAGAGCTTTTTGAAATGTGGGGTATCTACCCACAGAAGCACTTGCACAGAAAAGTATGCCTGCAACCAGCTATTTCCTAAGTGACTGACTAGTCAGGGATTTTATCAAAGGTTTGTAGTGAACAGCTTCAGCAGCAAATTCTCACAGCCCTTAGTCACATGTTCCTTAAAAAGAAATCATTAACAATCTAAAAACTACTTTTCTGTAGTGCCTTCCAGTGTGTACTCAAGGTACTGAGGCACTTTGTAAGTTATATTAAGCTAAGCCTGAAACAGCAATCGAAGTGTTTGTACTGCACATATGAAAAAATAATAGATCCATTTAGAAGATACTCTGTGTCTAGCTGTGTCAAACAATGTGTCTTCTGCTCATGTACCTTCACATAGTTCCTACATAATAGATGGACACATACAGATACACATTTTAAATAATCAATTTTTATCAGTCAGGAAAGATGATTTTGTGGTTAAGCCACTTGAACTCTTAGGTTAATTCCCATCTGTGCCACAAGTTCACCAGTTAAGGGTATGTCTACTCTGCAGTTAAACCAGGGCTGTCAAACATACAGCCCACGGGCCAGATTTGGCCCGCCAAGATCGCTGATCTCACCCACGGAGCTGCTGCCTGGGCTGTGCCTGGAAGCTGTCAGCAGCAGTGAACTCCAATGACAGGCTCACAGCACAGCAGTGTGCTTCTGACTCACACACATGATCCGAGTCACAACACAGGGGAACAAAGTAAGTGCTCCAGCCAATCCTGGCTCAGCTCTGCTGTGGTCTGCCAATCAATCAGAGTCTTAGTCACAGGAGGCTAGGCTAGCTCCAGAGAGCCACTGCACCATACCCCAACCCCAACTGTTCACTGTCAGTTAGTCAGCATGCTAATTTAATTGAAAGCACATTGCACAAATCACAAATAAAGAAGAATGTGGCCAGGACCCACACAGGAACAAGCCAACCAAAGGCCAGCTGGGACTGAGCCAACCAAAGGCTAGCATTCTCAGTGACTGACAGTGAGTGGGCTGGGAGGTGGAGAGGCAGGAGTCCAGCCTGGCTGCCTGTGACTAAGACTATTTTTTTTGCCTTCCACCAGGAGGTAGGGAAAGAAGAAGAAGGGTGGGTCTGGGAGTTGGCATGCGGAAGGGGAGCCCACAGAGCAGGGGAAAGGAAAGCTGTGGGAGAGCCTGCAGAGTTGGGGAGAAGAAAGGGGAACCCATGCTGCTTTGAACATGGAGAGTGAAAGGGTTGGGGAACATGTGAAGCCATGTGGCCTGTGACAGGCAGGCTCCCTTCCAATGTGCCCCCCACATTGAATGAGTTCAACACCCCTGGATTAAACACACACAGCTGACTCATCAGTTCACTCAGGCCCGTAGGACTCAGGCTGCAAGGCTATAGTCTTGCAGTGTAGATGCCAAGGCTCAGGCTGGTACCCAGGTTCTAGGACCTTGACCACAACCTAGCTCAGAAGTCAACACTGCTTTGTAATTCTGCAGCCCAGGTCTCAGAAGTCAAGTAACACAGTCACATGTGGGTCCTTTACTGCAGTCTAGACTCATCCTGTAAGGCCTGAATAAAACACTACAATCATCTAGTCTGACCTCCTGCACAACATAGGCTTTGACTGTCCCCACATTAATTTCTGTTCGAATAGAGCATATCTTTTAGAAAAATGTTGACTTGTGACTGAAAAATTGCCAGTGATGGACAATCTAGCACATCCCTTATAAGTGTTCCAATGGTTAAATAATCCTCTCTGTCAAAAATGTACTTCTAGTCTGAATTTGTCTAGCTTCAGCTTCCAGGCATTGCACCTTGTTACACCTTTCTCTGCTAGACTGAAGTGCTCATTATAAAAACTTGCTACACATATAGGTACTCATAGAGTGTAATCAAGTCAATTCTTAACCTTTTCTTTATTATGCTAAATAGGCAGAACTCCTTCATGATATCACTGTAAAGAACGTTGTCTAATTCTTTAATCATTCTCATGGTTCTTATCTGAACTTTCCCCAATTTATCGACACCTTTCTCTAGTTGTGAACACCAGAACTAGATGTAGTTTTCTAGCAGTGGTGTCACCACTCCAAACAGTGAAGTAAAACCATCTCTCCACTCCTATTTGACATTACCACTTATGCATTCAAGGACTGCATTCAGCCTTTTTGGCCCCAGCATCATACTGGGAGTTCACATTCCATATGAAGACATACCCTTTGCTTGCCTCCAGTTTACTAAGCAATCTAAATCGCTCTAAATCAGTGAACTGTTCTCTTCATTACTTACCTCTCTCCCAATTCTTGAGTCATCTGCAAACTTCATCAGAGATTTTTTTTATGTTTTCTTCCCGGTCATTAACAAAAATGTTAAATATCACAAGGCCAAGAGCCGATCCCTGTCAGGCCCCATTAGAAACACACAAGTGATGATTCTTCATTTACAATTACAATTTGACATCAATATTACAGAAGTCTACATATATTATATCAATACCTTTATTAACCAAACTTGTAATCTCATCATAAAAAGATATCAAGTTAGTTTGCAGGACCTACTTTGTTTAGCATTAATTGTATTATCTTCTCTTAATGCCTTATTAAATGAGTCGAGAATCAGCTGTTTCATTAGTTTGCCCAGATTTACATGCCTACTCAGCTCATTCTATTTACCTTTGCAAAATACTGGCACAACGTTAGCTTCCTTTTAGCCTCCTGGAATTTTCCAATTGATTCAAGAGTTATTAAAAATTAACATTAATGGTTCAGTCAGCTGCTTGGCCATTTCTTATAACTTTTGGCTTCAATTTATCTAGACCTACTGATTTTAAAATTTCTAACATTCAATACCTCCAAACTTACTACTGGAATAGCAAAATGGTTCCTCATCATATGCTATGACTATATTATGTGTTTTATTCTCAAATATAGAACAAATATTTACTGACCATTATGACTTTTCTGCATTGCAATTAACAATTTTACCATTACCATCTAGAAATGTACCAATAGTAGTCTTAGGATTCTTTGTACTTAGTGTACTTTAAAAATTCTTTCTTATTGTTCTTAACTCTGCTAGTCATGGATTTCTGCTTGAGTCTTTTTTGTTCCCTTATAAATTTTCTATAATTCCTAGCTTCTGATTTATATTCATTACTATCAAGTTTCCTGTGCAAAGCAAATCACTTACTCTTTCTGTATCTAAGTTCCTGGACTGTAACATACTGCCTTTCTACCACTCTTCTATCTTATCTAGTTAAATTTTAAATTCCTTGAAGCAAAGAACACCCCTTGCTGTGTATTGTACAGTGCCATGCATAGTTGGGCTCCAGTCACACTTAGGGGCCCACAAATACAAATAAAGTAAGGAAGATGAAATTATATATACCCGTGCCATACCAATGATCTCACAATTACGAGTCCTGCTGGACTACCATCTTGACACTAACTGTAGCCATTATCTGATGTTTCAGAAGAAAAAGAACATCAGAAAAACATGAAAGACTATGACTTACATTTTGAACAGAAGAACTATGTGTCAAAGTAATTTAACTGCTAATTTTTCAGTGAAATGGCTATAAAAAGTTCCCATATTTCCGTTTTGCAGGACAAGTCTAACATACATCACTGAATATAGATCTTAAAAGTTCACACTTTCTCTGCCCTTTCATTGCCCCCCACATGCTCTATATAACCCATGACACCAAAACACATTGTAAGACTGTATTTTTATCTTAGTTTTCTGGTGACGTGAACAAACCACAGGAGTTTCTCTCTCATGGTTTTTATTGTCACCTTATCCTTGATAAAAATATTCTGAGACAATGCAGCTGAACAGCTTATTGTGTCTATGTGTATGAAAGCAATCAAATATGACAAGATGTGCAGTTATACCACCCAGGAAGCATAGGTATCCAGTAGAACTAAACTTCTGGAATTTGGTTTGCTTTATAAATTGGTATTTGTCACATTTTAAAATTCAATAAACAAGAAATATATATTGTAAGTTAAAAAAAAAGAGTATTTTTCTAAATGGAAGGTAACCAAGAATAGCTCTTGTTAGGGTACCTCCGTCCAACAGAAACATTCAATTTCTTCAATATAGTACTTAGATCATACTTTTCTTCTGCAAAGTGCTTTGCAAACATTATTAAACAATCTGTACAATGCCCTGTGAGGTATTCACTGTCTACTGCTCCTCATCTTTAACTCCAACTCTGAATTTTAAATCCACTCACAATTAGTCACCGCTGCCTCTAGTCTGGGCTGGTGCTGCATTGTGAAGAGATGGCCTTTACCAACAGCGTAACCAAAAGAAGTAGAAAGAAGCAACAGAAAGAAAAGGGACAAAGAAAGCTGCAGAGTAGTTAGAGTGAGAATTTATTTTTAATGAACTCTAATGTACAAAGAGATCTTTCACGTGTGAAAGTAGGGATATTTATTTTTTCTCATTGCATTTGCTTCTCAAACCTTCATTGCTCAACCTATCTCACTAAAACTGTCCCCATAATAATTACCCAAATAGCTAAAGAAAGCCTATGCTATTTATGAAGCACATTAAGTATAGAACAACTCCCCAATAAAAGTTTTGTGGTTATAGAGAGATAGAGAGATCTCTTTCACTCACACACACACACACACACACACACACACACCCACCCTTTTACATTCAATTATCTTTCTGCTCATTCTTCTCATCTGTCTTCACTTTGTGTCATTATTAATGTGTCCCTTTCCCTCAAATCAGAGTAGCATGCCCAATAATTTCTTTGGAATGCCCTTTATAACTCCCAAGTGGCTTTCCAGTCAGAGGAAACGCAACTATTCCAAATGTATGCCAATAAAACTTTCATACTCCACTCCACACCACTATATATTCACTACATACACATATGCATATACAGGTATTTTAAAATAGATCTCCAAAGAAGATCAGCATGAGTACTTTGCCATATACTGGATAGGGCCCCAAAATGGCAGTCATCATCACTTCATGACTTTTCTTTCATTACAGTAGGTCATCCTGAGCCCATACTTTAATAGTGTTTTCCTTTACACTCTAGTCATACGTGTCTGCCACTGTCAATCATTATCCTTGGCATTGAAGGCTATTTCTAAGCTGCCACCAAATACCAATTCATGAATTAAACTATGTCAGTTCATATTTCAGTTCCACTATCAGTTTATTTCTAGATCTTGAACTGTTGCAATAAAGCATAATACACAGTTAAGACACTGGGCCAGCAATAACATCTTCCTTTTCTATGCAAAAGTGAATTTAGTGCTTGAGCAAAATGCTGAATTGACAGCTCTAGAAAATGAAGTCCTCTTTTCATTCCTACTTGACATACCATGCAATTTTTTTTTCCCACACAACACACCAATGTGCTTCAGCTCTGCCTTAAATTACTAAACTCCAGGGAAAAGGAGAGTAGATTTCATACAGATTCAGCCCATTTCACACTGTGAATTGGACCAGAAAACTGGAAGGACCTTGTCAACTCATCCATGGATCATTCATCAGACATGAGGCAAATTTCAGCCATTAGGTTTACTTAGTTACTCCACACTATGTGTTGGCCCCAGAGCTCTGTTTTTGGTTTTTCTCTCCTCTTTTGCCACTATACCCTGTCTCCAGGTGACTTCTGCTTACCCACAATTTCATCTACTACATTTTTGTGGTTCAGTCCCAAATCCTACCACCTACACTCTTTCCTTCCTATTCTGTCCTGTTTCCCACCTCAAACTGCCATTTGGACATTTCTTCTTTGATATTCAGACATCTTCTTGAACTTAATCCGTCTAAAGAGCAAGCTGTTAAATTTCATAGTGTAGAGATAAGTAACTGGATTGCTATGCTAGAAATATGTGTTTATAGGGAATAATTATTGTTATTGGGTGTGTATTTTGTTTTAGGGTTAGGGTCACTGACCTGTTGTGTGACCAAGGACAAATAATTTCACCTCTGTGAACCTCAATTTTCCTATATGTAAAATAGGCATAATAATGCTAACCCCAATCCTCTGGAAATGAATTGGAGATCTATGAAAAACCAGGATGGTAGAAGACCAAAGTACTGTCACTGAAACTTAATTGGATCACATTGCTACCACCAGATCACCCTTTATGGCTGCGATGAATGTACACTTCTGTAATTAGTGCTCCTTGTCAGGATGTGACACATCAGTTCACAGATTGAAAGGTGGCTCTGTTTTCTGATATAACACTGCAGCACATCAGCAAGAAGTCAAGAAGAATGTGAAAATTAACTTGTATGGATACTGGATGGAATTGAAATATACTATTTTAATTCAAACTCTGCCTAACCATGAGGGTTGAGACACTGCACAGAAGTCACAGCCCAGGAGGAGTGCAGATTAAATGTAGCCTTAATCTCCCTGTAAACCCTTACAATCCTGGACTTCACAGAGGGATGCCCTGGGCTGCCCTATGGGCTGCAACATCACCTGAAATAGAGGCAGTGCTCCAAGCTGTGCCCTTGCCCCCAGCAAGCCGCATCTGCTCCCAGTATAATCTTGCACTGGAGCTAGCAAGGGAATCCCTGGGAACCAACAACATGGCTTTCGTCATTCGCCTCCCATTCCCCTCCCTCCCATCCACCTGCATTGGAGGGCAGAAACAAGGCTTTTCGGGACCCTTTTATGTCATTCCAGACCTACCACCTGCCATAAAGAGAGAAACAGACAGAATTTGCCTTGCATCCTTGAGCTCATTCCTCTAATGATCTAGCTGTAAGGGGACTGATAGCCCCTTACTGAGAGTGAATGGGCCTTTTGATTGGCCACTCCCGCTTGGAAGCAGGACTCTGAAACAGCCAGCCCCAGGGCCAGTGGGAGAGGCCAGTGTCCCAGGATGGCCTGATTGATTGAGAGTGCTCCCCTGCCCCCCGCCCCTGAGCTGAAACTGCAGGCTGGACACGCCTGGGCAAGCCAGCGTGTGTGTGTATGTGGGGCCGAGCTAAGGAGGAAGCACTAAGCAGCCAGCAGCTGGGAGCCAGAGGACCCAGGAAGGGAGGCCAGGCTGAGCTGATTTGTGCAGAGGAGACCCACAGCAGCTGGACCAGCAGAAAGCCAAGTGGAGCTGAGCAGAGCAGAGCTGGAGGCAGTGACAGAGCCAGAGGTGCCTGAAGCTGGGGCAGGAGGCCAGAGAAGGAGCCCAAGGTGCTGAGCTCATCTGTGCAGCCCCACAGCAGAAGGACCAGAGGAGCCACACTGAACCCGAGCAGCAGCTGGGAGCCAGAGCTGCAGCCATCTGGAGCTGGGTGTGGTGAGCAGCTGGGGAGCAGCGAAGGGGGCTGACGCTGGGAAGAAGGGCCCTGCCCCTGGAGCTTGGGGACATGTGGCCACAACCGGAGCCTGCATCTGGCCCCCTGGATCATCCAGTCACAGCCAGGCCTGGGCAGAGGGCTTGCAATGTGGAGGACAGACTGTGAGACTGTTCCTCCGGCCCCAGAGACTCTGTGTGTAGTGCTTCCACACCAGGCAGCGGTGATGGGGGTTTATTGTTCACCTTTTTCCACTTTTTTCTATTTTCTTATTGGGTTATTCTTTTTATTTCTGTATGCTTAAATAAATTGTATATAGTGTATATAGTAACTGGTGGAACAGAAGAGTGGTCAGTGTGGTCAGCACCCTGGAGTGGGGACACCCTAGCCCTGTCCTGAGAGACCACGATAAGAGTGGGGGTCGAGCCCCCAGGAATCCTGGGGCCCAGCCTTGTCGGGGTTACAGAGACTCCTCCAAACAGGAGATTGGGAGGTGAGCCTTTGAGGTCAGGCAGGCCTTGGGGTAAAGGAAGTGGGAGCAGGGACTCAGATCCTTTTGCCACCCACCTTCACCGGGGTGGTATACAAAGTCTGGGAATTTCCCCACAAGAGCGGGTCCATTCCCCCGCTTACATAGCCTCATTTCTTCTTTAACTCGTTTGATTGTATATGTAATTTGAATTTCATATGTTTCTTTCATTTCAAATAAAATTTTCTACAGTAACATAACTTCACACACTCAAAAAGCTGCAAAAATTTAATCCAAAATACTCCTTTTTATTTTACTGCTATGAATAGTTTACATAGCCCTATTTGTGGCATTATCATTGATGGCAGCCGAGCTATTACGGTGTGGTTATGAAACTAGGAAGCCCTTTACATTAAACCAGGATTGCCCATAAACCTCTCAATGAACACATGGAAAATATACAAACTGTCAGGAGAAAATTATGGATGAGAGATAAAAATTAATACCAAAGTATTTGATTTTCTTGTGCCAGACTTTGTTCAGATGCTTAGGCTATGCTTCCTTCCTAAGGTACACAAAAATAGCACAGTATGCTAAGAAACTAATTGTTTCTTGCTGTGAATTACTCAAACATAATTTAAAATGTGTGGGTTACTTCTGAAGACTACAGCTCCCTTTCAACTTACCTTAAGGATATTGCAGATCCTCCAGTAAAATATACATACTACTGCTTCCAGTTACTTTTAACACTCACAGTACTGTACAACACTAGTATCTTGATATGAGAGGGAACAAATGATGTGAAACTTATTCTTATCAAAACAACATAAAATCTCTATATGCATAAACCTTATTTCAGTGCATGCCTGGTCAGTAATTTAAGGATGGATATTACCAACAAATTCATAGTAATGCCATAAAAAGTACAGTCAATGAGTATTAGTTGTGCGAACATTCTCACAGATGAAATGGAAAAAACACTAAATTAGCCTCCATGGTACAAATACAACAATGGGAGCAAAATTACTGTGAGTGAATAAGGAAGTTATAGATCGGTTACTTGTTTAGAGTAGGCTCCCACAGTAAAAGTCATCTTAAAAATATTGCTAAATAAACTTAAGATGAATTATTCAGGCTGTTGTGCACCCACAGAAAATACTCAGGAAGAGGAGGATAAGTAGCATACTGCCAAATATTTGAACCCGAATTTTGTGTCCCCCAAGACTTCTGGTGAGATCTCTTTGCAGACCATCAGCAGTAGGAGCAGAGAGACAGCATTCCAGTCAATTCCTAAGGCTCAAGATGCAGGATTTGCATGTGGATTTTCTGGATCCAGCAACGGGTATCAGGTATCTATCTCTGTAACAGATTATTTGTGCTTTCAGGGAAAATCTGCTCAAAGCTGGATATATAAAATGGGAGCCCTCTGTCCCTGCCACAGTTGCAGCATTATAATGCATCCATTTTGGAGACATACACATTCTGAGTCAGATTTTGGCCCATAAAGATTCACTAAAAAGGGACAAGGAGACACCAAACTGCAGTAACTTTTGAGAAATGCAAACAGCAGGATTCTCACTGACCCTTAAGTCTGGACAAATGTAATGGATTGGATTTTTTTTTAATCCAGTATACAAGAAATAAACAGTTAAAAACTACTTCCTAAAATATCAAATGCTAAAAAAAAAATTGAATGAAAAAAGAGCAGGCAGGTAGTATCTCAGATTCATATACAGCCACGATAATCAACGTTTGACAAATGAAAACAGCTGCAATGAACCTTTAAGAAAAGGAAGATTTTGCAAATACATAACATGATCTGCTTATTCACACAGCTTAGTAGTCAGAAAAAGGGTTCAGGTAGTAAAACCGTGAGATGAGGTGGGGGAAGCAGATGGTAGCTATCTTTTCCTGCTTCAATAACCTCTGATATAGCACATTTATATGATTAATATTTCATACTATTAATCAAACAAGAATGCAATAAAGGGTTAAAGAGAGGCATCCATTCTCCCTTGGAAACTGTGAGCTTGTATGCTTCTTCTATTGTCTGTTGTAGTTTGTATAAAATCAAAGAAAAGAACTGTGGTGCCATAGTTTAAACACTCTCCACAATTCTTCACAAAAGCCCCAGCAAAATCTGGGTCCTGTCATTGCATGACAAGAAGATAATCCTCTGTGAGACCTTCCTTTATGATAGGAGGTGCCTTCCCCTAATCAGATGGAAAAGAAATTCTCTTGGTAAGGAGCCTCTTCTCCTCCAGAGGATGAAAACAAATCTTTAGAGGGAAGCTTAATCTGAATCTTCACAGACTGCAGGTTAAATCATTTTCCCTTGGTCATGTAACAGTACCAAAGGGCTCTTCATATATATGTTACTCCTTAACCTTATCCAAAGCAGAATTTTAATCCAAGCAAGATTTCAACCCGCAATATCTCCTTTGTAGCATTAACATTTGAGCGTTCCTGGAAGCTGCAGTTCATCAAGTGTTATGTACTTTGTCATCTACAGAAAGTAAAGGAATTAAGGGGTGAACTTGAGACTCAACAACTGTGAATTCATCATTGGGATAAGGAAAGATGTACCTGTTTCTGTTTGGTAGAGTTACCCCTGATCTATACAGATGCAAGTAAAATCAGGGTCAGGCCCCTGGACTTAACATAATGAGAAATTATACAGGGAAGATTTCTCTAGTGAAAATAAATAGACGTTTATACTTTGTATTTCCATTTCTCTCTTTATAACTTCATTTTTAATTTTTTCAGAAAACAATTTTCCCTCACAGAATTTTTTCTTAATGATGAATATTATCTTACTTTACTTTCTTAAAGTTCTTTACAAATGCTAATTAAGTAAACCTAAATATAACATCACATTCTTCCCTCCCAATGGAATAGGCAAGTATTATTAGTGCATTTTAGACATGGGGAAACCAAGGAACAGAATGTCTTAAATTACTTGAATTAAAAAAATCAATAAGAATAGAACCCAGGAATTGTTTGCTCTACCCACTTGATCACGTTCTTTTTTACTCTTACTGGAAAGAAAGAAATACGTTTTCTGTTGGGTTAATACGTTTTCTCTCTCGAAAGACAACTATCAATACACCTAGAACACCTCTCATGGATGCAGCACCAGCCCAAGGTTTTCTGGGGCCCTAGGTGCCTGTGACTTTTGTGTGCCAGGGTGGGGGGTCAGGGTCCTGGACAATCAGCCTGTGTGGAGCCTGCCACTGCTGCCCCCACCACTTCTGGGCGGGGTGCAGGCTAACCCAGAGACTGATGCCACACTCCCGCACCTCCCCTGAGCCCGGGGCAGAGCGGGCCAGAGCCGGGGCCTGGGCTCTGCTCTCCTGCCCTGCCTCTGGGCCAGCCCAGCCCACCTCAAGGAAGGAACAGCCAGCCCAGGGGAAGGGTGGGAGAGCAAAGCCCAGCCTCTGGGCAGGCCCACTCTGCCCCTGAGCCAGCTGTTCCCCATCCTGGGAGCGGGGTGGACTGGCTGAGAGGTGAGGCTGGTTTCATGCTCCCAGCCACTCTTTGCCACCCCCCTCCCCCCAGCTCACAGCAGGACAGTGTGGGGCCCATGGAACCACAGGGCCAGGGGCAATTGCCTCTTTCGCCCCCCCCCCGCAAGACGGTCCTGGGGGAGTGCCCTTGGTACCCCAGGCAGCAGTCTAGGTCACCTCTATGGACAGACCGGCCTTGCGTGGAAGTAGTAGTATTGCTTTACTTAGTGCAGCAATTGCAGATATACAAAGATTGACAATCCTAGTTTCATTCTGAGCAGGCATGTGTCGCAACTTGTGCTTTGTACTTTGGCCATTGTCCTAGTTACATTCTTAGTTACAGCTTCAGAGGTGAAGCTGATGGTCTGATCTGTTATTCATATAACAGGCAGGCCACAAAACTCTGATATGTCATCCAGATTATATATGAAACAGAAAATAGAACTAAAACAGCCTCTAGGATTTACGGCATTCAGATCTGCCTTTTTTAAAGTGTGAAATGGACAAGGGATTGTGGAGTCTATTTGTGATTTCAAAAACAACCCAGGGGCTAGACAACTTGAGACAAGGGTGGTTCTAAAAACTTGTAGGTTTATACAGAAAATGAAAAATAAGAGCACTAGCAGACAATAAATACCATGGCAATGAAACCATTACAGAAGAATATCCTTCCATGGTTTAATATCTGAACTTGATAAATCAAGTCATGCTGCCTAGAACTTGTAAACATGAAAAACAAAGACATATCTGATGGCTAAAAATGGTACTGTTTGAAAATCAAAACAGCATCAGTGAGTCAACACTGTGTTAGGAAAAAAACCAAAGAATTTATAAGGACCTAGTCCTTCACAGACATATATACGTGCTTAGCTTTATATATTGTGAGTAATTCCACTGGCATAGTCTTTGCTAGAATATCACCAAAATGTTTATTTCCAGAACAGCAGTGTGCTACGTTACATGTACAGATACTAATGTTAATATTGCAGAAAGCATCTCTTTGAAGTTTGTCTTTTCACTCTTTGTAACATTTTGCCCCCATTTCTTCTTGATTTAAACTCAAATTTCCTCCTACTCAGGCCATTCCAGAGTGCTACCGTTGTTTTAGGTCTGCTGTAACTCGTCTATGTCTGCCATGCATTTCCTCTGTGTGGGGAACACTCAGTAGATTTCCACTGTCACAAATTAAAAGTTCTATCCCTGCCTATCCATGGAACTCCACTCAGCATAGCTCAGAGAAATGGGAACGTACCTCTAATTTTCACCAACATTTTGGGTATAATTTTAGGAAAATCAGAATGTCACCAATAAGAAAGAATTAACTGAACTTTCCTTAATTCTCAGAACAGTTTCCCGTTTGTTACAGAATAGGAAATAAGTCTGAAATGATGCATTATCTGTTGGCAGATGCTAACTGCTTACTGTTAACCATCCCATGTATGTGCCTTGGGTTGGCTTATCTTCCTCTGAAGATTGTATATTGGATCATTTGAAAGAAGCCATTAAGATCTATTGGGTCTGAATATGTATTTAAATATAAGAAAAGCAAAGAGTCTTGTGGCACTTAAAGACTAACAGATTTATTTATCGCATATGTAGCTGGAGACATATAAAACACATACCATGCTACACATGTGACTGGCTTTATAGATTTATCTGGGCAATCTTAATTAACTTATTTGCATGAGTGCAATAAAAGCAATGATGAGAACTTCTAGTTATTTTTTTTTAAATAAATTTAAATTCCCTCCACCTTTGGGGAGAAAAGGTTCAAACCTAATTCGCCTATCTCCTTTTCCACAGCTGAAGTGCTTGGCTATGTTCACTGCAGATCTGAAATAGAACACATTCTGTGTTTTATTTTAGGTCAGCAGGACTCTTAAAATGGTTATTTCTCAAAGAAAAATAATACTCTTGTCATTTTAATGCATGTTTATATAAAATGAAAGTGGCAATTCCATGTTAATAAACTTTGCTTAGGGGAAAAAAAAAACAGTTGCTAAGCTATGGTGAGTAATTAGCCCGTTAGCATCCCCTTTCTTCAGGAATGCTTCCTCCTGAGCTGGCTCTTTTAAATAGCTCCAGTCCTGGCTGCCTTTGTTGAGCTTGGAAATTGTACACATATGAGAGAAATTAAGCCCTCATTTAACAGAGACACATGCCTGTCAAGTCCAGAGGAACAAAGGCTGTTCCCTGGGGGCTACTCAGCTCCCTGAGGCTGCCACTCATTCTGTTAGCAATGCTTACCCTTTACAGATTGTGTATAAAACCCAATAAATCATTTCATCTGCTCTGGTTAATATACACATGAGCCTGGGTCTTTCTTCAAAGTATTTTCTCTTTCGTGTGCAACTCTGTTGGTTTTCTAAGAGGTGACCTATGTTTTCTGAGTGTGGTGAGACTTTTACCATTAAATGGTAATTATAATGTCTGTGTAGCAAACCTGAACCATTTACTGTCAGAAATTACGAGTTGATTCCACATCTATTTTACATAGGAAATTTTTATTATTTTAGTGGTCAGTAATTGTCAATGTTTATTGTAAAATTATTAATAAATTCTGATCCTCCTGAAACTATATCCAAAATATAAGTACATTTAAGATGGCAAAACAACAAAGGGAAATAAAATGATAAGATTTGTTGCCTTATTTAAGCGAAGTGTGTTTTCTTGATTAAAAACAGAAAAAAGATAATGCTTAATTAACTATTCATTTGGTGGACATTGTTTTATTTTTGCCCTTTGCACATTTAGGCTGTTGTTGACTGCAAAGTGTCATCACAAAGATTTCTCTGTCCTAAGCAGCATCAAGTAAAAAGAACAGGGTCTGTGCACTGAAAGGTAGTGATGACATAAAAATAGTAGCTGAAGAAAGCACCAAGCACATACACTAACATGATGTACTTCCTACCCGAAAGAAGTCCAAGGTGAACAGTTACATTATTTTCCACAAGACAATTTGGTACAAAGGGAGGATTTTGCGATGAATACAAAAGCACAGAGGATGCTTGTTTCCATGTTAACCTTTCCTTGTTTTAAAACACTGAAAACTACGGGCCTGACCCTGCACTTTTGGACCACTAGATTGACATCAGCAGAGCAACACTGATTTACACCAGCTGAAGAAATGCCACTTTCTGCCTGCAGAACTTCAAATGAGGTAAAACTCCCATTGACTTCAGTTGGTATTTATCCCAAGTCTGAGCTGAAAAGCAAGTCCATGGAAACTAGTGATAGATTATTTAAAATTCAATCCTCATCTCTTCCTCCCCAGAAATGTGAGGAAATCTGTTAAAAAAACTATCAAAACTAAAATGCTATGTATTAAAAAAAACTTTTTGTTTTCTCCACCTGCATTTGTAGCTTACCAACAATCCAAAGCAGTATATTTCTCAAGCAATCATACTAACCTTTGTATTTAAAACCAGAAAACAAAGAGGGATGACTGTTCTGACATCTTTAATCCTGATGATACTGAGAGTCCACGTAAAAAGAAGCTGATACGGCATGAAGTTTCCCCTGCACAGCAGGCAGAGAAAAAGCTGGTCTGGATTTGATAAGTAAAACCAGATATACACAATAGTTATACATTAAAGCCTGCAATTAATGAGAAACATCAACAGTCCAATGAACTTGCATATCAGTGGTTTTTCTGAGAAGGCCTTTACTCCCATCTTGTTAGATAATAATCAGCCATACAACAGCCATGAAAGCTTTGTGTAAACAAGAGTAATCATGCGTGCTCCTCTGTCTTTGGAGGTAAAAAGTGAGTTATTTCATCGGGATTCAAAACTCCACTTGTTTCAGAATGTGCTATTATTATTTCATATTCATCCATACCAATACCAATTTAGAGCCAAAAGGACCCTGCCAGGATCACACTTCCACTGGGTTAGGTGCAGTACAAATGTATAGGATGACTAAATCCTTTGCACCCAAGGGAGCTGGTATTTGGAGGACACCTTTTTAAAAATAACTCTCCCTCACCCTTCAAATGTCTATCATCAATAAATTAAGTGATGCCCCCCAGGCTTTAACATACATCAAAATGCTATGCAATAATGCATATTAAGAACATGATATTACAATGCACTGTCTTATAAGAACCTAGAATTGTTTAAATTAAATATGACACAGTGCCCCAACAATACAAAAATTGGCAGAAGTATAGTAAATAGGCCATTTACTCAAAATAAAAGATACTAAATTGGATGAATTTAGTCATTTCATTCAACAAGTTCACAGTCTATAGTAATTTTTGCAATCTTGCACCTCCTGTATCTGTGTTCAGTGAATACATTAAAGTTGCATGAAATTACAGTTAAAGACAGATTCTGTCTCACACTGTCTTACATCAGGAGTAATTCCATGGAAATTAGTGGAGTTATAAACAGGTAAATGAACCTGAATCAGATCATTATGAATGAAAAGACTCTAAATCTTCAACACTGAGTCCTGAAAAACTCTAAATGAAACCAATGGAACCTTTCTGTCAGTAAGGTTTGGGTTCAAAGTCAAAGCCTAATTCAAAGGCCACTGAAATCAAGTTCCAAAGGGGGCAGCCATGTTAGTCTTGTTCAGTAAAACAAACAAGAGGTCCTGTGGCACTTAAACACTAATAAATTTATTTATTGCATGGGCTTTCATGGGAGAAAAGGATTGAAATGAAGGGAAAGTTCCTACTGACTTCAATAGTCTTTGGATCAAGCCCTAAATGTCCACACATAAATTACCTGAGTGGAGGAGGACCTGTTTGTAAAAAGGGAAAAATAAGGAAGTCTGCTTAACGTCCTGTTTCCATGAAGCTTGGTCAATACCGCAGAGGATTAAAGAAACTCCCACTCATTTCACCCACCTCCTCTATTAAAATACAAAGGCAACACATTGCCATGAAAACAAGGGAGAATATGTAAAGGTGTCATATGCTATGTATGCCACTGACATAATACTTTAATAGGATATGCTGTAATTTCCTGCAATTAATATCTTAGCAGAGCTATAAAGGTCTTTTTCCAAAATTATAGCATTGCAACACTAAAATTAATGTTGTGTCAACCTTTCCATTATAAGCCCCTTTTTTCAGGGGTTTATAACTTGGCTGTAAAAATATACTCTGGTCTAAAATGTGTCACGCAAAGAAACAAGACATTTTGATTAAATTAAAAAACATTATTAGACCTATGGTTTCAGGCAAGTAATGTAGCTTTTTAAGCCACATGTGTGCTCCACACAATATATGAGGACAACCATGAAATTTAGGCATTTTTTAAAAGTATCCCCTTCCATCTTCCCTAAGGAAGTTTACATATGTAGGGTACGATCAAGGCTATGTCTAGGCTACAAGCTACGGGATATCCCCTGCTAGCTCTTATTGAGCCAGTGCAAGTATAAAACACAGTGTAGCCACAACACCTGTTGTGCAAACAGAAGCACAGTCAAGCCATGCTAAGCATAAACCCACCTGAAACCAGTGGTTATACACTCAGCACATTTCAGTCATGCTTTCACGGCTGCTACCCATTCCATTGTGGTCACACTAGCTCTCAGTGAGCTAATGCGAATATGTATGTGAGCTGGGGACTCACACCCTAAGTTTGTAGTTTAGACCTAGTCCAAGAAACAATGTCTCCAAAGCTGTTCTAAAGTAAGTTCCAAAGCCTTTTAGTTTGCTAACCAGGAGGAAGAAAAATACTTGGCTTCTAGTAGCAGAAGAACAACTCATAATGCACTCCATTATCACTCCTCTCCGAGGCATCAACTCTATGCTTCCAAACAACTTGATGACCACACAGTAAACTTACATTCATGGGAATGATGACAATATTAGTTAGGGAAGGGAGTAAAAAGAAAAGGTAAGTCTTTACCCAGCTAAGTGAGATTAAGTAAGCTGGGGAAAAATTTTAAAGTGCTTCAGTCTTAGTGATTTTGGATTCTCCATGACAGAGAACTCCATTAAGGGCCATGTGGGTGAAAGAGTATGATAGTGAAGAATGAGCAGCAGTTAGGGTACTAAAATGAGAATCGGGAGACCCACATTCTGTTCTGGCAGAGATTTCCTGTGTGATCATGCATAAGTTACTTAGTACCTCTGTACCTGATCTCCAAAAAGGGAATAGTAGTATTGCCCTCCCTCATCACAGGGATGTTGTAAGTATAAATACATTAAACTCTGTGAGGCACTCACATCACTATGGTAATGCGCGATCATAAATGAAAGTTAGAATTCTCAAACATCAAACATCAGGAGATGATAAAGATAGTGCCCACCACAACTCTCTAGTGAGTCCTTCCATGTAAGGTGAATCCTTGGTGAAGCAAGGATGGGATCCAAGCCTTCTTCCATCAGAAAATGTTTATTCTTTTGCTTTACCTAGAGAGTCCTAGTCTGAAGGCCAGGCCAGTAGCTATCCATCAACCTATCAGTTTTATTATTACTTACCGTGTGTCCTGAGCACGCACACAGAGCAGCTGTGTTTTAGTTCAGACATGATGTTTGTCCACCTGGTCAATATTTTAAAGCAAAAGCATATTCATCCACCTGGCTAAACTCTGGGCCACACAGTAAAAATGACCAACAGATTATTACAGATTATTTTTTTAAGAAGTTCTTTAACTAAAAAGTACATTTAACAAATGCTGTGGGGTTGTGATGTGTCTCAGGATGGATTTCACACTTCACCCTCAACTGTGAATTTCTTTGCTTTTATTATTTGGTGTTGCAACCTTAATGTTTTCTTAATGTACTGTCGTTTTGGGTGGGTGAATAAGATGAATTCAGCATTTCATAATGAACCATTGTATACTGTTCACATCATTTGTTTTCCTTTATTGAATGATTACAAACTCCAATCTAACATTAATAAAATGTGTGGGAGTTAGTGCATGGGAATTAAGTATGGTGACGTCAGTGCATCCCTTTGGAATTCAAAAGATATTTCACTGTGTTATATCACATGTCACATAGTATATCATTTTTTATTTCCCATCCCTCAAGTATGGAACGCATACTGTGTAACTTCTTAAATTCTCAATATAGACATAATTTACACAAGCTGTGCAAATGCCTGACTTACAGAAGATGATATATACAAGATTTATATAAAAAAATAGTTCTTTCAAACAAGCAAATCTCTTGCAAACATCATGGCCAAAGATCCAGCTACATCATATCATTTCATGTTCTTTAAAAAGCTGGAAAGCACAGAATGGAATATGGTGAACCCACTCGGAAAGGCCAGCTCCTCCTTACTTAAACAACTACTTTAAAATATCTCCAGGGGGTTTCCAGTGCAATGTTGTTCACCTTTTTCATAAGGACTATCTTTACCAGGGGACCAATTTTTGCTGGTAACTGGGTTGTTCGCTTCAGAGCAAGACAAATAATGCTATAAGCGGCCATCTACTTAATTTTTACTGTTTTTGTTTAAACAGTCCAAACATTTATAGAATGTTAAATTGTTCCTGGTTTTTTATTTCCAAGTGCTATCTAGTTCTCCATATAGGTGCGTAATCCTTCACGAGAATCCAGACAAGAATACACTTACTTCTTCTATACTTCTGTGAAACTAAGTACCATCTTAAAACACTTTCATCCTCAAATTGATTTACTAACACACTTGTATTCTTCGACTAATTTTTGCAACTTCAAAAACCATAGGCCAACAAATTTATCTTATAACAGAATTTTATACATCATTGATTATAACAACAAAGAACCACTTTGATCTCTTAGGTCAAAGTTTATCCCATCTGGTGAATTCAACATTTTATTGTCAGATTTCAAAAAGTACTTCACAATTTATTTTCTAAATGCTTTTGGCCTTCTTCTGTGGGACTGCACTTCATCATCTTTCTTCCAAATACCTGCTTCTGAAGACAGAAACTCTGACCTCTGATATCATCACATTCCAGCATTGCCTGTATACATGGATATCACCATAAATCAAGTTGTTTAAATAGTTTTATTAACTATTTTTTATTCACTGAATCCTGTACTGAATGCATTGCAGAAAAAAAAAATAACCTAAACACTAGTTGATTTTCCCTTCTTGTCAGAACATTACTGACAGATACAGAAAGCTCCACAGCAAATACAACTATTTGCCAAATAAAGAGCAACAGCTGATGCAGTTTCTATGTCATGGTTATGGGATGTGTTTTAATGTAAACCTAATGTAATTAACTGTACATTCTTCTGTATTATAGACCAGTTCTGCAAAGTATGAGTAATACTTTGGGTACTGCTTGTGAGAGTAAGGATTACTCATGCAGGATCTGGCCCTTTGGATAAAAGCAATTGCCCAAATTTTGCTCCCACTTACATGTTTTAGTTTGTTTGTGCAGGTGCAATTGAGGGTAGAAGCTGGCTTTTTGTGGCTAAGCAAACACTTCCAATTATGCAGGCTTATTTTCACATTAAGTAAGGGTTAGATTGTAGCTTTAACACCACAGCCTGGTGATTTGGAGCTGCACTGCCCCAAGAGCAGCACTAGCGGCATTTAGAGAGGCGTAACATCTACTAGGACTGTAAGCTGCATGAGCACAGATGGAGTAGGTGGACTGTAGAGAGCCCTGTGATGACTGCTAGAAGTGACCTCTGCACAGCACCATGAATGTGGTGGGCAGGATTTACTTGCTTCTCTGCATATTTGTTGGGGCTGCTGATAATCTTGATCAGAGCTCAGTCTTATGCATTCCTCACTTAAGCAAAGCACAGAGGGTGAAATGCTGGCCCCACTGAAGTCACTGGTTTTGATGGGGCCACGAACCTTTAGGAACAAGCCTACAGGGTAGACTAACAGAAGAAAAAGAAGTCCTGACCCACTGGCAAGACTGCAGCACAGCACTCATCAGAATGAAAGAAACAAGAGTGCTTGAAATGAGGAGTATAGACAGATGTGCCACACCCATCCCCAAACACCATTGTTAGCTTTAAAAAGTAAGCGAGAGGGAACGAAGTGGGAGGAAGAGCATCTCCTATCACTTTCTACTCCAACATGAGCATGAGGAACAATGACATTGACTGTAGGGTTAGTTAATTTACCTACATCTGATCATTTTCAGCACCTGTGTGGCAAAGTCCTATTCTTCAAGCCTGTTGACATATCACTTTCCAAAACATGTGTGCTAACATTTGGCCAACAACACCACAAGATCATTTCATTAACTTGTAGCTCATTTCATAGACTGCTGATCATGTTGCTAACATATGCTATTCTACCATTTACTGCTCTATAATTAGAGAAGTCACATGAAAGAGATACACAGGGCTTAATTTTTGCATTAAATAAAATATATCTAGAAGTAGGAAGGAGAAATAAAGCTATTTAATAAAAAATTTGACACAACATTAGAAAAATACTAGAAAGATAGCTTACATTTAAGGGGACAGTGTACAAAATAAACTCAGCATGAATATACTTTTATGAATTAACCTCTGACTAAATCCAGAAGCTCTTTATTCTAAACCAAGGAACATCTTCTCTCCATCTGGTGCCAGTTGATTTAGGCCAGGGGTCTCAAACTCAAATCACCACGAGGGCTGCATGAGGACTAGTACATCAGCCTGAGGGCTGCACCACCGAAACCTTTTCATACAATGATATTGCAGATATCAGTAACAAAAGTGTCATTGTGGGTCACAGGAGGTAGCTTTAGGGGCTGCATGCAGCCCATGGGCTGTGTGTTTGAGACCCCTGATTTAGGCTCATGGAGCTATTTCTTTGCAGTGTAGACTTCCAGGCACAAACTAAAGCCTGGGCTCTAGAACTCTGCAAAGTGGGCTCCCACCCAAGTCTGGAAGTCTACACTGCAATGAAACAGTCCAGCAGCCCAAAGCCCCACAAGACTGAGTCAGCTGGCACAGGCTCAGTGTGGATTATTGACTGCAGTGTAGACACATTCTGTGAATACAGAAGGCCCCAGGTACAGAACACCCTGTGAATTTCTTCTGTACAGGGGACTGACAGGTAAGGGTGGGATTTTAGGAGACTGCACAGGTGTGACACTTTGGCATGGAGTCCAGTCCTCCTTCATGCTTTTATGCAAGGATATTTTGGGGAAGGGACAGGAGAGGAAAACAATGACCACTTAAGCTGGAGTCCCCCCTACAGCAGTGGTTGGCACACACTACTTCCCTCCCCCCCCGGCACACGTGCCAAACCTGGCAAATGGGCCTATGAACAGTGACATGTAGGGCTCCTGGCTCTGCAACGCCACAACTGCTCCCTGCGCTGGCCCTGCCGCATGGCTCTTGTTCCCTGCTGTCTCCACTCCCCAGCTGGGGGGCATGATCAGCAGGGAAAAGGAGCACACACATGACTCCTTTTCCTTCCTGGCCTCACCCAATCACCTGTTGAGGGTTTGGGGAGGAGGAGCGGGACTGGCACATGAGTTACCAAACATTACCAACCCCTGCACTACAGCACTACTCACATCACCAACAAGGGCTAGAGAAGTTACTGCAGCCCTTAAAATGGAGCAGTGGCTGTGGAACAGCTCAGCCTCCTCTTCCCCCAGAGCCTGGGGAGAAGGAGAAAGAACTCCTCCCTTCCTCACAACACTTAGATCTCCAACACCTAGATTTTGCTTACAATGATGGATTAGACAGAGTAAATACTGAACAAGAACTAAAGTATATGACTCCTCTTTATTGGGGAAAGCCAATATTCAATGACGAATTAAATATGAAATGTTTTGCTATCCTTCATGAATGTTCAATATATTTCTGTTTTCTCCTTTTTCTTTGGTTCTGCTTTTCACATTGGACTAGTTTCCAGTTTTGCTGACAAGTTAGACAGAAGTAGTGAGCCTATACATATGACAGGGACCAGGAAATCTCAGACTTTTATTTAATAAGAAGGGTGCACATTAATCTTAGTTTTGCAGCAAAGGATTGGTACTGAACAGTATAAGAAAAAAGCTACTGATGCTTTGGATTCAATTCATAAGCAAGATGGAATTTAAAGGAAGTGTATAATCTCTACTACAAATTAATGAGCTCATGCTACAGTTTATTGACGCACCACAATAATTTAAACGTTCAACTGCAATAATCATCACTGTTTATAAATTGCAGTTGTACCTATTCTTTAATCCAGAAACTTGTTATTAAAATGTTTGATGCAGGCTATAGTGCATCTATCATTACTTTAAAAAGTTAATTAGATTAGATAAAAGAAATAATTAGATTTGCATTTTTATCCTAGTTTTAAACTTCCAAAGAAGATCACAACAGCATGCCTGTGGGCAATTAAAAACAGCATACAGCAGTGAAATATAAAGGGAAAAGAGGTCTGTTTTTCCTGGCTAATTCATGATTGAAGATACAATTACAAAATATTTTAAGGGTTTGCTGAAGCTGGGGGCTATTCCTAGACTTCTAAGCTTTGTTTATAACCCTTGTTTTCTTTCAGGGGAGTATCTGATCCATGTACCATGCCAATAGAAGTATCAAATTACTCTGAATGGCTTTATTTGGTCCTGTTCAGAGCTTGGTGGAAGGGGATCAGTTTCATGATCAATTTAAAAAAAAAAAAAAAAAGAATATTCCCTCATGCCAGAACAGTAGCATGATGACTGCTTTTTGCCTGTCAATGCTAAATACAGTTTACAAACAAAAGAGACAACCTAAGACAGAGCAATTGAGAACTGACTATAGCTAGATTCCAGCTTTTGCCTTTTCAGCAAGCTTGCTGGAGGATTAACCCATCTCTGAAAGGTAATAAAAGAAAGGTCCAGCTCTTAAAACTGGAGGTCAATTAGATACTTAATGATGAAGCATATCTTTAAATATATTTCTACTATTATTATCCTAGCAAAAAAATTAATTAACCAGGTTATGCAGGCCATGAAGGCTAATGTGCAATGTAATTATTCCTGATCTTTAGACATGCACTTCACATAAAGAGATAGTCCTTATTCAGCTCACCAGGTATCTGAACTGTTAGCAGTTAATCATGGATAAGGAGAGAGATTTATTGGATCAGCCCCTTAAGTTTTAAGCACAAGTCAAACAATTCATATTCAAGAACAGCTTAAACAATTGTCATTTTTATGATACCATTCTTTTACAATATTTGCTTAATACCACAATAATCATGTTCACTCATTTTACTAGAAACAGACAATGCAACCTTATTGATATTAAACTACATAATATGAATATACACACTGAAAAAAAAAAAACAGAACACAATTATTGTTAGAAATAATTTCTACTGGCTCAGTTAAAACAGAATAATTATAAAGGGCAGAAGAATCCAATTTTTCTATGCAAAGGAAACAATACCTGATTCAAAGCACTTTATTGTAAGGGCACTAATGGGAAAGGGAGAGAATTTAGGATCAGATTTTCAGAAGTGCTCAGTTCCCATTGTGATACTTACTACCAGATGTTCAGAAAAAGTTCAGTATCCATTGTGCTGGCCCCAGCTGAGGAAGCTGAGCACTTTAATACATTCTGACTTACATTTAGCATTCATGAAGTGAATCAGCAAAAGGCCTGGCTCCACAAGTCCTCTACATTCATACCTCCTCCTAACTTAAATGGGTGTTCTGCAAGCAGAATACTTGAGAAATCGATCTCAGTATAGAGATACCAGCCCTAGCTCCTACAAGGATCTGACTGTCTCCAGCAAGCTTTTGAATTCACTCAGTGTTGAGGGTATCCAGCACCTTGCACAGTCAGGCTCACTGCTTGGAGGCAGACTTCAGCATTTCCATCCTGTGAACACTCGCTTCCACTCATGATGCATTAAAAAAGTTTTTCCTTAAATGGTCTTTTCCCCATGCTCTAAAGTGAGTTCACTGAGAATAGTACATGTTAATAACTCCCCATTCACCTCCTGGAATAGCCTTAGCTTTTTTGTTTTGTTTTGTTTTTCCTACCGCTTTAAGATTTATACGTTTTAAATCAGAAATGAATTTGGTTCAAGGAACATAAAACAACTCAGAAACTGATCCTGAAGTGTTTTCTTATCTGTAACTGCATGGAAACCAATTCGAGACTTGCCTGCCTAGGGCAGTGGGATTAAGGATTGTACTTGGGTACACTAGTTCTTCTAATTCTAACTTTACCTGTAGAAAGATGTTTACTGTCCATTAAGAGAGGTAAGCACATTTCAGGTGGTATGAGTAATTGAGCTGGGGCGTAATAATACAATACACTTATCTGGAGCCTTTCATCACAGGATCTCAAAGCACTTTGTGGAAGTGGATGAAGAAGAGGAAATGACTTGTCTAATATCAGAGCATAGGGCTAGGACTAGTTCCTGACTCCCTATCCCTTGCTTTAACTATTAGACAAAACTGCCTCCCAAAATCCACACCCAAAAACTGTGAATAGATAAATAAATGATCTCATCACTCCTAAAATGACTGTCTGGATTTTGTCTGCAATACCTAACTGATTTGCTTCTTGTTGACATGCTGTTGACTAAGTTTCACAGTCTACAGGAATCAGGCATGGAGTGTGAAAATGGTCTTTGAAAAGGACAGATGATAAAAGATGTTTGAAATAATGGCAATTTAGGGGAGAAAAGTGATTCTTTTAATGGATTCTTTTCACTTTTACTTATTGTTGACTGAAGTATAGTAAGACTGCTCTGAATATTTCTAATTGTATATAAACTTGATTCCTTAAATTGTCAAAATTATTGTTTGAAAACCATGTCACAGACCTCAGAAAATTAGAAAGATACACAGAGCATCGCATGTGATGGCAACATTGCATCAGCAATCACTTTCTCCTGAACACAGACAAGAGAAAATACTGAACTGATTTGCAAGTAGCTGGGCCACGAACAGACTTGTGCCCAAATTAACTTGATACCTTCAATATTCACATTTCATAATCTCTTATAAAGAGGACAGTTATTATTTCATAGCAGACAACAATATGAAGCATCTCATCCTTCAGCCTATCTTTGGCCTAGGGATAATCTCACCCATTCCCCACAGGCAATTTCCTGGTCCAAGAAATGTAAACACAACCCTAGTCTATCCTTGGGGGTTTTTCGACCCCTGCCTACACAAGGAATGTAAAACTCCTTCCACAAATGGCAGCAACTTTCTAAGATGCCATTACACATTAGGGGAAAGTCAACTGCAGATTGCTTTCCCCTACTCCCTCTGAATCCCAGGACTTCCAGGATTGGCTTCCGGAAGCAACGCAGCTAGTTCATACTCGCCGTGATCCACTACCAGAAGGGTGAACTAATGGTGGCAAATTTGCCGCCAGCAATCTAGACGTACCCTTAGTCACACAGTCAATCAACTAAATAACAAGGAGGCTCTCTCCCACTCCCAAAACCACAACAAGCTGTAAAGGAGGAAACAGACTACGAACTTCTATCACAAAAGAAGTCTGACTAAAATCTCTACAACAAAATAAGCAAGAACAAATAAATAAGGAAGAATTGCCTGTCTAATGGTTAAAATGCACTATGTAGGCTAGAAATTAGCATAAACACAAGACTTCCTGCATTATCCTAATGCAGGGCTCAGCAACCCAAAAGATAAGAGGAGCCATTTAAAAAAAAAATTCCTTCAATAACCAAGTCTTTGAAGAGCCACAATGAGTACAGCCTCCTGATGGGGGGCTGGGGGGGGGGAGCTGGACCCAGGCACCTGCCTCAGGGACCCCTGGCAGGGGAGGGGAGCTGGGAACTAGGAATGGGCCTCCCCTCAGGGTTCCCCTGTGGCAAGGGGCCCGGAGCCAGGAGATCACCTGCAGGTTCCCCTAGTGGCGGGAGGGGGAGGGGCCCAGAGTCACAAGGGGCAGCCAAAGAGGTACAATGAGCTCCTGAGCTGCAGGTTGCAGACCCCTGCCCTAATGACTAGCAGTCATAGCAGCCCTCCTGAGAGCCTGCATACATGGTTGATAAGGCACACGCCCAGCAACCCTAATAATGGGAAGGATGAGACTTGCAGGATGTTCCAAGAAGGCAGCTAGAAGCCCATTATAAGCCTAGCCACAAAACTACAGAAGGAAAATTCTTTGCTTGCCTCAGAGACAGTGATCAGACTCCATCCCAAGCATATGAGCAAAAATCACTCTCCATCTATTTCATATGCAACATAACCCAAACCACTGTACAAACACAGTGTAAGAGCACCCTACGTCAGCTCAGCCTCCACATTTAATTAACAAGTATCAACGTAAGTGGGAAAAGATTTAGCAGTCATTGAGACACAAGGAATAGCCATTTACTCCCACTATAAGCCCTGTTTCACATCTTCATGGGGAGAGATGCACATAACATTTACCAAAGATCCTGTAAAGGAGAATAAAAGGAAGGGGGAGTGGAGAAGAAAGCTGCCAGTCCCTCCCAGTGTGTTGTTAAGTCTGGTAAATGGAAGAGTAAACCTTTCCCAAATCCAGTGGAAGATGTTGCACCATAGACAGAACAACAAAACACATTCAACTTCTGCTGAATGGTTCCTGCTATCATGGCAAAGACAGGCAAGGTAAATATCTTTTTTATTTTCTTCCCATAGATAGCCTTAGAACTGCTCTTTAGAAATCATGACTGCCATCAGAATCAGAATTAATCTCAGTTCAAGAAGAAAAGAGAGTGAGCACAACAATACTGCTATTCCAGAGTATTGTGTTGGAATTGCTGTCTTGTTTGTTATAGGCCATGTTTGAAACTCATGAATTGCAAGCAAGTAAAAATTTCACAGTGAGACTCAGGGAAACCTGTGGATTTTCAATTTCCATAAAGAAGTATCCAAGTATCATTAATTTTACATAGTCACATGCTTGCAAGCATGGCTAGCACTTTCTGATTAAAGAGAATGGTTAATATGGAACTCCACCTTTTATAAAAGAAAAGGGCCCTACATATTACATTAAATTTACAACCTCTTCTTTGGGCGTGTTGGGGGGGGGTTGTTTTGTTTTGTTTTCTTGGTTCATTTAAAAGTGACAAGTGCAAAAATTAAATTATATCTGAGAATATGTCAGAGAGTTGTATCCCAGACCCCATTGCATTAGCAGAGAAATGATACAGTGGCATAAGTGCTACAAAGTATGAAAATCCACCCAAAACTAAAACAAATTTGGGTTTTGCCCTACACTGACCTTTTGGAGGTCTCTTGATCCCTGGCAGGTTTGTAAGTATTCCTATGAAGTTCTACTAACTGGTGGTCTGTCCATAATACTGTTTGACTAGATTCACTTGGAAATGCAAGAGGGCCAGATAATAGGACCCAGAGGGTCCCAAAAAGCCTCAGAGAAGCAATGGTGAACGGGTTAAAATTTTTTGGACTGGGAATATAAAGTAAAATTCTTCCCATTGAAAATAATCATATTTTCTCTCAGGTAGAAAAACTGACTTTTACCATAACTCCACATTTTCTCACTTCTGCGTATCACACTTTCCAACAGAAGTAAACATCTCAAAGATGTTTTGTGTGTGTAATTATTGTGAGGATGGCCAAAGATGACAGAGGGAGACATGCTGTGGCATGGAGAAGTGTGACCAGGGCAGGTCTCTACCCTATAGGGGTTTGCCAAGGATGTGTCCCACATTCAGGTACCTTAAAGGCTCCCAGAGCCATAATTTGACTCCTTTTGTGCCAACAAGTTCTACTGATAGATACACTTCTAACTAGGAGTAGCTGCTTATATGAATTCAAGAAATTTCTTGAATGGTCTCAAACTGATGGCAAGGAGAACTAAGGTGAACTAAGACTAATTTATTATTAAGGAAACTTTCTTCACACTGTTTCATTGTGAATGTTAAACCCTGTTCACCTTAAAAAATGCAAGCACCTTTCTTCCCCAAAGTATGATGATTGTCTGATCTCTCTTACTTTTTTCTTTAACCATTTAAAGTTATATTTTATTCTTAGCTCTTATACCAGCTCAAGTCTTTTTTTCCTTTGGTATAATAAATAAGTCAGGGGTAGAGAAGACTAAGTAATATTTATTTGCCTTAAGTATTTTTAAGCTCTCCTTCCCCAATGCACAGCTAATATAGCAACAGTCTTGTTTAGCAAACTACATTCAGACAAGAAAACAATGATGACAATGTTCTGTATTTTTATTGTGGTTTTCATCCCAGGACACCAGCGCACTTTACTTAAACAGCACACTTTAATTAAACCAATTAAAGTCCAAACAGAATAGCACTGTGATATTTGAAAAGTGACACGCAAACATATTGGTGAGAGAATGAAGAAAGGACTAAGGGCGTTTTCTGCCTGCAGAGACATGGTGACTGCTGGATAATAGGGAAAGTCAGGTGGTTCTCATTGGTCCACCTGGGCTGACTATACAACGTATCCAACAATGCAACAGGTGACTGCCCACACAATAGTTTGTCAACAGCCAGAGAGGCAAATTTAAATAGAAGAATAGGCCAAAGAAAGATTTCTGAGCAGAACAAGGAAGAAGGGAAGATGACACTGTGAGGAAGTTCACACATCAACATCTGCAAGTAAAGTTTGACAGTCCACTTGCACCGACTGCATTTAATCAAGCTAAAGACTATGATTTGGCACAGCTACAAGGTTGTCTATGGAGTGCATCAAAAGGTACTGACACACCCATCTGTGGGTCATGGTGTACCAGCATGCATTTTGATATTAGGCAGGATATCAGACATTGGGTACCTAGTTTTCTCTCAGTAGATTGTGGAATTTCAAAGGCTATCTTCCTGCACTGTAGCTGTTTGCTGTGGTTAATGAAGTTGCAGACGTTTTCTATGGACTGCTTTCCATAATAATCTTCCCCTTATAAAGCCAATTCTCTCTTTGTACAATAAAGTAATCTATAAACAATAACTGAATCTCTGCTTCTCCTTCATGGTGTGTAAATCAAAATGATTGCAGATTCTAGCGTTAAATGGCAAGATTTAAGAAATAATTCACAACTTTCAAAAAACCTGCTTATTAACCAAAAACAGTTTCCATCAAAATATTTTTTACAATTATTTTCAAAGACACAGAGAGATCGTCCCTGAATAGCTTCTTTGTAGGGGTTTACGTGTAAAGCATGTGTTTGTTTCATTTTAAATCCTTTCTTCTCTGTAAACGGAATTTAAGTATAATCAGAAGAGGGCAATAAAACATACTGACCTGAATTTGCTGTTGCAGTAGATTGATTTTGTGCTGCTGTTGCAAAAGTTGCTGTTGTTGTCTTGCAATCTATTAGAAATAAATTTTTCATTAAATTAAAACAGTAATGTTGAAACTTCAATACTTCTGAGCGAAAACAACCAACATCTTTGAAATTATCATGAAAAATAACTGTTTTCTTATTGAGCATCATATGTTAAGGAGTTACAAAAACACCCGAGAGAAAGATTAGAGAATGACGTTTTTAATGTACCTCTGTAAATGAAAAACATTTCAAACTTAAATCTAACATCAGAATGTCAGTATCCATTAAAACTTGTGTTTTAATACTCAACACTTAGGTTCCAACTCAGCAGAGCACATACACGTCTCCTTCACCTTAACCATCCCTATTCAAGGAGGGATCCTTAAAGTTAAGAACACGCATTAACGCTGTCTTGAATGGAAGCTGCAAATGGTATTTCAAAATACAGTATATGTAGGGTAAGCTTCTGTGAGCCTTATTCACTTTGAGTAGCACTTTACTCTTCTTTAGTGGATCCCATTAACTTCAGTTGAATTACTCAGTGAGAAAGTTGCTACTCAGTGTATAAAAGTGGCAGAATCTGGACCTAAATAATAAAAATATGTATGTATTATTATTCTCATTTTATGACCTAAGCAAGCAATGCTGAGAGATTAGGTGTCTGAGGCTCCTTTTCCTTTACATGAGTTGACAGAAGCAAGTCCTTGAGGGAATGGGACAGAGTGCAGAGTGGGTTGTGCAGAATAATGGGAGCTTTCTCAACAGATCTCTCACTTCCCAATGCCACATGGAATCAGTACCCCAGAGCAAAAGGAGATGGGCTGATCCTCTTGATGGAAGACATACTTTTGAGCAGGAACCTGTGCAGTAGGTACTGTAAACCAGCATTAACTTCCTGTACTGCCACAATGGAGAATCCAAGAGGAGATGGGTGAGCTATGAGGACTGCTGTCTTGGAGGGATCACTGCTCTGAAGATCTGATCAGGGATTGAATCTGTGTTGTGCAGGAAACCCATTCTCAACAATCATGCTCCCTTCCCCTTTTCTGCTAGGACACCATTCTCCTATTCCAGAGGGGATGAGTCTTACCATGACTCAGTTCTCAAGTACCATTTCCCCTCCTATAAATGGGAAGGGGACAATTAGTCTTCTTACAAGTTACCTCTGCAAGAGTTAGTACTAGGTGCAGTTTGAACTAAGGAGCACCTATTTCCCAGTGTATGGGAAAAACACTACTCTCACTCTACCCGGAGCTATCACATTATTTTAGATGTGTGTATGTTTAAATATTGGGAAAGCTAAGAAAGTAAACAGTAGAGACAATATTTTGATAAAGAAAATACTGTAAATGCGGCAAGGATGTTTTTGAACCACAGCTGCATTTTCAACTAACCTTAGTGCAAAATATTCAGAAAGATTGCATAATATGCAAACAAAAACACAGTATCTTTATGCACATGTTAAAAGAAGGCAATTGCATAACAAAAAAGTGGTTAATTTAGCTATGTCTACACTAGCCAATTAGAACACTAATTTGGTCCAGGTCAACACTAGCCTTTGCCTAGTTCAAACTCAGAAATTTTGTATTTCAAGCTAAGCAAAGTTTAGTCCAAACTAATAAGTTTGACTATTTAGTCCAGACTAAGCACTCAGTTTGAACTTTAAGTTCAGACTAGCGTAATATAGGCCAGGGCTAATGGCTAGTTTGAACTAAGCCATTAGTTTGAACTAGCTGCGCTTACGAATTCAAACTAAAAAGTTACTTTGAACTAGGATGCGCGGCTAGTTCAGACTAAAAAAACCAAAGAGTCATGTGGCACTATCCCTTGGAAACAGTTCAAACTAACCTCAGGCTTTTTTAGTTTGGACTAGCAAGTCAGAACTAAAAAAGCAGATATAGACATAGCCTTTTAGCTTTCCTTTTCTTTCTGCATTGCATGACCTGAAAAGAAAAGAATTTACTTTGCTGCTGCAGGAAAATATCATCTCTGTGCAGAGGATGAGTTCAAGATCTCTGCACCATATAAGTCTGGTATACTCTCAGATAGGAAGTTGATGTCCAACAGTTGCTGCAGCTGAGAGACAGTACAGTTAGTACAGAAGTAAGTCCACTGTCAGGGTCTGCCAGAAAGTTGCCTGGAAAAAGGCTCAGACTGTCCTGACAAGCTAAGACTAAACTCCCAGTGAAGTCAATGACAGTTTAGTGAGTGAAAAATAGAAATTATAAGGTCATCTCCTGCTACTTATGCAACTAGCTTGAACAGAACCCTGCATCTGGTTGGAAGTGCTAGAGGAGAAGGGGATGATGGCTGTTTAGATAATATAGGGTCAGCTGCCAATATCTCCAAGTACCTGATTATTGTTAGAATTATGATAATCAGAACTGCCCAGGCTTGGAGAAACAAATTGCAGCTGACCCTATTTACTGAGACAGTTCACCACATCCATATAAATGGATAAGTAATGTTATTTTAATTGATGATCTATGCATAATGCCACTTCTTAAAGTTTTGTTGCATTTTACTTGATGCATGTTCACAAGTGGAGTTTTGAAGATTTAATTCAGATTGGTGCCCAAATCAGCTCAAGCAAATGCCCCACTGCCCCCATTTGCTAAAAAAAAAAGAAAAAAAATCAGATTCAGAAAGAAAATTACAGCACTGTCATTTCTTTCTGACTGTTACATGAATCCTATGTTTTGTACATTTTGAGCTACTGACTATCTGGCCATTCCTCTGCACCCTAAGTTAGTCAAGGCAACGTTGAGGGCTTTGTTCATCTTATGTGTGTGAAAGAGCTAATTTGCTTGCACTCAGACGGCTGGTGTGCAGCTCGCTGCATCTCTAAATACAATACAGCAGCATTTGAATATTCATTTCCTGATGGAAACCAGTGAAACACCACTATGCATCTAATATTGATGGTTCCTCCTAAATGGTGTAGTGCTATAATAGAAAATGCATAGAAAACACCACAGTGCAATTACCCTAACATAGGCTGGATGTATAGGCTCGACACAGTGAAGTATGATACATAAGCACCATGTGGCTCAAATTTTGAATTTTATTTGCCAATCGGTTGAGCTACATGCTCGCTTCATTGAGCATGACAACCTAGTTTTAAGTGTCATTTAATTTTCATTTTGAAATATAATTACAAAGTGTTCACTGTAAGATATCACTCGTCTGCAAATGTGTCAAGATTAATTTGTGCTAGCTTATTCACAAGTGTCAATAGTTAATTACTGTGTCATCTCTGGATGGCTAAATGACATTCTAACTTCTGATTTTTTACAGTGTTCCTTTATGTTATTTTCCATTAGTGGATGAGTCCATATTTCTACATGTGGGCAAATATTCAAGCACATAAAATACCACACGTCACAACTCATTAAAATCAACAGAGCATATATTCCTCTATATAAACTATAAAATACATTTAACTGCAACGATAATTCTAGTAATAATGTCAGATTCCTAAAAACTGCACATTAATTTGGATCTGTCTGATTGAATACCTATGGGACCATTGTTAGATTTTTTTTTTTTGTATTACAAGACAAAGACATCTCTTCTGAACAACGATGTTTCCTAAAATTATTATTTACCTTCTTTTCTCTTCAGCTTTTTGCGTTTTCAGTTATGTACTTTTTCTTTGATTGTTTAATAAGCAGAGAAAGAGAAAGTTAAATTATTATGATAGTGTCTGGCCTATTTCACATTAAGTAGGAAGCAATCAAACAATCTATCCACTGAGATTAATTATAGGAAAGAAATGCTTTGAAATTCCATATGCTACTTTTTTCGAGGCTCCTATAATATTTTTCCCTTTATGAAAATAAAAAAGCAATTTATTATTTCTATTGTTATAAAGGAATGTAAGCTCTTTTAATGAAACTGATGAAACACCAAATAGAACAATGTTTATTATGAGTTTTTAATGTTCTGCATGGAATATTTTCACAGGTTTCTTTCTTGGAGCCTCACCTGTTCTTGCTGTTGGCGAGCAAGGTCCATTTGCTGCCGTTGTTTTTCAATTTGTGAGGCTGCCAGCTTTTTCTGTTCATCATGGGCAGCCAGGAGCTGCTCCCGCAAACTGATCAGCTGGGTGATCATGGTAGAGAGCTGTCGCTCTTTTTCTGCCAGGCTTTCTGGTGTACCTAAATGAGCAGGAAAGATACACTGTGAATATCAGGAAGACAAGAGTTATTGAACAATATTCATGAAGAAATCGGGTTAAGTACCAACATGCTTTTTTTAAGTGGCAGCTTGAACATATATTTTACCAGAAATTCCCTAAAAGATCCCAGCATGCAGCCTTGCTATGTTGCAAGTGACATTACAATTGTGAAGCATAAAGAGAGATTGAGAGTGACTATTTCTTTTTCCTGACAAAAGTAATTAATGATGTACTCTGCAATATCAAACGTCTCTTGCCTTTCCATGTAAACCTTCCCAGTGTAATGACCACCTCATTTAAAATTAAATTCACATTTTGAGTAACATAATTTTCCTTAAATTATGTATTAGGAAAAAAACCCAAAAGCAGCAACAAGGTTCTGTTTATTAAGGACAGCAGCCTAACAGTTTGTTTGTCATTTATCTACAAAGCTTTCCATATGTATATAGCATGCTGTAGGAAAATTACACCATGTGGGTAATTTACTGCCATTGAGAAACCATGACAAAGGTAAACTTTCATTATAGAACAAATATATAAAGTGATCCACACTTGTAGCCATTGTGAAATGGCTCAACCTGAGAAAATACTTTAAAAATTTCTCACTTAACTTTCAAAGTTTACTCTGCAGAGAGTGTTTAATTAACATGAAACTATGGTACATTTATTCATTGAGCTAATGGTGCTTAACAGTCTGTTTATGGGTAAACTGTATGGCTCTCCTAATAAAGAGCATGGGAGCCTTTTGTGAATCAAGCCAAAAAATATGCTAAATATGAACATGTTACTTTGGCACAAATGATAATCTCAATTTACAGTAGTTGAATCATACATTTCTTTCCCACATGAGCAACTCAGACCCTTAGTTCTACAACAGACAAATACAGCAACAGCATAACCCAGTACAGTCATGGGAAATTAGGAAGCAGAACAGCTACTTTCCCTCAGGAAGGAAGTTTTGATTGGATTTGGAGGGAGTCTTGCCAGACCCCAAGAATGGGGAGCAGACAAACAGTTAAAGATCCAGATGAGCCAGCTGGATTCTCCAAAAATATATATGGTGAGATGAAGCAGTTGAGGGGCAACAGGTGATACTCCCTTCCAACCAACTCACAGAAGACACCTCACATCAAGAAGAGCCTTGTGATTTTTTGAGGAAAGAGAAGAAGGGTGTGGGGAAAAGAGTCAAGTAAGGAGTGGAGAAGCTAGCATCAGAGTTCTGACTCTACTTTCCTCCTCAGAGGAGGATGGAAGTCTTCAAGGCAACAAGGTTCAAAGTTTCAGTCAGTTCTTCTTCTCCAGGGATGGGATTCTGTGATGGATTCTGTGAAGCAGGTTTGAGACTCTCAAGAGACTGAGCCACATATAATATGTTATTTTCAGACTAATATTATTTTAAAATGTATACAGGGTTTTACATCAAAACTGGTCACCAGTGACATTCAAATGGCACACTGATGACTACTGGATAAAAACCTGAAGAGGCAAAGGTTAATGAAAGGATTCCAGAAATCTTCAAACTGTATTTGCTGTATGCTTTATGTTTTCTCTTGTAAATGTTATGTAAAGATATTTGAAAGAAATATTTCATTTTTGCTTATTCTGAAATGCCATTGTGGAAATAGTACTGTAATGATTTTTCAAAAGATAGGTTTAAAGTGAAGTATGATTTTTATTTAAAATGTTCCAAAAAATGTGGTCTACATCTGTTTATTTGGCTGGAATTACTGTATAGACTAAGTCATTCTTGCTCAGCAGTTCAAAACTTCAGGGTAAAAAGGCAACTGTTTTGTAGTGCATTTCTTGATGACACTTGAATTAGATTTTTAAAAGAAAAATATTAGAGACTTTTTAATCATTATTTTTAAACAATGAACAATGTTTTAATAGTGACTTTCAGAGTTTTCAAACAGGCTGCAATAGATTGATGTTCCAGCAGACTGTGATGTTAAACTGAAAAACAAAAGGTAGAGTCACTCTTACAGCTTAGCTCAAAATTCCTATGATACAGGCCTCCATGAAGTCGGGATAAGAGATTAATTTTTTTTGTTTTAGTGAACATTTTAGAAATTGTTGGAGAATTCCTTGATCATTAACTATGTGGTTAGTGCATGAAGAAAAGGGTGAAGAGTATTCTATTGTTTAACCCAATTTCCTGTGAAACTCCAGAGGGTTCTTGTGTAATTAAACTGTAGTGCATCAACACCCGAAAAGAGAAACTGAATAAATCTGTAAAGTGCCTAAGAGTGACTTAAAAGTCTAAATACTGTTTTTGGAAGTGATGTAGGTACATAAGCACCTAAGTTTCACTGAAAGTTGGAGGAACTTAAGCCCCTAAATTTTTCAACTGAAACTTTGTTTTTAGCTGAAAACTGAAGAATCAGATTGACCAAAACGTTTGGGAGTTTGTATGATTTAGTAAAAATGTGGTGGTAGAGGACAGACGTGTCAAAGCAGCTCATTTTGCAGTTCCAAAATGAAATGTGAAGCTAGCCTGATTTCACAAGGAAATTCAGGCACCTCTAATGGTCACAAAACTGAGAAGGACATTCCTCCCCTTCATGATACTACACTGGCTAGCACATTTGCCTGGGCAAGGGAAAGCCTTGGGTTCAAGTTCCTGTTCCAGACTCAGGATTTAACCCAGTCTAGAGCAAGGAGATGAACTTAGTTCTCCATCGTCTCATGTAAGTGGCCTAGCTAGCAGATCATTGTATATTCCAAAGCAACTCTTTCTCATTCTATCCTGTTGAAGCTGTTTCACTCTGTATATAATCAGGCAGAGGGAGACAGAGAGAATGAATCTATATTCCAATGTATAAGACGCTCATCTGCAAGGTTAGAAGACCAGGGCTTAAGTACCAATTCTAAATCAGGCTGAATGCCCTACCAATGAATTATAGGATTCAAAGCATCTGACAAAGTAGGATTTTCTCCCATGAAAGCTCATGTATTAAATCAATTTGCTAGTCTTTAAATGACACAGAACTTGTTTGTTTTAGGATATGAGAGGAATGCACCACAGACACCTCCATTTTCTGAATGCCAACAGTGCCAAAGTTCCCTTGTGAATTTACCTCTTTGCTTTCATTTTTAAAAAAGTGAAGAATGCCTGAAATTAAAATGAAATGTTTTATCTGACCTAAAACAAGGGGTCTTTTGCTCTTTTAAATTCACCAAAAATTCTGGGGAAAAAATCAGTTTCAGGCTGATCCAAAAAAAAAAAAAAAGTTGTTTTTACTTTTTCAGAAATGCCAATGAATTGAAAAATCAGTTACTGACAAAGATCTACTCATTTATCCTGAGTCACTTTTGAAAATTTTACACTGTTACTTCAAGGTTATGCATGCACTTTTAAAATTTTATTTCTTAAGTAAATTGCAATTAACAGTCACCTCAAAAATATACTCAGCGCTAAAAAGGGGAAACCAATGTACCTGCCCTTCTTAGTCACCTACTCCTCTACTTACGCCATAAACCCAACGGGAAGCAACCTGCTGACTAAGATGATATTCATCCCCCCACCACTGCCACCTGCAGAAACCATAGCTTAAGACATCTGTCAAGCAGAAATTCTGAGCCTTGATCTTAGTGTCATAAAATATTTTATATACCCAAGGCAGACAATTTTCCACTTTGTTACCATATTATTTTGCTTGCTTTTTATTTGCACTATAATATGGATATAAAACCAGCACACAAAATGTCTGCTAACATTGTGACATTTGACTATGCTGTTAGCATTAGCTGCAATGCTTGATATAAAATATGATAGAACCACTGCATCTAAAAACTTCTTTCTCTGTATTTCATCTGCATACAATGGCAGGCTGAAATCACAATTTCCCATTCAGGAAACAGCTGTGCTAATTATTTTAGAAGAAAACCACATCCAAAATAATTAATCCCATTAAATTATTGCCCCCCCCCCAATTATTAGTCCTTACTCTGTTCCATTCAACTGATGACTGACGACACTAAAGCATGTTCCTTGAAAATAAGGAAAAGTCTATGAAACTGTGTGGTAACATAGATGAACACTACTTACAGCAAGAAAGAATGAAACATGCCTGAATACTGGGATTTTTTTTTATGGCATAACAATTTTAAGTGGAAAATCCCATCTGTTATTTTACAGTTTAAATACTAATAAAAAACAACTTGCTAAGAATGCAGACCAGATTGAGCTGATCTGCCTGGGCCAACAGAGGTCATCAGTAGCTGTGTATGATCATCATCTGTTTCACATCCACTTACTGCAGCACACTACAAGATCCCTGAAATCATTACTAGTAAATAAACTCATGCTGAATAATAATTTATTTATATATAAGAAAAAAATATATATATATAGCCATCTGTACAATGCGTATGCCATGAAGAGAGGTAAAACAAAACTTCATATAAAAGATATCAACACACAGTAAATATGCCTGCTTTCATAAAATACTATTTACACAAATATGTAGTTTTCTCTCTCTACTCTAAAGAGTATCTAGTCTCTTCACTCCAAAGACAGTGCTACATTTTTTTCCATGGGGTTTTCCTTATCCCCAAAACACATCTGTCTTGAGTTTCTCTCAGATTTGTCAGGTGGATCAGTGCTCCCCAGGGCCTGCTCCATCTGAAGTATTTTAATTTGACTAAACACCTGATTTATTTTATCTCTCCGATGAGAAAGGCAGTTTGTCTTAATAGAGCCTGTCAGCCCACAGTCCCATTCACAGCAATTTACAGGCAGCCAGGGACTCTGGAAGAGAAGAGTGCTGTGATTCTGTATTTTATCCTCTTCCAGAAAGCACCTAAAAGCAGCTATTCACTGCTACTGCATGTGGCATTTTAGAACTGAATTAGCTTTTTATTCAAGTAACTACACTTGTTGTGAATAGCTTATCTGTAAAATTGCTACATTCACTACTGATTTTATTAACCTTTGGCTCTATCACAAAATGGTCTTCAGTTAAGAAAGACCTTTAAAATTGACACATTTTTCTTAGGGACCTTTATTTCACTGACTTCAGATTTACTGAATTTGATCCACTGACTCCTTTACCGGTTGTATTTACAATTTTAGGCTCAACAAAAAGTCAGTAGCATTTAAGGAAACTCTTTTTAAAAAGTAAATATAATGGTAATTTCCCTAATCAAAGGTTTAGAATAAACAATCAGTTATTCTTCATTGTAGATGTTACAATATCTACTCCTCCTCAGTGTCTATAATCTTAAGAAAAATAAATAATTGTAATTGTTCCAGCAGTTGAATTCTCCATTGTGTTCATTGATTTAACAGTGAATCTTGTACAGCTCTATGTGTACGTTGAGGTAAAGTGGTCAAACTGAACAGAAACAACGCATCAAAGGAAAATTTGAGGAATTTTGGCCATAGGTCAATCTAATAGAAAGTAATAAAATAAAACATGACTATAAATCCACTCCACAAAGAGACTGACTAAATTCTACTTGTCAGCTGAAGTTGCACTCGTATTCTCCTTGTGGCAAAGTCCTATCTTTTTGAAGTGTTTATAAAGCCTTGTTTACATTTCTGGTGCTATAAAAATAATAATCTCCCACACCTGACATGCAAATGACTTAATAAAATGTGCATAATCACATACTGCACTTCTTTCTGGGAGGCAGTATAGCCAAGTGGATAAAGCACTGGACTGGGTCTCAGGAGACCTAGTGTTTTGGGTAACCTTGGACAAGTCATTTCACCTTCCAGTGCACCTCAGTTTCTCCATCTGTAAAAAGGGGATAATAATACTGTCTTCCTTTGTTAAGCACTACAATCACTATACATAAAAGGTGCTGTATAAGAGTTGGATATTATTATTCTTGTTCTAGATTTCTTGAAAATGTTTGAAGAGTGATTAAGAATGTCATGTCCTAAAACTGTAGACACAGAGTTTATTATTTTGCAATTTGCAAAGAAATTTGCTCCACTACTTTTCCAGCACTTCCCCTATCCCTATCATTGTCCAATCTATTTATTGGTATATCTGCATGTCAGTGAACCTAACATGTCTTTCCTTTGGTAGCTGTGATAGCTGCAAGGAACAGAGAAAATAAACAGGAACAAGAAACAGATTTTCAGAGCTAATGAATGTAATTTCAAACTCTGCTCTTTTGTACTCAATAACAGAAAAAGAACAGCACTGTTAAAAACCATAGTCTGTACCAAGCCAAGAAAAGTCAATGAGAATCAGGGTAACAAATAGATCTAGCGTTAAAATCCAAAGCCTACTGAAGCGGGACTTTTTTCATTGACATCAATAGGCTGTAGATCAGGCCTAAAAGCAGGAGGCAGAATCAAAGTTCTCAGTCCTCACCCTGACACTAAAAAATTCATGAATAAACCTGCCTCAGTTTCCCCAACCTATAAAATGGGTAAAATAGCACAACAAAGTAGTTGTGTTAAATCTATAAAGAACTTTAAGGTTTTTGAATCAAAGTTTCTATACAGCTGCAAAGTATTATCATTTCTCTTGAATTCCATGATTAACATAAAGCCTTATAAATACTGTTCTCTTTTACTCTATGCATCTAAACAAATGCCTGCCTAGTGCACCTAAACAAAACATGAAAGCTAAGTTACAATTGCTTATACCCACCATTTAGTTTTTTATATAACCAGACAGTGCATTTTAATAAGATCAGCAGAATGCAACACAAGAAAGAAGAGTGGACTTTGCCAGCATCTACAGAAAGGCATGAAAATGCTTAACTGCAGTTCCAAAGTATCATCAACTGAAGAAATTCAGCCAAAAATCAAAATGATTTTGTATCAAATATAGCAATTTCACCATTTGAAAAAAGGATGTCTTTATGAACCAATTCCCCTGGAAGTTCTAATTTTTTTAATGGACATTGTTTGAAGAAAAAACAAAGCAATGTCCCACATAAAAGAAAGTATTTTCAGTCTGAGCTGCCGAAAATAACCTGGTTAAACCATTCTGTCTAACATCATGATGTGCAGCACACATCAGATAGGCTGTGATGTTTCTACTTCACAGGCTCTGACCAGCATTTAGCATTTACCATTTTTTGATTGGGTCACCTTTTAAATGCCACAAAATAGGGCAGCAGGAGTCAACAAAAATAAACAGGAAAAACAATCTAATGGAAAGGTTTCTGAGATAAAAGTCAGTGTGTGATGGTTGCCTGACTAAGGAGCTCCCTTCCCAGTACACTAGCATCTAATTTGAGTTCTAACTCCAGCAGCAGTTTAAAAAGCTTTCCACTCTAAAGGGCCCCAAGTGCATCATAAAGATAAAAGATTTCAGTACAAAACAACCACAAAGACCTCTATTATCTTATCGGTCTTTGGTTACAACAGCTGAACCAATATGACTAAGTTCTAAAAGCCTTTATTTTAAAACTCCAGAATAGTGGAATTTCTTTATTTCACGATCAGTTAGCAATTGTTGATGCTCCCATATGTTATTGTCCAGTCCTCAGTCAATAAAAAAGTGCTTTAATTGCTGCAATTGTGCTTTATAGCATCAAAATGCAGAAGGCATAATAGCAAACATGTCTAGTGTGCAAACCACATGGGCTAGTTTCTTTAGTCAAGGTGTGAAATACCTCCTGACCTCCAAATGAAAACAATTCTTAATGTAAGCCAACAATAAAAAGAAATAAAATAAAATCCTGAGTGTATAAACCAGTCTGGAAGATGTGTGCAGTAATTTATGAAATTCTGCTGTCAGATTCACCCAGGATTATCTCAAAAAGTGGCTTAAGAAAGATCTGCTCATGATGTGAGCCAAAATGCTTCACTAATGATCTACAGGTTTCTGCCACACTCCCAAATGTGCTTAATGCCAGACGCCTAACCCATTTGGGATGTTGGTGACCCAAAAGCGGTGTGCTTTGGAAGAAAAGAGTGTATTAACACAATTTGTAACTCAGTCATTTCCTGTGGTCTGAAAATCATTTTAAAGGCTTGATTCTGATCTGCTTAAAAAATGTGTTCACACCTTCATACTCTCCTAGGCTGGCTACCTATACTATAGGTAGCAGACTCTCCACGGCATCATTACAGCCCAGCCTTCCCTCCATAAACATCATGTAGGTTGGAAGTGGACAGTGAAAGCATCACAATTACAGAGCTAGCTGCATTTTTGTCCCTTCTCTAAGTATACATCCTCAGATGTCAGGCTTTGTGCCATTACCTGTCCTGGAACAGAGTTCCATCATTCCCCCATTCTTATCAGACTACGGGACACAGTATCCTGCAACTTAATCATGCTTACCCAGCAGGTCCTACTGAGATTAGGGACCTATGGCTTTTCCATTCAGGACTGGCTGACTAATGGGGTACATCAACAGAAAAAACCTTCTTAGAACAAGATACTGTGTGTGCTGAAGCATTTAGATGAGAGAAGGGAATGATTTAAGAAGAGTCTTCACAAATGTTTATCTTACCTAAATGCTTACCCTCCCCTGACAGTAACCAAGGCAGGTCTAACCTTTTAAGATGCCCCCATCAAGTGCTGTGTCCAAGTCTAGATACCCCAAACTAGCACCCCCCCCGCCGCCGTAAACCTGTTGCATTCTTTTGATTTGTTGTATTTGTGGGCCTTTTCCTGCCTTGACACTGTCTTTTAACCATCAAGTGCTTTCTGAAAATTGGTTTATCATGAGCCATTCTTCTTCCTTCTTGCTTGTTCTTCATGACAAACCTCTTTCTAAAGTAACCAATTGTTCCTTGCGTTCAGGAATCTGTGATGATACTGTTCATAGCCTCCCCAGACAGCAGCCACTAGAGAAACATCTGAATATTTATGTTTTTATTCACATTTCATCCTAAAAAGTTCTCTCTCTCATACAAACACAAACTAGAACAGTGTTTGAGACAATCCTTACTGCACTGTGGCTCCATTAATACACTTTGGCAGTTTCTGGCTATTATACAATCCTAGTTAGAGTGACCAGATAGCAAACGTGAAAAACCAGGACAAACAATGTGGGGTAATAGGTGCCTATACAGGACAAAGTCCCAAATGCTGTGATTGCCCCTATGAAATCAGAACATCTGGGCATCCATCCTAATCCATATGTTGTATGTTATTTAAAAGAAAACTGTACCCATTTTTCCAGAGTAGTCTTCTGAAATTCCAGAAAGGAAGCACTTCTCAATATAAACAAAGTCAAAAGCATGTCATAAATTTGTATGTATATGTGTATTAATCTGATTGACTGTATTTATTCATGTATATGAGACCAGCAGGAAAATGAGCTTCTGAATTAATTATTCCAAGAATTTTACAGAAATAGTAGAGATTTTGTGTTATGAGTGGCTGGTTAAGTTAACTGATTTGATTTCAGTTAAGAAATGTTTTGCCTTTGTTCAATAGGCCCTGTCGGGAATCTTTGTATGAAAAAAAGTGCCAGCAATGAAGAAAAACAGAGAAATATGTATTAGACATTCCAACTAATAGCTGCCAATAGATAGCCTGCTCTTCCAAAGTAAGAGGATGATGAGACAGGAAAGGCAACAGACAGAAACAAACGTGAACAGTGATTTAAAGACAAACACTGAAAATAAGAGAAAAAAGAGAAGCTAGGAATTTTGACTGGTAGCTCAAAATAATGTAGTCTAGGACATCAGTGATCCAGATAAAATTAACAGGATTTGGAGTAATTACTATTAAGAATACAAACAAGAATTAGAAAAATAGCAACTGACTTTCTTAAATATGTCAGATTTAATTCCATGTAGCTTAATATAAAACTACGCAAGAAAGGTAGGCAGAAGGACGAACCAGTGTTTAGGGTGCTAACCTGGGACATGGAAGATCCAGGTAAAATTCCCTGCTATACCAAACTTCCTGTGTGATCTTGGGCAAGTCATTTAGTCTCTCTTGATTTCAGTTCCTATCTGTAAAACAGGGATGATTAGTGCTTCCTTATTTCACAGAAAGTTTGGGAATGTGGGACAGAAAAGTCCCTATCACAGATGTAGAGGTAGAGCTCCAGTGTCTGTTCTTCCCAGAATTTCATCCATTAATGTTCTCCAATGGGGTATCAAACTACAAATATTTCATCATCAGAATGACGTTTAGCAACTGATTGTGAAACCAGTAGCATCATAAAAATTAGCCCTTTTCATATGCCTCATTCATTCGTCTGTCGGTAACGACGAAGACCATCTAGTCATCCAGGGGTTGGGGTGGGGGTCCATGGGTGCGCAAATGACTGATCAGACCTATCCGTGCCCAGAAAGTTCTCTGACAACGTGGACAAGGAATGGTGGTGGCTGATGGAAGTTTGCTGGCATATGCCTCAAATTCACACCATATTGATTCCAGGATAAGAGCTATGAGAAGCAAGGCAAATGATAATTTGAAGTATGATGGTGGGTTGCCATGTGATAACATCAACGCAAGTGAAAAGAAATTCCATGAAGTAGATCATTTAACGTCCTGGAGAGGCTACTACCGATTAGGTGATTGTATATTTGGTTCTTTATTAATTGGGGAAAAAACAAGTACCTTTCCCACATAACCCTTAAGCATATAAATATTTGGAAAAGTAATATGGCAACTATATAGCTAATTTATTCATTATATACTTAGTATTTATATTAAATGTACAGTAAACAGTCAAGATACATTAGGTACTGAATACACTTGATTATGATGTTCACAGGTGAAAACTAATATACTGAATGGAGAAAACTGTGCCCTTCATTACATCTCTTCAACCTTATTCAAGTCAATAGGTTTGCACAAGTGTTACCTGACAGCAGAATTCATTTTTTTGCCATATGTCCTGTTTTAGATGTACTGTATGATGAGAAGCATGCACAGACAAGCATACATATTATAGAGGTAAACAATATGTAAAGAAATAGGGTAGTAAAGAAATGCTCTACCAGCGGAGTATGTTGATCCAAAAATCCAAACTACTTAATGTACAGTATTGCTGGAAATGTTAAAGAAATGATCAACAGAAAATCTCACATCACCTTCTTAGAGTTACCTTCATAGAGTCATAAATGAAGCAGTCAGACCAAATAAATGATACTCCATGGTACACTGTGGCATAAACAATGATCAAATTACATTGACTACTGTAGCAACTGCAAGATATAAAATAGACTTACTGGGTTCAATCTTCAGCTGTGTCCAATAAGTGACAGCCACCGGTGAAGGGAAAAGACACAAGAACAATTTGTGCCTAGTTACTCCTGGAGCTAGTTCTATGTTGTTCCTGTCCCTATCATAGTTCGGAGCAGCTTCATGGTAAACTAACCTAATCCAGTCGTGATCCCAAGGAGCCAGTATGCCAGCCAGGAACTATTGGAAGCCAGCTGGCTTTCTGGCCCATTTCTGCCTCTGCAGCAGAGCTGAGGAGATGTTGCAATACCATGTGTAATTTATATGACAAGAAACAAATAATGAGTAAAGGGCTGAGGGTAAAAAGAAAATGCAATCATGCCTGTGCTAAATGTCACCAAATGCGCCTCTCTGAGGTTTGGTGTACGCTGCCAGCAAAATTCTGTGGCAGACAACAGGAGATTTGTAAGCTACACAGAGAATCTCCTGTTGACTTCCTAACTTGTACCTACCATGGTGCCCCCACTACTCTGCAGCAATGTGAAATCCCCTTCTATTGACACTACATTATTCTTTTTGTGCATTAATGATGTGGACTTCTGGATTGATTAAGTGGTTCTCTGCTGCACTCAATCGATTCCACAAAATCGATCCTGCAGTGCCAACAGTGCCGCCATCAGTACAGACATACTCTCAAATGAGAGGGCAGCTAAGTACAAGACAAGGGCTACCAGTAGCTGCAACAGTAAAAATAGGAGAAGTGCTGAAACTTTATATACTGTACAGAAACAATATATAGGGTTACAGTTCTGACTCAGCACATTGCACTGTATCTGTGTCCCTGTCAGGACCATAAAGGTGCCTTATTCTAGTTTTATGACTGAAGGTGAAATCTGGAGCTAAAAATGTACATAATCAAACTCGCCTTTCCTATTGGTGACCATCCTAGCTCATTCCTTAATCGTGAAATATTACAGTAGCCTCATATTACAGCTTCTTCAAGGAGACACAACAAATAATGTAGTAAAAACGCTTGAAAACCTATACCTGTCACTTTTTGCAACATGAAAAGGCTCTACAACTGGATCCACATCAATAGTGTTATTCTTCAGCTTTCAACTTAAAAATGCTGTAAGCTGCCACACAGCAAGGGAAAGGGTATTTCATCTGGGAATGTGGGACATCCAATATATACACAGCACTTTTCCTTCCTAAGACTAGGCCTCAAGTATCATGTGTTGGAGGGTGGGGGGTCTGAAGGAAGGTGGAGGGCTTGTCTGTTACACAGACATTCAAACACCAAGATCAATAACGAAGCAGCTGGAGGAGCAGAAATGTTTATCTTAATGCTGGTCAAGCTTCTCAGTAACAACTATAAAGTTGATAATGCTTATGATAGATAAATTGTTTTGTTTTGTTTTTAAAAATGATTCTGACCTGATTTTTTTTCTTTATTGTCGTACAATCACCAACTCTAAGCTCCTGATTCACCCTGATGCTATTTTTACTCTGGCATAGCTCCACTGACTGCAGCAGAAATACTCCTGATTTACAAATCACCATGAAAAGAAGAATTGATCCCCCTACTCTCATCTTTTTTGAACTCAACTGTCCCAATATTGGATAGGTCAATCCACTTCATCCAATGTTCCACCTCATCCAATGTTGCATCGCTGGTTCTGATTCAAGGCCCACTGAACATACTGGGAAACCTTCCCTTGACTTCAGTGTGCTTTGGATCAGGCCCACTGACAACACTCAGTAGCAGATGGTTCAGAAAAAGGTGCAAGAATCCCTGTTGCATGTAATTTTGGAATGATAAATAAATAAAACCAACTTGCCTAAATTTCTTCTTAACCCCTCAGGTAGTAATTAGTGCCTTATTTAAAAATAAATATTAAGTATATGTCTCATGGTTTTATCCTTTGGGACACCTCTGTATTCTTACCACAAGAAATCATTGATGTTAATTATATATGGAGTGGGAGGGGTGGAAGTGGGGGAGAAGGATTTCTTGTCATCCGTTTTGAATATGTAGCCTTTCAGTTTAATTGAACACATAACCTTGTATTATGGGAAAAACTCATTAGGATCACCTGTTTTATGTTCTCTAGAACAACCTTTATCTTATGTTCCTCTATTATACCCTCCCATCTCTTATTTTTCTCTTCTTTTAACCAGTCACCCCAATTTTTTCAAAATTTCTCATCTGATAGAAGTTTTTCCATGCTTCTAATTAGTCTTGTAACTTCTGTCTGGATCCTTTTCATTTCTGTGATACTTTTTTTTTTTTTAAAATGATAGGTTAGCTAGAACTAAACTCTTTTTCCAGCTGGGGGATTTCTACTGATATATTATCACACACACATACACAAAGTAACATAATGTTTTCTATCCTATCTTTATACTTCCCAGCATTGTGTTGGCTTTTCTGATCATTGATGTCCACTCAACAGAATTCCACTGAGCCACCTACACATGACACCATAGCTGTTTCCTGAGTAATTAGTTAACCCTTCAGACATTCAAAATTAGATGGGAAAAAGCCCTAGAAAATAATCCTGCACCAGTTAAGTGTTTGTGCCTTAGCCTTGGCGTGGGGGCGCGGGTGGGTATGTCCTAGGAGATCTTATCCACCTTTAAAATCTGTGAATCTACATGGCGATAAAATCTACAAGACAGACACTTTCTTTTTTGTAACTTGATTTCTAGATGTGCTTCTTCAATCTGTAAGTTTATTTGTTTTACTTTTACATAATGATAGGTAGTGCTTCCCTTGCAATTACAATGCTGAGAGTTAAGAACAATGACAATCTGGTTTAACTAAAATCTTATCATCAGCAACAAAGATTAAGAGTTTGATGAAGGAAAAAAAATAAATTGAGATTTCAGGATTGATTTTGAAATTGTTCCATTTCTTTGATTATTCTTTCAAAGCTCAGTACAGCTGGGTAAAAATCATTGCGTTTCCATATTCAGCTTCAACTTTTACAGCGATTTCTGGATAACACAGTATCCTTTAAAATGAATCTTGATCGTCTTAGAATGTAAACAAGATTCATCACCAAGTGATATGTATATTTTTTTGTTCTTTTACAACTAGGATGTTTCATTATTAGGGCATAATGACAATGAATGTTAGTTTGGGAGGGTAACTTTTCTGATTAGAATACATATAAAGAACCACAGGACTGTGCTAAATAACTATTTTAATAATGTAACTTTGGAAGATGAACTGTATATCTAAATAGACAGAGAAAGCTAGAAGAAAAATGAATTTAGTGCCTCATTTGAAGAATGGAACTCATCTAAATTATTTTAAATTCATTTTTCTCATACAAGTAATGACTCCAATGATGACTCATGATTTCATTAGCTGCTATTTGCCCTGAATAAAACCAGTTTATAGAATATAAAGTGTTATGTTTTAATTAGATGTGTAGTTCATTATATATAACGTATTGGTAACAAGTATCGAAGAGAAGCCATAAAAAGGTTTACTAATAATTTACTATTATTATCATGGAAAAAAAATACCATTATCTCAACTGTATATTTTACAAAAGTATCCTGGAAAAGAAGTCTCAATACCTTATTTTCAGATACTAGATCCTTCATATAAGTTAAGTCTACTGGTTTTAAAAAAGGTACTTTATAAAAAAAATTTAAACAATAATGGAATTTGAAAGAATGTCGGTGCAGTGACTAATGCGAATCTTATTTTGTGTTTTACAGGGCACAGTATTCTTTCCATTTTAATTTTGTAGATATGTCAGGGGGCTGATGGTCAGGAAGCTGAAGTCTGAAGTCCACACAGCTTTTGTGCATACATTTGCAGAACATGAGTGTGCAATACAGAGGGCTTTTTTTTTTTTTTAGGGGAAAAAAAGTGTCAAGACCCTGGATTTCTGAGATTCAAATTCCAGTTCTATTTCCCAGTGGATAAAACCTGAGCCACTGACAAAACAAAACACACCACACAACATACAGGGTGCAAGAAGGTAATGTAGACATCCCTTTGATACTACTGCCTTTAAAAGTCCCATCAGCCACTGAACTACCTTTCTATAACACACCAGACCAGTGACTTCACATAAAAAACCAGCTACATCAGTGGTTCCCAACCTTTTTCAGGCTGGGGACACCTTTTTAACCTAAAGAAAAAAATCTTTGCAGCCCCACTGGCTGATTATGAAATCTGGCCCACGCCACTCTGGCAATGCCGCTGGGACAGCTGGCCAGCAGCAGCACCACCACCATGGCACGTGCCATTGGGGAGCTGAGCCATGAGCCATGGCAGCTATGGCCCCCTGCCCTTGCCCCTGCTGGGGAGCTGCCGTGGCCTGATCCCCCTGCAAGGATCCAGCTGCGGGTGGGGAGAGGCAGCCTTGGCAGGGTGCATCAGGGCTGCAGCTGGATTCTGGCCCTGGTATGGAAAGGCTCCGCGGACCCCCTGCAACATGTCCACAGACCCCCAGAGGTCCCCAAATCCTAGGCTGGGAACCACTGAACTAGATCTGCCATCCCCTCTACTTTTCAAAACCATCCTTTTGCACAGGGACTACGAATGCTCCAGAAACTTTGCCCCACTGCCCCAAAACACAGCAGAACTGCGATGATGTACAACATATAATGTCCCTTGTACACAGAAGGTAAAGGATAGTATTTGCTCCCATGAAACTTATTCCTGATCTCCAATGTCTTATAGTCAATTTTTATTTCCTTGTTAAATAAAGTACTTCTAGTATTTCTAGTTAGCACTTATTAACTGAAACACTCAAAAATGTCTAAATATAAATACAGTGAATATTAGATAGTACTGCAAGATTTATATACTTTAAACATAAATTTTAATTTTCATCTTAATTACATGTTCATCTTTCATGTCTTACAAATACAAACAAGTATATCAATGAAAAACTTATATTTGCCTCTGAAGATTTTTATTGCCTCTGGTTATAAGTAATGAAGAAGAAAGTTTACTGCAAAGCAAGAATATTAGCATACCCTGTCTATCATGGAAACCATAAAGTGGAAACTTCCTACTTTACTTTAGAAAAGACAATTTAGTCAAAAGCCTTTGATGTGTGTGTGAAGACAAAATTTTACATATTTATAATCCCAAATATATAGCACTTCATGCAAAGCCCAAAGAGGTCAACAGAAGGATTTCAGTGAACCTTAAATCAGGCCCATAGAGAGTATGGAATATACATTAGTAGTTTAGTAGTAGCATTACATGGCCAAACTAAGGTGGTTTTAGATTTGTAAACCTACATATGCTTCTAAACCTTATTCAAAATTGCAATATGATAGTTTTCAAGACATTTCTAATCTGCAACATATAATATACTGTCCTGTAAGACCATCTTAGCAAAGCAAATTACTACTACAAAAAATAGAATAGATCAACACCTTCTGAAATTGTCAGAATCTAATTGTATGAATGAGTTTAAAAATTACTTGTGTTTTCCAAAAGTTTTATAAACATGTGAAAAACCTTCTACCTTCATAAGTGAATGCATCTCCAATCATAGAATTCCTATGAATCACTGCAAAATTAACAACCCTGTTACTTAATTATGTAGACAGACTCCTAAATCATGTTAACCAGAGCAACAAAGAGATGACCTACATTTACAAACCAAATTTCCATCCATGTTCTAACTGTATTCTGGTCTAATTATACTCTGAACCACTGGCATGAGTACATTTAGCCAGATGTTTCTCTGCAACAGCTAAACAACAGCATTAGAGATTTTTAAAATTCAATGCATTTCTATAACTACCTGATCACAAACCAAAATATGTAACATAATCATTTATTATGGAGTCACTTGGAATGAAATGGCTCAAAATCTTAAACCAGAAAACTTTATTATACTGTTTTGACACATCTACATTTACCAAAATATTCTACAGAAGAGATTCATAAGCACTATGAGTAAAATGCATATACGAACCATTCAAAAGAGTTAATGTAATTTAATATTAGAAAGCATAGGTTTTTGTCACAAGTGGCACCATCAGTGCCAGATTTCCCATTAGGCACTGAAAGCACAGTGCCTGGGGCCTACAAAGGAGGGAAAAAATTAAAAAAGCAGAAAAAATAAGGAAAAATAAGGAAAATCATGTGGTTTAGCATTAGAATAGATTAAAGTGCATCATGTCAATCACCATAATTCAATTGGCGATTACCCCCCTTTTTGCACATTTCAGAGTGAAAGTGCCAAGGGCCTATGAACACCAAAATCCAGCCCTGGTCATCATCTAATTATATCCATCTACCCAACAATACAACTGGAAACCTCAAAAGCAAGTCGAGGATGCACATCTCATTGTGATAGTTCTCCAATTCTAAACATAAAAATGCTGGGATGTATTTAGGACAAACTGGGACACCAACTCTCATTTCTTCTGCAGGCCTCAAGTCCTGAATTCAAGTTGCCTCTTCTGTAGAGCTCCTTGTACAAAGCATATACCATGTTTTGATCAAGCTGTTTACGGTAGCTGGAAGTACATCTTCAGGAGATACAATCATCTTGAAAATTAGATTGACTTTAACTGGAAAGCTGAAGCATCTATCCTCCTTTTTCAACCAATCAGCTAGGAGGTTGATTAGGGGTCCAGAAGAATTCTGAACTACCACCATGCTTTTCCAGGCAATCTTCTTTCTCTCTAAGGGTTAAAGAGCATGCTGAATACCCATTCATCAGAAGTTTACCTTTGGAATACTCACTACATTTCAAAATATCTATGTGACTTAAGTACCTAAGTCCCAATTTCAAAAATGACAGGTATTTAGAAACCTAAGGACCTGATTTTTAAGGGTATTTAGACATCTAAAGATACAGATAGGCACCTGACAGTGTTTTTAAAAGTATCCAGGCACCTAACTCCCATTGATATCAGGAGTTTTCTTTTCATACTGTTAAACAAAAATGTATTTTTCCCCACATGGATTCTTGAAGATATTACTGATTCATTTATCTTGTTCAACCTATTCTTTTTCACTAATATAAATATTGTTTCATTTATTTCATCCTTTAATTTTCCTTCTCGTTATTCATTTGCAGTGTCAAGTATTGGATCCGAGGATTTAGATTTCGTTGGAGGCAAGTGCCCATTGGATTCTTAGCGAAGATGATGATGTTAGCATAAAAGAAATTTCCAAAAAGTTTCTTACTCAGTTCAAGACATTTTCTTTCAGTTGTTTTTATGGTATAATAACCAAATGTTTGGAAAAAGGGTATAATTATAACATTGTGGTATCAAAGAAGAAAAAAGACTGCTGAATGAAGCTGATCTTGAAGAGCTGCTGAAAAGCCTGGAACTATTACATATGACTTTGCTAAATCATTCCAACAGCTTGGCACTAACTTTTTGTGGCAGCCTCACCAAAAGCACCAAAAAACAAATGTGTTTAGAGGTCTATTACCATTCCACTCCTAGGGATCTTCGATGCTTGTGTCAATATATATTCACAGGGTAGCACAGAGAAGTTTGTGCTTTTGTTGCTGTCTGGGCTGAATAACTTAGTGCCCTGATTCTGCAAGATGTTCTGTGCTGGTGACCCATGGAAATCAATGGGTTCCACATGGATGCAAGAACCTGCGTAAGGAGAACAGCTTGCAAAACTGGGTTTCCACACAGTTAAAGAAACAATTCCAATACCAAGAATCTTCCATCTGGCACCTTTCACAAACAAAATTTTAGCAACTTAATTAAAAATAACCCACTTATATGCAAGCAGGGAAGAATTATTTAAACTTATTTCCTCATGTAGGAAGAACAGATTTTGATCAACAAACTTGATAGAAACATAGACATCAATTCAGTGTTTAAACCCCATATTTATTAAGAGCAGTTATTTTCACCATTGTTTAATCTGTTGCATACCATTTGTGCCTCAGATATGATCAAGCTAACTTTGAAAACAAAGAACACTACAAAAAACTATTTTGTTTAGTATATGTGATAAAACCATTATTAGCTATTTCACCAGCTAACCTTTTAATTCCCAAAATATGCTTTAATCAGTCTTTTATCTTCTCACCAGAGAATTCTACCGTGCCAGACCATGAGCTAAACATCACACATTCTCATTTTATGAAAGAGAGAGGAAAAAAGCAACATTTCAAGTATTCCAACAAAAACTGAAACATTAGCTTAGCTTTACACATTTTAAAGTGGCAGTTCAGGCCAATTGCAGTGATTGAGGTAACTGTCCCTACATTTAACAATCAGGGTGGTAGCCAGTTATTCTCAGTGGAAGGCAGTTGGCTCTAGAATTAATTTTCCCATTGGTCCATCAGAACCTGATTTAGTTAGCTTAACAGCAAGGTTCAGGATTCATCACTTTTCCAAGCTTGTTTGACCAAAGTTGTGGTGTGTTCATCATAGGAATGATTTCAAAATTATGTAAAATTATGTTTATATTTTTACTCTAATCTTAATAGCATCTATGTATTCATTCACCATGGTGTAAGTTAATATTAGTTTCTATATAAAGCTCTCTATATTATTTATGTAGTTCACTAATTTAGGCAACATTTTATAGCACAGGCAAAACTGCCATACTGCAAAATTTCTATAGCATATTCAGTTCATCTAATGCTAATCTGTCTTCCTGGAAGTCTTCTTCCCAACTATTCACAGATTTTAAGACCAGAAAGGACCACTTTGTTCATCTAGGCTAACTCCCTGTATAATCCCGATCATAGAATGTCCCAAGAAATTCCTACATACAGTCCATCACTTCTGGTTGAGTTAGAGCATATCTTTTAAAAAGATAGCTAATCATGATGTAGAGAATTTAAGTGATAGAAAATACCCACATACTTAGGTGTGTTATTGCAGTGGTTAGTCACACCCACTATTAAAATCGTGGGCTTTATCTCTTGTGTCTAATTTCAACTTCCACCTAGTAGATTGTGTTATGACCCCATCCACAAAATGAAGGATGACTGGGCTATCTAAGACAAATCTCCCCATGTAGGCATTTATAGACTTTGATCAAGTCACCGCCTAACCTCCTCTTCGATAAATAAATTGAACTTCTTTGTCTCTCACTGAAGGCAGCTTTTCAAGATACTGGCGACTCCTCGTGTATATTTCTGAACCATTTCCAATTTGTCAATATATGGTCCAGCTTGCTCTGTGGAACTGACCTGTCCTTGTTATTATTTACTACTCCACAAATTCTTGTATATCTCACAGATCAGCACACATTAAGTGACTGAACTTTTTTTCTGATTCAGCCTCTCTCTCTATATTTGAAAACCTTATGTTAACTATGGTACTTCCATCCCAGCATCACAAGGTGATTTCATTTAGCTGACAGGTAGGCAAATATTATTAGCCCCATTTTACAGCTTGGTAAAGCTAGGATACAGGGAAATGTAATTTTCCTGAGGTCACTCAGCTAACCAGTGGAAGAGCTGGGAACTGAACCCAGGCACCCTGGTACACACACTCATATCCTATGTTTTAGTCACAAGGCCATCTTTCCCCTATTTGTCCCTCCAAGCTTTTCTTCCCTCCCTCTTCCTCTCTTGGTTCCAATTTCTAACACATTTTTTTTCTGATAACACTGTCTCTTCCTTCATTGCCACTGCTCCTTTCATCACTGTCCCTTTTTGCTAAACAGAGCAGTCTCCCACTCAGTCTTTTCTCTACTTGAATTTCTTTTTAACTTCTTTGATCCTGTTTCTCAAACTACAACTGTGTCCTGAAGATAAAGTGTGCTCTTCACCAGGGCCTGACAACAGCAGTGCCAACCACCTATTCCTGCTTCACTTTCCTGCCCTGAGAGGCACAATGGGAATGGGAGCAAATAGTCAGCAAAGGGAGTAGTGAAAAGGGGAGAGGGAGTAGGAGAAAACACTGACTTCATACTCAAAAACCAGGAATAACAAATACAAAGAGAAGATGAAGGAGAAACCTTGTCACTGCCCGCAGATCTGCTTACAAGTCATTTGCATATAACATGAGTGAGAAAGAGTGACAAGCAGAGGCAGTTGTGTGGCTGTCACTCCAGATGAGTGACCCTTGGTAGGTGTGAGTTGCAAGTGTTAAGCACCGCTGAAAAAAATCAGACCTACTTTTTGTTTGTTTGTTTATACCCTGCAGTTACAATGTAGGTAGCTACTCAGCCCTGGAGAGAAAAAAACAACAGACAGTGGTGCTGGTACAATAAATTTGCAAATACAATTAATGGAGAGAATCCTAAATTTATGGTACCATACAGCACACAACTAAGTGTGTGCTGTATACCTTGGACCATTGGAGAATCTCAATTATGTGTTAGGTAAATGCCTAACTGGCACCATGTTTAGGCAGCAAAAGTAAAGAGAAGCTCTTTCATTACAAGTTAAAAGGTACTCTATAATTCTTAATGAATCTGAAAGCCTATGTTTCAAGCAAACCACAGAACAGCCATGCCCGTTTCATTTTCTTTACCTTAACAAACTTCTGTTTGTGCTCCCTTCATGTTACCAATCAAAACCTGAAGGCCCCTGTAGACTTTTCCAAACTTAGAAAAACTCTGGCTCTACAAATCTATGTAAAACCTTTCTGTATATTGCACTGCCTTTTGAAATCCTGCAACTTTAGTATAGAAGCTGGATTTTTAACAGTAGAAGTAGCTTTAGTACCTTTAGTTAGAAAGCATTCCAAGGCCCAGATAAAACTCATGTTTCCTTGTAAACAGTTAAATAAACTACAACCCCCCCATAAATGAATTTCAAAATATAGTGAAGCTTGTCTATAAATATCTTTCAAACCTCTGAGCTAAGAACTGTGATCTTTATGAGCACAGAACACATATGGGGCACTTATCAATCACCAGTATTTCAAAGTCAAAACATATGTAAAAGAACCATCTTCATGTATAGTAGTATGCTTTAAAAATGTCAGAAATGTCAACCACTTACATACTTTTCATATTACCCCTAATTAATATTAATTACATTTAATTTCACATCTACTACAACATACGGCTGCCCAAAATAAGAACTATAATTTTTATCAGCAATCATTATTACTGATGCATCAACACAATTATTTAAATTCAATATATAGAGAGGAAAAATCTATGCAAGCATTTACAGTTTTTGTTCCCTCTGTGCTCCTTCCATATTTTTTGTGGCTTGGAGTTCTTCCAGAAGCTGTCTCTGACTCTGTGGTTTTGTATTTGAGATCCCATCACTTGATTCACGGCATCCTTTGATTGACAAACAGATTCAGATATGAAAATAAACAGTTACCTGGATGTAACTGGGGTCTGACAGCTGTACTGTTACACTTTCAATTTGTGGTGAAGGCTTATTCTCACTAAACCCACTGTTTCAGATTTTATTCACATCTTGGGACTCTAAGTCACAGTATTTACTAAACTACTCAGTAACTGGTGGCATATGTGCGCTCCACACTGTAAACTGCACTTCAGATTCAGAGGATTTTCTCTCTCCCTCTTTCTCTCTTCCTCTACTCTCCCACATAAACTGAATTATTAAAAAAAAAAAGTGGGTTTTAGATATCTAAACTGATGTGCCTTCTAACTGAATGCAGAACACTACCAAACGGTTTGCCACTAGAGGCCCAATTTTTTTTTTTATTTAATGTACAGTATAATACCTTCATTGGTCGATTAACAGTGTTTGAGCTGAAATAAAACCTATTATTATATGCTTTTTAGTGGTTTTCTCTTGTATAATATATGATGAATTATGTAAAACACACCAAACTGGTTATGCTGCAAGCTGCTACTTGTATGCTGCAAACAATCACAGTTTCCATTGAAAAATCTGTATGATAGACTAGGATTTAGCAAATTAAAATTTCTGTGGAAATAAAGTACATTTTTAAGTATTGGGTTTTATTATTTAATCAAACAACATGCATTTTGTCCTGGCTAATTCAGAAGGCTGATGATATTTTCCACATAAAACAATTGTGCACGTGTTATGACAGAAACCAAGTCATACTAATCTCAATAGGCATCAGGGTTCATTCTAAACATGAGAATGCTAGCTTCTGTCATTACTGGCAACTACAAGGCAAGATCTCAGTTTAATCTTGCAGTGTAAAAACGGAAAACCTTTATGACCAAATTCAAATATGTATAGGGTTACCAAACACGAAAGCATGGAAAGGAGGACAGGGAAGTATGTAGAGGAGGACATTAGAGGATACATGGAGAAAATGTAGTATTAATGTAATATTCTTCTGTTTTTAGGGGCCTTGGAACACTTCCCCCTAAAAACAGGGTGTTCTGGGGCATTGCAGCATACTTTAACCCCTGTAAGTAAAAAGCCAGACCAAGTAATGTGTTTTTAAAATGCCTGCTGGATGGAGAATGTGAAGGTAAAAAGGAGGACATGTACTCCTTTTGCATGACATCTGGTAACCCTAAACATGTATTAAAATATATAAATGGAGATTAAACTGAGTGCTGATGGCACACACTAAATGAAATTGAGACAACCTTCTCTTGTCTAACATCAGCAGGCCCTTGCTGCCACCTTACCAAATAGGTCAAATGAAATCTCGTTTCAAATGCTTCGAGAGTCTGATCCAACTCTCACTAAAACTAATGGAAAGACACCTACTGACTTCAACTGGATATGGATCAGGCTCTTAATAAACAGATTTGCTTAAAGTTATTCAGTACAAAGGAAATGATGAAAACACAGGTGTCCACAATTTATACCACTTTTTTGAAAATATGTCTAGGTTCTATTTTTACTTATCCTGGTGCAAATTTGGAGGATCTCCAGGTTGACTTCAGTTAGGGTCATAAGAGATTAACATAAGAAACTTCTAATTTAAAGTGTAGTATCTGTCAAGACAAAGATCACTCTAAATGGGGTGAAACTAACAACATTTTAAAAGTAGGAAGGAACTTAACAAAAAGAAACAGCATAAAATGTTAACAAAACAATACAACTTCAGTATGAGAGCTGAAGTGTCAGTTTCTAATTCCTGTTGCACTAATGCAAATCCAGTGTGCCCTGTTAGATTTCAATTAAACATCACTGTCTGAATAGTGAGTGATACACATTATGAATCTGTTAGTAATCCATGTATGCAACCACTTGATTTCTGTTCTCTCTTATAAGTTTAATTAACATACATATATTTATTACATGAATCAGTGGGACTTAGGCAAAGCGATATCAGTGCTTTTGAAAATGTAACCCATTGGTAGACGTTCTGTGGGACAGGGGCAGAAGAAACGATTTACCTGAAAGAGATACAGTAGGAATTTCATTGATACATTTAAAAAGCAATTCACATAAGATTTTGTAAACTCAAGTGGCAAACTTGTTCTAAAATATTTCAAACTCACCCAGGGAAGCAGTGGATAAATCAAGAGACTTGGAGTTAGGAGACCAGTCTCTGGGTACATCTACATAGCAAACAGAAACCTATAGCAGGAAGCCTCAGACCCCAGATCCTACAGACTTGGGCTCACACTACAGTACTAAAAACAGCTTTGTAGATGTTCCAGAATCCAAGTTCCAGCCTCAGCCACATCCACCTGCTGTTTTTAGTGCCAGAGTATGAGCCCTGAAAGCTCAAGGATGGAAGACCCAAGCCCTGAGAATCATTGCTATGGATTCCATTTACCAAAGAGATTTACCCCCTGGTGGCACTGTCACTGACCTGCAGTTTTGATGCATGCTATGACGCATTGCAGAACAGTCACATACAAACCCTCATTCTGGAAATATTTCTTATTCAGGAAAGAACTTTAAATCCTGCTGCAATCATTAAGACTTACACACATGATCAAGTGCTTCCCTGTCTAGGCCAAAGACAGTATTTGCCCAGAATATGAACAGTTTGTGCAGATGGTCTCTTGATAGATCCTGAGACACAATACACATAACTAGACAAGTCACCTTCTATAACTGCTCTAAAGAGCTCATCTCCAAGGGTTTTCAGAGGGCCCAATTTGGGGAAGAAATTTCCATTCTTAGTTCTCAATGCCCTGCATTACTTTTCAGCCAGGTGCCTACATGCAGCACCTTACTGGAATTTGGCCTTATGTCTTCTTTCAGTGATAAACTACTAAAGCTATTAAAACACGATAAAATCCAGCCAATTAAGGAGCAATCCTGCTACAAGTTAAGGTCTCAGTGCAGCAAATTCTTATGCAGGTTCTTAACTTTTCCTACTGGGTAGTAAACTTGCCTTCAGTGAACTGTCTTGCAAATGCAAATCTAAGTATGTGCATAACTGTTTGCAGGACTTGGGCTTGAGTGAAGAGGAGCTTTAACACTGACTTCAGCAAGAGTAGACCTTAAGGTCCAGGGTCCACAATCCTCAGTGAGGCAAAACTGAGAACTGTCTTTCAATGAGAGCTTTGCTCATTTTGTCTATGTCTACACTAAAAAGTGTGAAGTTGACTTTGTTAAGTCAACTTAGAGCATCTATACTAGACACTCTACAGCAACTACCTGTGAACACACATGCAGCAGGGAGGTCAACCCAGAGCCGGGGCTCAGGAGAACTGCTGCTCAGGGGAAGGGAGCCGCTGGGTCTCCCTAGACAAAGGAGCCCCTGAGAAGCAAGCCATGGCTCTCTAAGTGCCATGGCTCCCTTTTGCCAGGAAGAAGGGAGCCATGTGGCAATCCCTAGCCCTGGCTGCAACAGTGAGGTATTCCCTGCCACCCCGGCAGGGGCTCTAGAGACAAGGGATTCCCCTAATGCCCCCAGACTGGGCTCAAGCAATGAAGGATTCCCTCACAGCCCCCGGGGCTCAAGCTGCAAGGGAATCCTCTGCTGCCCAGCCAGCTTTTCCAGGGCCCCCCGGACAAGGAAACCCTGGCAGCTGGCTTCTCTAGAGCTCCCCAGACAGAGAAGCCCTGGTGACTTGCTCCTCTGGGGAGCCCCAGCAGCATCCTTGTCAATGGGAGCCACTTGGGGCTCCCTTATCCCCAAGCTGCAGCTCCCTTCCCTGAGCCCGGGGCTCTCCCAAGCCCCAGTTCTCTTCTCCCCAGCCCTAAGTCAACTTAAGGAACTAAGTCGATCTAGGGTGTCCACACTGGTTTTACATCACCTTCATAAGGGTGACTTAGACCTTAAGTCACCCTAACGACTGGTAGTTATTAAGTCGACTTAAGGACGCTCTTAAGTCGACTTGATGAAAGCCCAGCGTGGATGTGGGGTAATTTAGGTCAATTTAAGCGTCCTTAAGTAGATCTAAATTGCTAGTGTAGACATACTCTTAGAGACTCCATGAACTTGATCTCAGTTATTAAAATCAATAAATATCCATTTAAGTAACACTAAAATATAGGCCTAAAGAAAAAAAAACCCTGCTGACTAAAATAAATTGCAACTCTCACATATAAACTATGCAGGGGAAAAAAAAGGAAATAAAATTTATTTTTACTTTTTCTAAGTTGCTTTCAAACCTGTTTAGTGGTACTTGAAAATAAAATTTAATCAAAAGTTTTAAAGGTGTTCTTGCTACTATTTCTGTAAATGAAAAGTGCATTAGTTTCCAGGATATAACAATATCTTTTCCAAAAAATGTGGAGCTTTTAAAAAGATTTTCTACATTATTGGTTGGCACTAAGTCTTAACAAAAAGTTTTGGCCCCAGTCCAGCAAAGCATAGCATGTCAGTGGGCTGCTCTGCCACGTGGACACACTTCATATCATACAAAAGGGGCCTAAGTTTGCATCCCACCAAGGTGAAAACATCATTGCAGTGTGTACTTCAGCACCATTGTATGTATGTAAATAAGTGACTAATGTATAAATACTTAGTCAGTCTAGGGGCTGGTCTACACTGTGCGTGGATTTCAGTGGCAATCAAAGGGAGATATATTAAGTATTTGAAATACCTTGCATATGTCCTTTCAACTACCTACCACCTACTCACCACAGGGTCCCCACAGACTGGTTTGATGGAAAATGCCTTCTTGTCAAATCGCTCCTAAATCCATTAGTCTTTAAATGCCACAAGACTCCTTGTTTTTTTCTTTATTGGTTTTTTTTTTTTTTTTTTTTTTTTACTACCTGCCAAGGGATCATAACAAATAGACCTCAGATAACTCTGGATCTGATAGAGTACATCTTTACAGGGTCAATTGATATTACATTGCAAGAAGTGCCACTGACAGTGTAGCCCCACCCCAACTGTGTATAATTTGATTTATACAAAGGTTTATTACAATGCAATTTATAACTGTAAAGTTCTACAGAATATACATATTAAATTACACTATGTATTAATATTAGAAGCCAGTATAATTGTGATAAGTGCTATTGAAACATGATCCTATGACCTAATGGTCAGAGTAGAAAAAAATTTGTTGAATTTTCTTTTTTTGCAAATGATGTCTCCAATCCTGCAAAGAAGTACAGATATGTTTAACACTATACACTAGAAGCAGTACTGATGATGATGGTAGAACTACTCACATTGTGGAGTTCAGTATATGCATAAATCAGTGCAGGATCAGGGACACAATTATCATTTATCAACACAAATTAAGGTATTGCATGAGAATATATGGAGTTGCATCTGATTTCCATCATTTTTAAAGAGATTGCAATTGATTATTTCAGCCTTACTAATTACACAAGTGTATCTTAACTATAAAAGAAATAAGAGATACAACAGGTCTTAATGGCTGTGTCTACACTGCACGCCATTTTTCAAAAAGAGTTTTTTTGAAAAACTTATATCGACAAAAAACTCGAAATAAGTATTTTGAAATAAACTCATTTCGAAAAATGCTATTCTGAGCAAGCAGTCCTCCCAGACTCTCTGTCTCAAAATAAAGCAGCAGGTTTTTTGTTTTTGTTTTTTTTTTGAAAAAGACAGTCCATATTGGACTCTATTTTTCAAAAAAAAAAAAAAAAGAAAGCCAAGGTAAATGATAGCGAGGCTTTAAAAAAAAAAAAGGCCATTGCCACACCCAGCAATGGCTTTTTTCAAAAAAAGCTATTCTAAAAAAAGCCCTTTTTCTGACAGGCGACCAGGTTTAACTGGGCCAAAAAAGCACTCCAGTATTTCAAAATACTGGAGCATTTTTTGTCTCAAAAAGGCTTTTTCAAAAAAAGCCCTTTTTTGAAAAAAAAGCTGACTTCTACTTTTTTGAAAAAGCGCTCCAGTGTTTTGAGACACCAAAGCGTTTTTTTGCTTTTTTTTTTTCCAAAAAAGCAAAAAGTGCTCCCCAGATACAGAAGAGGTTTCTTGGCATAAGGCTCCTTATCCTGAAAAACCTTTGCAGTGTAGATGTGCCCAATAAGTGTAACTGCTAGACCTTCAACTCTTTATTTGGGTGTCAGTTCACCTTATTCTTTACCAAGCAAACCCAAAATACAGACTAAATGGTAAACTTTGGATTTTCTTGTGAAATATAACATTTGCAAAATATTAAGGCATAATTTATTTTAGAACATCTGTTTAGGCCTAGAGAGGTAGTTACTGTGACACACTATGCAAAATGCCTACCTCCATAGAAGTGGTAAAACAAAAGTACTTAAGATTTAGATTAGTACAGCATAAGGTTAAGCATCTTATTGCATTGGATCACTGTAATAAATGTATTACCACAAAATTTTACAGCCTGTGATATTTCTAATCATGACAAGTTAAGGTGTTTTGGGGGAGTTGTCAGTGAGGAGGAAAGGGAATGTTTTTATTGATTTCTCTAATTGGAACCAACTGATCTTTTTCCTGTGTATTGATTTTTTTTTTAAATCCTAGCCGTTAACATAGATTCTAATGTATCATAACACTTCAGACCTTAATCACAGAGTGGATTTTTTGCTTGTAGCTTTTGTTTGAGTTTTAATTATGAAGACCTTCGGTCTCCAACCCTGAGCTGGGTTTTTAATTGCTAGTATTTATATCATGCAGACTTCAAAAGAAATAAAAGATGTTTATAATAGAGAGCACAAAGGAGAGCTTTGAAATGTCTACAGCCATACAAAATGGCATAATTAAAAACCTATGGGTGCTTCTGTGATGTAAGACATATATGTGTGTGTGTATACATAAAGCCTTACACTTATTATACACTTACTGTTTGCAATTAAAAAAGGAACTTTCACAGTCATCATTAAGAAATAATTACTGTAAATCCAGAATAAACTATACAGTTGGGTAACATGATAGAATCAGAAGCTTTATTTTACAAAAAATGATCTTCTTTACTTTGTGTCATGTAACCTGAGTCACTGAAAATGTGTCTATGCTTCTATATTTCACCATTGTTTTATCAACTGAACTAAAAGAGAAAGGAGAGTTAACAATTATACTACCTTTTACTGAAAAAGAATCTAACCTTTTATATTTGTAACCACAAAGTACTCATAATGTTCACAAACTCATTCTATAAATGTTTCATTGACCATCAAAAATGCAAACTGTTGCATGTCATTGATCTCTGAAACTAGCTAATATAAACAGTAAATGTAGCTTTTTCTACCTCTTCAGTGAAGAGCACAAGCCACCTACATAATGATGCTCTAACAATATATTCAAATGTATATAAGAAGAAGAAAATGAGTGAAGTGGGACTGTTTTCTTAATACTTAAAGTCTGCATAATGAACAGAGACATCCCCCCTTCTTATCTAACCATTTTTAGATCCTTTTATTTTTGAATGTTATGTGAAACAACAGCTTTGGGATTTATATTTGGGATTCAAAAAAGATCCACTGGTAACTGATTTAATAAATTGCACAGGATATAAAAGGGCTACATGTAAGTGAGAAAAACATAACAGTGCCAACAGGTTTTCAGTACTGGATAAAACTAAGGGCATCAGTCACTGTCCATCCTAAAAACAGAGTATACTTACAAAGCCAGCATGTGACATTTAAGTCACAATGACTATAAATATAGGTAGTTAAGACTTTAAACACCAGCAATGGAAGCCATAGTGCAAACTTGTAACACATTTAACCCAGGAGTCACTCATATATAGAACAATTCTGACCCTTATGCAATAATGTCATTGCTTAAGTAACTTAAAGACTGGCCTTTTATTTGATCTTCAAAGACCCTGTATGCTGAAAAAGACCATTGCAGGCTATTTCAATAGACAACTGCATGATGCATGTAAGACTATTCCAGAGATTTATGTTTGGAACAGAAACAGAAAACTTAAAACAGACGCTTTATAGTGATAAATGATGCTACTCTGCGTAGTTGTGGTTGGTAAAGAAAAACTAGAAACCTAAGCAACAATAAAGCATACATGGGGGGGACTGCTTGCCACCATATATTTCTAAAGTAAGAGTTGAGCTGGAACCCCCTTTGTTTATTCAAAATCTCTGCATATGTAGCTTGGGCTGTTGGGCATGCAGCTGGCACATGCAAATCTGATGTTTTCCCACATGAGCAGATCATTTTGCTCAGCTAATCTGTTTTATGGACCTTTGACAGTCTGTCCTGTGTGTCTTCGTTATAAACCTAGCAAATGAACATGAAGACTTATTTAACCACTGAAATTTGGCTACAAAATATTTTGTCAAATGCTCTTCTGAGCCATATCCATGCACCCCCACCAAAATCAATAGGATTGTTCTGCTGAAACTCAGGAGAGATTCTGCCCCTTTATTAATAACAGAAATTCTAACAAAAAGAAGTGGCTTCACACATCAACTACAGTATACAGGAATGACCAGGAACATGAACAATTTCACTTGCAGGAAATATAAAATGGTTCACTCCGTTACCAAGACAGAATGGTTTGCATTCTGTTAACAAATAGATATCGTTTCTAATCACACATTGATTTAAAAAACACTTTATAATTAATTAAGCGTATAAAATAAAGACGATATATTTTTATTTATTTTGTTTTTATCACACAATTGTTTTTTCTTCCCCTCTTGTCATCCATGTGTTTGACAAACATACACAAAAACAGTTTGCTCAACTTGTAGATATACTCTTGATGCCTTTTGTGTGGACTGGAGCACTGAGCATAACTGAAGCTCCTTCCCACAGCTGACGCCCCTGTGCTCAAAGCCTGGTCTAAGTGTGCAAACACACAGAGAGAGTATGTGTTCACAATATCCTTAACAAGAACATCAACTTCTCTTTAAAGCAAAGATCTCCTCTCAGTAACAGTCAGTGCAAAGAGCTGCTCCTCACTGGACCACACCTCTGTTTCTGATAATTATGATCTGTTTTGCCAAAGACCTAAAACTGTTCTGGGTTTTTTTTTACCCCCTACTGTATCACTTCATGTTGAACTCCCTGTAATATAAAAGAAGGAAGCAGCTGCATGAAAGTCAAAAATATCAACCAGTTAAAATATCCTGACTTAGAATAAATTGCAATCAAGCAATAAGAGATCTGACATCACATACAGGGGGAAATTTTAAAACATGGTTCCTAGTATCTTTAGTATGCAGTAGCAATGACCTGACCTGAAATCCCTTCAGTCCTCAGACAGTTGGGGGTAGGACAATAACAAAAAATGCACCTCATTGTCACAGAAATCTAGACCTCTGGACATAAAAACACCCACAATGAAAAGTATGTTTGGCTGATGACAAGTAGATTTTAAACTCTCTTTAATCTATCTCACTTCCCTTGTTTACTTTTTACTGTCTCATTTTCATGTCTTATTTCATACTACCCTATGCCTAGAAGGTCCTCTTTAGCCGCAATGCACCAGTCCCCATTTCCTTCACTCATTGCCCTCTGAGAACACACTTTTTAAGTCCTACAATTGTTAAACCATATTAATTCATCAATCATTATCCCTCCCAGCTACCTATTTTTTAAAAAAGCTTTAAGTTACCACCGTGGAGACAGTGGAAAAGGTCCTAACTGGGACACAAGAGAGTTGAGCTTTACTACCAGCTCTATCACTGATCAGTTTAGGAGCAAGACACCACCTCTTTCTGTGCCTCAGTTTTCCCATTTGTGTCAATGATACATCCATAGATTTCAAAGAACTACAGAACTGCGCAGCATTATTGTTGAGAATTCTGGATCTCCCACTACAATCTCATTGAACTTCTACCAGTTTCTTTGGGAAAAGGAAGTAAAAGTTTCAAAAGAGATAACAACAAGGATTTAGCTGTGTGACTCCCAATTACCCTAATGGATGTTAACGGACAGTGGCTAGAAACCCTGCAGAAGCAGGGACTACTAAAGAAAAGTCATCTGAGGTCACAACAAGGAGCCCTAAAGAGTTACTTGATATCAGAGCAGGAGCCCTGGGTTCTATTCCTGACTTTGCTGTTGACTCACTGTTTGGTCTTGGACATGTCACATTATCCTGCATTACTCATTAAAACTAAACTTTGCCTTCTCACAGTGGTCTTTTGAGACTTAATTCATGTTTGAGACTTAATTCATTTAGTGACCACTGGAAACAAGACATTGTAAAATGCAATTAATATAGGAGTAAATAAATAACTCATGTCACTCTGCAGAGACCCATCTAACCAGCAAGAGACTTAGCTGTTCACCGGCTTCTGAGAAAGTAACATCTCTCTTACATCATACTATAGTGCATCAGAGGGCCTTGCCACCTGAAGGGCCAGCCCAGTAATCAATTGGCACAGAAGGGAGAACTAAATCTGGTTCCCTAGATTAGGGTCTCTCTATCTTGGAGTATAAATCTCTAAAAAAAACCACTTCTTGTCAACTGCAGGAGTGGTGTTGACTGACTCTAAAGAAGCTGTACCCTTCATTCCTCAGCAGAGAGATCCCTGTGATGCAGAGTCTCAGTGGGAAAAAAAGAATAAACTTTCAATAGGATAGGGGCACATGGCTAAAACTCGCTTCATACTCAAAAGTTTCCTTTTGCTCTTACCTTTGGCTTTGCTAATCTTACAGGATGAAACACATGAAGTAATCTAATCTTCCCTGAGGCAGAAATAAAGACATTAAGGACTTAATTCTCATTTTCATGAAGGCCACTTTATAGCGTTTGGGCAGCACAAAGGGAACCTAAACTGGATAACACTGATATTTACATTTTTATGATGTTCCACAAAAATGTGTAAGCAACCAGTTAAGGTGAGGTCCAAGGCAAAAACTGAGAACTACAAATATGAGGCAGAAAGGATCCTATGGGTATGTGTTCACTAAAGAATTAACTTGGGCAATTGAGACCCAGGTCTGATTTGTCAGAGTTGTCATTCTTTAAAGCCATACCCTGGTTACTGTGTCCTCATTGTTGCCGACACACACGGGTATGTCAGCAGAATTTCTGGGGGCACATCTTATGGTTATTTCTGCTGCAGTAACCTAAGCCTCTCTCTTACTTTTTCCCGATTAACTGCAAACCAATTTATCTAGCTTTCTAAGCCCACGACAGAAAACTGATACTATGAGAATGTATCAGCAATGAAAAAGTTTAACTTGTAGTTTCACTGCAAGGTGGGTGGGTTACCAGCAAAAGTTAAAGTCTAACCTGGGTTTTAGCTTACAGGCCTAGACAACCCAGATATACTGGAATGAAAACACCACCAAACTCAAGTGAGAGTGTTTGTGCCTGGACAGAGGGTCCTGTGTGAGGTCAATATCTCAATAATAGCCTGTGTTAACTTTTCAGTGAAAAACAGAGCATATAAGAAGACAAACTTCAAATGCCCCAACAGAAAACTGAAAGACACTTGAGAGTACATCACAAGACTTTATATGCGAAAAAATAAAATAATAAGGAATATGTTATCCATCACTGTCAGAGATCCTGCCTGTTTTAATTCTGATTCACTAGTGGCATTCAAGGAGTTTTTTTTTTTTTAGCAATTTGAACAGGAGTCTGGTGGCATTTTTAAAGACTAAAAAATTTATTTTTCACATGAGTTTTCATGGGAGAGAATTCCACTTCATCAGATGCTTCTCTGCCACGAAAGCTCAACAGATAGATAAATTTGTTAGTCTTTAACAGTGCCACCAGATTACTTGTTTGTTTTGCTGGACTAGACTAACATGGCTACCCCTTTGATATTTAGACATTTGGACAATCATATTGTACAATTAATGTCCAACATTTTACATGTTATCAGGAGATAACATGGTTTTAAATATATTAGCATTGAGTTACCACTACTTTTCTATCTAGCCAATACACTGCAACAACGTAACCATATGAGAAAAATCCAATAAACGGAAAAATATAAAAACAATGAATAATCTGACAGAACTGCTTATAAATTATTTCTTTGAAAGGTGCAGTCTTCATCTTGTTTCTTTCTACAGTAAATGCAATACATTTCAGGGGATTTTCCTGGTGGGAATGTAAACTCACAGCATCAGTTGTCTTCAGACAGCCTTTTGTTTTGTTTTAACACTAGTGAGGACATCACTAATATGTCAAACAAATCCTTGTTCCCATGTATTCATAGCTGTCACTTAATAAGACCATAGCAACCAACATAAATCTGCTCAATACATTTCATAAATGGTATAAAATATCTAAGCTCTGTTTCATGGTGGAAAGAAAAGTTTTCTATCCAATTTGCTTTGCAAATAGTAACATCTTGAACTTCCTTCAGATAGGAAACTCATGGCAGAACTGAAGCATGGGGAAAGAAACATCTTTACAGATCGTCTCACTGAGTGTTCTTCAATTTGGTTTTTTTTCTAATTAGCAACAAGTGCCATATTGATTAAATCCCAATTGTCACAAATCTTTTAGGATCTGCTGGAAGTACAGGTTATACACATGGCAAAGCTTCCATCAGTTTCAACAGTGACAGGATTTCATCCAAAGATTCTCTTTCAATTCCAAAGATAATTCAAATGTTTTTTTTTAAAGCAGGTTCAAATTGGACATTTGAAACAAAAGATTAAAATAGTAATCAAAATGTAACACCCCATCACAATCTGTAAAATTCCCACCTACCACCTATAAAAAGACACATTATTTGGTAAGATGTACTGTACCAACTACTCCTACTCCAAATTCTTGTTCTATGGGATGCTCTTCCCTCTGCCGTTTGGTGTTTAGAGACTGAGATATTTAAATTATACAAGAGAGCTAACATAATACATTTAGAATTTGTAAGAAAATTGAAATGAGGAAAATGTTCTTCTTTTTGCTTGTAACTAAGTTCTAAACATAAAAAAGTCTTTGTTTTTCAAACATATCCATCATTCTAAAGAAATAGGTTGAGTTGCTTGTAAAGAGTTCCAAAGAAAAGCTGATGTTAATTGATTAATTTTACATTCATTACATACCTAAAACACTGGACGGAACAGAAGAGAATAGAACACTTCAACCTTTCATTTTTCTGCGCCCATTCTACTAAAGTTCATGGCTGTTTTAAATGTTGATCAATGACTAGTTCATCATTAAATGTACATTTTCTTCTGTTTAGAAACTAAAATATTTTGTCCACATTTAAATATTTAACATATCATACCTTTAATTTCTCCAAGGAGGTCACTTGTGTTTAGTCTTTCCATTTTCTCCTTCCAGTCTTTAGAAAGTAATTTTTCCATGCAAGATGAGTCTATTGAAAAGGAAAATAAACATATAATATAATCTTATTGATTATGATATGCTTCCTTGAGGTCATCAACACTCTCTTTTCTGTCATCTTTTCAAAAGAGAATGAACTTGAAGCCAAAAGATCTTTCCTCTACCACAATATAAACCTATGTAACTCCACAGAAGTTAATGGTATTACTGTAGATTTACAAGGACCTATAGGTGGCAGAATCTGGCCCAAAACATATACGTACTAACTGCCAATCTACATGGATAGAGTACCACTCCATGAACAAATTCTATCTTTTGCATTCGGAAATGATTGCACATTCAAAAACATAGATGAAGATTTACAGGCTGTTTTTGGAAATTTGGCTTATTGTGCTCATCACTAACACTTTTTTTTTTTTTAACTCACATCAGTGCAAAAATTATTCCTATTATGTCTTCATGGAATTCAAAAAAGCATTCTACGTTGCTGATGTTCATAATACCAAAGTTTTTTCAAGCAAGCCAGCCAATGATTAGAAGACTGGCATTTAAGTTCCGAAGTTCACACTGCATCGCAAACTTTGAGCTCAATGCACCAAGCCTTACTTTGGCAAAACTCTCACTGAAGTCAGCGCATTAAAGATGTAACAGAAATTGGGCCTCAACAAGTTCTCCAGGATCAGACCTTACTTTCACTTATAGTTTGATACAGAATATAGCATAATCCTCAATTAAATCAAAAGCTCTTTTCTAACCCCTGAATAGAATTTACTAATGTTAACTTTCCAAAAATAAATTATAAAAAGTGATTTTAAGATAGGGAATGGATAATTCTTATGGTTAGTGTAATGATCTGGAATGTTTCTTCTCCAACAACAATCTTCAAGATATATAAAACAGATATCTGCAGATTTGCAGTGCCCTATTTATAAACACTCAATAAGAGAACTTTATATGCAGCTGAGTATTTCCCTCTTTCCCCCCTCCATTTTTGATGGCAATGGAATCTGCATTAAATTTTGTGGAGTCTAGTCTCAACAGTGTATGTGTTTGACTTCCATTACAATTATAAGGCCTACTTCTAAGATGCACATAGGCCCCAGTTCAGGAAGGTATTTAAACATGCATATAACTTAAATATGTTAGTAACCCCCTGACTTACATAAAACTACTCATACTAAAAATTGACTTCTTGAGAAGTCAGGACGTTAATACTTCATGGGAGTGCTCAGCTCTGTTAGCTTCCACAGAATTCAAAAGAAGATGAGTGAGCTTAGTACTTCATAGACTTTAAGGTCAGAAGGACCATTATGAGCATTTAGTCTGACTTTCTGCACATTGCAAGCCACAGAACCTTACCCACTCATGTAATAGAGCCCTAACCTTTGGTTGAGTTACTGAAATCCTCAAATCATGGTTTAAAGACTTCAGGTTACAGAAAATATACTATTTACACTAGTTTAAACCTGCAACTGACTCATGCTCCATGATGCAGGGAAAGACAAAAATACCCTCCAGGTATCTGCTAATTTGACCAAGGAGGAGATTCCTTGCTGATCACAAATGTGGGAATCAGTTTGACCCTGAGCATGTGAGCAAGACCTACCAACCAGACACCTAGAAGAGAATTCTCCATAGTACCCCAGAGCCTTCCCCATCTAGCATGCCATAAACAGCAATTAGAGTTATTTGTTGCTAGCAGACCTCCCTTCCATCAACCTATCAAACTCAGTCTTGAAGCCAATTAGTTTTTTTTCCCCCATTGGTTTTTCCTTGGTAGGCTATTTCAGAACTTCACTTCTCTGATGGCTAGAAACCTTTGTATAATATCAAGCTTAAACTTGTGCATGGCCAGTTTATATCTATTTCTTCTTGTGTCCACACTGGGACTTAAATAATTCCTCTCCCTCTTGTAAGACAGCAGGGCCAGAGGGAAGCAGAAGAGCCTTAGAAGGAAGATATATAACAGGTGTGGCCAAACAATGGTTTGGGAGCCACATGTGGCTCTTGAATGAAAAACTGTGGCTCCTGGAAGAACATCAGAAAATCAATTTAGGAAAGCAGCCCCAGCCTAGGAGTTCAGGAGGGGGTCGAGATGGTGGGGAGAAGCACGGCATGGTTGGGATTTTAAAAATCTCGTCACTAGCCTGCAGTCATCTACACTGAGCAGCAGCTAGGTTTTTACTGTATACGCCTAAATTTCGTGGCAACCTTAAGTAATTATTAGAATCTGACATTCATGGGATCAATATTTATCCTCTTTTTATGATAAAATTAAAGTGCGCAATGAATTTTAAACTTAGTAATTTTGGAGTAGGTAAAAACATATGTCTATATGCCTCAGTGCAGCTCTCAAAGGTTTAATAATCAACTTGTATGGCTCTTGTGCACCATAAGTTTGGGCACCCCTGATATATAAGCTCCAGAATGATCCAGGCTTTGTTCCCTGAAGACTGAGCAGGGTCTGCTTCAGGTTAATTACAGACACCTGAGCCCATTTAAGGCCCAGATGATAAAAAGACCTTGCTGCAGCCAGAAAGGAGGGTGGTGTGGTGTGGCATGTAAAGTAAAGTAAGGAAAGGAGTATTAGCAGCAGTGCATAAGGAGTATTGGAGAGAAGCAGAACCTAACCACAAGGTAAAAGAGTACAAAGAGGGGGGAACAGCCCTGGAGAGAGAAGCACAGTTGCTGGTAGTGTCAACAGTGTACAGCTGCTACCCAGAGAGCCCCTGGGCTGGGGCTCAGTGTAGAGGAAGGGCCTGAGCCCCTTCCACTTCTTACCACACTGTCTATGGGGGCACCAACTGCCTAGAGACAAGGGCAAACAGGGCTTGCCCTGTTTGCCATAACAGAGCAAAGCACAGGACACACACGAGCAGAGTGGACAGTTTGTCACACCTTCTAGTATTTATCCTTCTGATGGATTTATAGAAAGCAATCATATCTCCTCTCAGCCTTCTTTGGTTAGGCTAAACAAGCCAAGCTCTTTGAGTTTCATCTCATAAGGTAACTTTTCCATTCTTCAGATCATTACAGTAGCCTTTCTCTGACTTCCTCCATTTGAATGCATCTTTCTTAAATATGGGAGACCAGAACTGTACACAGTATTCTACACAAGGTCTCATCAGTGCCTTATATAATGGCAATAAAATATCTCTGTCTCTACTGTAAACATCTCTCCTGATGCATCCTAAGACTACATTAGCCTTTTTCACAGCTGCATCACAGTACTGGCTCATAGTCATCCTGTGATAAACCAATACACCCAGGTCTTTCTCCTCCTGTATTGCTTCAAATTGATACATCCCCAGTGTATAGCAAAATTCTTGGTTAGTCTTTAAATGCATGACTGTGCACCTTGCACTACTAAATTTCACCCCATTTCTACCACTCCAGTTTACAAGGTGTTTCAGATTATCTTTTATGATATTCCAGTCTTCCTCCTCCATATTAGCAGTATCTCCCAATGTTGTGTCATCCACAAATTTTATTAGCAAGGTACCAGTTTTTATGCCATGGTAAACAATAAAAATAAGTTTGGTACTAAAATTGATGCCTGAGAAACTCCACTGGTAACTTTCCTCCAGCATGATAGTTCACCTTTCAGCATGCTCCACTGTCTCCCCTTTAGCCAGGTTCTTATCCACCTTTCTAGTCTCATGTTAATCTTATTTTCTCCAATTAAACATTTTAAAAATGTAAAATTTAATAATTTCCTATGTGGAAGTATATCACATGCCTCTCTTAAATCTAAGCAGGTTAGATCTACTGTATTTCCTTTATCTAAAATATCACTTACCATCTCAAAGAAAATGAGGTTAATCTGACATGATTTAGCTTTTGTAGAACCATATTGTATTTTATCCCAGCTACCATTCAGGTCTTCAACTACTTTCTCTTTCAAAACTTTTTTCTAATTACCTCTCAGTATAAAGCCAACAATCCAAATTTATTAATATAAATTGTTTTAGGTATTGGCAGTGCTTTAGAAACAAATTGTAAGGTGCAAGCTTCTGACAATATTTACACTAGTGCAACTCCACTGACTTAATAGAAACTGCTGAGATGTAAATGAAGGTAGGATTTAGCTCAAGGTCTCTGCCATGAAATACTTGCAAATGAAAGGCCAAATCCTAACTCACATTACCATGCAAGCAATACTCACATGAGTAAGAAGAGCAGGATTTGAACCAGTCTTACCCAGTTGCAATAAAACAGATTGCACTGTGTTCCAACACAAAAGGGATAGTCACAGAGCCGATCAATATTGGAAGGAATCACAAAAGAAATGGGTTTTAAGGAGGGAGTTAAAAGAGGAAAAGGTGTCTGAAATTTTTAAGCTGAAAAAGCATTTCAAACTAACATTCTTCCATATATGAAAAAAATCAGTTTCATCTGAACCAAATCACAACCATCAAAATATCAAGGTTTTAACTGCAAAACATTTAGGACCATGAAAGCCTTCATGGAAAGACAACACAGCTTGTTAAGATTTTTGAAGTAAAATTTCAGTAGGAAAGCCTATTCATTTATTAATTATCTCTTTCCATATAGGAGACCATTTAAAAAGTTGCACATTGTAGCAGACATTCTAAAATACTTGTTATACAATAAAACAAATAATTCAGTTTTAACAACTACAAGCACATACTCCTTTCATGAGTTTTGGCCTGGTAATATAAGTATCAGCAAATAACCATCAATTACCAATAAAATATTATGTCTTTTCTTTGTGTGATGTCATCGGTTTAGAAATACATACCCGTTACTCTCCTGCCGCAATTTCAGGCCTTCATCCATGCAAAAGAAGTCTTTTGATGTTATTTTGATGTTTAATGTAAGTTATAGATGTTAATGACTTTTAACTAGGATGCCTTCTCTCAACTGATACAAAACTACAACAATAAAAGCTTAGGATGCAACAAATAACAATCAAGAGACAAATAAATTCATGATAGCCAAGAAGAAAATTTACTCTTGAAGCCCTTATTTTTGTAAAGTGTATGCATTTATAAAAGCACAGAAGTAAATTTCTCAAGAATTCCATCAAGGATGAAGATGAATAAAAGAAGGATCAGTCTGTGTGTCCCTCTGTCTTAATATAATCATGTAAATAGCTATAGATTTCTTTTTCAATATAAATGATTGAAAAATATTTGCAAAGCAGTATTTCTATAAAACATATTACACTGCACAAGTATTGCATTTCTCTATATTGTATACCAAACAGCTGATGATTATTTGCTATTGTATTTTGTTGTTGGGCAGATTCACAAAGGTTAGGCAAGTATAAAGCATGACTTCTGAAAACTGGGAACATGTATTATAATTATAGATTTTTGTTTGTTTAATTTCTGAAGGTTTTTGGTGGAGTTGGTTTGCATAACTCTTAATTTAAATCATCATAATATGTTCACCTACCTCTTCAGAGGTACCTTAAATTGGACATTCACCTAAAGGGAAGGGGGTAAGAAGCAGCCTACAATGAAAAATGTGCTGCTTTGAGCCCTTGTATAATGTGCTTGCACACATATCCTGAAAAGGATATAGGGTGAAGAAGAGATGTGTTTTTTTCTTTAGCACTGAAAGTCAGTCTCTGTCCACACATACAAAATCTTCAAAGCTGCCCTCCTACAAAGGCAAAATTTCTTCAGTAGTTATGATCCATTCCCAGCCTACTTCATCATAAAAACAAGGCTGAACCAAAACACAGGATGCCAAATATCACTGACTCTGGGGAAGCCTGGAAATGAATCCACAGTGCAAAACTACCTGTCTGGATAGTGAATCAAGGCCCTAGCACAGAATCATCCCAAAGCATGCGGAAACTGGAATGTCACTAAATTTCATAGATGTTCAATTCAGGGCTATTATAAACTAAGCAAGGAAAATGTTAATAAATGGTCCCTTATGGATTCTGAAATTGTGGCGTGGACATACTCTAGTTTATAAACTAAGCATATTATCAACTCTCCCATATCAATAGAGTTACACATGATATAAGTCAGTAGAGAACGGGATTTGACATCACATATTTTCTGTTGTTAAACACCCTAGGAAAACTTTTCTTCCCAGAGCAACAAGAGCAAATGCATTATTTTTAATTAGAGTTTGGATGATCTATCAAAAATTGATTTCTTTTAAACTGTGATGTTTACTGCATAACCTCCACACCTTAATATTCCTTTTAGTAATTTTAATTGTATGAAAAAAAGATTGTCAAGAGATAAACACGCTGAAGAAACAAAAGTAAAGTGAGTTCTAGATATAAGATTAAAAGAATCTCTCCATGAGCACAAAGCATTGATGAAAACAATTAACATTTGTCCACTGGCTAATCAATCAGCTATGGAATGGATGGAATCCAGCACTCTGTTGTGAGACTGGTGATGAAGAATGTGTGCTAACTATCACAGCCAAACTCTGAAGTTCTGACTAAATAAAGCTTTTGTGCCCCCTATCCCCATCCTGCTTTCTACTTTATTTCAGTCGCACAACCTTCAATAGGTGAGCATATCCTGAACGACTACTCTATGACCTTACAATGGCCTGTGTCCATCCACATGGCTTCAGATTGATTTTAATTTATGGAAGTAGCCTCTCATTGCTTTCTTTGAAATACAGATATGAAGAAAGCATTCATGCCATGTGTGTTTTTGTTTTTTATGGTAAAGTCATACATAAAAGAAAGCATAAATGTGAGAGTGCAGCAGCAAAACTTCAAAGCCCTAACTGTCAGACATTATTATTTCAAATCAGCTTTGACTTTTTGAGACTAAATAAAACAGTATAGTATATGGTGGCATATTTACAACACCCATATCAATGATCAACTGAACTGTCTTACTCTTGCTACCTTGCAGTGCCTTGTTATTTTTTTTTTTATAATAAGCTTCTTTCAAAGCATGTTGTAACAATACTGTGAACTGATAATTATTACTGATACGAGCTCTAAAACATGACTTGTTTGCATACAATTCTTTTTGAATACATACATTACATTGTGACAGAAGACAAAAGCACGTTGATTTATTAATAATGATTGCAAATGCACTGTAAATTCATAAACAATGAATGGAAATGTATACAGAAATGAAATTCAATCAAAGGTACATGTGACATATTTTTCTAAGTATGTCTAAAAAACACTAGAACTCAAGGGAGGGTTGGAAAAGCCTGAGGGAAAATATCAGACCATACCGAGCACAAGAGCAAATATTTCAGATGATGAAACTTGGCAAACTTCCCATCAATGTTACAGAAAAAGAGTGCTGTATAATTAAGAATATGACAATTTCCATGCTTATTTTCAGGAGGCATGCTTTATTGTAAGGTTACAGTGCACGTTCATTTCAATGGAATTCCACTGAACGTGAGTATCCATTATATTTTAGCAAAACTCTGGCAATGCCCCAAAATGTGAAACTTTTCCCATCTTCACTGGGATCTTGTGCTTTGTAAGCCATATTTATTCATTTGTTTCTAATTCCACAATAAGAGATGTCAGTATTGCTTGGATCAGGCTAAGTCAAATGAGTTTGAAGGTCTCAGACAAATCAAGGTTACAGGATAGAAACGGTGTATAGGAAATTATCCAGTTAGCACTATGATATGGTTGTTAAAGGAAAAAGATTCCCTCCCCCCCCACCCCCTTAGGAAAGTTAAGGAAGAAGTGAGCTTTTGTGTACAGGGATCTGTTTGTTTTGACTGCAAACTACCTGGAACAATGGGATCCTGGTGCTGACTTTTAGGTGTTAGCACAATAAACATAAAAACTAAGTGGCAAAATTGAAAGATATTTATATTTTATATCCAATATCTAAGCTAGGTGTAAACAACAGTAATAGCAGCTCACTCTGCTCTCAGTCCTTAACTCACTTTGACTATGCCCTAGTCTACACTTGCTGCACTTTTTGGTGGCAGTAGATGGGATATACAAAAGGTACATAAAATAACTTGCATATCTCCAGTCATCTTACTAACTCCCACTTACCTCCCTGTACAAGTTGCACTAAGTCAACCAGAAATGCCATCCAGTCAACTTAGCACTATTCCAGTTATGGGGCCAAAGTTAAAGCATCAAGCCAGAGACTGATTGAGCACACCTACACAGACCACTCATTCAAAACCAGAAGAGTGCCCTGATGGCAGCGAATTTGCTGCCATCAGTATAGACACACCCTTAGTTTATACTTCAACTGCTACAGCAGTACAGCTGCAGCACTGTCGCACTTGGGTGCAGACCCGCACCAGAGAGATTCTCCTTTCACTGCAGTTAATCCATTTTCCCAAGATGCAGTAGCCAGGTCAGCATACGAATTCTTCCATTGACTTAGTGCTGTCTGCACCTGGAGTCAGATTAGCTTAACCACGTCCATCAGGAATGTGACTTGCTCATACACCCAAGGAATACAGCTGGGTCAGTTTTACTGTAGACCTGGCCTATGAACAGCTTCTTTTTCCATGTGACAATAGGATTTTGCTAGTTCCAAGATCATCTACTAAGGATTGACATCAAAACAATGAAAAAAAAACCCAGAAAACAGCCCATTATGTCTCTGAAAAAGGAGGGTTTGCTTTGCTGTTTCACATAAAGAAGAAACACCTAAGTAGAATAAAGCAATTCAGAAACTGCAATGAATTCTTCACTAAAATACAATATTATGTATTACAAAGATTATTCTGAAATTGGTCTAGTTACTGTATATTGAGTGCTACTTACTTTTATACTACATCTAACGTCATTCTAAAAATTTGTTATTCAGACAGTGAAGTACATTTTACTATCTAGTGATCGTTTTTAAATTATGTGTGCAGATTGGTAGTATCTTTGACTAACTGATCCATCTTCAGGTGTACAAGAACAGCTTGATTACACGTCTTTTGTGAATTCTCTGCCCTCCAGATTTCCTTGACATAAAGAACCACTTAGCATAGCTCTATATTATTAAAATCATAGTCTTCATTCTTGGTAATATGTATATTAAAATTAAATGCAAACTCTACCATTTCAGTGTTAAAGGAAAAAGCACCAAGATTAATTTCATTCACTTTGAAAGAAGTAGCTTTTATAACTTGATAACAATTCAACTGAAATGAAGAACTTTATATTTATAGTCATGATCTGATCAATCGAAAATATAATTTAACCATGACTAACACAAACTTAAGTGCTGGATGATGCTGTCTATTCTTTTTTAATGAAAGGATGTAAAGTTTGTGTAATATTACTAAAACAGATTCTTTGATGCCATATTACTTATTTTCTTCTTCCAAATACAAATCATGCTTTTCACTTTCAATAAATCTTAACTAAGAGAATAAAGGAGGATAACAATTTAAAACTAATCAAAAATCAGCCTGAAGGCTCAACACAGAGAGTTACAATGTAGTGTCACTGCCTCCCTTTCATAAATAGCTTAGTTTCAATCTGCTTGTCACTAGTAAGTCAGGTCAAGCAAATCTCATCTCATCCTTTTCCATTTCCATATTTCCATCCTAGAGTAATTAATTTTCATGGTATAACAGAAAATTTAAAAATAAGGCATTTGAGATATTTTGTTAACCTTGCACTGATTTTTTTTCACTAGCATTTCAAGATTTTGTTGATTTACTAATCCTTCAATAGACAATAGAGAATACCGTTACCACCAGCCATGTGTACACAAATAAGATGGTAACCGGAAAGATTATTATTATTTAAGAACTAGAAAAATTACCTCTCTTTATACATACTACAGATGGCTATAATATCATCCTGAGGCTCCATATTTCACCTTGCCACTGATCTGCTGTGTGACCCTGGCCTGGTCACTTCACCTTCCCTGCTTCAACTTTCCTCCCATGCCTTTGTTTGCCTTGACTATTTACACTGGTACCTCTCAAGGTCCTATACAACATCTCACTATGCCTAAATCTAATTATGATTCCTAGCTTGCACAGACATACTCAGGCTAGCTCTGCTTCAGCAAGTGTACTAAAAATAGCTGGGTACTGGGGGTTGCATGGATGGCTGCTAGGGCTAGCTGCCTGAAATACATACTGGCCTGGACCTCCTGGACACTTACAGATACTTCCCATGCCATCTAGGGTTACCAAGTGTCCCATTTTCAAACACAAAGTCCAGTAAAAAAGGGGGCCTGGCAGTTTCAGGTCAGATGTACCGACTGAACACAAAAAGTCATTACCATGGGCAGAGGCAGAAAATGCTAGGTCATCACCCCACACCAGCTCTTGTTCAGTCAGGGCCATCTCCTACCTGCATCTTGTGCCAGCACCTGTCCTAGGTCCAGAATAGAGGGAGCCAAGGAGGGTAGGGAAGAGATAGAGTGGATTGGCAGATGATAAAGGGATAAGGAGCTCAAGCAGAACTGGCATTGGTATGACTATGTGAGCTAGGAATCCCACCTCTCAGCTCAAATGGATATGTAGTTTCAGTGTTTGTAGAGTACTTAATATAATGAGGCCCTGATTTTGGATGGGACCTATTGGTGTTACTGTAATACAAACAACAATAATTCATGTCTCATGTAAACAAATATTTGTAATCTCATTGATAACCTAACACTAGTGAACAAATTCTTAGTAGAAATTCTTGCCTACTAGCAATAATGTAAATTCAGCTGACAACTATCTAAAAACCAGTTTTATTTAGGACAGGGACCAAATTAATCTGCCAACTGGTACACATTTTTTCATGGTGACAAGATTTCCAAAAAATGATAAAATCAGAACTGACACAAGACGGATGAAATAATGTCTTTTATTGGGCCAACTCATTGGTGAGAGAGCAAGAGTGAGAAGCTTTCAAGCTTCAAAGAGCTCTTCTTCAGGACTGGCAGAGAAGAGACTGTGTACCTCTAAAACTTGTTCCTTCCTTCAACAGAAGTTGGTTCAATAAAAGATACTAACTCACCCATCTTGTCTCTCTCATATCCTGGGATATGGCTACAAACTACACAGCAAACAAGATTAGAACTGTAAGAGCTTGGAGTACTCACTTAAATTTAATTAAAGCTCTCCAAGCTCACTAAATATAATTAGGTATTAAAATATGCTGTTTTTACCCTGAACTCTCACACAGTCCCTGACTGGTTTAGCTCTGACATGAAACTATGTATTTTCCAAATACAGACACTGGTTTACACATACTTGTACTTTCCAAACTTGCTTTCTAAAATGAATCTAATGGGGGGGGGGGCAGCAAGCTTGCAGAATGTACCAACCCAGCCTAGAATGGCTATTTTCAATAAAGTTCAAATCTCCAGTGAACAGCTTGATGCAAAACACCATATACAAAGCAAACTGTACACTGCTTGTATTAATACCCACCTCCACCTAAAGAATAGCCTAAGATAAGGTCTGACCTTTATTTTTCTGTTTATTTATTAAGAAGCAAAGCCTTTAACCCTGCAAATGTTTTTGTTCTCCTAAAATAACTCATACAATGCTATATTCCACACTATTTTTAGAAAAGCAACCAGAGAAAGCATGCTTTTCCCATACAGCAGGGCACTGATATAAACATCAACACAGATGCTCTGTGAGAGAAAGCTGGACTTCTCAAGCACTTGATCATTAAGGAATGCACCAACTGTTTTAGATAATCTCGTGCCAGTTCCAGTTCTGCTCCACACTCCCCTCTGGGAGTGGACAATCTTGCCCTGCGCCTAATTTTTCATTTTACTCACTCCTCCATCCTTTCTCCCTTCTTTTCCTTTTTCCAGAACAGAGAGAAAAATATATTGTGTGCCAAGCAATGCAAGACCAGAATCACTTCCCCAAACAGAGCAAAACTTTCAGACAATTACCCTCCCCTCTTCTTTCAGATAAATTACTAAGTATAAAATGCAATCTGTTTCCTTTGTTTACTCAATATGAACAATTTGTAAATGACTCAAGGATAAAATTCAGAAAATGTTGTGCTAAATTAGAACCATTATAAACATGCTAATGACTGCTCAACTAAAACATGCTGGATCAGGGTGAAGAAATATATTTAGTTCCTGTAAAATTCAGTTGTATTGCCTCAGAAGTATTTGGTCATTAAATTGTATATGATTACTCCAGGAAAATGTTAATTCCATGAACAGTGCACTAGATGATACACTCTGTATGTCAAAAGGAGCTTTCTGAAATGTCAGTACAAGTACTTAGATGCAATGTTTTGGCACATTAGTAGAAGAAAACTATATTTTAAGCTTGTCAAAATTACATATACATTTCATTCTTCTACTTTAAGTTTCCCTTTCATTATGGGGTGTACTTTTCTTTTAGATAGGCTTTATTCACTGAAATTTGAATTACCACATTATTTGCATTACAATGATGGCACACAGTACCTTTTGTGTAATCACCTTTTCCCCATGTGCACATACTCTCATTTACTTCCCAAAGGAACATCTAATGTTGGTAAAAGACTGTCTAAGACTTTGTACAATGGCAATCAAAGATACTTAGGAAAAGAGAGTACAATTTACTTGCAATTCTTGTGCAAATAGTTACATAAACTGACACTGAAGGAGTATTATGTGCCTATTTTGCTCTTTCCTACCAATTCATTATTTTCCTAGAGTAAATCAATCAATAGGATTTGCAGCGCTTTTTTTTTTCCTCCTTCTTTTCAGGAGGGGACAACTCTTTTGCTAGTGGATGGGTAACTAAGGATTCAAGTGTGGATAAAACTTCAGGTCTTCTTTCATTTCCTTGACTCTAAACCCCTTCCTTTCAGACCCTAGTTATAACACTAATGTGTTTCTCAAACTAGAAGGGCAGAATATACTAAGGCAATTTTTCTACTGATGTAAATTGGAACAGCTCCAGTGAAATTAATGGAGCTTCACCAATTAACAGCAGAAGAGAATCTGACTTACTGTCTCCTCCAGCACTAGCAATAACGCCTTCCCATGAACTAGAATGATGAAGAGCACAGATATCAGGAAATTAGAAATAACAGACATATTTGGCCATATAGTTCGTCACAATGCCAGTGAAGCATTGTTTGCTTGGGAGTTCGTTTCAGTCTAGCCTTAGATGACACAAGCAACGGGATTTCCACAACTTGCTTTAGCTATTCTGTTTAAATCACAAAAAGGAATCATTGTCAAAACTTCTGCTGATGTTCAGCCTCTCTCAATTTAATTCCATCACTCCTAGTCATATTTTAACTACACTAAACAATTCACTTCCATCTGCAGTGTCTACATTTGAGAAACTTCCAGGTAGTTATGACATATCCCTCCATCCCATTTTCAGCTTAACAAGCTATAGAGATTTAATTGTTAATCTTTCCTTATGAAACAATCCATACCGCACAAGACATACAGAGGTGTAGGGCCTATGTATAACATCTATGCTTCACCAACACAGAGAGAAGTAGCCTCAGAATAGCTCTCTCAGCCTGCACTCTGCCTCATAGACTACTCTGCATTATCAGTGAAAAACACGCTATTAGAGAAATTGGGTCAGATTCTCTGCTCTGTTAAACGTGGTTGAACAGGTCAGTGAAGGATTCCCTCTAAAAGAGGGAATTCCGTGGTGATATAAGACTGGCTTCTACCAGCGTTCCCTCTAAGCTGCATAGCAATGTGGCCGTGCAGCCTCCACTGCTGCCCAGCACAGGGGACACTGCCAGAAGACAGAGTCTTCCGGCTGACTGAGAGCTGCTCCGAGCAGGGAGTTTTTAAAACTCCTGCTTGGAGTAAGCCTTCACTGAGCATGCACAAAGCATCTGTGCATGCTCAATGAGAGCTGCTCTGACTGGAGGAGCGGCTGGTGGCCAGGCCGTGTTGCTCTGGCAGCCAGTTAAGGGGGCAGGGGAGGTGACTGGGGACAGGGCAGGGGCAGCCGATCATGAAAGGGAGTGGAGGATTGGAGGAAAGATGGGGTCTGGCAGGCTGGGGAGGGTATGGGGGTGGGATCAGGCCGACTGGGGCGATGACCAGGCGAGCAGGGAAGGCAGGATCGGGCCAGTGGGGTGGAGAGAAATCGGGCCCACGTGGGAGGTGGAGGGCCGCAGTGAGCAACAGAATTTGCTTAGCTGCCTTAGGCCCTTAGAGGGAACAATGGCTTCTACCATAGGGGTGCACGGCCAGGGAAAAGAGGCATAGTTGGAGTGCCTTTAAACTTGGGTGATCTCCAGTATCAGGAACTGCCCCATAGTCTACTTGCAATTAATATATAGTAGACAGGGACAATGTACTGTCACCCTTAGATTAATTCATAGATTCATAGGTTTTTAATGCCTAAAGGGACCAATATGATCATCTAGTCTGACCTCCTGATGAACAATGCAGGTCACATAAGGTCAGACTAGGAGACTATAAAGCTGTCTTATACCCAGCCTTAGCTCTCTATCCTGAGCTTTCACTAAGTAAAGTTCAGCCAGTACAGACGCTATCCTCAAAATCTTTAGCACTTTTTATGGCGGCATCGTGGAATAATAATAAAACTGTCACATAAAACATGTCATTTTTAGTCAAATATTCTCATAATTTTGATCAGTGTTTTGTTTTACATCAAACAATAATCACCCTACTCCCTCTTCCATTTCTTAAACTTTTTCTATTATTCAATTGAATATAGCATCAGTGGACAATACATGAGCAATAACAGGGTTGAAGAAGTACTCTACCCACAGAGTGCAAACCCACTCCAATACTGCCTTAACCCTGTTCTAGAAAGATCACTCACAGCTTTATTCCTAGCCTTTATACCAATTCAAATAATTACCTTTTCTGTTTCATCTACCTATCAGGATGCTAACTGGTGTTAATTATGTGGTGATACTGTGATGTGGACACTTGCTTATTAAGAACTATACCACTGTAACCAGATCATTTCATTACAATCACCTAAACTGATGCACGTGGCAATGACTGTGGGGGATATATTATGTAGCAATCTAGGACATAAATTCAGTTATCTAGTATAATGTTTATATCCAGATATCAAATTCACTATCTTACTCTCTTTTCAGTAGAAATTCTGTAAAACAAAACCAAAAAGTTATGTGCCTGTTTAGGTAAAGAAGAAAGTAATGGATGTTAAAGATGCGGGAGGGGAATCTAGGTAGCACAACTATGTTCTTCTCACTAGTTCTGGTGAAAACAGAAAAATGGTGATAAGGTCCAGAGGGGTAGCCAGGTTAGCCTGTATAAAGCAAAAACAACAAAGTCCCATGACACCTTAAAGTCTAACAAATTTCTTCAAGCAAATAGTTTGAAAAATGGTGGATTCTACTAAACTAAATAGTGTTCCATGGAAATTCTAATAGTTGGCTACCCTGCCTTATTTTTTTGTAAGTAAAAAACAGAGGATTCAAAGAACCCTATCTATCTAAAATCCACAAGAATCATATTCTACATATTGCCCTGATAATTCACTAGCAAACTGTTCTGTAATTAATAAATTGAAGGATTTTTTTTAAAAGTTCTGCTTAAACTACCTATACCTCAGCTCCTCCATAGAATATCCTGAAATTAAAACATCACAGCAAAAGGAATTTTTCATGAATACAAACCCTTGAGTTTTTTGTATATAAAAATATAACAAAAAACAAAATAATAAGCTCTTGATATGAAAAGACTTCAAATGAGGATGAGATGGAATGCAAACAATAGTTAGAATCTCATCTTTATTTACCATTTCCCAAGGTCTTCATCGCACACATTGTAGTTCCTTACAGGACACTGTAATACTCTGGTAGTTATACAACTCCTGTATAGAGTCAAGTTTTCAGTGAAATTAAGAATAACCAAATCTTTTATTAACTAATACCAGAGGGTGCCTTGCAACAATTTTAATAGAATTTTAAAAGATTTATAGACTTTCCAAACATCAAGCTACTTGCTATGCTTACATACATGTCAGGAATAGCAGGTGCTTTACTATAAATCCATTGAGAAAAGAGTCCAAATTCTCTCTGAACCCTGTACTCCCTGTTCTCAGTTATAAATAGCCCCCTTCTTCTGAAGCTTCCTCAGTGCTAGGGGCATCCAAGCTCTTGAATAAGATGTTGAGGCATGCACTGTAGTGTAGGTTACTAAGAAAAAGTCTACATGTTAATTTTTTGTTTCTTCACTTTGTTCATTTAATCCTGATTCTCATCCCCATATGACTAAACTGATGCACTGATTTTTGGGTACCTAATTACCATGTAAATTAATGAATATTGTATGGCTGGAAACATATACATGGACTTTGAAGAGTGAAGAGATTAATGTTTGTTTATGATATATACATCAAAAAACAAAATGCACTCTAACAAGGACTGAATTTTGGTGGAGGGAACCTTCACAAAATGCCATGCCATTGGAATAAACCCTGAAGCAGAAGACTATTATCAATTATTATTTATAAGATATGAAATACCCAGAGTGGGAAATATTCTAGTTAGAATGTTGAACTATTTAACAAGTTGTGAAAGCATATTATTGTTCTATCACTTCAAGATTTATTTTTCATTGGTAGTGGGGAGGGGGGTTCATTGTTCATTACTGATTTGGTTCCTGCTGCATCCAATAGACTCTAGTCTATAACAGATGTATCAAAATTCCCCGCAAGATCCATGTATTTCTTGTGTAATTCTAAAATATTCTTCTTGACATTTATGGAGTAATTTAATCTGAAATACTACTTCCAGGAGTTGGTAGTGGATCTTGCAAAGCCTTACTGCCTTCAACAGTCCCACTGAACTCTTTCTAAAACCATGTAGTTATAAAATATATTTTATACATATAAACACTATGCATAAAATTTAGCATAGTTATAATAAATGGTAACAAGTATTTTAATATGATACCTTTTTAATACATTAAAGTAAAGAAAAATATACAATGAATACATTATTCCATTATATATTATCAATTTGTTTTACTAAGTAGACTGCTCTGAAACCAAAAAGCACATGGGGTAGATACTCAGTAGGCAAGTTGTCATATTCCCACTGCAGTCAATAGGATACACCCACATTTGTCAAAGAGTAAGCTTTGATCTTGCAGCAGTCTTCTAACAAAATAAAGGGCAACTACCAGGTTCTCGATCTGTCACAGGAATGACAGAATTGCTTAGCAGAGAGTAAAATTTAAGATAATATCTATTTTATCCTAAAACTTCTTAGATGCTTCCCAATGGCTTATACTGCAACAGGATCATCTTCATGTATTTTTTCTTTTTAAGTCATCCTTGGAACACTCTACATTTGCCACATCATCTTTTTCAGCTAATCATTTTTCTAACCTCTGAACCATTTAGCGGGGTTGACTGAAGACCATTCCTCTACTCACAATGTGAGTAACTTTACACATGATGAGTTATTGCACTCACTTAAACTTAAGAAAAGAAGTGCATGAAGTTAAGCATATATGTAAGTCTGTACAATTGGAGGCCACAAGCCAGCTCTACCAACTCAGAGCTATTAATACTTAAAAAAAAAAAAAAAGGCAATTTGCAGGTAAGATGTAACTCATGCCACCCTCAGCATGCCTAGGCAATGGGCATACTGTGACTGCAGCTCATTAACTAAATACAACAGTGACACCTTTTCCCTCGCCACCCCTCACCCCCACCCCTGCCAACTCTTCACCTATTCTCTCTCATGTGATTCAACTATAAGCTCTTTGGAGCAAAGATTGTTATTATACATGTATGTATAGTGCTTAACACAATGAGATCCTAATCTCTGACTGCAGCCTGTAGATACTACTGAAATGTAAAAAATAAATTACGATCAACAGTGTCTTGGTTAATTTCAGTCAAAGGCAATAGTGATTGAAAATTATCACCATTAAGAATTCAGTGACCTACGTTAGAATAAACTATTGGATTTTGCTCACTTCATTTTACACTGGCACCTACATTATAGAAACCACTGTCTCAAATAAAGTCAATCTACCTCCAAGCTGGTGTCCACATCAGAGAGACCAATGTCTAATGGACCATGAGTCTTTATCCATAGAAAAGAGAAAAGAAGGCTTTTACAGCCACAGCATGCTCTGTGGAAAACACAGAACTTCAGCTCCCAGTGCTATCAGTAAACATGAACACAAAATTCATACTCATTTTTTATTTAAGTTCTAAAATTATATTGCCCCGGTTTCCCAGGTTCCAAAGAAGGGACCTTGGCTCTGAGTGTTCCAGAGGAGTAAAAACAATTAAGACCAAAACTTTATTTTTAGAAACAGCAATTTCTTTAATTTAGAACACCTCAGATCCAGATGTACTCATTATTATCTATTTTGAAAGCTTTCCCATTGATAATAAATAATGTATTTACTTCCTTAGTAATATGCAATCCCTAATGGGATTTGTCATCCTGTAAACAATGTTGTAAATCTGACCTTTGATTCAAAAGCAAAAAACTGAAATCTCCCTTCTTCATAGAGATAGCTATTAAACCTGTTCAGCACTTAAGATTAGGTGACATTGCTTACTCACATATTATGGGCCTGATTTACCATTGTCCTGCACCTTGCTGTAATCATTCAAATGAGTTCAAAATTATTTATATGGTTTATTTTTTACACTGATGTAAATGAGTATGTCTACACTGTGGGCTTAAATCAACTTAAGCAAAGCCCTGGCCATATTTGGAGTCTATTAAGGTGACTTAAGGGCTTCCTTAAGCTGACAATGCAATGTGGCCATCTGAGTCAACTTAAGAAGCCATATGTCATAACATGTGCCTGCTTAAGTCGACTTAAGCAAACATTTTATAATTAGGGCACTTTCTTAAGTCGATTTCACCAACTTTGTTAAGTTGGCCTAAGAGAAGTGTGGACTCACTAAGTCAACAAAGTCGATTTAGCTTTTGCAGTGCAAACATAGCCAATGACTCCATGAAATGCAAGCAAATGGAAAATCAGGTCTTAAAAGCATAACAGTCAGCTATTTATCCTGTATTAAGCTATTCTTCTAATTTTCAAACTCTTACCAGAACCGCCATACTGGATTAGACTGTCCATCTAAATCCAGCATTTTGCCCCTGACAAAGACTAGTACTAGCTGTTCAGAGAAAGAGTTCCCGTAGCAAGCACTGTTGAATAACCTGCCCTCAGTCAAAGTTTTCTCCTAACCCAATATTTTAACATTGATTTATGCCCCATAAGGTTGGCTAGGATATATATCCCCTCCAAAGCCCTTGTATGCTTGTTTTTATTTTTATTATTATAGCTCTATAAACTTCCCTCACAGACATGCTGCTCAACAACATAAACAATGAGTCCTGTGACACTCTAGAAGATTAACAAATTTACTTATCATTGTTAAGAATTATGCAAGATGCACCTGAGAGCACAGGGTCCAGGTGCTATTCAACCAGGAAAAACACATAAACCATCAGCAAATAGGCCTTTATCCTCTCTGAAGAAGCGGGGAGAGAGAGACAGGACAGGATAAATTCAGAGCAGCTGGCACAAGCGTCCATTTGGTCTGATGTATTAAGAAGTTTATTTTAACTATGACTTTTTTTCTACAACTCTGCTTTCTGTTCTAAACACACTACCTAAATTCTACATCCACAGACAGTACCTATTGGGACCTATATTGTAATGGTTATAACAGCTGAAGAATAATCAATTAAACTGTTTCCAGCACAACCAGAAATAAATTATTTGGAAATAATAAGCTTTGTGATACAGTTAAACCTCACATTGAAGGCATCTTCATGATGACTAGAGAGCTGAGCTTACTTATTCTTGGTTATATAAACAGATAGCGCCTGAAAATTAAATGATGAACACAGGATGCCAAAGAATAATCATTTGCATACTAAGGAAAACAGCAGTGTACATAGTTGAAAGTCTTAATTTTATCTTTTTACCAGTAATCCAGTGATTGCTGGTTGGAACTCATAATAGAGAACACCACTGGAATCTGTATATCTTAGTGTTAAAAAGATAAAATAAAGCTTATTAATTGTGCTCATTTTTTAGACATTATTCTAAAGAGAGAGTTAAAAGGGGCAAGCTATAAGTCAAATATGCAGTGGCAGGGAAGTAGTAAAGGGAGCAGGAAGGCTCTGTGCATTAAGGAACAGCTACCCACTCCAGCCCTACTAATCATTCATGACTGGCAGGGGCATTTAAAAGACACTTCAATCTGCAAGGGGGAAGTCCTGAAAAGGGAGCAGCTCCTAAAACAGCATATGCAACCCACCCACTAGAACCCCCTGAAGAAGCACAGGAAAATTCCAAGAACTTTGACCCAGGGTATTCTGTCTGCTACCCAAGAACCACAAACCTGGGAATCTGGCCACCCCATCATGTCAAGCACTGGCACTCTCACAGAAGGATTGTCAGGCTAGGTAGACTCTCTTCACAGGCCCTACGCCACAAGTGCTCCTAGCTATCTCTGTGATACCACTGACTTCATGAGAAAACTAAAATTAATTGGTGATCTCCCAGAAAATACCATCCTAGTCATTCTCTACTCCAACATTCCACAAAAAGATGGACTACGAGCCATCAGGGACAGTTTCCCTGATGATGACATGGCATATCTGGCAGCCGAACTCTGTGACTTTGTCCTGACCCACAACTGCTTCAGATTTGGAGACAATCTATACCCTCAAGTCAGTGGTACAGCTGTGGGTACCCACATGACCTCTGAGCATGCCAACATTTTTATGGCTGACTTAGAACGTCGCTTCCTCATATCTCGTCCCCAAGTACCTCTTTTTTACCTACACTATACTGATGACATTTTCATCATGTGGACCCACAGGAAAAAGAGTCCCTTCAAGAATTCAACTGGGATTTCAATAATTTCCATCCCACCAGAAACCTCAGCCTGGATCAGTCCACGTAAGAAATCCCCTTCCTGGACACTATGATAGACAATTTCCACCCTATACCGAAACCATCACTCCCACAAGACATGGGAGGCAGAACAATCCTTGTTTACAGACAGCCCCAATCCATCACTCCCCAGGTTCTCCCAGCCCCTCCATAAAGCCACTTGTGTTCTTCCTTTCTCTCTCCTCTCTTGCCACCCTTGTGCTGTTCCCCACATGGCTGCCCTTGTCCTCTTTTCACACCCCTGCCCTGCTCTGCTTTCCACACTCACTCCTGCCACTGCACACGACTCCTGACCTCCCCTCTTTTGCCACCCCTACTACCCCAAATAGTAGCATTTCCAAAACACTGTGCCATGGCTCATGAATATTCATAAGTAATTTAAGTTAATTTGAATATTCATGAGTTTTTAATGGTGGTGTGCCTCAAAAAATTTGAAGGTCTCAAGGTGTGCCACGGGAAAGAAAAGTTTGGGAACCACTGATTTAGGTAATGGTATAGAGAGTGCCCTTACAAAGTGTGTGAATGATACCAACCTGGCAGGGGTTGCAAGTGCTTTGGAGGACTGGATCACATTCAAAATGATTTGGACAAACTGGTGAAATGGTCTGAGATAAACAGAATGAAATTCAATAAGGGCAAAAGCTAAGTATTCCACTTAGGAAAGAACAATCCATTGCACACATACAAAATAGGCAATGACTGCCTATGAAGGAGTACTGCCGAAAGGGATCTGGGTATCACAGCGGACCACAAGCTAAATATAAGTCAACAGCATAACACTGCTGAGGAAAAAAAAGCAGCCAATATAATTCTGGGAGGTATTAACAGGAATACTGTAAATAAGACATGAGAAGTAATTCTTCTGCTCTACTCTGCACTGGTTAGGTCTCAACTGGAACACTGTGCCCAGTTTTGTGCACCTCATTTCAGGAAGGATGTGGACGAACTGGAGAAAGTCCAGAGTAGAGAAGCAAAAATGATTAAAGGTCTAGAATACTTGACTTATGAGGAAAAACTAAAAGAATTGGGTTTGTTTAGTCTGGAAAAGAGGAGACTGAGAGGGGACATGGTAACAGTTTTCAAGTACCTAAAAGGTTATTACAAGGAGGAGGGAGAAAAATTATTTTCCTTAACCACCTATGATACAACAAGAAACAAAGGGCTTAAATTATAGCAAGGAAGGTTTAGGTTTGACGTTAAGAAGAAACTCCTCCCTGTCAGAATGATTTATCACCAAAATAATATGTTTAGGGAGGCTGTGGAATCTCCAGCATTGTTTGACGTGTTCTTAAAAATTCCCAAACACCTGCCAAGGATAGTGTGACTGGTGTTCAGTTCTGCCATGAATGCAGGGGACTTTACTCAATGAACTCACACAGTCCCTTCCAGTTCTGTGATTCTGCTATCTAGCCTTCAGTGCTTTCATAAAGCTGCTACTCATGTGCCACTGGAGTTAAGTTCCAAAGGGGTAGCTGTGTCAGTCTAGTTCAACAAAACAAGCAAGGAGTCCTGTGGCACTTTTAAAGACTAAAGTAAAGTGTAAAGGAGTAAAGTGATGCCTCTAACTATTCAGCTTTCCCAGAAGAGGGCTTATTTTGTGTTGTTTCAACTTTTACTTCCCCATGTCCACTATAAACAAACTATGCTCATATGGGTGAGGCCCACTACCAAGACTAAGAGACAGTGTCCTGTGCAGGGCTGACCCTATGGTGGTAACTAGATGTGGCAAAGGGCCCCAGTTCAGCCAGGGAATATCCCGGAGAGATTCTTTTTACAGTGGCCCTCCAACATAATACTGAATGGACCCTTCCTTATTTGGAGAAGGCTGGCTGATGTGATATTTTTACAAAGTTTGTCATGTCCAGAAATACATACATATATGATGGCATGGCTTGCAGGTATAGGAAAACAATTTGTGGCTGCATTTAATTCTTATTTACAAGTAATCAACAAACATTTTAGGATGGCTACTGACAAATTCTGCTTTTTGTTTAGAATCATTTCCATTGTCATTTTGTTTTAAAGTTTCGGGAAGTTAGTTATGCTGACTCTACTAGAACAAAACACTGAAACATGTGCATGAGGCTTAAGTGGTTTTCTGTGCTGGGGTTTTAGCGCACAGAAAGAATCCACGTTGCTTTCATAATGCTTTCATGGTAAGTATTTCCTCCAATAATTTTCTCTCAAATCTATTTTCCAAAGTTAGGGCAAAATCCTGCCCTAACTCACAAACGGTGTGCTACCAAAAGCTGATCAAGGTGAATGGGACTACACACCTGGGTAAGCATTCCTTGTGATGAGTGTGAGGCTAGCCAGAGATAGAACAGAGAGGGGTAAAATGGAAGAAGCCATCCGACACAGTACTCCCCCTCTGCACCAATAAAATAATGTTTGCCCTCTCTAGAGCCTAATGTTAAAGGCAGCAGGGATATAGGGTGCTTCAAGCTTAGAAGCATGGAGTGTTGGCAGATACATTAGCCAGTCCCTCATTTTACTACTCAAGGGAGCAAATGAAGTGCTTCACAATCTGTGCTGTTTGACTGATTGAGTGGAGATCCTTATAAGAAATGGCCAGAAAATGAAAATCCTTTTCTACAACCAAAAATAACCCCATATTTTTAAAAAGTTTGCATCATGAGCTAGGATTCAGCCTCGCTGCCATGAAGTGTAACTGAGAAGAGACTTCCAGAGGGTCAACCATCATTTCAGTTTTCCTGTCTGAAACTTGAGTTTCTAACCAAACAGAGATTCTCACAGAAAATTTTGATTTTTCCCCCAAAATGCTTTTTTCCTGTTGGAAAATCATTGCCTACACAGTTCTATTCCCTATGTCTCCTTCACCACTAGTGCAGGTCAAGGTTTTGTGTTTATCTTCACAATTTCGCCAGAACACCCTCATGTGATGAATATATTAGAACATCCTCTATCTGGTTTTGAAGACTAATTATAAATTGGAATAAATGGTTATTTGTGGTTTAGACCTTAGAATCATATAAAGTTCAGTCCTCTGTAGAGAGGTCAGTCAAAATCTTCCTGAACAAAAGACAGCAAGGGCCACTGCCTGAATCTGCAAATTTCTGGGTATTTAGGGAGGCTTTGAGGATGCTTTTTGAAACCTTCAAAAGTAAAGCATGAAGACAGTTTTTTGGGTACTTACCCAATGCTATGATATTTTCCCGTCCTTCTTAATAAAAGTTTTTGCTAATTTTCCTTACTACATTGGATTTGCTTTATGTCTTACTGACCACAGGCCGTGGCACTGACAATGCCATGTTGATATAAAATCTTTGTTAAATCTATTTATAAATATTGTATAGGTACAAGCTTCCTCTGGTGTGTGGGTGTAATTCCATTAATACTACAATGAGATACCAGGCCTATTGAAGAGTGAATTACTCTCCTTACAGAAAAGTGGTTTTTTGCCTGATGAATTTCCTTTGATGAACTTGTTGGCTACCGTAGAGTCAAGTGTATGTATTTAAGTATTTTTCAGTGTGTCTGTATATGTCTACGATGATGATGTCAGTTTGACTAAATATGCAGATACAGCATTTCTGAAGCCAAAGTGGTCCAAAGCTAATTTTTCCCACACAAACCTCACGTTGGCCCTTATTTATGAAAACCAGAAAAGTTTGAAAGAGGAATGATTCCAAATTGGTTAGCCCACCAAAAAATAAAAGTGAGGGTACTTTCTTAAGGCTTATTTTATAGAAACCGTATGCATGACTTTCACTTTCTAGAAAGTGGTTTTCTCTTGAACACACATCAGAACCATTCATCATAACATAATTGCAAGTTGTCAGTCAGAGCCGCACCCTTCATGCAGTGGCAGGCTGCCAACACATCTGTCAGAAACACTCATAAGCTTCCGTGTGTTATTGTAATCCCCTACAAAAGGAACAAGCCCGTTCATCCAGTCCATATTTTCCAAATAGAACAATGACTTATGCAACCACCAAGCCTGGGAAAATTATTGTGTTTGTTCTACAAGCAACAAACTTATTGTCAGGTGACCAAAAACTAAAGAACAGATGACCTAAAAATTTATACTTTTCTTAAAGCTACTTTTAAAAATGTATGTACTAAAGCCATACTTGGCCTATACAGCAGTGGTTCCTAATCTGTTTGGATGGAACCCTCTCATGCAACTGATTGGTAAGTATGAACTCTTGTGCCCTGTCTGGGTGCCCCAACTTCCATCACTGTCATCTCTCCTTTTTCACTCCTCCAGCCTTTTCCGTCTCAATTCACCCCCTACTTACCTTATTCATGTGTATGCTTTTCTCTTTATTCTTTTCTGCATCCCTTGAAGGCTATAGGGCACTCAGAGTGAGAAAGTAGCATACATAGGGGTAGCTTCAGGAGGACAGCTCATGTTTTCTTGTAATTGCCAAGTATTTGTGTGTGAGCAGGCACAAACACTTTGGTGAATGAACAAGCATAATGTATTTTAATTTCCTGCTGCCACTGCCCCTCCTGTCTTCCTCATTCCCTCTCTAAAAGAGCATGGCTGCTCCAATGTTTAGAGACAATGACAGATTATGCAGAGGAGTAGTAGCCCAAATGCTCAAAGCTAACCCACGCTGGAGGCAGTGCAGAGTCACACCAACCCAGGAGGAACACCAATAGAAAGTGTGTCTCGGGGAGTGGGTAGGCAAAGCCACCAGAGTTCTTCATCTTTCCTGCCCACTCTTTAGGGATTTGCTCCCAGGAGGTAGGGGGAACCAAGAGCAAACAGTCGATACACACTTCAGAGTGCAGTGTCTATTATCAGGGGAGTCTTTGTGTGCATACCTGCATACAATACAGTGAGGAAGGGCCATCCCCATCTGGCCCAGAGAGAGAGTATATACACACATGTAAGAAAGAATATATGATGGTTGATCTGGGTCATTAAACTTATGTTCAAGAGTGAGTAGAAGCAGCATTACTCCCCAAGTGACACAGACATGAGTGAATTATCCCATCTTTCCACACAAGTGAAGCTATAAAAGGCATAACACATCAGCCATTCTGTACAGGACATAAGCCAGTTGCTGTTTCTTGTTTGTTCTGTTTTACTCATCCATTCTTTTCAGATTCTGGATTGCTACATGAGAAAACTGAAAATTCTTGGATTATATAAAAATGGAAGGTTGTGAATTCTGTAAAACAAAGAGATAAGTTAAACCATCATCTAAACCATTATAAAAATTAACTTGTGGAATATTGCAGACTATCTGCTATATTTAAATCACATGCTGCATTAAACTGCGTCCCTGCATTAGTAGGAGAAGAAAGAGCAATCTAAGAGTATAAACTCAGAGGTAACTTTTAAAAATGGACTAACTGCCAATTGTCAAGAAAAGGATACGTTTCCTTTCACTGCTGTGTCTCTACTATGTCAAAGATTTCATAAAACCTATTGGGAAACGTGAAAGACAAGATGGGTGAGGTAGTATCATTTATTGGACCAACATCTCTGGATGAAAAAGAAAAGTTCTTTTAACTACAAAGACCTCTTCTTTAGGTCTGGATTTTAATAACCGGGGACCCACATCGCTACAACACAAACAGCTAATGAAAGACAGTAGTCAAACTTATAGCATGAAAGTAGGTTTTAGACTCTATTAGCTGTCATTGAATTTGCAATTATAATACCTCATCCTGCTTCAGCCCTACATTTCTACAATTGTGTGCATCTATATTCTGTCTGCATATATAGTAATGAGTGTGCATGTGTTCACATACATGTACGTATCTCACAAACATACCAAAAGTGGGTGAATGGTGCCTTATTTTTTATCACCGTGTGATGTAAGATTTCACCATTTTCTGTGTTCCAAAGGGGTAGCTACACTAGTCTAGTTCAGCAAAACAAGAAAAGAGTCCTATTGCATTTAAAGACTAACAAATTTATCTATCGCAGGAGCTTTTGTAGGATTGTCTCCACAAAAAAGAGGAAAGCTCATGAGATAAATAAATTTGTTAGTCTTTAAGTGCCACAGGACTCCTTACCATTTTCTATGTAGGATATGTTCAAGAAGTTGATTTGGTTGGATTTTTTTTTCCCATTTATTTTTTAAACTTAGCAAATGATAGTGATTTCTTTAAGGTTTAGGATTAACTGTCAAGAAAGCATTATTATTGCTGTTTTAATTTCTTAGATTACAGTTGGAGGAAGGACAGAATTACATCTCCAGGTTGACCACAGGTTCTCTGTGTGACTTTGAACAAGTATCTTGGGGCTTCATGTTCAGAGATGCCAAGAACGCAGAATCACCCTTAAAGTCATTGGACGATGTGAATGCTTACTGCTTATGAAAAATCAGACTCAACCTCTCCAAGCCTCAGTTTTCACAGATAGTTTAAGTACAAAAACAAAATAATCTCTCTCAATAAAATTACATTGAGGAATTTTTTTTACACCTTTTAAAACAAATTTGAGCAATACAAACAAGTGTTTACTTTTCATTTTCATGTTATATTCACTCATCACTCATTTTTTTATATGAACAAGTCAGTTATAACCTGGCTATAATTAACCTGAATATAATGAATTTAGTTTTTGTGTGTCATGAAATGACAATAGATAATGTCATAAATTGTATTAATCAACATTATAGTTAAATGAAGGCTTTATATACAAACACAACATATGGTTACAAGTACATACACATGCTATTGACTGCACAGCAAATATCCATACTGAATTTCAGGTAGCAGATGGCTTGAATAGGATACTTGTAAGAAAAAGGCAATTTCAGTTATCTATGAATAGTTCATAAAACAGGAAAATTTGGCAATCTGCATTTTTTAAAAATTTGACTTGATAAATATTACCATGTAACAAAAATAGCAATTTAAAAATAATAATGCAAAGTTATTATGCTTATTTCAACAATAATTTCATAGTGAGGGATAAATGATTATGTACAATGGAAAAAACCTGTCCCAAATATTCATGCTTGGAAGGTGGAACAATTAATTGTTCCAAGTACAGCTGATCTAGGTTGTTTCTGAGAAAGGAGCAGAATATCATTTCAGTAATTATTTGGATAAATGACTGAACAAGCAATCTTGCTCACCTCTCTCACATAAGACCCATCCTTTGGCTTCTGTGGAACAGCCCATCATTAAACAATAATTGAAACTGATTTCAATGGGATTACTCAATAAAACTAGCATTTAGTCACAGGTGTAATGTAATAATAGCACTATTCTGGATTGTAGCATGAAATGAGATATATAAAAGATAAGAACAAAAGGGACTACATTTTGAAAACACTTAAGACAATCTTCTGTTGGTGTTAATTTGTCACAGATCCACTGGAACTTTTCTGATTCATAGTAGCTGGAGATCTGACTCTCAAGAAGTGTTTTCCTTCCATTTAAACCTAATAAAATCTCATGTTGGTTGCAACTGTATAGCACAGTAAATCTTCTAGAATAAATAATAACAAAATACCTTGCACTTTAACATAAAACAGCTAATTTGCCTTATTTACAGTGGTATTGCACTACTAGTTCAAAAGAAATATTTAGAAATTTCAGTGGTGATAATGATTACAAGTTACATTAAAATTATAAATGCCTCTGTATATTGTATAAGCTTCCATCTATACTTTGTATATCTGAATAATAGAAACTTCACTATAGACCCAATATTTGTATACAGTTTGCAATGAAACCCAGGATGACCATATTTAGATGCACTTGCACTGTTTTTGAAAAAGCCAGTACATGAGTTAGATTTTAAAAATTTGGTAACTGGACATAACAACGGCATTTGCTCTGTACACAAACATACAAGAAAATTATAGTATCTAAGAAGCAATCTGAACCTCAGAGAACATTTCATCTAGGGAACAAAAAAGCAAGGAGTCCTGTGGCATTTTTAAAGACTAACAAATTTATTTATTGCATGAGCTTTCATGGCAGAAAATCCTGCTTTATCAGATGCTTTGAAGATGGGGAACCTACAGAATGTGAGGAAAATAAATAAAGTGAAGTATAAGTCATAGGCAGGGCTGTCCCTAGGGTAGGGCAAGCAGGGCAGCCACCCAGGGCCCCGCACAGCTGGACCACTGCACCCCCCCATGCCAGGAACCGGGCAAGCCAACCAAAAGGGCAGCCCAGTGCAGCACTGCTGGTCCACCCTCCCCCCCCAACATGCACTGCTCTGGGCTCTGGGACGGAGCAGGGAGGGGACAGGAGGCACCGTGGAGCTGATATCGCTACTCCCCCCACCCCAGCCACACTGCCTCCCACCCTCTTCCCACTGCTCTGGCACAGAGCTGAGAGCAGCGCACACGAAGGGGGAGGGGGGTCCCAGACCAGAAGCACTGCACCAGGCTGCCCTTTTGGCCACTTGCCCTGTCCCTGACATGGCAGGGGGCAGTCCAGGGGTCTGCCCCCTCCCCTGGGCTGGCCAGCCCCACGCCCACTGCTAAGGGGAGCCACAGAGGGCAATTTGCCCGGGGCCCTGCACCTTCCTAGGGACAGCCCTGGTCACAGGATCAGGTGAAGTTCCCCACCTTCCAAGCATCTGACAAAGCAGGATTTTCTTTCATGAAAGTTCACGCAATAAATAAATGTGTTAGTCTCTAAAAGTGCCACAGGACTCCTTGCTTGTTCTGCTGAGCTGAACTAAGACAGCTCCTCCTTTGGAATTTAATCTAGAAGCTTCTTTAGTCCACATCACCCTCCTCCCCTTTTCATTCATTAAATCCACCAGAAATATATTTTGCATCACAAAGCCCACAAAGTTGGTACCAAGAAAAATCAGTTACAAACAAGACTTCAAAAGCTCAGTGAAATTACAGCACAAACATAGGCAGAATGAAGAGTATTTTTCTCTTATTCTTCTCCATTTACAGATTTTACTTAGCACACTTGCTAATATTATCAAGCAGAAAGTTTCCAAAAATCGAAACAGATATTTATAGAGTTTATTGTAAGTTGTGACTCAAAAAAAGCATTTAATAAGGAAAAATGGCTTAAGTCATCTTGAAAGATGAACATTTTTCTTTTTCTGTGTTTATGAAAAAAAAAGAATCCATTCAATGGTAAAATGGGAGGTTGTTAGATAGATGTTATCCATACCACCTATAATTTGGTATACAGATCACAATTAATGCAAATGTTGCAGAAACATCAAAAATGTCCTGAAAAACAGAGTTAGCACATCCAAGAAAATGACTAGACATGTGCCTCATAATGTGTTCACTGAAACTGTATATGGCAGTTTCTTGTCCAATTGGCTGGAAGCTATCAGGCCATTTGTCTCTTGTAAGGGTTTGCTATATGCAAGCTGTAGCAGCAGGGAAGGAAGAAGAAAGTTTACACAGAGGGAGCAGACAAGAGCAGGAAGAAGCTGGTTGAGATGAAGAACACAAGAGAGCATTGCCCTACAAGCTGACCAGAATAGGGTCAGGGAGTGTTTATGCAACCCCACAGAAACCCTCTTTTTCCTGGACTGAGTTGTCAGCATATACTGACCCATGAAATCTGAAAAAGAACGAGTTCCCTCATGATCCACTCTGGGCATTATGCTACCTGCTTCTTTTTTCCTAGGGACCAGGAAGGAATTTTTCCCACATCATCAGACTCTTTGACACAGGGTATGTTCCTTCACCTTTCCCACAGCAAGTCTGGGACCCGATGGGGTGGGACAAGGATGTTGAATGTTATAATGCAACACAGTGTTCAGAACTTATGCCATATGTCCAGTGCACACACTTGGTATGGAAGAGATAGAGATATTGGATAAAAATGGATTAGAAAAGGGATTTTAAAGGAAAGCAACTTTTAAAAGAGAAGAGGGGCTAAGGCTCCCACTCAAATTTTCAAAAATGCCCACTGATTTTGGGTTCTTGGTTTGAAGCAACCTACACATTGTTTTCAGAAACAAAGAGAGTCTTGTGGCACCTTATAGACTAACAGATTTCTTTGGGCATAAGCTTTTGTGGGCTGCATCTGACCAAGTAGGTTGAAGCCCATAAAAGCTTGTGCCCAAAGAAATCTGTTAGTCTATATGGTGCCACAGGACTCACACTGTTTTTGCTGTATATAGACTAACACAGCTACCCCTCTGGAAATTATTTTCAGAGTTGCTGAGCAGCCAGAGCTTCCAGTGACTTCAGCTGAAGTCATGAATATTGAGCACATCTGAGAATCAATGTATTTCAAGCAATGCACTTAAAGACCGTTAACACTTTTGAAAATTTCAGCCAGAAGGTCTCCTTAGCATGCATACATATTTGAAAACTAAGTTCACTTAGAGAGAGCTATAATAGCACAGTACACATAGTACTGAATAAACATCACCTCCCACAGAAAATTCAATGGAAAGCTAAAATTAACTTAGAGAGCGCCACACAGTGAACATGTTACCTAATCTTCTCAGACAAAGAGGTTTATGGGCCTCCAGCCCCACAGATGTCCCAAAATCTTCAGGAAAACCCCAGCAAATTCAAGGATTCTAAGATCAGCCAGTCCCTCCACACTGCTCACCTAAATCTCTCTCCTCCTGACAGGGCAGATCACATAAGTGCTATCTTCTTCTGGATTTCCACTAAGGTTTGCCCTTTACCTCCCTTTTCTGGAATTTAAAGTAACAGAGCAGGAGTTGAGCCTGCAGTGAGTACCTTTCATAGGAAATTCCTGTGGAGATTTAGTTTAAGATTCCAAAAGGCAACAGTAGGACAGTGATTACCCCCTTAGATGTAACTACTTGTTCCTAAATCAACAGAGTGCTGCCTTCACAGTGGTTGCACACAAAGGAATCTGCAAGCTTAGGTTAATGTCACATTTTTTCTCCTGCCCTCCCTCTGACAGTTTTATAAGAGCTGGAGTAAAATTGCTACTATTTTCATCCCCACTATGCCATATAGGAGATGGCCTTGCTCTGTAAATGAAACACCGGGAGATCCTGTGTAATTTTTTTTTTCTTAGACTCCAGAGAGGAACACTTATTGAAACATCAGGTTTTTTACTTAATTCTAAAGTTAGATAAAAACGGACATGAGTGGGTACCAACTCATGGTTACAGAACCAGTAAATCAGTATAGTTAATGCCAATGAACACTAAAGAAATGATCTGTTTTACTAATGACATAAAAAAAACCTCTCATTGTCTTGGTAGAAGCCAAATGTTTATTGGTTGAACCAAGAAACATTAATATGCTATTGCATAAGAAATGATTTATGTTCTGCTAAAATCTATGAGATTAGTTTTAGTCTAAGAAGTCATCTGTAACAATTTCTGTGCAAGATCTAACAAATGTTACTGCTCAGCCCATAACAATGTCCAACCTTTTCTTGGTCTAAGAAATCTTCCTAATTTCAAAAATAATTAGAATATGTGAGGTATATTTGAAATTTCATATACCTAATTTCATTATGTTGTGTATGTTCTTTAAAATTTTACAATCAATAATTGATCCACCAGCTTGAACATATATACAGCTAAGTATTTTCTGTTTGAAAGATTAGTGGCTGATATAGTGAAATATAAGTGCTGTATATGCCCATCAAATCAGCACAGGCTACTGCTCTCTTTTGAATCAGAGTCACATCCACATGAACAGAATACATGTTTTTAGAACTTCAAGGGCAGAAAGGAATGTTTTACTAAAACTGAATTATTTAACAGCTGGGGAAATAGGCTACACCATCAATCCGTCTGTCTCTCTCCATTTGCCAAAAACCAAATGGACAGCAAAGACTCAAAATGAGGTACATGTCACAGTGAGCCAGATTTTTAAAAGTGCTCAGGAGCTATAACTTGATTTTCAAAAGAGTCCAGCTCTACTTCGGGCACCAGAACGAAGTGGCTAGTATTTTCAAAAGTGCTTAACATTAAGAATAACTGGAAGTATGGGGTGCTGGACACGTCTAAAAACTTGGCTTATTACGGATACCATAAAATGATGTGAGGTTAACTTCTTTAAGATAAGCACTGTTCTTTCCTAGGTACTGTGTTACCTAGGAAAGAATTAACAGGACTGCCTCTATAATACAAGTTTCATGAGTGTGATTTGTGTTCTAAATAAGTTATTGTAGGAAGCCCAATAATTCCTTTTAGAGATTGAGGTAAATATAGGTTTAATAGAAGGGTCAGATAAAATGTACATGACCCTCAGTGGATGACATACACCCACAACTAAAGGAAATAAAGATTAAATGCAGAAATACATGAAGAGGCCATGACATAAAGAAATTAGACAGGATCAAAAAGATATTCAATGAAAATAGATAACATGTTTTTATATGAATTTGAATCATCTGTCCCAGAGGTTCTCAAAATGTGGGATGGGCCTCTCAAGGAAGGCATGGGATCATGTCAAAGGAGGCCTAAACTGGGTGGGGTTTCGGTTTGTTTTTTTCAAGAGCACTGGCTGCGAGCCCCAGGTGGCAGGACTAGTGCAGATGGGCTGTGCACACCTGGGGAACAGAGATAAGGGCTAGCCAGAGCCCCACCACCCTGGGACTGACAGCTGGAGCCCTGCCACCAGGACTCAGGCTCTCCTACCCTCCCCCCACCCCAATCCCTCACCCTGCAGTGGCGGCAGCAGCACAAAAGTAAGGGTGGCAAGGGAGCACTAAGTCTGCTGTTAACAGGGATATTGAGAAATATCACTTGTCTAATTGTCACCCTTACTTCTGTGTTACTGCTAGCATAGTGCTGCCTTCAGAGCTGAGCTCCCAGCCAGCAGCCACAGCTCTCCACTCTGCCTTCAGAACTGGGTGGTGGTATGTATACTTGTGGGAGAAAGGAGCGTAAATGACTACAGACCCAAAGGAAGGGGGTGAGGAGGATGATCAAATAACTTTGAGAATCACTGTTCTATCCCAATGATTTCTGTTTGCATATTTGAGACCGTGAAGGAAATATTCAATAATTTATTTCACTACAATGTTTTGATTCAATAGTCTTAAAACTGCTTTAGCTATCCAAGGTCTTACATGTCATATGTACCTTAATGGAATTGGAAACTAAAATGCCTAAACCCTTCTTTTTAAAAATATTAGTACATATTTTACCTAAATCAAAAGAAAATCAACCATGGATCACAAAGCACTACACTCTGAGGGATCACAAGCCTCAAATCCTACATTCCCAGGTAGTGCTCAGACTGTATCTCAGCTGAACCAGTGGAGAGAAGGGCTAGTGAAGCTTTAGATCACAGAGACCACTGCTCATGAAGCTCCTGATTAGGGGAGACACCCATTCCCGCTGATTGGCTGGGATACACTACTAAGACCAGAAGAAAGCACAGAAGTTACAGATGATTCCCTGGCTGACTACTACTATGGACCCTGCCAACTTGCCTCACTCCTGAGCCTTGCCTTCCTGCTGGCTCCTAATGCTCAACACTGTGTGTTCCCAGTTCCCGCCTCACTCTCAATTCCTGCTTTTCTCCCCCACCTGATGCTGACTTTGGCTTTCACCTACGGTTGGTAATCAGCGTATGCCTCTGTATCTGCCCTAAGGATTCCAGGTCCAGTTAAAGGCTCCTGACTTCAATCATTAGACCTGACCTCCCACAACCCATGTCCTACATGCACACAGAGAGGTAAGCCCCCATTTTATAGATGGAGTAGCTAATACGGTTAACAGATTTTCCCAAAGACCGGCAAAATTAGGATTAGTATCCAATTAGTATCCAGACAACCCCCTCAATCTAAACCAAACAAGAACAAAACCTCTAAGACACACTTGCTTAACCCATAGCATGATCACAAACTATGTGTATCTATAGACTGGGATTTTGACATCCATTTTCCATTCATTTTAACAGGAAATGAGGGTCCAAATTCCTGATGCAGTTCTGCAAATGACAGTAAGTGACCATCTAGGTAGTAAGCACAGTACACTATTATCTAAGGTGCATCTTTATCTCAGAGGTTTATTGAAAATGACAACCTATTGTTTTCCAGCTCCTTCACATGGGGTGTTACGTGAATAAGTTCTTACTTGTGGTTAAGAAAATCATAGTTTTTTTTTATTTGTGTACTAGTGGCAAGGTAGAATCTAAATTGTGTCTTTAGAGCACAGATATAAAATAGAGGACAAAGAAAACATGCAGCAACATAATCATGACTCAGAGATAAAAAGTATATCAACTTTAAATTGGTGAATTGTTCTGAACAAAAATTTTCAGAAATAAGCATGTGTCATTCCACTTTCAATAGAAATACTGGAATTAGTAGAGTGCTAAACTTCTCACCTATTCATTTACTTTCTATCTGCCCATCTTTATGACTAACACCTTAGCATTCAAAGAAGTTCTATACTGAAAATTTTTTAAAAAAACCTGTATAAATGACAGAGTGTTCAACCATGAACACATTGTCTTTTATGAATATTATAATCACAGAATCAATAAGCCTACAAAGAAAAAACAGGACACAAAACGTGTTTTGTCATTTCTGACGAAGTTATAAAAACAACAGACATTCAATATGCCAAGTGTTCTTCAATCCTTCATAATCATAGCCTTATTGAAGTGAGGACAAAAAGGGTCTAATTGCATAGGAGCAATCTCAATGTAATAGGTTATACACCCAGGCACTGCTGCACAATACAACAAAAACAACGTTCCCTGTGTATAGCAGAATGTCATCTCTCATTTTCAGGCAATTACCTTCTTTCTTGTCAACAGTTTTAATAACCTCCATCATCTCTAAAAGACTTTTGCTTCAGTTAAATAATTTTCAGCTTTTTAATATGCAAATGTGCTTGTTCATATGCATGGGTGAAGTGGCGCTGCTACTTGAAATGTGTCAGTACATTGTGGAGCACCTGCACCTCGGGGAAGCTTGATTTAATTGACACCTAATACTATTCATTATTCCACTTAGTGAGCAACTCCTATTAGTCACCTGTAGGTTTTCCTATAAGCAGTGCTTTGGCCACCAATGAAAATATGAATATGTCTATAAATAGAATGGCCATATTTAGAAAAGGGAGTTACTACTGGTAAGCCTAGAACATCTCATTAGGATTCCCCCCCCCCCCCCCCGGACGTTGTTTTTACTCCCCTCAATTTTTTTTGACTATGCATTATGTATGTCAACAGCAGTTCTTATATGACAATTTTTATGCATCAAGTAAGAACAATTCTATTATCTATAATCTTATAAAAATTGAGCATGTTCTTAATTCTCTAAAAAAAGAAATGGAAATAAGGAAGATAAGTAGGTAGTTATTATTAGTTGTGGCCACTGTTGCCCTAAAATGTGATTTAATCTGATGCTCTTTCCTTGTCTTTTATGTGATCTGCCCATAAAAATAAAAGTGCACAGAAATGCAGATTTTCAGGTTCTTATTAACTTATTCTGTAACAAATGTTTACCCATTGCAATTTAGTTTTATATAAGCTAATAGCCCGTTTAACTCAACTGTGAAGAATATGCTACAGAAACCTTTAAATCACCAACTGAAATAAGTGTGCTGAGTATGGGATTTTGTGTCTTTACTAATATGCATATAACAAACATATTTCATAAGTGATTACAATTTAAGTCTCATTGTTCTTTATTATGGTATTAGAATTGAGGCATAGTGCACTGTATGTGCTGACTTGATGGTATTGGGGTTGCCTCTTTACCACATGGTGTATAACCTTATTGTTCAGGGCACATTTCTTTCCAGCATTAATACATTTGTTAGTCCCAGAAGGCTTAAACTACAGATGTTTAACATCCTGCTTATGGACAGATCATCTGGAATGTGGAGTGTGAAAACCATACTACTTATTAGTGTATGTTATGAGTGCAACAGAGATTTAATACTCAGTTCAAACTACATTAGTGAAACCATATCTTATAAAACATATATATATGTCAATTTGTTTCATCTATATTTGTTTCACACACACATACACAAACACATCAATAAAATAGATTAAACAAATTGAATGAAAACATCTTTGATTGAAATATGATTTATCAGACCATGTCACTAATTAATTTTATTTACGTAATAGGGTACGTAACATTAATTACAGCTTTCAAAATATAAACTGCAATCTTTTCTTATGAACATTGATTTACTAGTACCGTGGAAAAATCGGGGCTCTTTTAAGGGCTTATTTACAATGTACTGAAAGTGATCATAAATCAAGCTAAAATCTAGGATTCAAAGAAGACTAAGTGCATAGGCAGTGAAAAAGATTGAGTAATCCGAACTCACAATCTAATCATTTCTAAAATTAACGGGGAGAACACTGGTCAACTAGACTTTTGTTGGTATCCCCAAAAATGTAATCTCCAAGCTGAAGAATGGCAGCTGGCAGAACAGCTGGTGAATAGGATTAATGTCAGAAGAAAGAAATAAAACTCAACATATGTCCAAGCCTGCGGTGCTGGGACTGAGCATGATTGTACCCCGACGGATACCATGTGTACAGCTGGAAAGTGCCACTGTGCCATGCTTCTGAACCTCACAAGGTCATTTCTGAGAAGTCAAGCTAATATCTAAAAAACAAATTGAACTCTTCCTAGGTAACTATGACTGATTGAGGAAGGAACAGACAAGCTTAATACTGCAGATACTTTGCAGTGTTTTAACTCAGTCTGGCTGGGTTGTTACAATACTAGATCAACCAAAAGACAGATAAGTATTAAAACTAACAGATTGCACTAGTGCAAATATAATTTTAAAACTGTCTAAACCTTTTAATCTCATCTCATTCATATGAGATTAAGTTAGAGCAAATATATTTCAACCTATCATTTAAGGTTCAAACAAGACAGAAAAACCCAGTTCAACAGGACTATAAATATTTTAATTTTGCAATCATGTTTCAATAAGTTTACAAACATATTCCAACATTCAATTGCCATAATTGGTAAAATTTGTTTATGAAAGTCTGCAAAACAAAATGCTTCTCATGCTAGTAACATGCAATATTTATTTTTAATACACAGTTTTTTAAAAAATTCTATTTTTGCATATTTGACCCACTCTTCAGCATGTTTCTTTCATATTATTTTTCATTCAGTACCTTTAACTGTGAGGCTTTTAATTGATCAAGAACAGTTAATTTAAAAAAAAAATCTTAATAGTAAGAAAGGCATTGGTACTTTTAGAAACAATAACCAACTACAAAAATACACAAAGTGTTGTTCTGAACATACATTAAGGCCAGCATTTTCAAATGTGACCAGTGATACTAGATGCCTCACCTTCTTTGAGTGCAAAACATTTAGGTAAGCAAAGATTCTGGCTACATTTGAAAATATTGGCTTCAATCTTTCATTTCCATAAACATAAAAACAAAATATATTTGATGAAAATGCAGAGAATGCTGATGGTGCCAAAACACACCCATCTAAAAACAGTTGCCATGGTGCTGACTGCAACCATCTTTTGGCAATGCATCAGGAAGCATGCAGTGGAATAATATCCAACACATTCTTACCATGTGGGAAAGACACATGCATCTCAAAGGATGCAAGCTTGCAGTGGTGCCTCAGAATGGAACATCCAACTGAGACCCCATCTGCCAGCCGCAAGACAGCAACAGGTAACCAGAAGTCATGTTTTATTATTCCCATTTAATTTACTTCATTAAGGATGACAACCATGTTGGTGGCACTCCTAGATTAGAGCCATGAAAAGGCAGTCAACCACAATGTCGGTTGGCTCATCTTGGAAATAGAGGTTTTTGGCTTGCAGAGATACCGGCTCTCATTGTAATGACTGGAGTCCTCAACAGGAAGAGCCACAAAACTGTTCAGATGAGTCAAATTCTACTCAGCCACACCGATTTAAATCCAAATAAGTTTTACTGACTGCAACTGGCTGGTTTTTAAATCAGTATAACTGTGAGACGAACTCAATGTTTCCTAGTCTCCATACACTCATGATTGATTTAAATAGTATAAACCTGATTGCAATTTTTGAAGCAGAAAAGTATAATAATATATCCCAAGCAAAACGAGGAGTCTGGTTCTTCCCTCCATTGCATGAGTTTTATTCCAGTGCAACCCTGACATTACACTGACATAAACCAGTACAATAGAGTGGAGAACCAGGGCCCAAAATAAATTTTAATGTGCATTTTTCCATCATTGTAACAAAGATTATCTTGTAATTTGTGTTCCATTATTTATTTAAAATTTCAGCATACTCCACCATGAAAGTTCATCTAGAAACAGTCCTTCCTCCTAATATTACATGGTCTGCTCAAACTGTACTAAATGATTAGCTAAGCTACATAATTAAATATACTCTTTCATGTGCCTGTAGTTATGGGGTGAGGGGAAGAAAAGAGGTTGAGTCTACCAACTCAAGATTTGTTTATCATGTAGATCAAATAGACTGTCCATTCTTCTTCTATGAGGAAGACATGGTTTTATACAAAATTCCAATTTACTCCTGCCCATTTTCGAACACCTCGTCAATATATGAAGTGAACAAAAGATCTGAATTGACACTGCTATAAGTTTAACATATTGAGCATTCCTTACTCATGCAAAACTTGCACTGAATCATTTGGAGTTTTTGCCTGGGTAAAAACTGTTGTTTGGAGTCCTAAGTACCAGAACAGGACAGTATTTTTTTCATGTTTTTAATATCTAGAATTACTTTCATTCTATTTTAACATTGCATTTCTTGATCTCTAAATGGGATTCAGCAGCAGCATCACTTTAGTATTATTGTGTACTGACAAAAATGTTTTTGTTTGTGGCTTATCAAAAATGGAAAGAGAACTACACTGCTTATTAATATCGGCTGAATTGTTTAAGAGGATTTTTAAGATACAAGTTAAAAGAATTCCATAATTTCAATTTCTCCTTTTCATTTAATAGTAGACATTCATTAGGACCCACACACTGTAATAAATTATAATAATTTCAAACAAGAATTAAATTACTAGGTATCTAGTGAAAGAGCCATTTTTTCGTAGGTACCCTGTAATCTAACTGTCAGATTTAAAAACTATTCCCAATCAACTCTTCACAACATTCACATTTATTCATCTATGTTAAATTAATAAAAGGTGTGAATAATACTGACAAAATTGATCATTATTGTTCATGAAGATTTAGAAAATTATAAGGTAATCTAAAATGTAAAGGGAATTGAGGGAAACTGTTAGGTTCTTATAAATAAATTCATTCTATGCTTTTTTCCCCTAAATCAAGAAAGAAACTTCAACAAGACTTATTTAAATTGTCTATAGAAGCTATTTGATAAATTGCACACATTAGAACATAAACCTCTTCTTTTAAGGGTTTTTATTAAAAACCTAATAAAAGTTTACAATGGCTTTACTGCAACATGAGAGTTCACCCAAAATATTGAGAAGTAATGTTGAAATAATAATACCAAATGTTTCAGTACAGATTAAATAAAGTTTAATCCTAGATGGTACACCATGCCCCAGAGGTGACTGTGAGCAAGGTCAGTTTACACTGAAGTTAACAGGACGTCAATAGATCATTGAGGATCTCACCTTAGTAAGGTGATTTTGAAAAACAGAAAGAATATATCCTCTCTTTACACAGAGACACAAAAGTAATGTGAAATTAAACAAATTACACCGCCAGTCTTCTTTCTGCATAGATGTTGTCATCAATTCAGCTATCAAAAGTAACCACTAGATTTTGTTACAACCCTTCACAAAATCCAACACAATCTTCTATGTGCAGGTTATCTTGTCCTTTGTACGTTTGCCATAATTCCTACCATCTTGTTGACCTCCCTCCCCCTAAACTGGGATCCCTGCAGATAAAGTGAAGCATGTCAACATCTGTTCCCATTCACACCAATTTTAATTGACAAAAAGAGCTTTGCTATTTTCAGAACAAGCTCCAGAGCACAATGCCAGATTTAGGGCCTTTAATGGGTTTGCATTTCTGGTGTGTCAGCATTTCATACTCACTATGACTAGATTCAAAGGAAATATACCATGGGAGTCTATGAGATTATGAACACTTTATGGAGGTTTTCCTCAACACAATCCTATTTATTGCTTAACTAAACAAGGGTTTAATGTCATATAATAAGCCATTTTAGCTTCTGCCTTGACGGAAAATTTGTGGTCCCAGGGATACTGATTCAAATGTCATCTTCATTCTATGCAATTTCAGGTGTATTTAATTCCTTACTCAAACATACAGCTTTTTTTTTTTTGTTCCTATTATTTAAGGGTGGATTTTTCAAATGTGCTCAACACTGGCCTAATTCTGCTCCTATCCATGTCTGCCCACATTGACTTTAATGAGAACAGAGATAAGGCAGTGCTGAGCACCTCTGAAAATTCCCCTTACGTCTCTCCTGCTGGGCCATACACCAAATGTTTCAACATCTAGCCACCATTTACTAAAGTTTGTTTAACTGGAGTGCATTTACAAACTCTCCTTATTGCAAAGCAAAGAGCACTGGCCATCCTTACCAAAAACTACTAAAATACAAACATTGTGAATAACATGATTGCTTTTCACTTTCATATATAATCCAGTGTACAGCATTCCAGAAATTATTTTGTAGTATGGTAGTTTTTGATCTGCTTAGAGCTTTGTAGGATATACAATATGAAGAGCAACTTGGAGAAACAATGCACAAGTTGTGCTGTAATCACATAACAGCCTAAGACATGAGCAGCTGAGCAGAAGGAAGATGGGCAGTGGAATGCCATATAGTAATCAGCACTGTTGACTAATCAGAATTTGAGACACTAGAAGGTAATAAGGGTATTATAAAGAATGGCTTATTGAAGGAACAGCTGTTTATGTGTAACTCACTGTTTAAACGAGTTCCACTACATTGCCATGGCATGTTTTGGTGAAAATGTTTCATTCCTTGAAAATGATCATTAGATCAGGAACAGCAAGCACTGAGTGAATGGCAAGTATCTGGATATCAAGATACCAAGTACTAACAGAAGCAGTTATCTGGTGTTTGGAACTGCTAAAAATGGGATAAATTTAGCGAGTCTGTAAGTTACAAAAGAATATTCGTTACTTAGGGAAGGCCTAAATGTCATCTTTGTAGCCTCCACCACTGAGTGTTGTTGCCATGGGCACAGGAGGTAAGGTGGCTATGAAGGGGAAAAAAAAAACCAGGGAAAGTATAAATAAGAACAGCTACTGAGCCATTTTAGGTTATTTAGATTTGCACCACCAGTCAAAAAACCACAAATAAAATCTACTTGATTTACAAAATAAACCTATTTTAATAACCCTAGGCATAATCATAACAAAAAAAACACTGCCATGAGCTCAGCTAACAAAATCTAATTAAATAATGTTAAAAGAGAAAAAATAGAAACAATATTCAAAAGTACAACATTGAAAACAGACAACTCACCATAATTCTCAGACAACAATAATCTTGTTCAAATCTATTTGTCATACAGTTGTTCAATGCTTTTTTGGGGTCCCCCACCCCCCTTCAGGAAACCAATTTTTGGTTTTGCTACCCAAAACATCTATGAACAGTTTGGAGCATGAAGAAGACTGAGTAATACTGCTAGAAATATATCATAATTCAGTATTTAAAATATTCTACTTTGGACAGCAAGGGCTTGGTAATATTTAAGAGCAGTCAGCAAGCAGTGGAAATTCTTGGATATCTTTTGTAACAGTTCACATGTCAAACTGGCAAAGTGCCCACAGTGTACGGCAGAAAAATCTATTTAATGTCTGCCCCACAAGGCGACATGAGGCTTGATTGGCAGAAAGCAGAGAGTGGCTTTTGATCATGTGTCCTAACAAGCAGTTCCAGCTCCTGTCTCTTCGGCTGAACGGCTCCACATTACCTATTCAAACAGAAGTGACAGGCCACTGCACTAGTCTTTGGCTCTAGTCTCACGCAGTGGGAGCTATGCTGGAGACAGAGCCACTGATTAAATATATCACTTTTTCAAGACAAGCAGGTTGTCTGAATCAAAGCTGGACAGAATAGACTCAGCATTATTAAGAGAGGATATAAAACTGGAGTTGAATGATGTTAGGCCAGTTTGTACAGCCTCAGGGATTCACAGACTGACAAGGGGAATAAGGAACAGCAGAACTCATAGGGCAGGGTCAGAAATTAGCTGTGACACCTTGGCCACTTTCCCAACACTTCAGGGCCACTGTTTTTCAAATCCTATAGTCTCTTTTTGCCTTTTTAAAAAGTCAAGTTAGTAGAAAAACACACATATAAAAGCCTGCATCATTGTAGACTACATACTGCAGTCTTAACAGAAATAAAATCCTGCAGCCATTCTGCATTTTATATATATATATATATATATATATATATATATTCAATATGTTTTATCACTGGTATATCCTGTCTAAAATTGCTAATAAAGGTGAACAAAGACATAGAAAAATAAGGGAATTAGTGAATAGAACCATTTAATATATTGTCTTCTTTTATTCACTAACAAATTTAATTTTATGTCTGAAGTTGCATGTCTAACAATAATCTGTTCTATGATTTGTTATTCAGGCAATGCAATGCAGTAGATAAGATAACCTTATCTAGGAACAAGAGATACGCTAAACATGCTGAAACAAATGTTCCAAGTGAATTATTAATTAACTGGCTAATTAAAGATATATCAAAACCTATTAATAAAGCTGCAACAAACAAATTTACATAGACAGAAACAGAAACAGTTCATAAAGGAAACAGCATCTAACATAAAGGAAGCTTATTCTAACAGGTAACATTCAGTTGTTAGGTTTTTTTAAATATTCCTTCTGTGCAATTCAAAATCCTCCATAAAATATTAAAACAATGGTGCAAACGTATGCAAACTGTGGCAAAATTATTTCTGGGATAATTCAGTTAATAGTCACTCCATGAATGAATTTGGCCCAGTATCTCTGATTTTCACTGGCAAGCTTCTCTGGCACTCTGCCCTTTGTGTTAGTTTTTGTTTCACTGCAAATATTTAATGGCAACCTGCTTGTTACATATTCAAGATAGGAGAGGAAGTGTTAACACCTGTATTAGAATCCTGACACAATTTTAGTATCAGACAAGCAGACATGGGCACATTTAAAGAGCAAAATTCTGCCTTCTTTGGTGCTCACAACAAACGCAACACGGTTGTAAATGGCACCAGAATTTGGCCTAAAGAGTTTATGAGAAATGAATAAGAGTTTCCACCAAAGAGATGACATATGGATGGGCTACTGAGTTTTCAGTTACATTTTGCCACATCAGGGTCTCTACCTTGTAGCATACAGAAATACTACACAACGTGAAAACTTGCTTATGTTTTCAAGATAAAGTGCAAAACAGCATACAAGTCCACTGAAACTGTAAGTGAAGTAAAGTTGATGCCCACAACCCAGAGCATTATACAGGTCACATCAAAACAGTAGATGCCTGAAAAATGTCATCTCATAACAATGCATTACAGCTGCATTTCATAGTACAGCAAATAATTTTGTAAAAACCGACTCATTCTTTTCACTCCAAAGTGTTACTAATAAATACAACAACAAAAAGAAAGAAAATTTTTTATACATAAGGCACTGTGCCCAGAAACTTCTCCCTAAACTACTTCCTAAATAGAACTAAAAATATATTCTGATTAATAAAATACAACAGCATTTAATAAATTCCAAAATGTTATGTTGCAGAACAGGACATCTTGGCACGGCTTTGCATGAATGAGTGTCTGTATTAAGGTGGTGCCGGAGTGGATTAGCAAGGGTGAGGTATGTTAGCAGAACTATCTGGGGATGTTTACACAATATTTGCTTCCATTGGTATATCAACCAGGGCTATTATGCTCTCCTTTTCATGAATTTCTCAACCTTAACTACATTAAAGAAAAGGGCAAAAAGGAGAATTCTGGTGTGCATGTCTATTAACTCACTTAATTTTGGTTATGTTTTGGAGTCCAGGATGCCAATGAGCATATAAGGAAGCTGTCTAAGTGCATGTGAGGATTAAATGAATTCACTGCAACACAAAGCATGTATAGGTGGCATAAAAAAAACTAGCCTCAAAAACTGAATTATGTTTTGTTTCTGATTCCTACTTTGTGTTCACAGTAACAATACAATATGCATTGGGACATGAGAAGACAAAGGTAAATCCAGAACTTGAATTTCACAGATAAGAAGAGCTAATATAGGGTTTGATCCTGCTCCTGCTGAAGTCACTAATCAAACTCCAATTGGCTTTGGTGGAGCTGGATCAGCCCGGAATGCAATGTGAAGGGAAATGCTCAGCAGAGGGACAAACCAGATCCAGGTGTATATGGCAGGTTCAGACCAAGACTCCTGGGAGCCCAGGGCTCCATGCTCTTCTCTCCCCCACTCTCTTACCACAGTGACACCCAGGCTGGGGGTGGGGCAGCCCCAGTAGAGATCAGGGGAGGGTCTGGGGCCCACAGTTAAGCCTGCTGCTGGGGGGCCAAGGCCTTCAGGCAACCAGCTGCAGCACTCCTGCCTCAACCTCGCGCTGGCCTCTCTGTCCCGGTAGGTCCTGGACCTGCCAAAGTAGGCCAACCAGCCCAGGGGTGGGACAGCCATGCCAATAGCTGGTGGTGGCAACCTGCCACTCAGGGCAGCTAGCCGGAGCCTGATTTTGGAAGGGGATCAGGGCCCTCTTGTAGCCTGGGGCTGCAGCCTCTAAAGCCCTTGCCTTAATCTGGCACTGGTATATGGACACAAACTTGTAAAAGTAAATGGAGTTAGGCTTGTTTGTTGCAAGGCTGATATACTTCTCCTCAGAAGAAGACTAGGAAGAAACCAATCTGAATTTTATTACACTTAACTAAATTGTTCCTTGTGACAGAAAGAAATTTAAAATCACATTTCCTTTTGCACTTAAAAGGACACAGACTGTACACATTTTTACACTGATTTCCTTTATATTTTAAGCCTCACAAGAAGAAACAATCTCTAAAAATTTAATAAATATTAAAAATAGATTTTTAAACAAAAGAACAAAAAGAATTAACTGATTTTATCCAGTGCTTGGTGGCTTGTAATAATAAACAAAACTTACATGGATGTTGAAAAGATATGGTTTCCTTACTATAAAATTTGTTTGGGGTTAATTAGTGCAGCTGAGGACTAATCTTAATAATTTTATGTTGTTTACACTGGAGGCACTTTTCCGCAAGCCTGCCAGGCAGCATCGCTCATGAAGGAAGTGGCATCTTGTATATTCAGACTAAAACAGAGAGGTGAGAGCATATGCTCCCTCTGCTAGCTAAGCTGGGCAGCCTGATTGCGTAGCTGCCTTTTTCAGCCTCCTTCTATATTTCATGTAGCAACATTATAAAGTTGTAAAAATTATTTTTAAGTAATGATTACACATCTAAACCAAATACTGTATAGGAAAATAAGGAATACCTCAGCATTTAAAACATGCACAAGACAAAGCACTTTTTACTGCCATCTCTTTAAGAAAAGCACATCTAATTAGCCGTATCTCTAAAGTGCGTACCTAGCACTTTTATTATGTATTATAACATTTTGCTTAGAGCTGACATTTTTATTCTGACAAGTACTGTCTGGAGAGCTCTCAATAAATTATACATTTACCATTTTCAGTAAATAAGCAGTGGACACAAGTCGTTATCCTTACTTACAGCTGCCCCTCACTAATAGTGCTTTTACAGGTAAGGTGACTATTCAGTCTAATGCAAGACTCTCAGTGCTGGAAAGATATTTTCATTCATTACCACGGTCACAAGCACTTAAAGCACTTTTAGGCCCTATTACAAAACAGCAGGAATGGCAGAGCAAATAGAATGAACTAAAACTAAAGTTCATCACCAAAGAAACCTGAGGTTGCTGACCTAAAGAACTTGAAAATTCACTTCCACAAAGATTGACATATATGGTGCTGAAGAAAGAATAGGAATATTTTCTTTAGAGATTTTTATATTAATGTGGATAATTGTAGAAAAGATGGGTTCCAATTTGGCCCATAAAATTAATTTGCTAAATCTAAATATGACTACGCAGCACGTACTTCAGTTTCTATTTTAAAACATGTTCTGATCACAATATTGCTAGCTTTACAGTACATTAGAATCTGCAGTGAAGTTTGAATTTAGTTATCTGCTGCTGAGTCCATACAACTGAAGCAGCTTTGCATATTTTTATAGCTGTTAACTCAATAATGTTCTTAGCCATGGAGCCTGAGTTTCTTTCATCTGTATTCATCTACACTGAATTTGTCTTTCTACTTCTCATAAGGGAAGAGCTTGTTGTTTGGATAGCTCCTCACATGTTCTTATTTGCTCTTATAATGCTTATCATGTAACCTATAGGTCTTTGCTTCAAATATTGCATAGATAGGTAAGTAATAGCCAGGAAAGTGTCAGAAACATAGCTAAGTGTACTGCAATAAATCACTGAGAAATACTATTTTGAGGGGAAAGCTGAGACATTTTATCATAATAATAAAACATGTAAAGTTCTCTCCCTCTAGAGCTGGGAGTTAGGGAAAGGCTGAATAGGATCACCGGCAAAGAAAGAAGGTGGAAGCTGGAGGCACAGGGACTGAGACCATTGTGGGAGAATAACAGAGAAAGAAGCGCTGGGGAGGAGCTGGTTGAATGAGCTCAGGAGGTGCTGCCATTTATGAGATCCAAGTTTGATTCCGGCAGCAAATAGATACAAAAAGATCTGAAGATGTTCAATAGAGCAAGTTTCAACAGATAGGTAGTCTGAACTGTGACAAAGAACCACCACCATCAAAATAGGCAGTGGGTTGTTCAGGTAATGAAATATAGAGGATTTTACTTCCAGGTGCCTGACTGATAGTGACCAAACAGTTTTTTCCTTGACAGATGCTCATGTAAAATGACCTGATGATGTCACTGCAGGTCCTAGCAGTGCCCCATACCACAAAAACCACCTCCACAGTTTTGGCAATATCTGGTACTTTTGTTCGTTGTCTCACAAGAGAGTCCAAGAAGCGACTGGGCATGGAAGCCAAAATTGTTTTGCCTCCAGTGGTAGCCCCTACAGATGAAAGGTAACGCTCACTGGCAATATTATTTATTAATCCATTTGGATAGTTAGGTGGCCCCTCTCTGCATACCATGTCGGGGCATTGTACTGCCCTGTATGCTGTACCAATTTTGTCAACCAAAAAAGCCAGACAGGATGCTTTCCACTAGCTGTAAGCCATAGAGAGATCCTGAAACATGATAAGAAATTACCACTTATTGTACTTTGTATGGATGATGTGGCAAACAACGTGGGAGGAGATCCAGCACTCACAAGTGATAAGGCATTCAGTTACTACCATGGTGATCATCAATACCAAACCCTAGGAAAAACAGGTAGGCCTCCATCTCCTCTTCTTACATATTATCTGACATTATATGCCAGAAATATTTACAAAAATCAGTGAGTTATCTTGAGCATGAAGTGAGTAGCTCTGAAATACTTTAAATACATAAACTTGGCTAACAATCTTTTATACACATCTAGAAATACAAAAGGAGAAAATCTTATGACCAGCTATGGAGGGAGCTTGAAATCACAGAGGTATACTCAGAAAGAAAATTAAGTTCTCGGACATTGACTGAGTTATAAACACCATTCATCAAAAAGATTCCCAGTGTAAACAAAAAACTAATTCCTGATTCAGAAAGCAGAGAGACCAACTACTTCTAACGAAGTACTCATTGAGATAACTGGGTGCTTTCTGCTAGTGTCCCCCAGTTACTTGAATTCAGCCTACTATGAATTGAATTCATAGGACATAGCCATACATTTAAAAAATGGAGATTAATGCAATTTAAAATTCACAAGAAAGAAGCAAGGCTAAGGCTCCCTATAACCACTGTAATTAAGGAACAAAGCAAGCTTCTTTATAAAAGAAGAAAATGCCATAAAAGTGCGTGGCAAAAGCGACTGTCAGAGACCACACAAAGATCTGCGAGTATAAGAAAAGGAATGGAAAGATGCGGAGGAAACCACAGAGGACTAGAAAGAGTCAGTTAAGGAATGCAGAAAGAGGTAAGCAATAGAAGAATACAGAAGGAAAGAGGAAAAGTGTCTCTAACGTTTGTTATGGCTTAGGCAGTGAATTCTCTGACACAGGAACTATTACTCTATGTTTGCACCACACCCAACACAACAGCATCTTCTTCTCAATTGGTCCATGTGCACTACCGGAAAAATCATATATAATAATAATAAAAAGAGGAACATGAAAGGCTTCTACAAATGTAACACCCCAGGCAAAAAAAAATGCTAGAAAGAGAAGAGGCTCATTCAACAGAGGAAAATACAAATCAGCTGTGAATGAATGGATAGAGATTGAGTCACTGAAGTGCTTTATTTGGAAAGAAAGACAGACAGACAGACCATGGCAATACAGCTGTTGATAAAAAGCAGGTGAGACAGTACATACAAATGTTGACTGTGTACATGACCATCTGAGAATCTAAAGGAATTTGCTCACTGAATTGGGATACAATCCCATACCATTTACAATGGAAGCTTTCCCACTGATTTTCATGGTGGGCAAAGGATCTCTCTCTCTCTCTCTCCCTCCCTATATATATACCTATATCGCGGGTGACTGGATAGCATAGTGGTTAAGCGTGCCGTAGTGGTTAATACTGACGCCCTTTGATACGGGAGACCGGGGTTCAAATCCTGGTGGGTACCTGCCTACCTTCCCAGTAGGGGTCCTTGGGCAAAAGACCCCCTAACACCTCACTTGCCTACCTCGACTATGAGAGTGACACGAACTAGGAGAGTCATGCCGGCTCAGACGTCGCCCGGATTAACAAGGTCTGCGCCAGATGTTGGGGAACCAGGACAATCTGACAATAAGTGGGCTACTGGAACAAACCATGTATGGATGAGACAAGAGAACATGGAATTGATGGAATGCTACTACAACAGCAGACCTCATGAGAGGGGATATATGAAATGGATGAGGGAACTATGGATGGACAAAAGACCTACATCCACACTAACTGAGAAACAGCTAGTTACCCAACGCTTCAACATAGTAAAGAAGCAGCTGCTCTCACAACTGGAGATAGACCAACTGCACATTACCTCCCGAACTCAAGAAGAAGCCCCAGAAGAACAACTCGTGCAGCCAACCCCTGAAGCTGGAACTTCACTACCACCCCCTCCATTACAGAATACAGCAGCTGATATGAGGCATAAGATCATGGATAAACTAGCTACAGTCAACCCTCAAGACTGATTACCAAGGCTCATTGGAGAAGTACCATCAGCTAGTATGCTAGAAGATGCCAATAGAGCCCTAAGGACAATTCCTACTACCACCATCACTGAAACCAATGAACTGGTATACGCTACAGCCTCTAATCCTGGAGATGCTTGGCTACACAATCAAAAAGAACAGCAGTACATACCCCCCCCAGAAAATGAGGTTGGAGGATAAGATCAAGGCAACCCAGAGAGAAGTTAGCCGGCTGGTGGAACTACAGAAGGGTGTAGAGATTAAGGATAAGACTCGGCTACTGAAAAAATACAAGGGCCTGACTCCATCTGAAGCCCTAGAGACTGCTAAGCAAAGGCTCACAGCACTGGCCACCAGGCTAAGGAGGTACACTAGAGAAGCAGAGGCCAAAAAGATAAATGCCCTGTTCTCCAAAGAACCATCCAAGGTGTACTCCCAACTGCAGTGCAACAACACAATAACATCAGAGCCACCAACAGCAGAAACTGAACAGTACTGGAAGAACATCTGGGATAAAGAGAAGACTCATAACACCAGTGCAAAGTGGCTTCAGGACCTGAGAACAGACCACAGCAATCTCCAAGAACAGGAACCAGTCACCATCACAATAGCCGACATCCAACAGCGGGTCAAGAACATGAAGAGCTGGACAGCACCTGGCCCGGACATGATCCACACCTACTGGCTAAAGAAACTAACAGCAGTGCATGAACGCCTAGCAGCACAGATGAACCAGCTGCTAGCAGTAGGCTCCCACCCAGACTGGCAAACACAAGGAAGGACAGTGCTGATCATGAAAGACCCCCACAAGGGAACAGCACCATCCAACTACCGGCCAATAACCTGCCTCCCCACAACATGGAAAGTCCTATCAGGCATCATAGCCGCCAAGCTACAGGACCACGTGGGCCAGTACCTGAGCACAGCTCAGAAGGGCATTGGGAACACCACCAGAGGCTCAAAACACCAGCTGCTCATAGATAGAGCAGTCGCCCAAGACTCAAGGTCTAGACAGACCAATCTGAGCACAGCCTGGATTGGCTACACAAAAGCCTATGACTCAATGCTGCACACATGGATCTGTGAATGTCTGGCGCTATACAAAGTCAACAGGACACTAAGGACCTTCCTCAAGAACTCAATGGGACTGTGGAAGACAACACTGGAAGTCAACTCAAGACAGCTTGCACAAGTGGCCATCAAGTGCAGCATATACCAAGGTGATGCGCTGTCCCCACTGCTGTTCTGTGTTGGCTTGAAACCCCTCAGCCAGATAATCTCAAGGACTGGATATGGATACAAGTTCAAGAGTGGAACTACCATCAGCCACCTCCTCTACATGGATGACATCAAGCTGTATGCTAAGAATGAATGAGACATCGACTCGCTAATCCACCTGACACGGATCTACAGTGAGGATATTGGGATGTCATTCGGACTGGAGAAGTGTGGCAGGATGGTAGTAAAGAGAGGAAAGGTAGTCAAGACTGATGGGGTGGAACTACCAGCAGGCCACATAGCAGACATACAGACTAGCTACAAGTACCTTGGCATCCCACAGTCACATGGGAACCACGATGAGGAGGCAAGGAAGACAGCAACATCCAAGTACCACCAGAGGATAAGACAGGTCCTGAAGAGCCAGCTCAATGGGAAGAACAAGATCCACGCCATCAACAGGTACGCCCTGCCAGTCATCAGATACCCTGCCGGTATAGTGAGCTGGCCAAAGGAGGACATGGAGGCTGCCGATGTGAAGACCCGGAAGCTCCTCACAATGTACGGAGGTTTCCACCCCAAGTCCAACACCCAGAGACTGTACGCCAGCCGGAAAGAAGGCGGGCGGGGATTGGTGAGTGTCAAAGCCACTGTCCTGGATGAAGCCCAGAGCATCCAGGAGTACATCAGTAAGATGGCACCCAAAGATGAGCTGCTGAGAGAATGCCTGAGGCGGCAGCAGACATGGGAGGAAGATCAAGCAGAAGAAGTGCCATGGCAAGACAAGACCCTGCATGGAATGTACCATCGACAGATAGCTGAGGTGTCTGACATTGGGGAATCCTACCAGTGGCTGGAAAAGGCTGGACTAAAAGACAGCACTGAGGCACTGATCATAGCAGCACAAGAACAGGCACTGAGCACCAGATCCATTGAAGCAGGGGTCTACCACACTAGACAGGACCCAAGGTGCAGACTGTGCAGAGAGGCCTCAGAGACAGTCCAACACATAGTGGCAGGATGTAAGATGCAGGCAGGAACAGCATACGCTGAACGGCACAACCAAGTAGCTGGCATTGTGTACAAGAACATCTGCACAGTGTATGGGCTAGACCCTCCCAAGTCCAGATGGGAGATTCCACAGAAGGTCGCGGAGAATAACAGGGCTAAGATTCTGTGGGACTTCCAGATCCAGACAGACAGGCAGGTACTGGCCAATCAACCAGACATCGTGGTAATAGACAAGGACCAGAAGACAGCGGTGGTGATAGATGTAGCAGTGCCAAGTGACAGCAACATCAGGAAGAAGGAGTATGAGAAGCTGGAGAAGTACCAAGGCCTGAAAGAGGAACTAGAACGGATGTGGAAAGTAAAGGCCAAAGTGGTCCCCGTGGTGGTAGAAGCACTTGGGGCTGTGACTCCTAAACTGGGAGAGTGGCTCCAACAGATCCCAGGAACAACATCAGAGCTCTCTGTCCAGAAGAGTGCAGTGCTAGGAACAGCTAAGATACTGCGCAGAACCCTCAAACTCCCAGGCCTCTGGTAGAGGACCCGAGGTTGAGGATGACACATACCACCCATGGGGTGAGAGGGGAATTTTATATAGCAAGATAGCAAGCCTGGTAAAGGTTTTTTTTTTGGGGGGGGGAGGGGAAGGAAGAGACTATTAAATTGTAAACTCTTTAGGGAAAGACCATTGTTCAGCATCTGTGTACTGTGCCTAGTAAATGGGGCTCCCAAGCCAGCAGCTACCACAAAACAATATTTTTTTATTATTTTTGGTAATCCTAATTTCAATCTACAGTGAAACTATGAAAATAACTGTTCCAACAGAAAATATATCTATAACCATCCAGAACTCATGAAGAATAAAGAGCAGTGGATTATAAATGTCCAATATTTTAGGACAGACCAGAATAATGCCATATTAAATAGAAACACTGGGGGAGGAAACATGACAGAGATGTAGTTGTCTGACTGGAATTAAATCTATGCACTACTCTTGAGAAAAGTTCAAGGGCATAGTCAGTGCCCACAAGTAGCTAGGGATTCTTTGTCTCATCCAAAAGATAAAATCTCATGGAGCACTATGTTTTCTTAACACTATACTGAGATAACAGTTCAGAAGTAACTCAGAAAAAACAATGTCATCCACTCACTCACCAGAACCTCCAGAGCTGGAAAATATGATGGTTGTCTACATGTAGTTGTAGACTGTAAGAAATAATTAGGAAGGAAAGTGATCCAGGGAGGCATAACTAGGAATCATGCATAGTAAACTAAACAGAAGAGAATTTCAATTAAATATGAAGGACAAATACTTCTAAAGTGATATCTCTAAGACTATGGGAATATCTATCAAGAGAAGTGATGGAAACCCTGCTGCTTGGATCCGAACTTAAAAGGCTAACACAGTTATACTCTTGGGACATACTGTTGCGATCAATCCTTTAATACTTGGGGGGTGGGAGGGGTGAACAAAAGACAAAGGACTGAAACTTTTCTTCCATTCAGTATGGTATGGCATGTACCTGGATTTTGTGAACTGAATATATTCATAAACCTATAACTGAAATGTAATGGCCATATCACACTTACACACAACACTGTATCTGTCCTCAGATATGTTTGGGTAACTCTCAGTGAAATCCATGTGAATTGTGCATATATCTATGTACAGTACTTTATTTTCAATATATCTTTAGTGCAATTTTAGAGGACATTTAATTTTGTTTTGAACTTAGCTATTTTAGTGTCAACCCTTGAATTTTCACTAGCAAATAAGGGGTCAAGGAAGATGAATGTAAAAAAAATAAATTGAAACACTGCACATTTTACTTTAAGCCAAATTTTTTCTATTTATAAACTATCATACATAAACACAAACAGGTGTATTACCTATGAATGTGTTTTATATACATTTAGATGTGTATACATACCCAGCTCCATTTTACAGAGCGAGAAAAAAAGCAAGCAGATAAGGTGGATATATTAATTTATAATTATTTATAGAGGTATGCAATTCCACCTCAAATGGAAATTTAAAAATTCTGATTATAACATGTTCAACTATGATTTTCAATGAGAAAACAAGAATGGGAAGCAGTTTATAAAAGCCTTGTGCTAGCATTTTCAAGTGAGCTTTGCTGAAAAATGATACTGTATACATTACACAGAATCAAGGTCAAAAAGAAGTAGGAGTCCAAGAGCTGAGTAATGAGGGCTTAACACTTAACAGAAATGACACATCCAGTTTCCAGCTCAGGAGTGCCAGCTGACTGGCTGTACTAGCATTCCATTCAATGGAGTTACATTGGTATCAACTCTGAATGGAAACCTGCCCTCCAGGCTATAGACAAGATGTATGCTAGTAATTACTTGTAGAGGCTTAGGATGAGGTACAACAGAATGTTGGATTGCAACCTGCTCCTTCACCTAGAAGTGAGGGAGACTAGACAACAGAAGTACATCACATACGAGCAGCAATAAGCAACATTTTAGAAGTGACTTCTCTTACTGCAAGGGTAGGATCTGTGGAGGAGAAAGGGGACACATAATCTTGAACGGGGTGCCAAAATGTTATGCACTCTTCATGTAAACACTACAAAGAAACAATGTTTCTTCTTGACTTGAAGGTACTTAAAAAAAAAAAATCAGTGAAAAGCCTCCCCAAAACTTTGTCCAGTTTATTTCCTTATACAGAAAAAAATAAAATGTAGTGTATTGAAATTATCAAAAAGTGGTGTGGCTTAGTTAAATTAGACATCCGATCTCATTTCTGGTCTCTTAGACTACATGAGGATACAGTTCAGCAATCCTTTATGTACTCAGTTAACTTGCTTGTAAATGCTGAACAGAATTTTATTATTTTTATGTTTAAATTCTGCCGCATCTATCTTCTTTCCAAAATCTTTATAAATTAAGTCACAGGCTGTTTTAATATACAAGCTGCACAAGGACTGGCATGGGGACTCGTATTATTATTTGAATTTTGCAGGTGATGGTCTTTTTCCAAATTACATATAACTCAAGAAAGTGACCTAAGATATGTTTAGTCCTGTATTAGGTGCTTATGTTGGTAGCATGATACACAAGGCATGACACTGGCTGAAGCACTATTATTAAAGAAAGATTAAAACAGCTGTACATTATGCTGAAGCACTCACTCTTTCCTTTGCAGACAGACGGTCCTGGATTACCAGGAGCACTTGACCGTTTAAATCTCTACAACAACCAAATTTAACCAGCTGGGCCATATTCTCTTAGGCAATGCCTGCTGACCTCCTCAGTCACAGCTGCTTGAATGAAATTCTGATTAGACAACATATTTTCAGAAGCCAAAGGACTCTGATTAAATATATTAATTTAGACATGATAAACTCTTGAAACTTGTATTCATTTTCCCACAATGACCATTTGTGGAGCCCTGAAGCACCATGTACACATATAACTAGGAATCATGAAGAGTAAACAAATCAAAGATTCCACCATATACAGGGATGACTGCCATTTTATATTTGAAAGCATGCTATCAACTATGAAGCATTTTGCAGTAGAGGGTCTCACTAATCCTAATCCATACCCCATGGGTAGGCCAGAAATTATCTGAAGTTACAGGAAGCCTGGGCTGGAGGGGAGGGGGTCTGTACTGGTTACAGCAGGGGACTAGAGACAGGAGCTCTGGTTTTACTTCCAGTTCTGCTACTGACTCATTGCATGACTTGGCAACAGTCACATAGGGACTAATTCACTTGGTCTCCTGACTTAATGGAAGTAGAACTGGGACCCTTAACTTCTGTATGTCTAAGTTTCCTTCATGTGAAACTGGAAGAAAAAAAAAACCCCACAAACAACAAAAAAAAGAACTATTTACCTACCTCACTGGAGTGATGAGACCCTTAATTTGTTTATAAAAAGCCTCACAGAAATAGCATCGTAGTATGCAGTAGAAGCTCATGCTTCCTCTCCATGACATTCATATTAGGATGTTCCTCATCCATTGAAATTAGCAATTAATAGATTTTTTTTTTTAATTTTCTGGACAAGAAGCGTTGTTGTTCTAGGTTATGTATGTATGTACATCAGGGCTCAATGAGTCATGCACAAGACTCTGTGGCAGCCATGGTCATATATCATTTTCAGAAGAGCCAGAAAAACTCTAAACAAGACTATTTTGATTGTTATTTGCTGAAGGACAAAGCTCTTCGGCCCAGCTATCCTCAGGCAATTACTGGGTCATTTAAAAGAAAAGGACTGCTACAGTACAAAATGTGTTTATTAATTTAGGTCTCATTCCTGAAACTGGATTGAGTGCAAGCACAAGGTCTGCCCACCCATCATCAGTTGCAGGATCAGATCCTTAAGACATTCAATCGAAACTAATATTTGAATGTTCATTCTATTCAAATCAAACAAATGTGAAAAAGTGTGGGTTGTGGTTTTGAATTACCTTTTTTTTTTTCTCGTTAATGCTAGGGTAGGTATATTCAGCATTTTGCTAGTTCACACACACACAAGTACTCAATTTCCAAAGGGATAGCCGTGTTAGTCTAGCCTAGCAAAAGAAAAAAAAGAGTCATGTGGCACTTTAAGACTAACAGATTTATTTTTTGCATGAGCTTTCGTGGGAGAAAATCCCACTTTGTCAGATGCTTCGAAGATGGGTGAACTTGAATTACAATCTATTTCCCACTCAATATAAGAACTAACAATATGTGAGATTTTGGCACATGAAATACACTCCACAACTGCAAATATTTGCTACAAATTAATTTCATGTAATCTCTGATTAAAAAACACAGTGCAAATTGCTGCCCAACAATAATTTCTTCTCACAATCAGGTGATCTTTCTCTGCTGAAGCAGCTAGGCAAAAATGTGAAAATAATCTAACATGAAAATATGATCAGCCACTTTTGTACCAAAATAAAGAGGAATTAAAATATATAGTTCCTCAGCAAGATTTTATAGATCATACAAACATTCTTCCTCGTGTGGTAGGAACATGAAGAACTCTAACATTCAGTAAAAAGGGATTTTTTTTTTTAAGTGCCTCTCTTTGAACAAACCAATCCCTGTATATGCTAGTATAGAGGGAGGACAGAAAAGATTCCAAAATTCAAGCAGGAAGAGAAGTTGAAGTGCTTAACCCACAACAGCAAAATATTAGCTGTAAATTATTTTATACACATTTGTTTTTGCACTCCACAGAATGCATTTTTGGAAAAGTCTTACTGTGGTTTCACTATGATCAACAACAACTTGCAAACTCCAGCTGCAAGTATGAGCCAAGAAGCCTTTGATTAGCATGTAGTACAGAACAACTGTTCTGACTGTAAAAAACGATTTTGCCAAAGTAAAATTTAAAATAGTTTCCTAGTCTAGCCCTCATCTCTAAGAAATATTTTTTAAAAGAATGATCTTTACAGTTGAAAACAGACAGATGGTTCTCAAAAATCTGGGACATTCTTTGGAGACGCATTTCCAGCTTAGGAAAGGACACCTATGGAACACAGTTATCTGTGCGCCTGTTATTTAACTATGCCAAGAAATGTAAAAACCTTCATAAATCTATCTCACAGCATATTTTCCCATATTTATATTAATTGCATCATTTTCAGCTTTCCTACTGAGCCTGAAGATCTCACAGCATACACTTTAAAGCCTGTGGGCCAAATCCTCAAGTCCAGAATGTTACAGCTCCCTTAATCCAGAAATACCCACAAATTGGTGAGTGAAAGTGGAAGACTCTGTGACTGTACACGTCCTTCTCTTGCAAATTTTTTTCCTGATTTTTCACTGCAGAGGGCAGGGCTTGTCCCACCTTAGAACCAGAACCATCCCTACTTCCAGTTCCCTGAAAGGTGGTTCTTTCTCATAACACTCACCAAGCAGGAATTTTGTGACACAGAGGACTCCCTGTAAATAGGAAAAGCCTAAGCACACAGAGTTGTGGAATCTCCACTTCAGTCTAGGTGAAGGGGATTATGAGCACCCATACCTTCCAAACCTTGCCCTGGCTCTGACATCCTCTCACCTCCCTTGCCACCCAACCACCTCTTCCCTAACACAGACACTGTGCAGTATTACACAGAGGCTCAGAGGCTTCACTACATCTGAAATAATGAGAAGTCTGTGCAGAAGACTCCATCCATATGAAGATCCAGAAAGATGAACTCACTTCTCAAATTTATATGGCCCTTATGTAAGCAAATTCTTATTTAAATCAAGGAGGATTATGCTGATTAAAAATAAAATATAAAATGATTTCTAGCCTCAAGATTTGTCCCTATTTTTGTATTTCCTTTTGTCACTCGCAACTGTGTATGTGTGTTTCATAAAATACACGTTTTATAAAATATATTTCTTTAGCCATGGTTCCAGAAATATAGGTCAGAGCTAACTGCTCCTTAGCTCTAGAGCAATTATCTACCTTCCTAGCTGCAAAGTTGGGATAAATAAACTTAAGAAAGATGACAATTATTGAGATGAAATCAAATAAGCAATGTTCTTCACTTCTATTTTCAAAACAACCATTTTTCTCTTAAGAGGAGGGGGGAAAAGAAATATGTCCACAAAGACCATGAGACGGGCAAGCAATTCATCATGATTTTTAAATTAGATGAGGCTTTATCTAAACTTAAATCTTTGCTTTGACTCATAGGCAACACCTAAAATTCAGAAAGTTTTTGAAAACCAAGATCTCTCTCTAACATGCCTAATGGATCACAAACTGCCATTGCCATGGTAACCATGAATAACTTTTTTGTAGCTATTGCCAATTACATACTCCTCTGACTTTTGATACCCCACACATTCTTTAAGGCATTGAATCTGTTAGGGGGGGAAAAAAAAAAAAAGAACAAAACTCTTAACCCATCATACCTTCCTGTTCAGTCCTGGTCATTTCCTCTAGTTTTTTCTGTTTCAGCGTGTCCACCACATCGGCAAGGCTTCCTTTGCGGCGTTCTGGTGTTCCAAAATTAACACTGGTCATTAGCTCACTGCGATCACGACCTCCTTCATCAGGCTTGTGTGGTGAGGTAGAGGTATTCCGGAAGGAATATAGGGAACATAACTTATTACTCTCTGACTCCTTCAAAGAAAAAAACAAAACAAGAAAAAACAAGCTATTCCACTTATATCTGCAACATTTGGATGAGATGACAAAGGTATATAAATATATTGACTGTTCAAAACAATAAGTTAGGCAACTGTCTCTAAAATTCCATGCTAAGGCATGGTACTAGTACCCATGAACTTGTAGGGATCCCTCAGTTTCCCCACAGCAAAATAAGATTTAAGGAAGACAGTGGTGGTCTTGTAGACATTTAGCTGCCTCAGTTTGAGGTTTGATTCATTTATTGCTATCCTGTCATGTCCATGATTCTCAGATTTCATAATTCCCCTTAAGATACAGAATATTTCCTACTCCAAAACTGATACTGATTTTGTGTGTGTGGTGCTTTAGGCCTCTGAAGTCTTCTCATGGTTTGCACAAACGCATGTTGATTTTGTACATGTAGTATCAATAAAGAAAGCAAATGAGATATCAAATTAAACACATTGGGCCAGATTTTCAGTAGGAGTAAATCAGCAGTGCTCCACAACTTCCAAAGAGATAAACTAATCCACACCAATTGAGGATCAGGTGCATCGTTTTTATAGAATCATAAAAATATTGAGCTGGAAGGAGTCTTGAAAGTTATCCAGTCTAGTCATCCACACTGAGGCAGGACCATCTCTGTTGTGTTTGTATAACCTGTTTAAAGAAACCTCAGGGACAGACTCCACACTCTCCCTCAGAAGCCTGTTAGAGTACTTAACTATCCTTATTGTTCAAAAGGTTTTGCTAATATCTAACCCAAATCTCCCTTGCTGCAGATTAAGCTGATTACTATCTGTCCTATGTTCATAGGACAGGGAAAACAACTGATCACTATTCTCTTTCTAACAGCCTTTCATTTATTTCAAGACTTATCACGTTGTCCCTCACTCTTCTTTTCTCAATTCCTTATAGGTCAGGTTTTCTAAAATTTTTGTCATTTTTATTGCTTTCTGTTGGGCTCCCTTCAGTTTATCCAGATCTTTCTTAAAGCATGGCACCCAAAACTGGACAGAATATGCCAGCACAGATATCATCGGTTCTGAGTAGAACAGGACAATCACCTCTTATGTCTTACATATGACATTTCCATTATATGCCCCAGAATGATCTTTTTTGTAACTGTATTTCATTGCTGACTCTGATTCAGTTTGTGAGGCACTATAATCGCCTATAACTTCTCACACAGAACTACTGCGTAATCAGTTGTTCTCAATTTTGTATCTGTGCATTTGATTTTTAATTCCCAAGTGCAATACTTTGCATTTGTCTATACTGAATTTCATTTTGTTGATTTCAGACCAATTCTCCAATCTGTCAAGGTCACTTTGAATTCTAATATTTCCTTTTAAAGTGCTTGCAACAATTCCCTTCTTGGTGCTGTATGCAAATTTTATAACTAAACACTCCATTCCATTATCTAAGTCATTGATGAAAATGTTGAATAGTACCTCACCCAGAAAAGACCTGTGCATAACCCCATTAGTCACATCCTCCTAGTTCAACAAAAACACATTGATAACTACAGTTTGATAACACTGATAACTACAACCAATAATTCATCCACCAAACAGTATTTTAATCTAGACACATCACCCTAGTTGTCTTCTGAGAGTACCATGTGGGTCTGTGTCACAAGCCTTGCTAAAAGAATCAAGATATATCACTTCTACTGCTTCCTCTATCCACTAGATTAGGAACCCTGTCCAAGGAGGAAATTGGGTTGGTTTGGCATGATTTGTGCGTGACAAATTCATTTTGTCTTTAACCTGTTGTTCTCATCTCCTGGCTTGTGTTCCTTCCCCCTGTTAATATTAATCCTGTTAAGCATCTGGTCACAATCAATCTTTTTAGTGAAGACTGAAGTAAAATAAGCATTACACACCTCAGCTTTCTTGATGGCATCTGTTATTAACTCTTCTTTCCCACTAAGAAGACGACCTCCACTTACTTTCATCTTTCTCTTCTGCCTAAGGTATTTATAAAGCCTCTTCTTATTACCTTTTATGTCACTTGCTTGATATAACATATTTTGTCCCTTTGCCCTTCTGATTTTGTCCTTACAGATATTTCCACTACTATTTTGTGTTCATCCTTATCAATGTATCCATGTTTCCACTTTTTGTAGGATTCTTTCTTGATCTTCGGCTCATTAAAGAGCTCCTGGTGGAGCAACATGGGCATCTTACTAGCGTTCCTGTCCTTGCTTTGCATCAGGATAATTTTCAGATATGCTTGTGATATTTTCTGTTTGAGAAACTGTCAATTCTCCTGACCTCCCATTTCCAGTTTTTCTTCTCGTAGGGCCTTACCTACTGGTTCTCTAAGTTTTGTTAAAGTCTGCTCTTAAGTTCATTGCCCTTATTCTTCTGTTTTTCACTCCTTCCTTTCCTTAGAATCATGAACTCTTATCATTTCCTAATCGCTTTCACCCAAATTGCCTTCTATCTTCAGATTCAAAGGAAAAGAAGAAATCAAACACATAATTAAAGTTAGCATATGATATGCATATATGCACACTCATGTATTGTTTTTTTCTTTCAGTCTTTAGGTCATGTCCTTCTCTTACTGGATAAAAAATAGCATATGTCCAATATACATAACTGCAAGTAACTTCACAGATTTACACAGATAAGAAAATGAGCAAATGCTTTAATTTTAAAACAAAACACTGATATGTATGCAAGTATGGAGACTGTGTATGCAAATGAGGTATTTGTATAACTTACACAATGAAAATTATACAAAGTATGAGCAACAAAGATAGCATCTTTCTTGACAATAGGAAGAAATTAGTATTTTGCAAAGAAGCTAAAAACTATGCACCAAAGAATGACTGCTAATATCTTCCTCTCGACGATCTCACCATGTTGCCAACAGGGGCATTGCTGGCGCCTGGCACACAGGGCACGTGCCCCAAGTTCCAGCAGCAGTGCCCCAAGTGTCCGATGCAGCCCCAGCCCCATCCCAGGCCGGAGATCCGGGGCACGGCTGCCAGCTGCGGTGCCTGCCTCTCCCTGCCATGGCAGCACCTGCAGCTTCCAGGTAGGTCACCAGCCGGGAATTCAGGCCATGCCACCTGCAGCAGCACCAGCCTCTCCCGGCCCCTGCCGGGGATCCAGGGCCAGGCAGGCAGCAGCAGGAGCCCAAGGCCGGATCAGGCCCTGGTGGAGAATCGGGGCTGTTTGGGGGCAGGGCCCATGCCCCGGGTCTTTCCCCAGGCCAGCGATGCTCCTGGTTGCCAACCCCTGAATACCTTAACTGGTTCCTTTTCTTGATGTATTAAACTCAAGCTGCCCAGTCTCATGTCCAAGGACTTCATCTACATCTCTAGTCTTGTTTCCTCTTAGTATCATTCACTAAAATGCATATTAGATTAGATTCTCAAATCATCCCCTTAAAACCTCTTCTGTTAAAATTACCCTTCCCCTCTTCTTTTCCAAATTACTATTCTGTGTCTTAATTTTGTGGGTCTGATCTAGATCGTGAACAGTCTGAATCAAGGAATATGCCTAGAATACACCTAGACAGTACTATGTGAGATTCCAGTACTATATTTAAAACCAAATAATAGTAATACATGCATGGCTTGATAGAAGACGTGTTAGTCCTATCAAGAACCATTCCCTTAATGCCATTGCAAATGTATACTATTCACTAAAACAATATCTTATTACCTTCTGAGCTGAAATAGTGGAATATAGAATATTTGCTGAAGTGGAAGTCTGAAGAAAACATGACTAGACAAAGTTAACAACAGCAAACATAAAAACTCTGCTCCAGACTTGATGGGATTAAAACATAGCCATGCAAAACTGCAGAATGAACAACATAAACAATGAACAAGTGTGGTAACAGACCTTGATGACAGAAGATGTTGACAAATCAACATCTACCAGTAGATTCAGCACTGCATTATCATCATCACCTATAAAGGACAGAATACCTCATAGCTATTCTGACAATGCATTTGTTCACTGTGAATGGGGTGTGCTACCCACACTTGCCCTGAAAGGTTTAATAGAGGCCAGAAGGACCAATTAACCTATTAGACGGTAAGCTTGTGGGTGTTTACGCTAAAAGGAAAGTGCTAATTAAGGGAAGCTCACCTATACAGTAACAGGAGGAACTTCTATAAAGCTAGGGAGCTGGTAGCAGAAAGAGGGATGCAGTCACTTTCCCTGGGAAAAGGCAGAGAAAAGGCTGGCCTAAAGAGAAAGATTTTGTCTAGCAGACCTTTTGAATAGAGGTTTAGCTACGATGGAGAATACAAGTCTGGGATAGGCAAAGGTAAGGTAGTCCGGGTAAGAGAGAAGAAGATTTGGCTGCCTTGGCTGCGATACATAGGGCTCTTGGATTGGAACCCAGAGCAAAGGGCAAACCTGAGTTTGCCAGCTATTGAATGAGTCAATTTCAAAAGGGATAGCCGTGTTAGTTTAGTCCAGTAAAAAATAACAACAAGCAGTTGTGTGGCACTTTAAGACTAACAGATTTATTTTTTGCATGAGCTTTCGTGGGAGAAGATCCC
>ML681963.1:134251927-134281927 GCA_007922195.1 Podocnemis expansa
TCTGAGGAAGGGGGATCTTCTCCCACGAAAGCTCATGCAAAAAATAAATCTGTTAGTCTTAAAGTGCCACACAACTGCTTGTTGTTGTTTTACTGAATAAGTGACACTATCAGGGTAGTGATACTAAAGACTGTCCAGGACTGACAGTGACCTAGCCAGGGTAGTGGATGTAAGCACACTGGGACACAGTGGAGAACTTGATAGACCCTCAGAAGGCGAATATTGTTATAACTTGGCTGGAGAGCTAACCCATGAAGACAAATGCTGTGGCTCTTGATGAGCAAGAGTGGCACCTCACAGCAACATAGCAAGGCAATAGGCCAAACAACTTCAAGAACAGAGCACCAGGATGAAAGAGCTAATCCCCAGAGTAGCCAAGAGGATGCGTCCACAGTTATGATTAGTGATCCCCATGACATCCATCAAAACAGAAAACTAAAATAAGACTTTGCACCACCACCAGTTGAAGAAAACACAGCAAGAATGGCAGAAGTCACACCAAGATCATATTCAAGAAGAGGTGACATTGTTTCTAATTATCTACCCCTATTTTTCTATTGGATCCAAATGAACATTCTGGTCTGGTTTTATCCATGATAGGAAGTGTCATATGCATCACTTGAGGTTTAGATAGACATATTGCTATGACGTTTGTTGCTTTAAAATGATGATTTTCATGTGAGGAAAAGTTCAAACCTTAACTCATAGCATTAAAAGATGTTTATGCTTCTTAAAGTCCTATTTTTCAAAGATCATCTTTTGATAAGTTTTTGAGTGGAAAACTTGAGCTCTTATGGTATATTTCTTCAGTAATAACATAATTTTGCTATCATGAAGATTAGCTCTTTAAAAAGGACATTCTTCTAAACAACAAAAGATTAAAAAATACGCTGTTGGTTAAACTGATAATAGATGTTTCAGTGTTATCCAATCCTTTGGAAAATAGCCCCTACTACTTGTGAGTCAAATCCCTTTCACAGTGAATTGCCCAAAATGACTATACTGGAAAAGAATAGAGAAGCCTAGCAGGAAGAGGAATTATGTCTCAGAGGTAATGTTGAATGACCAGTGCTGGAGCATCAAGGCTACAGTAGGGCTGCAGACACTGTGCTCCATCTGCATGGACTGGAGAGCCAACTAGCAGATTTACAAAGCTGCAACACCTCTCATAACCCCAAAATCCACTCTGAGCAGCCTGTCACACACTGTCTGTGCTGCTCACATATGTTGAGTTAGTACATAAAAAATACTACCATCCTGGGGTTCACTTTTATTGTTAACTTAAACAACAGCATAACAGTAAAAAGTATAACTTGATTCAAAAAAGAATTAGCTATGCTTTTGGAGGACAGGTCCATCAATGACTATGGGCCAAGATAGCCAGGGACTCAACACCATGCACCAGTTGTCCCAAAACTTCTGACTTACAGAAGCTGGGTCTGGACAACAAGTAACAGATCACTCACTAATTCCTCTGTTCTGCTCATTCCTTCTGAAGCATCTGGCACTAGCCACTATCATAAGACAGGATACCGGGTTAGATGAACCATTAGTCTGACCCTAAATGGCCATTCTATTTTAAACAGCAGCACAAAGCATAGCATAAATCTCAGTCTAAACCTACACCCAGAACAAGGCTTCTCAGCCTCTGTGCTAATTCTTTCTCCTTCTTTCTAATCCAGACCTTACTGAAGTCCATAGGAGTCTTTCCATTGACTTCAGTGGGTTCTGCATCAAGGTTCAGAGATGAATGCTAACTTTATTTATACCTCTAGTTGGAGATAATAAATTCACCTGATATGTAGAATAATTAGAAATAACTTGGAGTCCTAGCACCTGACACCTTGTCCCACACTGCTGGCACACATGGAATGAGTTCAGCACAGATGTTCCCTGGCTGCAAGGGTTGCATTCTCTATATGCCGATGTCTCCAAATCCTAAAACCACTGAAAAACAGAACCATACTACGTGCATTTCACTCAAAACCTGCATGCCTATAAAAGGGGAGGGGCACAATTTGCTCCTGTGGAAATGTATAGATGTACTGGGTAGAAAAAAAGCAATAATTGGCAAGTATGAAAATTGGATTTGTTCATGGGGTAGAGTAATTTACATTAAATTATGTTAGGATAAAATTATGAGATCAACACAAAAACATTACCAGGACTTCATTGTGCTGGAATCCCCAGCACTGATAATAACATGAGGCTACCCCATTCACAGCTCCCAAACTGAACTGGCACTTTCAGAAATCCCACCAAGAATGAAACTCATTTTTCTCTGAAATTAGCAATGGGAACAAAATAGCTGAGGAGTCAACAGGAAAACAGCAATGCTGAAAGGTATTCAAGGGATTAAGTGGGCAAATGAAAAGACTGAAGGCCAGTCCAATGTAAATACCTGATCTAATAATAGCAGAATTATGTTAGAAGAATCTAAATGGCCACCAAGTGCTAGGCACCCTCCCCCCTTGTTCCCCCCAAGAAAGAAAACTAATTCCCATGTATTTGGGATAACAATTTCTGAGAGATCCTAGCAATAAGAAAGATTGCAAAGTTAAAAAGAAAAAAAGCTATAAAAGCCATTTCATAGCTATCCCACTAGTATATCCTACGTATCTGCAACTGACTGCTTTGTGTGAATTCCAATTATAGGCAATGATTTGTTATTTGCTCAGCCAAGGAGCAAGTTCCTGTAGGATTCCCACTTGCTGAACGTGTAAAAGTTGGGTGCCTCTATTTTTCTCTCCTTAATGCCTCAATCATTTTTACTTAGAGAACATAATGAGCCTTTAGTAGAAATTCAGGAGCTAAGGGTGTAGAAGGCCACTTCGCTCATAAGAGAAAAAGGGGAAAACAGTTCTTTGCAGTTATGAAAAACTCTGTAGAATAGGAGGTCCTAGCCTTGTCTGGCTAGCTAGATTCATCTTTCTGTGTGGTAAGGAGTGACTTAATTTCCCCCATAGGTGCTCTGAAGAGAGAGGAAGGTGCCACCCAATGGTATTCCATGCAGACTGGAAGAAATGGTGGGGGGAACAAAAAAAAGTGCTGAGCTATAATCAATTAAAATGCTGCCTATTAGACAGGCCTAGCTGAGCAGGGTAAAATTGTAGTGCTGCTGAGAATTCCTAATTCAGTTCAGTTTCTGTCAGCATCACAGAAAGTAACTGCTAGGGCAATAGTGATAGTAGCAATTGACAATATTCAGACATAGTTAGATGACCAAATATGGCCAGTATTCAAGCTGCTCAGCAACCTTGGCAATCAGCACAACCCTAAACCCACTCAAGTTTTAAAAAATTGCTTCTATTGCCATAAATTAGATTTTTATGACTGAGATGGAAATAACATCTTTTACTCATGCCATTCTCCTTGAATGTTGTATTTGCCAAAGTATAATATTCACACTGATTTCAGTGAATAAGGATTTCAAAGCTGGGTAAAAAATACATGGGTGGAAAAGGTCAATAGTAAACTTTCAGTTTATGCAGAAAAGGTTGCTTTTATGCAAAGTAGACATCAATTACTGCATACATATTAACTCCAAAGCAAGAAATAGGAAAACAATACTAAAAACTTCATAAGCCTATAATACTATTTCACTTCTAATAGGAACAGAGTTGAGAAAACCTGCACATGTACAACAGTGAATGTGGTTCAAACTACTCTTCATAAAAGTATCATTTGCTACAAATACTATAGCAAAAGCTATTTCTTCTTCTCTCTTTAACCTAATCTAAGATCTAGTAGGCAATGCTCATTAGGCTTTTCATAAAATCCTCCCACTCACAAATTATTCCTCGTTAATAATAAAGAAATTATACATTCTTATATCAGACCATAAAAGCAGAGCAGCGATTTCCTGATCCTGAAATATGGCCTGTTCATTATCTAAAAAATCACTCCTAAAAGGTGACATTTCAGGACAAATTTCTTAATAATAAGTCCAGAAATATTGGCAGATGGCTTATGATAAAGTATTTGATAAATTGTCCCAGAAACAATACCTGTGTGATAAATGCCTAAGGCTATGTCCACACGTTGGTTTTAAAGTGAAACGACTTCTTGTTTCACTTTAAAAAAATATTATGTCCAGATGACATTTTGTTCTTTTGAAATGACGAGCTCCCTCATATTGAAACAACTAACCTTGATTCAAAAGAGTAAAACTAGGTAGGAAATCGAAACAGCTGTTGAATCAAAACAGTTGTTTCGAAACAACACCGTTCATATACGTTGTTTCAAAACAACAGCTGTTTCAATTAGAGGGCTTTGACCTTCCTCCCACGGTGCATGGCACCCTGGAAGGAAGGCCCATCCCCTCAGCACCATGGCCGGGGAAGGAGGGGTGACGGGAAAGGATCTGGCAGCAGAGAAATGTTCCGGGCTGTCCCTTTTCCCCGCCGCTTCCCCTGTGGCAGGCAAGGAATCGGGGCACCCCTCTTCTCCAGAGGCAGGGAAGGGATTGGGGGCACCCTTCTTCCCCTCCACTTCCCAGGATCTCAGCACGCTGGGTGGGGCGCACTGAGATCCCTGCCTTTACTGCCCAGGAAGCAGCAGGGAAGAGGGACACTCCTGATCTTTTCTCTGCCCCCAGGGAAACAGTAGGATGCGGGGCACCCCCATCCCTTCCCTGCCACCAGGGAAGCGGCAGGGAAGAGGGGTGCTCCCAATCCTTTCCCTGCCACTGGGGAAGCAGGAGGAAAAAGGGACAGCCCGATCCTTCTCTCCCGCTGGGGAAGTGGCAGGGAAGATAGGCACCCCCATCTGTGCCCCGGGGGCTTTTTCTCCCCTGCCACTGGCTCTCCAGAGCCAGTGGCAGGGGACTGGATGGCAATATGGCCCTGCCTGGGGAGGGGCATATTGCACACTTCCCATGTTGCCCCTCTCCGAAACTGAACTAGCAAGTCACATGTCAGGACATGCTAGTTTGATTTGGGTTTTTTTTTTTTTGTCTGGCCTCGTTAAATCAATTCAACTTGGATCAATTTAATGATTTTTATATCGATTTAGCTTAAATCAATTCAACTTGAATTGATTTAAGCATGGATGTGTAGACACAGCCTAAGAAACAATATCTGTGACTTTATATTTTTAAAAGTTTTTCCATTTTTTCCCCCTCAGTTTTATCTATGTATTTAAATTAGCAACCTAACAATTGCAGGTTTGAGTGTGTTAGAAACATTACTGTCAGGCAGTCTTGGAAGACAGAGACCCAGTTTCAATCAGTGAAATTCAACTAGCAGCTCTGTGTGGGCAAACCATTGACCTGAGTGCTGCATTTGAATAGACAAAATAGACACTGAGCCTTGATCCTGCTCCCACTGATGTCAAAGACCAAAGTCCACTGCCTGCTATACAGCTTAGTTTCGCTTGGTTGGAACAGGCATATCTGCTGTGGCCTACACGCAGAGAAATTCTGGCCCATGAAAATCCCACTTCATCAGATGCCTGAAGGTGGGGAACTTACAGAATAGGAGCAAAATAAATGTAAGAGAGTGTAAGGTGTAGAATCAGGTCAGACTTTCACAGCAAATCAAAGCAGCTGTTCAGATCCAAGCAGTGGAGAACAGCAATAAGCAGAGAATTTCTTTTTGGGTGGGGGGAGCAAAATTACCTGTTGTAATGGAAATAGAACATGTAATGGGAAGAGACACTATGGGGTTTCTTCCCATTACAACAGGTAATTTTTCTTTCCTTTTTCCCCCAGCTCCCTGCTTATTGCTGTTGTCCAGTGTTTGAATCTAAACAACTGTTTTTGTGTGTTGTAACAGGCTGACCTGATCCTATGTTTTACACCCCCCTACATTTATCCTGCTCCCAGTCTAAGTTCTCCATCTTCAAGCATCTGATGAAGCAGGATTTTCTCTCATGAAAGCCCATACAATAAATAAATTTCTTAGTCTTTAAAAGTGTCACCAGACTCCTTGCTTGTTTCAAGGGAATGGTGATTGATACACAAAAGCAAACCTTTGAGAAGTGCACAGGTAAACTGAGAGGAGCATCATTTGTGCTGTTGGTGCTGCATAGTGCAGGCTTTCTTCTGTGAACCCTTGGCCTTTGTTCTATCTGGCAGTATCCTTTAACTAATCACAGGGCTTCTCACAGAGTGCCCAATATAGGATACTTTTACAGGCTCTCCCCATTTGAGAAGGATAAATAGTGACTGTCTTCTCATGTAGCTCCTTTTTGCGGTTCCTGTGAGTGGCAAAAGCAAGTACAGTTCTGCCACAAGAAGAAACAATGTCTAAATAGTTTCATGTATCTTGTCAATTTTAAAAGGGATAACCGAGTTAGTCTAGTCCAGTGAAAAAACAACAAGGAGTTGTGTGGCACTTTAAGACTAACTTACACCCATCTTCGAAGCATCTGAGGAAGTGGGATCTTCTCCCACGAAAGCTCATGCAAAAAATAAATCTGTTAGTCTTAAAGTACCACACAACTCCTTGTTGTTTTTAAATAGTTTCAGTCTATGATCCCAGCCTGAATGAAAATGAAAAACATTTCTGTCAAGCAGTATGTGTTAGCAGTGGTTAAAGCACAATTTGGCAGACCCTGGAACCCTTGTAAATTTCTGGGCCCCCCTCATGCATCTCTGGGCCCCCTTCACCCACCCTAGCTACTTTCCCCCCAAGTGCATGCCCCCTACCCAGCTAGTGCCCTCATCAGACCCCTCTTTTCCCACGTCCTCTTCAGCCCCCATCCCTGTTCCCTAAGCTCCCTGCCCCCATATCCCCACTCCAGCCCTCCTAATTCTACATGCCCCAGTCTTCACCACTCTTCAGTCCCCCAACCCCCTGCACCCCTCCGCAGCCTACAAGCTGACCCCTTCTTTCCACCCTACCCCCCCGTGCACTTTCGCTGCCATCTACCAAACTGTCCCCAACCCCCCCTCAGATCCCCTTTCCCAGTGGGGCAGGGAAGGGGTGCCCTTTGACTCACAGCCACTCCCAACATGATTGAGGAACTGGGCTGGGCTGGGCTGGGCCAGGGCGGGGTGGGGGGGGCCTGCAGCTGTGGCGCCAGCCAGCCAGCAAGAGAGGGCATGGGTGTGAGACTTGGTCCAGGCAGCGCACGTCACCTGTGCCCAGCAGGTAGGGGCGGGGCTGCTGCAAGTGCCAGTAAAGAGGGGGGAGAGGCAGCCAGGTTTGCTCCTGCTCACGGCTCGAGCTGGCCCTGGAGGGAACGCACCTTAATGCTGCATTCTGGTATGTTCTTCTATCTTTTAGGGGCCCTAGAACACTGGCCCCTAAAAATGGTGGGCCCCGGAATGCCATTCCAGTGCATTCTGCCTTACTTTGACCACTGTGCGTTATGTATTCTCTACTCCATAATAGTGTTTTTATAACCCACTATATTAAGATAGTATATTTAAATGTTTTGGCATGTTGTTACACTGAGCACATGAAACAGATATGGTAAAAAAAATCCACAAAAGTTATTGAAATTATTTCTGAGCCTGCACACTTACTGCACTTGAAATGTAAGTAGATTAATTTTTAATTTTTTTTAAAGTTAACAAAAGCAATTTGAACAACAACATGTTGGAAAGCACATTGGCTATATTTCATGCTTTAAAATCATTGGCTGTGTCTACACCAGGGTTTTATTTCAAAACAACAGCTATTTTGAAATAAAGCCAGGCATTTCCACACAACATTTTGTTATTTTGAAACAATGGGACCCCATCTTTTGAAATAACGGCCATCGTTTTGAAACAGTAAAACATTGCATACAATCAAAATAGCTGTTGTTTCGAAACAACACCATTCGGACATGTTATTTTGAAATAATGGTTATTTCGAAATAATACTTTTGCCATTCTTCTTCCCAGGGTGCCGTCCTTTTTGTATATATTGGGTGGGGGCGTGGCCCAGTGAATGGGCCATGTTGCCACACCTCCCATGCTGCCCCTCTCCTGAAGTGAAATAGCATTTCCACACACAGGGCATGCTATTTCACTTTGCGGGTTTCCCTTATTTCAAATTAACATTGTCTTATTTCAATTTAAGTTATATCGAAATAAGGATTTTATTTCAAAATAACAGTTTAAGTGTGAACACAGCCATTGCTGTTCTGAGTTACTGCAAGTACAGAAAGTCTTAAGCTTTACAACATTTCTTATTCTATTTTTGTGTGAAAAGAAGAGTTGAATAAGAATTTAATAACTACTGTTTTCTCAGTACTGAGAGAAAAAACTTGTTTTCTTAAACACAGATTCTAGTATCCTTACTTTGCTAAGTTGTATGCAGGAGCGTCGCTGCCCCTGGGGAAGGACCTGGGGCACTGGCCCAGGCCACGCCCCCTGGCCACAGGCCATGCCCCTGGCCAGGGACGGGGTCAGGAGCAGCTGCCGCGGCCGCGGGTAGCTGGGCCCAGGATCCCCGGCCAGGGATGGGGCCCAGGAGTGGCCACCACTGCTGGCTGGGCCCCAGATCTCCGGCCTGATCGGGCCGGAGACGGGGAGAGATGGGGCCCTGCAGGACCCAGGGCACTGGCACCGGGATTGGGGGCACAGGCCCCGTGTGCCCGGCACCAGCGATGCCCCCGGTTGTGTGTACAAGTATCAGAAACTAGCCCTACATCCCTGGACTCGGTGTCTAAAAGCCATATTACCAAGCAACTGAAAGTACACACGTGCAATTCTATCTCCAAAAGACTGTAGGGTGAAACAAAACAGGATGTTATTGACATCATACAACATAGGGTATGTTTACATCTTTCTTTTAACATAAAAATGTATCCTCCTCCTTTACTCACTTATTTTCATAGACAAAGTTTAGCAAGTATGCTCAGCCTTTAGTACAAACACATCTCCCATTAACACTAACAGAACCCTACATTCCTATTTTAAATAACAGGAAGCCACATACTGTATTCTGCAGCCTCTCAATGAAATGGATCCTGCAAATACAGGATGAAAGATCCCAGATTCCTCTGCCGAAGGCCAAAATACACTGGAATTATTGTGATTCTGCCCTGTTGTTGAGGTGGAAAGCTAAAGGTCACACACGGACTCTGCAGCCCAGTGCATCCTACAGAACCAGACTACATAGTAGGTCTCTTTTTGGGACTATGGTGAAGGCTGTTGGTGGGCCAACAGTTTGGTGAAGTGCATGAATCCACTACTCACACACCTTAAGGAGGAAGAATGGAGAAGGCAATGGTCACTGACAGAGGGCTGCCCCCAACCTTTATGTTCACTCTTCTATTTTGTACAGGGGGTATAGATTTTATCCTCATTAAAGATGAGGAAAGAAATGATACTGTGAATAGAAGCAATATATACGAGGAAGACTCCAGAAAATTAGGGAAAAGTGATAGCTTATAATTAAAAAATTTAACTGTAATCACAAATTTTCAAACTTTGATAGGCTGTTGGCTGTCAATGCTAGCCTGTTCAATAGCCAACAAGAAAACACAAACTGTTTCCACTGGAGTTTAATAAAAACACTAGGAGGAATGGCCAGGAAAAATAGAAAACAAATATTAAGTAACATAAAATGCGTTGGTGACTTTCCTCTATTTCCATGTGGCTGAGGTTCTTCTGTTATAAAGGGATATTTATCAGTCTCTGTATTGAATGGGACACATGTAAACACCCCAGGAAAGTTGGATACCCAAAGTGGTTTTTATTCCAAGTACTAGCAGCATGCTAGCACTTGGAGCCAGATCGGAGTTAGCATATAATGAAAACAAATGTTTACAAATCATTTCCAATCACTATATTAAAGGTTTCCCATTTTAAGGACTCTAATGAAACAGAATTAAGAGAAATGAAATGTCTAAATGATCATTTCTAATTTCCATCTGATTATAAAAACAAAAGTTTTATTAGGAAAGATTTGTAATTTATATTTAAAGCATGAGAATTACTTGCCAGAAGCTATTGAGGGAACATCATTTGTAAAGCATAGACGAATTATGGTAAATGAGAGGGCAAACAGCATATGTGGGCTAAAACCTGGAGTCTTTTACTCAAAATTTACACAAGTAAAACTCAGATCTGCCTAAGTAAGGACTGGACACAACTTGAGGACTTGGATTTGGTCCATTATAAACACCTAAAAAGTCAATAAAATAAAATAATATAAAACCAAACAAAACAAAAATTCACTTTATATCATACTCCAAGACAAAAAAGAATGGCCTAAAATAACAGAGAGAAGAAACATACTGGTAATTTAGAGAAATTATGCAAAATTCTTTTGAATCCAATATTATTATCTGATTGAGTTTTAGGTTTGGCAATATAGAAGCAACACCATTCAGCCATGTTGCGCCCTGGCCTGAAATTTCAGTTAAATCTGTCCTTAATAAGAAAAGTGCTACTCACTGTTAGACGTGTTAAGGAATGTATTTGTTTGCCTTGGGTATACAGTGATTCACTAGTATCTATTATGCTATACTGTGAGGAGTTTATTTATACTGTGTGTGGTACTGAGAAGTGGAATGCCATGCTCTAACGAAACATCTTTAGAATGAGCCTTAGAGTTCAATCATTGTCTGATTTGAAATTGAGAAGACCTTGAGATCTGTCTCAGTTTACTGACCCTGACTACTTTTTGGAGACACTTAAATACTTGCATTCTATATAATCTGAAGCAACCCCGTAAAACAAAGATTGTATGGTTTGGGAATGCTAGATCTCTTTCTATATGCTGAATCTCTTCACAACAAGATTTTTGCAGGTCCAATTTAATGCCAAGTTTATTGCAAGTTTCAGAATAAAAACTTGTTTTAGCAATATCAAATATACATACAAGCCCTTCTTTGTACACAGTTACATGTTACATGGTAACTGCTTCATGTGGGTCTTTTAGTGTTTGCAATGGAATGTATGCAGAAAGCTAGCCTGATGCATGAAGTACTCGTATTTCTTTAAAGTAAACACTGATGAAACATTTGGGAGATTGAAATAAAAACAAGACATTTATGACATATAATGGCATCACATAAAACTGTTGTGAATTAGAAGAACATTGTCTGACTCCCAGAACACATAATCCTTATAAACAAGCAGGAATGTTGTAAACTGTATGTGAATGATCTTATGTTATTATGATACAGTACATTAGGAGATTCATATTACATTGACTCCTGTGTAAGTCCCAGTCACTGGATTTTTACGGCCTCAAAGATTAAAAATACATGCATCTTTCCTGCCTCTATGAAAACATATTATGTACAAAGCTATATTTTACCGAACAAAGATACCAAAGCCTGATTTTTCTTGAGCTGTCAAAGTACAAAAGAAATGCAAAAAGTCCTTGCACAGATGTAGTACAGTGCTGGATTTTATCTTTTGGCAGGTGCTCAATATGCAGCCCACATAATCACATGTTAATGACTGGAGTGTGTTAATCAGCATGCATACCTGATTCCTTCTTGCCCAAGGAAAAAAAAAATCAAACAATTTATAGCATGTTAATGCTTCTACTTTTGAAAAATATGTTGCAAATATACAGAACTGGGTGTGGACTTTTCAAACATTGTGTTATAAAGAGATGAAATATCCAGATAAGCAAAATGGATAAAAGGTCTACAGATGTAAACTGACCCATATGAAACCTTGTAGTCTTCTGTGAAATATTCAGGTAATGATTCCTTGGGTTATAACAATATTCTTCCAAGAACATAAGGGAAATGGTTAAAGTAACCTCCTAAGTTTTAGAAATGTTTTACATCATCAAGAATAAAAATAATAGAAATAACTAATGGGGCAAAAAGTAATTACTGGTTTCCCACAAAACAAAGTTAATCACTTATTTAGTTATCCTGACAAATACATTAAGGGAATAATTTTTGGTTTTCTACATTTAATTAAAAAGGTAAAAAATATTCTTTTCATAATTCTAAAATAACAAAGGCCCCAATCCAGTAAACTTTTGAGCATGTGCTTAACTTATGTACACAAATAGTTCTTCTGAAGTTAAGTTTAACTCTTGTCTGATTGTTTGCAGGTCACAAATCAAAATACAAAAAAAGTGGTTCAGTGCCACAGTGAGACTGAAAAAAATACCATTATCTACTCTTTTGCATAATACTTACCCATACAGATGGGCAATTGTTTTTTTAGCTCTTGCTAGTTTCAACCAGGAGTTTGCATCTGTTAAATCACACGTGAAAGAGTTTATCTATCTAGACTTCTATTCCATATTTGTCACCCCCACCCTTCAAAGAATATTACCATAGTGGATTTGCAGTTGACACTCATATAACATAGATGTGCACATGCAAATAACAGATTGCTTGAGAGACTCAGCTACTGAGAATACTTGGGGACACAGAGTTGAAACTAACTGCTAGAATTTTGGACATTTAAATTTGGTTCTCTTCATACCTATACCTAGATGTGAAGTCAATTAAAAATGTGGGTATTTTAAAAAAGAAATATAACTTTAATTTTGAGAATTTAAAGCCATGAAATGATGCGACAACGTAAGCTTTGTCACAGTTGTTTGGTACTGAATCTGAAAATTATTGAATTATCTCTTCTGAAAAACTGAACTGATATATATTCCTTTTAAAGTAAAAACTGCTTTTATATCAAGGGAAGACTAAAATCAGTTTCTTTCTGTTTTTTAGCAATAAGGAATTATGGCCTACATGAGTTTCACCAACTTCTGTTATCTTACTCACGTTAATAGTTTTTCCAAAACTATAGAAAATTAAACTGGATAATTGCTGTATTAAAACACTATTTAAAAAGATAAATACCAGCTAAGGTCTACTCTGTGTATGCAGCAGTCCCATCAAGCTTGATGAAAATTCTGTGCACACACGGCAAGAACTGCAGACCTATGAACTTGTTTAACATTAAATCTGTAATCTTGATATCATTACTATGTAAAATATGACACTTCTCTCATCTGATATATACTCTAATGACATCAGCACCAGTTCCAAATGTACTGGCCTTCTGTCTGATATTATAAAATGCATGAGAATAACATGGTACTCCCTTGGATGTAATAAGCTTATAATACCATAATGTGTTTGCTTTTCCTGGGGGAAAGCACCTTCATCCTGGATAACACTGTCGTTTGGATTGTATTCAGTGTTGTGGCAGAAGGCACAGCACTGCCAGCATAGATGATGAAAGGGCAGGGGAAAGAGAGAGCTTTAAGCCACTGCGCACTTCTCAGATTTAATCTTTTCCAGGGACCAATATAACCAGGGGATAAATTAAGGGGGAACACACCAGAACACAGTTCAGGGGACCCCTATTTTTACCCAGGCAGCATTCCAGGGTCCCTAAAAATAGAGGAACACACTGGAATGCTGCGTTCCAGGTCCCCCTAAAACTAACACAAGCAGCCGGAACACAGCGTTTCAGTGGCTCCACCTCAAACCCTATTCCACCTTAAGCCCAGCCAGCAGAGAGCTGCAGCCGGCTGGGGGTTTGTGAATCTCCCCCCTGCAGGGTGGAGCAGCTTCTGGATGGAAGCAGTTTCCAGCCAGTCAGCCAGCATGCAAACAGATGAGCTAAGGGCTTTGCAAGGGGCTGCTGGGGGGGCTGTGTGTGTGTCTGGGGATAGGTATTGGGAAGCCCACCCATGCCAGAGGCAGGCCCACCCCTGCCGAAGGGTTCCGGGGCCCACCAAAATTATACTTCAACCCTTGAATATAACCCATAGCATAAAACACAGCAGCCCCATGGCCAGGTCCCCCTATGATTTCCTATGGGCTATCACACATCTCAGCACTGCTACAGTGCAAAATGTGATGGTGACTTCCCTTCTGCTCCTGTCACACCCTATCTCACTCCATCCCCTAGTAGGTCTAGAGCAGGTGCTGCAAGAAGTGGGGATGTCAGATAGAAGAGCTCCTGTGAAGGGGGAGCTCTCCCAGCACCACCACAGCTCTTCTGAAGACCCATTACACCACCAGAGTATCAAACAGGTATTAGAATCCGACCCTTTTTTCTCCTCCAATATTTATGGAAAAGGTCCTGCAACACAAAGTCCAACTCCAGATTTAATTGTTAAAAGTGTTTGCATTTAGAATCCCAGTACAAGCCCCTCCCTAGTACTTAGAATCATGGGAACATACCACGCAGTTGGTCATAGTGGATCAGACCATCGGTTCATCTAGTCTTGTAGCCTATGCCGCCTATAGCTGATAATTCAGATTAAAGATAAAAGTCTCATAACTCATCTGACAAATTGGTCAAGGATCTACAGAGAAACAGGTGTCCAGAGGAGCAAACTGTTTCCTAGCTCCTACAGTGAAGTGTGAATCATATGACCACTTTGTTAATATGGCTAACTACCAGTACAAATATTATTGGTCATATAAACTGGCTACTTTATAAACCTAACTACAATATCTAATTGTATGGCCTTCCTCTCCTCTCTCCTCTCCTCTATCACTAAGTGCTCCTAAGCTGTTGCCCGAAGGAAATATTTTTTTGAATGGAATTTACCAGCTTTATACATCCCACTTGCTAATTCCTCCCATATGGGAGAATTCACTGTGGCTTCTGCACCTTCAAACACTCGCAATTTTTTGTAATTTTTCTCTTTTTTTTTTTTTTTTTTTTTTTTTTGCAGAAGGGGAAAATTTAGCCCTTCATTTTGGAAGTTTTTTTGCTAGCAGATTTATAAACAGAAATAAATATCCATACATCCAAAAATTTTATTTTAAGTTAGAAATGCAATAATTATGTCTCCAGCCCTCGCATGCCCAAATCCTTCGATTGTTTTATTTTTTTTCTCTTCTGCAAATCAAATTGGTTGGTGAAATGATACTTGTGTAAATCATTACAGGTCTGAGGTTACAGTTGTTACACACTGCTGAAACTGTCAAATGAAAAGGGAGCACAAAGGGAATCTCCAAATGCAGCTGCTATTTTTCATTTGTTAAATCCTTTTATTACACCATATAAGTACACAGCTGGGAAATACTATAGAGTGGGAGTTAAAACAAAATATTTTGGCTTCCAGACATTCAGAATACACAAAGGACTCAGTGGAAAGCAATGCCTGATATCAAAAGGGAGTGAAAGTTTGAAAACATTTCTAACCAGAATGTTGGGGGGGGGGTTAAATGATACTATACAATGTTGTTTAAAAGGTATCTTATGTTACCAAAAGTACTGCATCAAATATATACTAGAAACAAATTAATCAATGTTTTCTTTGACAAATTTTCATTTTTCAATATGTACTTTCACTGTCAAACCACATACTTTCTCATCTCTGCACAGAGGTGCATACTGCATACAACCAAAATTCAGACTGGTGTCTGGGAGTTTTCTGAGAGTACAAAAGAAAGTAAGGTTACACCCTTAATTACTGTTTTTTCAGAGTAAGAGGGTGTGAGCAACAGCCTACACTTTAAAGTCCAAAAACCGACTGCCTTTCATGGAGTTCAGCTTTATTAACAGAAGAAACTAACAGCATGCAGCCTATTTCCCAGGTTTGGCAGCTCCTAGTGTTTCTATCTCATAAGTGCTCAGCCCATTCCCCTGGATTGTCTCTCTAGAGACTCACCCCCAGCTCCTTATACCAGGATTGAGCAAGGAACCACCTGTATCAGCAATTTGTTAGAATTTTCTTAACTTTTTCCCTGTAGGATCTGCTAGCAAGTTGGGGTGTTTCAAGCAGAGATAATTAAATGGGTTAAATGACACATCCACATAAGGATGCATTCTAGAATTTAGCTGTCAAAAATATTACACAAGTTGTTTTGAGTAACAGTTTAATTTAACAATTAATTTAAAACACCTGAAGATTTTTTCCACAACTTCTATGTTACAATCACCAATGTGATGTTACCTAAAATGTCTTGGTTTCTACAGCAGATCAGCTGAGGCACCAACATTGTTGTATTTGTCTTAAATTAAAATTATCTTATTTAAAGCCTTAGACCTTCAGTTTTCACTCCTGGACACACCATGTAAGTTATACCTAGTCCTTCCTTTGGCAAAAAGTTCCCACTGATTCAGCTGAGATCTGCCTGAATAAAAACTGTGTATACACACTGCTGAATTTGGCCCTACAGAGTTGTGGGACCAACTAATGATTTTCAGGAACTTTAACAAACTGTATGATGGAGTATTTTCGGAAACAAGGGGGTGGGGGGAACCAGAATGCTAAGTCACTCAAGCAAAGTTCATGCACCTGTTTCAGAAACATGATTGGCAGGAGAGTAACTCGTGGCTGCTCATTCTCCTCAGAAGTACAGTAAATGTTGACACGAAAGTATCATTCCAAAAGAAAATATGAAAATTACATTTGGCCATCACAAATGTAAAATAATTCTACATTACTGTGCATGAACAAGATGTCTGATAACATTGTGAGAAGCTCTATCATTTTAAGGTACCAATATCTCTCTCAGAGCACAGTGTAGCGTATGGCCTCTGCCCTCAGGGATTCCAGGAAGGTTAAGAATTCCATCCTCCCAGAAGACGGGAGGCGCGCCACAAGTACTACTGCTGCCCTAAGTCTGTAACTCTCATTGCGCCTGTGCCCCACCCTGGAATGGGGCAAGAATGACTCATACTCATTTTTCCTTCAACATGCGCAGTCAACCTTGCTATGTTTCTGTTTCCTTGTCTGTAAAATGGAACTAATTGAGCATTACTGATAGGTACATTAGAAACACAGACTCTAAGGTCAGAAGGGACGAGTATGATCATCTAGTCTGACCACCTGCACAATGCAGGCCTCAGAGCCTCACCCATCCACTCCTGTAATAAACCTCAAAACTATGACTGAGTTATTAAAGTACTTGAAAGTTTAAACACTTTAAGGTTTAGACAGTCCACTAGCAAGTGAGCCATGTCTCGAGGAAGACAAAAAACAGACCCTTTGCCAATCCACCCTGAGGAAAAATACTTTCCTGACCCCAGTTATTATTGAATGTCTTAGGCACATATGCAGTTAAAATGAGGATCTATTTCAGTATCAGAGAACTGTTTTTCTATAACTGACATTACTTAATTATATATAGATAGATGTGTTTTGTTGACCATTCTGATCTATCTTCACAGATAAAAGAAAATATTGCACTTAATTTTAGTTAAAACCAAGGAGGATTTTGCCTTTTAGCAACTGCAACATCAGACTCTGTGACTTTTTAAGTTCTGAAGTTGCAATGAGTTATGCATGGACTCAGTTTGTGGACAACTAATTAGAGAGGATTTGCCTGGACTATTTATATCATCTGAGTCATCCCAACTGATTTAAAAAGTGTTGTTAGTAATACAGAAAAACTTAGCATGTGTTTAGTGCCTTCATTCTCAGGATCACAAATATGAATGATTTATGTCTGCCAATATCTGCATCAGGTAAATCAATATCATCATGTTTCTAACCTGACTATGAAATAAATGTATTATTGCTGATGAGGAGTTTGAAATGCATTACAGTGTTTGTACTATTTAGTGTTCAAAATTAATGAAAAAACCCAATCTTAATGAAAATATCTAATTTTATAGATCTGACAAACTCACAAAAAGAAAAGGAAAGGCAGGCATTCTTCTTTAGATTATTTGTGCCAGTTAAGTGCTTGTGAAGGAGGTGGGTTTGAAAACCAGAGATATTCACCCACAGAAGATACAATCAAAAGCAACTATCCAATCCACATACCTAGGTTCTGCTCAGCCAGGGCAAACCTATGGGTAAGAAGTTCCTTGAATCTCCATGGCCATTCATTCTTTAACAGCTCTGTTGAGAGTCTTAGTTAATTTAAATCATCATGGTGTTTTTGTCAGATCAATGTGTGTCCAATGGGATGGACATGACAACTCCAAACTCAGCTCAAATAAGTGGACAACAAACATCTGGTAGGACAATTTTCAAGTCAGTGCTAACCTTGTTTGGGTTTGAACTGGTGACCTAGAGCAGGACAGGCTTGATAAGTATTGAAGAATCTGAAACTATTCACCCTGCACAAAGGGGTGTCATTTCCTATATAACATAAAGAGCTGTGGTATCAGCCCAGATGTTAGCCTCTGCATTGCATTGCCAGACTATGAATGTTCTCCCTTTGTTGGGTTTCAGAGAGGAAATCAATAGTAACTTTATTATTTCAAGTTGAATATGCATTATATACAATGGAAAGCCCTTCTTTATAAAAGTACTAAAGTTTCTTTCTCCCCTTAACAACTCCTGCAGCTCAGTTACATGACAGCCAGTTATGAGCTGCACTCTTCTTGCTGAAATGAAAGCACAGATCTATGAGCTAGATAGTTCATGACATAAACCAGGGGATGACTGAAAAAGTGATAAATGAAAGCATTTCCCTTCTGAAGGTGAACTCATCATGTGACCTCGTTCATATAAACTTATATACTTAAGATTATACAATTGTAATTTACAATTACACCATATTGATGCTGATCCATTACTAAGAATAGCATTTTACCAAATAGAAAGTTTCATATCTATGAATGATTGCTCTGAATGAACCCTTCTGAAATACAAACTTCAAAAGGCTGCACATAAATTGGAAGCTTACCATTCTATGCTGGGCTGAGATAACACTGTCCCAGTCAGCGTCTTGTTGGATGGTGGTGACCAGAGTTGGTAGCTCCTCTGAGTGAGGTTTGTTGTGCATTAGGCTATGTAGAGGCAGATGGGAGGTGACATGCTGATCACTGTTGCCCTCTTCTGTGTCTCGTGATGCTAAATCCTGGGTCATTGCTTCCTCTCCATCAGCTGCACAGGCAAATGGAGAGGTGGCCTGTTTGGAAGACATTCTTCTGCGGAACAACAAAAAAAGGCAAGGCATCAGATTTTACTATTGAGAACATAGATGAAGTTATAGATCAAAACATGGAAATTGGAAGCAGATCCTCATATAAATAAGTAGTCCTTTCTCCTTGGGATAAGGCCACTGGAGTCAAAAGGACTACTCATGGGACTATGGGTTTGGATGATCTGGATTCTTGGCCATACTCTTCAGAAGCTGAGCGCCTCTCAGGTCTGCAGTAAAGATATCTTCAGTGGCTCCAAATGAAACATACTATTGATTTATCCCACATCATCCCATTTATTAAATCTTGTAAAAAGGTATTTTCTACAGCCTTAAGAGAATGATGACTCTTCTAAACATGCCTATTCTGTCAACTGTGTCTATAGCCCAATCTTTTTAACTCTTACATCCATGAACAGGCCCCTTCAGTGGACTTCTGTAGGATTAGCTGTCTAAATAAAGAATACTCATATGAATGAGGTTTTGCATAATTGCATCCTTTGCTTACTCTGTCCCTTGCATGTGGAATTTGTTTCCTCCACTGATGAGACTTCCTAAGTCATTAGCCAAGCTGTTCAAAAGGACTACCATGATTTGTTGGTTTAAAGCTCTACCTTCTCTGAACTTGTTTAAATCGCATCCAGTTTTACCTTTTGGAAAGGGTTCTGAGATATTTATGTGAAGGGTGCTATAAAACTGTAAGTGGCTTATTGAACAAATGACTGAATGTATGATTAGTCTTGAGGCAATCTTCTTCAGTTTGAGTTAAATACCTGAGATAATTATATTTCCATCTTTATTAGACATTGAATCAAAGACACAAAGCATCTAAAAGAATTCAGTTCAATCTGAATGTTAAGTTGTAATAAATAAGTATATTTATTTAAAAAGTCATTTTCCTAATAATAGGTTCTTAATGCCACTTCCATGAGTAAACACAGCTTTGCCAGTTTTTTACTTAAATTAAAATATAAAATATTTCAATTCAAAATTTTAAAACACTAAAAAATTTCTAGTGAAAATAACCACAACTGTCAAAAAGACAGCTAAAATATATTAATTTTTTTACAGTTTTTTTAACTTTAGAACATCTTGAATACTGACATTGCTGTGGAACTCAGGAATAAGATTTCCCCCCTTAATTGCTCTTTAATAATAATTGATTTCATACCATTTCTTTAAAAATGCACAAATCAGTTAACATAGGAAACCACATGAGCATTTTTCAAATTAGCAAATCATTAACTCGCTAGTACTGTTTCTACAGACAAATAAATACTGATTAAAGAGTCTGGAAATCTGAGACTAACAGTTAAATTTACAAATGTGTCACATGCTTTCATGAATATTACAGTGAAGGAAATATCAAGTGCAAAGAAAAATAATTAAGTTAATTCCAATTTAAACAGTAGTTTTTATGTAGCAGCCCATGTTTCACATAGGATTTAACAGCTAATGCTAAATTTCTCACAATTAATGAGGGGGCTCAGATTTAGTATCCTACAGTGAAAAAAAATTAATATAGGATCAGCTAATCTAATTATGCACAGTTCTAAATAAAAGCCTTACAAGCTTTTGAAGTGCTTTGAAACATATTAAAATGCTGATACCTATTTAGAAGAACCTTTCTATAAATAATGATAATCCCATCTCAAACTTGATACTGGGGGGGGGGGCAGGAGGAGATGGGGGAAATAAAGGTTTGTATTTCCTTTAAGAGTATTAAATTGTTTATGAGTAGAATTCAGGCAATATGTAATTCATACCCCACCAAAGAATAAATGTTTATGATGCACATAAGCTGAGAGTTCAGCAATAGCTATTGTTCCAGGTATTTCAAGAGGTTCTGATTCATAATTACTGTGACTTAAGATAATCAAAAGGTTAAGATAAAATGAGAGATTGATTTCTACTTTTCTGATTACAATAGTGACGTTAATTTACTATGGCTTTACGCAATTTATATACTGCATTTAAAACAAAGTTACAATAAAAAATTTTCATTGAGTTCATCTTCTTAACAGACACCATTTCTTTTACAAACTGAACTGGCTTCTTCCAATAGCAATAGTTAGGGCTGGTTCTTCAGTATAAATTAATCATGACATAAAACCAGAAATGAAAATGTCTCTTAAGAATAATTCCAAGTACAAATTGCACCAATGAATAATAGTGCACAATCTTAATTAAACACAACTGTGCAGCTGTGAAAATAGGCTAAATCTGTCCAAAGCTATGAGTTGCCTTTAAAGGCTGGTTTGTTAGGGAGTGTTTTCTTAAGGAAGACTGGGCCCCCGTCTTAATCAGCCAATAAATTATTTCCTGCAATTACATTAAATAGAAAATTATCTTCAAATTGGGAATGTTAATTGAAAATCAAAATTCAGAGTGAAGTTTAGAAATTACATGCTGAATATAATTAGTCTAGAAAGGCTTCACCTCTATTTCATAAATAGGCTTTGGGTAATTTCTTAAGTGACCATTCAGTAAAGCTACCTACTTGTAAGGTAGAAAAGTATTTTTTTCTGTTATAAAATATAGTCTCTCTTCCATATTATTTTGTACATTTATATACAAATATACTATTATAGCTTATTTAAGTTAATTATTTATAGAAAGGGAGAGAATGTGACATCTCTAAAATATACTAATATAGACCTACATAACTGTAGCTATCAACCACTCCCTGCAAGGTTAAGTTACCTTTTTATACAAAATGCTTAATAGTGATTCTCCAGTGTAAGGGCCAATTCCTTTAAGCCGTATCAATGGGAAGCTCCTGCTTACCTCAGTAGGAGTTGTGCACAAAGAAGGTTGAAAGTTCAGACTCTAACCAAAGGCAGAATTTAACTCATGATTTTCTAGGAGTTTGATCAAATGCTCCCACTGAAATAACCCATCAGATTAATCCTTATTGTCACATCAGTCCATAAAACAGGTTGTTCTGATAATATACATGTTGAAAATTATTATGGGTTTGACTAGTAGCTCATTTTTCAACATTAACAACTTTGCAATTTCAAACTTAAAATATTGTAAACTAATTTAAGTCCCTATTAAGGGTTACAATTTCAGGAGTAAAAATAAATTAGACATGTAAAAGGTGTCTGAAATTTGCTAATTTCCATTTTATTGTACCTTATTTTATTTTTGCTCTATTATGAATTAAAATCAGTCAAATGTGGGTTTTTTTAATTTCTGTTAAAAAAACTCCCTAGTTATAACCCCTGAAAACAGGGGTTTATAATGGAAGTGCTGACACAACCCTAACTAAAGCAGCGCAAATGGTGCCGCTATAATACACAAAATCAAGTTCTATTATTCTAAACTATCCTCGCTCGTGGGGTTTTTCTTTACTGTGCTCCCAGTCAAACTGCTGAAGCATGAAAAATTTAAATGCAATCAAGTGGGTCCAATTCTACTTTACTAGAACAAGTGTCTACAGTGGTACAATCTTAAAAGGAGATGCAACAGATTTGTTTGGTGCTTTTCTTCTTTATTTTTTTAAACTGTTTATTTATAATACTGTGCAGCAGAGATAAAATAAGAGGAAATTACACTCACATGATATCAGTGTATCAACTACACAGCACACATTATAATCAGAGAGAAAAAACATTGTCACACTGGTTGAATCTGACTGGTTAGCATAGGCACAACTGTCACCAGGCAAACAATATACCTACAGGATTTGAGAAAGATGGGTACAAATCTAGATTCACTTATCTGAAGTCCATTCCCCTATTCTGCTTTCCTGAGTTGGGTAAATCAAACAGAGATTTGGGTTTTACAAAACCAAAGCAAGACATCTCACTTTCCAACTGAGGCAGACAGAAGTGGAACCATTTACCCAAATTTCAGTGAAGCTAAAGTGGGAGGGGTTGGTATATTGGGACCCTAATTTCAACGAGCCTTGGTTTCCATGTTGTGAAGCCAAAAACCCAAGTTTGGGTGTGCTCTGCTCGAATACTTAATGCCAGTATTTATAAACCTTAATTTTCACCCACAGAAGAATTTGCCTGTTCTCTAATGGAATCTGGCATTCAGTCATTCTAAATAAATATCACAGATTTACTTTTTCCTAAAGGTAATGCCCGTCAACCTTTCCCAAAACTACAAATGATTACAGAAACTTCTCATCTAAGGCTTTTCTATGGCCTAAAGTTCTCCAAATGATTTAAAACTGCTTCCTTTACATAACTAGATGGCATGCCTAATACTAAAGGCATGTCATGTCTAAAATTGTCCATCCATTACTGACAGAAAGACCAAATGATGAAATGCTACAAGGGAAATTAGGGATTAACTTTGAGTCCTAGACAGCACACATTTAAAAATCAAATTATGCAGCATTAACACAGAGACAACAATAATGTGAGAATCTACTCACAATTTAAGAGTACCTAAGTCATCTGATGATAATGAGATACATGACAAGGGACACTTGTGGCTGAAGAGAGACTGTAATAGAATCTCTAGGCTGTTTTGTCCCATACCACCAAAGCATTCTTAAAGCTAAATTTATTATCCTAATAATATAGTTTCAGAGTTTTGACAATGCCACTCGCTTTAAAGATAGCCATCTTTATTTCCTCCTCTAAAGTCTCAGTTCATCAAAATACTTAAGCACATGTAGTCCACAACCTGAAGCACCCTGTACCAGGGGTTACACGTACATTGAACTTCATGCATCTAAATAGTCCAATTGATTTTAAATTGGATTGCTCACCCACTTAAAGTTGAACACATGCTTAAATGCTTGCTTGAATCAAGAAGCAAGTAAACTACAAAAGAAACATTTTTCTGAAGTCCTCAAAAAACCTCGAATTTAAAAGAACCATTTTTACTTCTAATTTTTCACAGGAACTTAAGTGCTCATGAAAGATGCTGCGTAGGTAACCCTGAAAACTGGAGACCTCTCCCCCCTCCCCCCACAGAACAAAGGCAGCAAAAATGCAAGATTAAAATCTAAGCCCAACATTACTCTGCTGCAGATGAACACTCACATCCCTACAAAAGTGCTTGTGCCACTCTTGGCTGATTGCCTAGCCAATACCACCCACCTCCTCCCCTTCTCCCATCTCCATGGCAGACCCCATGGAACATGACAGTCAAATCATGAGTCACTTGGCCCCTGCTTAAACTCAGGCTCTGCATCCTTGGATCATGCCTTAATTGACCACTCCTTCCAACTGTACAGTCCCACCAGTATATACAATGAGCAAGACCTAAACAGGGACAAACTGACAGAGTTCCTCAACTACTGGAGCTGCATCTATTTATCTAGCTAAGGAACTGATGCAGAATACTGTAAAGACACAGGAAAATCATGACTTTTTGCTTTTGCTGTAGAAGGCTTCCAGTTTCTAGTTATAGGAGCATTTGAATATGACTTAATTTAACAAAAAACAAACAAACAAAAAAACAAAACCCAAACCCAACATGCCAATAGCTGGATTTATTTTGCAGCTCTATTCCTGTAAAACAAAGTTATGTACTCATAACTCAGTAACATAATTCATAGTTTATCTAATGCTGTAATCTGTCTGAATAAGAATAAACAGTTATTTTGTAAAATTATAAAGCCCTACATCAGACTGCAAAGAACATTAGTAACAGGAATGAGAAATTACTAAAATACTCACTACTCCTGAAGTCCCTCACTCCTACATGTACCCTTACACACAAAGTCTACATGGAGATAGCCTGATGACACATTAGCACCTGTCAGAATAAGGAGAGAGGGCTGAGCATAGGTCTGAAAGCTAATAACTCCTGAATTCTACTGCTGGCTCTGCCACTGAGATACAATGCAGCCTTGGAAAAATCAATTAATCTGTGTCTCTCAGTTTTCCCTACTCCTACTTCAGAGGGGTGTTGCAGGGATTTGCTAGGTAGTGTTTGTAAAGCATTCTGAAGATTAAAAGTGTTAAGTTGATTCATGTGCAAGGTCATTCCAGGAACTGCCTTGGGAATAAGATGGGGGAGTGGGGAGGGGGAACAGATTCAAGGAATGGCAATGATGAACATTAATTGCAGCACCCAAGACTCCAGCTAAGGTAAGCATCAAGCTAAATGATACAAAAATACCTGTTCAGATATACCACATTTCTTTTTCCAAATTAGACAAGTTACCCTTGCTACTAGAAATAGGCCCAAGTCACACAATTTGATTCCATATGCACTTTACCAAAGTACAGGAGCATTAAGATCTGGTCCCATCTCTACTTCATTCTCTCAAATTTATAATGTGGTATCTGAACAGTATGTTGAATGATACAAAAATACTTTTCTTAAAAAAAGATTGCATGCACCATTGTGGCCAATTATACTTGTACCTACCACAGGGGTCAGACTAAATGATTTTTGTTGTCCCTACTAAGCCTATGATTCTATGCAATACTAGATTTAAAGATATGAGTCTGTCCCTTTATCTGTCTGTCAAAACAATTAAATGAACTAAACAAAATGGATCCAACAGCCCCTGATGACTTTGTGGTGAAATCCTATGTAAGCTACTTTTGATAGGTGAAATGTTCTTTCCTGATGTAGTATTAGTGTTTTTCACTGAAAACAGAGAGCAACATTCACACAGAATGCAGTGAAATACAGTATGACATCTTACTACCTGCTATGTGTTCTTCTCGAGCCACAAAAGTTAATATTTTCTATAGTTTATATTTAGCTGACAATATTGCTGTCAGTTTATTTATACGACTTAGGACTGTTCTTTGGACTGGAGCTCATATGCCGTGGAATGCTTTGACTCATGAATTGTTTCTCCTGATAATGTTACATCACGTAACCACTTCTGTTTAATTGGTTAGTATTAGCTTCTCTGTGGTGACTGAGGACTTTAAAGTCCTATGACTTTCACATGTGTCTCTAGATATCCAATTTCCTACTGTTGCAAAACACAAACAAAAAAAATGATTTCATGCAATCCTTACCAACAACTTTTCAACATGTGAACAATAGTGAGTGTACCAGCAACTTATCCATAATAACTTGTTAGGGTTAGTTGCTTTAGGCAGCAAGTACGAGAGCATGGAGTATAAATAAAAGCAGCCTATTAACAATAAAATTAAAAAACAATAGTTGCTATAAATAAACATTAAGTCACAAGTTTTTATGTAATAGAATGCTGAACTGTGTAGCTGAAAAATTGCATAAATGGTTTTGATAAAGTCTCAAAAAACTTAGAGAAATCTACTAACTCGAAATCTGCAATTCAATACTTCGACCTGTAATGTGGAAGGAACAGGTTGCTAATTAAATTCTTCCTATACTTTACTTGGTATATACCAGTGTTTCTCAATGACCAATCCATGAACCAGCACCAATCCCTCAGATCTCCGCGACACACTATAGGGAGCTGGTCCCTGGAATCACAAAGGCTGAGAAATACTGCTTTATAATACATTGTAATACACACTGCCTTTGTATATTTTTCTCCTCCAACTAATTTTCAGTATTTACATACCGATGCACAAAACACAGTAAAGTGAAAGCTTATAGTCAGAGAAGATGCAAAAACAAAAGTTCATGTGCCCTGACTCTGTGCTTCTATACGCAGAACTGAGAGGTACACATTAGCTTAGAAAGAACATAAGACTATTGAGAGGGGGGATTTAATTGCAGATAAATACAGCACTCCAGTAATACACCTTCTTTTCAGATAATGAAATGAAGTCTCATCTGTAGTCAGTTTGCACCAAATCATTTAATTATTACATCTGTATAACATGAAACAATGGTTCTGCAGTTCAGTAAGAGACTATCTTTTTCATGAAAACCTTACAGTACAAGACTGAAAAACATTTCTAGCAGGCAAAGTATTTCTGATTCAGTAAAGGTTATGCAAGCATCAAAGCAGTTAAATATAGGTGCCAAACCACATTGCCAGGAGCTCTTAGTACTGTGAGACAGTGTTACCTGACAGCTTGGTGAATATAAAATTACTTGTTTCTCCAACTGAAGACAATCAAATTGTCACCTTCCATTGTAATAATGCACAACTAGAGATCAGTAAAGTGCAAACATAATTACCAGAAAGAAAACAAAAACAAACAATATCAAATCTAAATTTCTCTAAAAACGTAAACTCAAAAGGCTACTCAAAAAAGAGACTTCATTTTAACACCAAGTACAATGGTACAACACTGATGTTATTTAGTAATAAGATTTATAAGTGTTGCTTTAAGTGAAAATGAGAAACACCACAAGAGTGATAAACACAAAAAGCATAAATATTAGTAAGAACCATTCAAGTGTCCCACATACACACATACAAAATATTACACTAGTACCCCTGTGTGCCTTCATACCGAAATGTGTATCTGCTGCACTATTGTTATTATAAACTTCTGTATCCAAGGGTTTATCTCTAACTCTCAAAAAATAACCCCAGCCTGGAACCTGGCATGCACTAACTCAAACTACAAGCAATCTGCTCTTAGAACTAGAAAGCAACCTTCAGTTTCAACTTGAAATTCCATGGATCATTATTCTAAAATGTATATATAATCTTCAAAATTTTCAGAATTTCAAGGGCAGGGTTTTGTGATGGTAAATTGAGTACATACAAACTAACATTTTTAACACAAATTTCTGGAGGGTGTGTTGTAGCTGGACTGTCTCTCCCGCAGTGATATCTGCATTTTGACAATAGACAACATTATGAATGGTTCCACAGTAATCTGTGAAATCAAAGACTGAGTTTTATAAATACAGAAAGTTTGGACATGATATTATGCACAAAATAGTGGCTTTTTTAGGATTTATAAAGTCTCTGAAGATGGAGCCACAATTTGATGTTTTTGAAAAAAAACTGATCCTTGAAACATTTTCCATGTATACTGTTAGAGATCATATTTTATACATTTCATAATATGTATAAATAAATATTCAGTCCTTTATACACCTACTGGTATGATATAATACTATCAAGCATGTAAACCCATCTTTTCAGATATTTTTCAAGTAAATTAACAAAAGCACACCCCTGTGATTTCAGCAGTGCTGGGGAGTCACAAAGACAAAACCAAAGAAACGTAAAGCTCATACACTATTTTCAGCACTAGATTTTGTCTAATTGCAAGAAAGGAGGAGAGAGCACAAAGAGCTCTTTTTCTCACCTTGTACTCCTGCTCAGTTGCATACTAAGTCTGGCCCTTGTGTTCAGAGAAGACACAAACACTGTGCCAGACGAGCAGCAAAAGTGGTGTTAGCCTCCCACAACAGGATGGAAAGAAAGGCAAGGCTATGGTCCTGACCATAATATGACAAAGCAGAGCTGCCCCCAGTCACCCAGTCCTGTACCCAGTCTGAGGCAAAGTCCCCAGGAGCACTGATGAGATCTCTACATTTCTTCCCTTTCCACCCATATTGTAAAACCATGTTTTAAAGAGAAAATCTAGCCCCTAATTTGGACCACTGAGCCTAAGACTCATATAGTTACATATCTGACAACATGGAAAGCTCCTCTTTTTCACAGTGTAGGTGCACATCTCTCCATAATTCAGAGATTCACCTCCAGAGATATGAACACTGTAGCTGATACTTGAAAATACAGCATTACTTTCTAAGGGCAGTGATGCAGCCTAAGGACTATTCATAAAGCCATAGAGGAAGGTGTGGAAACAGGAAGTCCACTACTTTCTTAATGTGACAGCACTATCCACATAAATTCATGAATGATCGCTTTAGCCCTCCACAGGAAACAGGGAATGAGGCTCAAATGCCAAACTTTCATTTTTGTGACTGGTGAGTTTGTGAATTTGCTACAATCTTTATTTTACTGAAGCAGCCTCATTTATGTAAAAAGGTAGTATAAGGCATAATATTTCCTTATTTTAAACTGGTGCCTACACAGTACAATGCCCCACGTGTACACAGAACTGTTTATCTTGCAGGATCTGAAAATATATTTACAGAGCATGTACAGGAATCATTTCATGCTGTAGAGGAAACAACAAATACCATTAGGGTGGAAAGTTGCAGCAGTATTTTTGGTATGGGTTCTGAAGAACAAAGTCCAGATGAAACTACAGAGGAAGTTTTAAACAGGCAAAAATTAAAATGCTTGTTTGCCAATTTGTCCTCAGGAAGAATGCTGAAACATATTCAGTGCATTCTTCAATGATAGCAAATGGACAGGGTTCCAATGTATGTGGGATAAGAAGAAAAAAGTTTCTAATTATTATCTTTTATGTGAACAGAATGAAGGCAACCAGTTCAATAATTCTGAAAGTTTCTGTAAAACATTAAAAATAACTAAGTGTCTTCTCCATAAATTAAATGGACCATCTGCCATTAATAAGTTCCAAAGGGGAACTTTCTGCCATTAAAAAGACATTAAGAATTTGAAGCTCAATTTACTGAAAAGTTCCTCATTTTTAACTGGATTTTTAAGTATTTTCCCCCCTTATCCTGACACAGGATTCACAGATGAAATCTTTATTACACTTATAACTGTCCTTTACATCTAAGTAAAGCTACAATTTCTAACTCTTTAAATAAATATTTAGCAGAACTAAGAAACTAAATAGTTAAGTTTGTGATTTTAATTATTTTAATATATTTTTAAACTAGCTCCCCAACATAAATATTAATGGTGTTTTAATAGGATATTATTGGAATGTTTAGGTTAGGCACTAGAAAACATCAGAGAATGTTAATGTTAGCTTCCTGAAACCTCACAGGTCGAACCAACATTGTTCAGTCATTCAGTTTCAAGAGATCAGCTAGAGTACAGTTTTCATATTGAGCACACTATTGCTGTTAATTGCATCAACTAGAAAGAAATGAGAGTACATTCACAAAGTTAAGCTTCAAATTGCCAAACACCTCCCATGAACCCTCAATTGCCACTGATTTCAATAGGAATTGAAGGCACACAGCACGTTACTGATCTATAAGAGCTAGAAGAAAAGTGGGGGCAAAAGCAATCCGAAGGGGCAAAGTGAATACTGATAAAGTTGTTCCTCATTCCTAAAGTGCTCAAGGTTCCATTACTATTTAAAAAAAAACTCCATACACCATTGAAACAAACATCAGCAAACAGATGAATGAGAATAAAAAGGAAACCCAAATCCAGACAACTTCTGCACCAGGGCACCAAATGGAATGAAGTTGTCTTTAGGGACAGTTTATGAAGGGAAATATATTACATTTCTACTAATCCAAATTATTTTTAAAAATAACTCTTACCGTTACCATTTGAAATTCAGTTTGCTCTTACACAACAGATTGCAGCTTAAACCCTGAAATGTTCTCTTATAGTGCCTGATG
>ML681963.1:134286927-134328511 GCA_007922195.1 Podocnemis expansa
CTCTCAAACTGGGGTTTAATCTCTAATACAGCTAGTTCTGAAAACTGTTGAAAACATTAATTTAATGCTAAGCAAGCTGTCAAAACATAACAGTGGCCTACTACTACAAATTTTAACAATGCAGCCAACTTTCTAAATTACATGAAGGGCAGGGAATCCTGTTCTTGTCTCATGATAAAGCAAATAAAAAGCTCTTCTCATTGTGGTCATGAAATGCTATCCACTTTTTTCATCCCCTCACTCACATGATTTCAGTGACAACACTGAGCGCACAAGCATAGGACAGTGCAATGCTGAAATATTATATTTGTAACTGAGCACATAAAATACTGGTTATTTCAACTTACAACAAATATATAAAAGATTTGTTTTCAGAAATTTCCCTTAAGGCTGCAGTGAAATCAAAATACCATATTACTACTGATGTTAAATTGGTCCACATTATCATCAGCATAGCCTACCATCAATAGTAAATTGACCGGTTTACAAACATGGAACGTAAACAATAAGATTTGCAAAGTGTGGTACTGAAAGAAAATTTGGAGAACACACACACACACAAACATACTAGAAAGGATGGTTTAGCTGACTAAACATCAGGTTTTAAAAGCATGCCTTGCAACAACAGGATCAAAATGTTAAAAGGGTTCAAATTTTCATTCTTACAGGATAGATACACTGACTTCCATGAAATTTGCTAGAGTCGTTTAGAGTAATTTTGAATAAAGTCTTAAAATCTGAGCTCCTGTCCTGTGGACATTTAAAATTGCATACCATATAAGCAAGGTATGTATTTCTAAGTACTGTGACTGCTTTTTAGTAGATGACAATCCATCCTAAGAAAGACTGCATTTCAGTTGTGCTGTATGCATATAGGATCTGATCTATAGCTCACTGGAGTAAAAAGACTCTGGTTGACTCCAGTGGCCTTTGGAGTTCAGGCACATAATAAATACAGTAAATTGTGCTTTGAGATCACATTATTTATTTTTAATGCTGCTATATATTTTTGTATAAGATAGCTTTTACATGAGTCTAAAGCACAAGATGAGCCCTTTAAAAAAAATTAAAGCACAGTCTTTGAATTTAATAGTGAAAATAATGTGGAAAAAATTTTGCAAACAAACTTGCAATTTCCATTAATATCTATATGATGATCTGTTGTATCATACTTATGTGATGTGGAATAGTTGGCAGGAAACATTCCCATTGCCACCCAGAAAGAATGAATGAATGCCTTCCAGTCTTTCAGTCCTTATTGCAGGAAGGACATAATGCAAGACCTTCACTTTTCAAGGAAAAGAGAGTTCTCACAGTGGTCCATGCTCTGGCCTCCCAGGCTAAGAGGAATCCTCCTCAACCAAAAGAATGTGGGGCTAAAGGATGTTAACAGTGGGTATACTGAGGGTACTCAGTGAAACTTCTCAGCACTTTGGTCAGGATGCAATGTGTGATGATTCCAAGGGCACCAGCAGAGGTCCAGAAAGAATGCATGGATACTCAGGGCTTGGCAGTCTGATCACATTTATTAGTGGTAAATTTCAGGAACTGTTCCACATAGCACTCAAAGTTCTCTGGTTTCAGATACACACATATGCTTTCATACATTCACCCCCACAATTCTGGAGTTTTCTTTCAAGCTTCTGTGTATTGTTTCATCTCCTGGGGCAGTGGTCACCAAAGTTAGGATTGCAACCCAGTATTGGGTCACAGACCCACAGGTGCCTCGTTGCTGCACCAGAGCTGTGGGGGGGAGAAGGGATGGAGGCAACTGCCTCTCACTCTTCTGCTGGCCACTGCAGCTCTCCAGAGAGCCTGGGGGAGGGGGAGACTTACCATACAGTAGTATCAGCCTTCAGTGGAGAGCACTGAGACAAGTTGTTGGGATTAACAATGAGGTGCTAATAATTGTTCAAGCAATGCCTATTCCCCCTTCTCTCTGACTCACCGTCTCTCTTTGGGCTTCTCTCATTCATATGAAAAGGACTGAGGTCACTGGCAAGCAACCTTCGAGTTTTTTGTCAACAGACCCAATGAAGAAAAGAAAAAACAAAACAAACAAAAAAAAAACTTTGAACACTGCTTTATTCCACCATTTCTGGGATCTGTGGATTGCAGTTATTTTTCCAAATTAGGACCTGCCTCTTTTTTCAGTGGGCTGAGAATTCCCTTGCTTGCAACAAAAGTTATAATTTGTAGATTTTAACAAAAACTCTTTCCAGAGATTTTATTTGATTGATAATTAAAAAGAGAAGAGAAGAGCAAACTGTGCTAGTAGGATCTTCTGCTAGAAAGTAAGATATTTTTTCTACAATTAGAAAGCCTAAGTAACAAGTCAACCAAAACACAATATTGTGGACAATTGTATGTTCATGGAAACTCATGCAGACTCAGAGAGCAGAGGTGAAAGTGGAACCCAGAGGGGCTGCTTCAGTTCCTGGGACTGGGTAGTGGAAAAAGGAGCAGGACCTGGTGGGACTTGGACAGGCTCAGCAGCAGATAAGAACTTCCAGGACCTTTCTTTCCAGCCTGGCATCGGCTCTCTCCTCTTTCCCATCTCAGCATTTCCATCTCATTCCTCAACCTAGTAACCTCCCATTCCAGGCTACTACATGCAATTTTAGAGACTTGACATACTTCCTTATTTGAGACAGGAGCATGGCATGTGGGGTCACCCTCTGCATGCTCCATGTAGGTGATCTCAAATTAGATGTGTAGACCTGGGGCATGCAATAGAAGCCTCAAGAGAAAGGATGAAACCCATGAAGGACTCCCCCCACCCCCCAGCCATGGTCACTGTTCAATTCTGTGGAGGCCACCACTATTTTCAGTGGTGGGTCACCACATGGCAGAGGGGTCTGGAGCTGGGTCCCAAGAAAAAAAAGTTTGACAGTCACTGTCCTAGGGATCTTCTGCCTGCTTCACACTAGACTCCTCCTCAGACAGCTACCTCGGCTCTGCTTCTATCTTCTTCCACTGTTCACAACAGCCAACTGCAAATTTAGGAAGATAACCAAAGCAGCTGCTGAGAAGTTCTGAGATGTGGCCTACTAAATTGTCCCTTTGAAATGAAAGTAGATTCAAACAACAGGATATAGAGTTCATTACTTATCTCTTCTCCCTAGGAAAAGTGACATTCCCAAGCGTCAGTAACTCCAAAGAAACCATAAAGCTGGCTCTCTCTTGCCAGGATTTGATCTAACAGATGCAGAGAGAATTATGTCACTTGACTGTCTGGAAGGAATGAGGTGGTAGTTGATTATTATTTACACCCTATGCGTGCACACATTCATCTGTTAGTATGGCAGGAGTCCTGAGGCTTTCAACCTTAACCATTCAAAATAACCTGAACAAGCAATGAAGCCTAAAAGCTGTTTAAGTGACAAAAATAATTCTTATTCCAAGTAAATATTTTAAGATAATGAAAGGACAGTGTTGGTGACACACAAGAAAAGACAGGAGATTTTGGTTTAAGAGTAAGATTTTTCCTTAACCTATTTTACAGGCTCGTCATCTCAGGGAAACCATCTAGTGAGAATCACTTCTGCAAGTGCTACTCTATGACCTTGAAAGCAGAGATCTCATATTCAAAGCTACACATTATTTATCTTTCTTTGGAAACTTCCAGTGCAGATAAACTTGCTATAGACTTAACTTCAAGAGTTTGCAAGTGTCCCTGATAGATATGCAGCTTCAGATGGGAGCAACAGAAATCCCATAGAGGATTATTAGAAAACCAGCAATAAAAGAATTGGGAACAACAACTGGGACTATCAGAAAATAAATTAGAGACTAATTCTGTTCATAGAAGGTGATTGGAATGGGATTTATAACCACATCTATAAAAGCAGACTAAGGCCCTAAGTAATCAAAAAGACCATTCAATATATTCTCAACACCTTGTTTTTTCATGTGCCCTGTTGTCCAGATGTAAGCTGTGAAATACATCCAAGTTCCTTAGAAAAGGAAGTTTCGAGCCAGGCAGTTCAGGCTGAGCTGTTGCAGTTATCACTCCACTGAAAATGAACAATAAATTCAAACAACAGAGATTGTGCTCTATTTTGGATCCTTCTGAGTTTTCTTTCACCAGCTTTTACCCCCAGTGTCTTGCATCTTTTCTCTCTTACTACACAATTCCAGTATTCTTTACTATAAGGGATGGAATTCCTAGATTATTATGTTAGAGACTTAAGTGATTCTCAGTGTTTTCTATGCTCTTGGCACTTTTTTATATGTCTTTCAACTTACATATAAGTAGACTTGGAGTCAATGATTATTTTTAAGAGTTTCAACAGATATTGCTCTCTATTTATTTCAAAAGTTTTTTAAATTATTTCCTCCCATTAAATTTTGTGCTAGCACAAGTGCAGCTGTACTAGATATGCACACATTTGGAACCTCTGCCAGCACATCAGATATCTGCTTCCTTAACACCACTTTTATAAAACATAGGACTTGCATAGTGCTCAGTTTACAACAACCTATCTTCAACAAATGTATACACAGCCTTTTGGTACTATACCTCCTCCTAAACATGTTTGGAGTGGCCGAGTAATCTCAGCTGGGAGTCTCCCACTCCTATCACTATTTCCAATTTCATACCCTATATTTTCTTTCATGAAAATGTGTAGCTGTTTTCCATTTCTTTACATCTCCGTAAATGCCATGTGGATGGAAATCATTGAGTCACCAGATCATACATTTATTTTTATGATATATTATGCCGTTTGATGTCATGTTGACATCTAATTGATGTCGTTTTTGCTTTTTTTTTGTCTTTGTTTTGTTTCTAGGTTTCAGGAAAAAAAGATAATTTAAAAAAACTCTTTAGAGTGATGACTTAAGGTACTGACAGACATGAAAATAGTATGCCTCTGTTTTACGATGTGCTGCTGAGTAATTGGACATATTTCTAGAAACAGATAATGTATAGAAGACCTCAGTATTTTATGGTATAGTTTAATATTTGTGTAATTCCAATCTATAACCTCAAAAGTATATTTTTCTCCAGCAAGAAATAAAAGATGCAGAACATATGTTAGAAAGGGCTTGACCCTCAATTTAACAGTCCCTAATGTAAAGAAATGTGGAGAAAAAAAAGGTCTTAAATTCAACATACCATAGATTAAATGCCACCCATTCTGCATGGTGAGTAGCAAAAGTAATGATTAGTAATAAGATGGTATGGATGCCAAAAGATACAGAGTTTAAACAAAGCGTGTGGTTTTTAATAACTGGCAACATTCACACTGGTTTGGGGGAAATTGTTTCCACAATGATGAAGCTATATGTATTGTTTGCTAAACTAAGACTTTAAGGGCCCATTTTCTTGAATCGGTTGTAAGACATAAGAGACTGATTCTGCTAGAAGAGATGCTGAGAGACCTCAATACAGTAGGAACCTCAAGGAGAAATTGAGCCTAATTCCGTCATAATTCCCCCTGGAGCTCTGGAGATGCACAAGCTCCAACAGCAACTTTGACCACTTTCAGTAGCGGGCCTTTTTAAGGATGGCGTAGAGGACCACAGATCCATCATCAGTTCACCCGTTTTCAAGTAGCTAGTAGTGGCATCAACCATGTGAAGTTCCTGGAACCTCCCAACACGACTGTGTTGAGCCCCTTAATTAGGGGTATAAAGGTAAAGGGGGATGGATCTTTGAACGCTACTAAAGGGGCCATGCAGCTGAGCAACTCATGCTCAATCTGCTCATACAGACATTCATTCAGTTCATTCATATGACACATCCTAGAACACATCATTTTGAAGGCACATCAAAAGATTGCAGATGGATGATGCCTGTACCACATTTTCCTCTTTGAATAATTCTGAAAAATTCTCTTCTATGACTGTCATGATGGTTGAATGAACAAGAAATTACAAGTTTAACATTTCACATTTTCTAACTTTTAAGAGGCAGGCTCTTTATAGGTTAGACATGTATGTCACCAGAGATTAAAGATAGAATGGATCTCAGTAGATTATCTAATTCAAAACCATTGCTGAAAGCAGGACCAACCCCAAATAAATCAGCCCTGGCCAGGGTTTTTTCAAGGCAGGCTTGAAAAAACCTCTAAGGATGCACATTCCACCACCTTGCTAAGCAACTAGCCTCCTAGTGAAAAAGCGTTTCCTAATATCCAACCTAGACTGCCCCAATGCAACTTGAGACCTTTCTTCTTTGCTCTGTAAACTGCCACCACTGAGAACAATTTAGCTTCATCCTCTATGGAACTCCCTTCAGGTAGTTGAAGGCCACTATCAACTATATCTCTCTCTTCTTCTGCATACTAAATAATTCTGGTTCCCTCAGCCTCTCCTCATAAGTGATGTGTTCCTCCCCCATAGTAATTGTCATTACCCACTACAGGACTATAGAATATCTGGCCATATCATTTTGACTTCAGTTATATAGATTCAATTACACTGACTTTAAAAAGCCCCATGTCAGTGCTGCCCTGAACATCCTGGGACTCAGACAAAATTTCTGCTACTCCCCACTGACAACGGCCCTGCTAACACTCAGAAGCGGATCAGGGACTGCAAAGCCACTGGGCCTCTGCCACTGGTGCCTTCCCCCCAACCCCGCCTGGCCCTGCCTCCCCCAGCAGCCTAGAGCCCTAGTGCAAGCAGTCCAGCACATGGGGTGGGGAGATGGGTGGGGCCACAGGCCAGCCGCAGCCTGGCTTGTTGGCCTCCTGAGGGTGGCAAGGCTGACTGGGGCACACGGTGTGGCTTCCAGTGAGGCTTGAAGGCTGAGCTGGGGGACGTACTGCATGGGGCAGTGCAGTCAGCCTTACACCACTCCCAGGGGCCAACCAGCCAGGCTGCAGCCAGCCCGGGCCCGCCCTGCCCCTGGTCCAGGAACAGGACAGGAACGCAGAGTCCAGCCTCTGGGTTCAATCACCTTGCCCCGGGGGTGGACCTGCCAGCCCATGGGTGGGGCAGAAGTGTGGAGCATGGCCTCTGGGCCAGCCCGCCCTATTCCCCACCTCCCCCAGTGCTGGTGTAGTGTTTACAGGTTTGTTTGGGTTTTTTTGAAGTCTTGTCTAGCTTCAGTTAAATAAGAATTGCTAAGGCAATATATTTTCTAAGGCATACACGACAAGCAAAAACACAAGAGAAAAAACAATATTTCTTACACACACAAGAAATATAAGGAATTGTACTCGCCATAGGATATCACCCACAAGGTTCAAACATTTACAAATAAAATAAAATTAAATGAAGATCACTCTGTCAAAGACTACGCCTAATACATTTCAGCCCAAAGCTTTAAGAAGCTGTAAGTTATGGAAAAAAGGAGTTAGAATGGAAATGGTTATGTAATGTTTACTACAGAGGTTGATTTAGTTTCTCACTATACATAAATAATTGTATATACATATACACACAAAGAAAAGAAAAGAAAAGAAAAGAAAAAAGAAAAGAGGCTGTAATTATATAATTATATAGTATTATATAGAGTTATAATTCCATCAAGTTCTGGAGTTGACACAAAATTCTTGAGTTTTACTCTCATGGTGTATGACATCACCAGACCCCAGACATGGAATCATAGCTTGAAATTCACAATGTGCCTATTTCTTTTTATTATATATGAAATATAGATTAAACACCCACATGTATGCCCTGAACACACTTGTAACAGCTCCCCTCCTCAAAATGCATGGATGCTTACCTTCTTACCTCCTTCTTCCAAAACTTCAACCTATCCTGAAAATATCTTTATACTAAGCGCTGCTCTAACTCCACAGAGAGAGATTTTTTACAGCTAAATTCCAAAGGGGGCAGCCATGTTAGTCTAGTTCAATAAAACAAACAAGGATTCCTGTGGCACTTAAGGACTAACAAATTTATATATTTCATGAGGTTTCATGGGAGAAAATCCCACTTTGTCAGATGCTTTGAAGATGGGGGAACTTACAAAATGGGATTTGCTGTTACAGTGTAACCTGTTCCCTTGACTTACACTTCCCTGCATTTATTTCCTCCCATTCTATAAGCTTCCCCATCTTCAAAGCATCTGACAAAGTGGGATTTTCTCCCATGAAAGCTCATGCAATAAATAAATTTGTTAGTTTTTAAGTGCCACAGGACTTTTTTTTTTCAGATAGCTCTTCACAACCAAGACAGCTCTGCTCTGTATTATCTCGTCTCCAAAGCAGCTTTCCCTACTATTCCAATAATTGGATGCGTCATGTAATTCACAAGGGTGCCCTCAGAATCTGTGCATTAAATTTTATTTTACAGATTCACTGAGATTTTCTTGCATTCACAGGTTTAACTCTGAAATCCAGGAATTGTAAAAATATACTTAACTCAAGAAACATATAACATACACCAAGTACACACATCATTATATTGTATGTATAACTATAAATGAAAGCACTAGTGCCATTCTTTAAAGTGTAGATACACCCAGTACTTCTATTTCTTAAAACCTCTAATTAATTTATATAACTACCCATTCTCAAAACTGCATTTAGTTTCTTTTTACCTGATAACCACTAACTGGCATAGCCTGCACTGCTCTTCATTTCTCAGGAGCCACAATGTGATGTACCGATATTATTTAAACCCCTACCAGTTTGAAAAAACATCCTACATGGCAGCACTGAGGAGCTGCAAAATGATCAATGGATTGCTCAACTGGCTTTTTATCTGGGGAACATAAGAATTTCAATCTCTACCTATCAATCACATTCAGGGAAGTGATACTTTTTGTAAACTGAAATCTCTGTATGTTCTCGCTAAAACAACTGAATCCCCAAATCTGTCTGCTCTAGGGGACACAGGTACAAGGACAGAAGTATCACACTGCATCTCTGATATCCAGCACCTATAACATAGCATCAGTAAGCCAAGAGGAAAATGCCAATAATACAGTTCAATGGGTAGAACCAACAGTAATTGGGACTCCTCCAGAAGGAATGGGAGATAGCACATGGTGGGGGAAAGCAGCAATGGCCCTTCTCCTCTGAAGACTCTTAGCAGGCATTGACTAGCTAGTGAAGAAAGTGAGCTGACTGTCCCCTCACTCTGCATATTCATTCATTTAAATCTCAGCCCGGTTCCTTGAGAACCGGATGCCCCATATAGTGGGAGAGAGGGGGTGGAAGATTAATTTTAGTGTAATAGCTGTGTATTTTGCTGCTGCCTCAGATCTGACAAATTACTTTCTTACTGATACGGAAGATTTTTTTTTTTTTTGGTCTATTAGAGTTAAATTTGCAGAAGCGTGGTGGAGTTTTTTGTCTTCCTCACTGGAGGCACAGTTTGGTTAAGCAGGAGAAGCCTTTTGTAATGATTAGTAAGGCTTAGCAGGAATGTTAGTTCATCAGCAAAAATGGCCAGTTCCCAGAAGTAAAGGATGTGGGATTCTTTGTGCCTATGGGATAAGGGGAAACCTTGAAAGTCTGTTTGGGCCAAGGTTCTCCTCTTTTTGGCACCCTCTCTTTCACTTGTTAAGTGGAAGTGGGTGTTAAGGGTTTACAAATGCCAGTTTCATGGTGAAGCTATTAACATCTATTACAACTATTTTAACAGTCTCTATTATTGATAAATAATTGGTCTACTAAGAACTACTTTGATTTTGGTGGACGGTTTTATGTGGAGTTTTCTGTTTGATTTGAAGCTTCTGGAAATTTCAAACAACTTTAGAGCCACAAATAAATGCTGAAAATTTGTTCAAATGGGGAGAATTCATCCTCTAGGCTTCCACAACTCATCAGCAAAGCACCGGACATGCTACAGAAATCCTGCAAAATCCTGCAAACAAATCATGCAACACCCATTAAGCATCCTATAAAGCACATATTGGAGAGATGACACTATTAACTGACTGTAATTTCACAGACACCAACATACAAAGAGCTTTAAGACAAAAATGTGGTGAGTAGTTTTTTTTTTATATCTTCTTCAAGTGTGTTTGTCTAAATCTCAAACCATTTTTCTAAGCATTTCTTCACAGGAGTTGAATGAAGATATATATCACAGCAAAGAGCAGGTTTAGGACATACTTCCTTCTCATGACTAAAGAATTTGACAAAGAGTACAGCAAATGCCATATTAATCCATTACAAAAAAACTCTCTACCATATAGCAAGTATGACACACATAGGAGTCAAACCTGGGAAGCAGAGGAGGTAACAGTGGGAAGCAACTGTTTGCCACAGGATGTTCCCTCCGGTCCTTGTCATATATCCAATTGGAAACCCACTTGAAGGCCACCACTAGAATATTACTCCAGTCAGCAGATGATATCACCCCTAAGGAGATGTTTCCATAAAAACACCAGCAGCAGACCTTGTGATAACATGGATTCTGGGAGCCAGAGGGCAATAGTGGAGGAGGGAGCTGAAGGTGCCATGAGATAGACCTGTGCTTCCACCTAGATGTTCTACACCTCTGAGCTTACCAATATTTGCCTTATTTGCAGAGTCAAGCATCACCTGTCTGTCAGGAACAAAAAAGGAGATTCCATGAGTAGCAACATGCTGACTTTTGTAGGCCTTACATTGTACCTCCCCACACAGGGATAACATGTGGCCCCAATGACCATAGTAAGAAAGGACACTTAACCAACTCTTGTTAAAATCTGCCAACCTGTAAGTAATCTTCTTGTCCTCTACTTCAATGGTTTTCTAACTTTTTTCCTCAGGCCCCAGTTGAAAAAAAAAAAAAATCATTTTTGCCCATGACCCAACAATTACATATTTGAGCAATACATTCCAGTCTTTTGGTAGCGGCAGCATGAGATGCCACGACTCAGTACTGGGTCCCAACCCTAAGTTTGAAAACCATTGCTCTACCTCATCTGATTCTGCTGCATTTATAACTTTTTACATCACCAAGCAATTATAAAAGAAAATATAAACTAACTGTGAAAGCAGACTGCATTTTTTCTGTATTGCTGATTATTTATTACTGTATCATTTTCTCACTGTATGTAGGCCTAAAAAATAAACCCAGCGTAAACAGACAAGGCAAATACTTTCTGAAGGTCAGACAAATATTTGAAAAGCAAAGAAGAGATTCCTCTTCTATCTCTAGATCACCCTCCAATTTAACATTATATAGGGTATTTTTTCCTCTCTGTCCTCTTCTTTTCTTTATTGCTTGGGGGGGGGGGCAGTGCTCCTCTTATGTTTTCTTTTCTTCTCTTTTCTTTTCTTTTGAAGGAATGCAACAGCAGCAGCAGATGTACATTTCATAGTTTATGGAATGTGCACCTAACTATAGACAATAGCAATGGAATAACAAAGGTCGAATAATTATATTGTGCCTGTTATCAGAATAAAGAAAAAACTGGCACTATAAAAAAAGCTATTATCTGATAAAATAATGCAAAAAATGCCTTCACCCAACATTATTTTTCAACTTTGGAAACCACGTGCCCAAGCCTGCAATCTGATCTATGTGAGTTGACCTTAGTGCCTGTTTGGAGTCCCATTTACTTCCACAAGAGTCCTTGTGGTATAAAGCACCGCACCCTCATGTATTAGATTACAACATTGGGACCTTAGACTGCATAAATATAGCAACAACAGGTACTGTGATTCAAAAAGACAAAAATGATCAGTTGACACTATGAGCCTGCTCCAATGTAGTAAAATATCAACAGCAAACACATATTCCTCTAACAGGTTTCCTGACTGAATTACTGAGGATCTGGAGATTTTCTTTGACAATGTTATTTGGCAGGAATAAAGAATGTCAGGGAATTGGAATGGAATACAAAAGCCTTTTATCTCCACGTTACTAGTTCAAAATGTTCTGAGACTTAGACTTTATAAAGTCAGAAGGGACCAACATAATCATCCAGTCTGACCTCCTGTATAATGCAGGCCACAAAACGTCATCCACCCACTTCTGTAATAACCCTCTAACCCAGGGGTCTGCAATCTGTGGCTCAGGAGCCACATGTGGCTCTTTGACTGCCCCCTTGTGGCTTCAAGCTCCCCTTCTACCCCCACGAGAGGCTTTGCAATAGCGCTCTGGCCCACCTCCCAGCTCTCCCCACCCCCCACCAGAAAGCTACACTTTGCAACTCTCAAAACACTTGATTATTGAAGGTATTTTTTTAATATGACTCTTCTCATCTTTTGGATGGCTGACCCCTGCTCTAAACTGTGACTGAGTTATTTAAGTCCTCAAATCATCATTTACAAACTTTAAGGTACAGAGAATCCACCAGCAAGTGACCAGCACTCCATGCTACAGAAGAAAAATTCCCAGTGCCTTTGCCAATCTGCCATGGGGGAAAATTCCTGAACTCTAAAATAGTAATCATTTAAACCCTGAGCATGTAGGCAAGACTGACCAGCCCGACACACAAGAAAGAATTTTCTCTAATAACTCGGAAGCCACCCCATCTAACATCCTATACCAGGCATATCCACCACCAGTAATCAAAGATCAGTTTACTGTCAAACTAGGGGTTGTCTCATCATACCATCTCCTCCCTACATTTATCAAGCTCAGTTTTGAAGCCAGCTAGGTTTTTTTGTCCACACAATTCCACTTGGAAGCTATTCCAGAACTTCATTAGCAACCTGTGTTCTCAGACTTGTACTGAACACAAAATTACCAACACTGCATGGCAGTTCAGCAGTCTATACAAACAGAGTTGATCCAAACCAGCTCTACATAACAATGGGCAGAATTTCCAATCCCAGCAAAGAAACAGCACAGAGATTCATCTGTCCCATCATCCAGGCCAGTACTGAGGTACATTGTTCGGTATGTGTGGGAAAGCCAGCTCTGCTGCAAAATGTGCTTCACCTGTTCTATGTGTAAATAAGCCTTCAGTTATTATGACTGAGCACTTCTTCATGCCAATGACAAACTCACTTAAAAACAAAAAACTCTAGGAACACCTAATGCTTTCTTAAACAGCATGCAGAGAACCATTATTATTTTATGAACAAAATAAAGTAAAGCTATCAATAGTAATGTTACTGAGCACACACTTTGTTCCTAGCAAGACAGAATTTCACTTTTAAAAGATATAGCATTAAAAAATAACCTGCAATTCTAAAACCGAGCCACATCCTGTGTTTCATTGCTTGTTTATAGTACTAAGAAGGGGATAAGGAGAGACAAAGAATGAAACATGAAAGAATGAAAGGTGAATACATAGATCGAAAAAAGTGAAAAAATACTTAAAATTCTTTATTGGCTCCTTCCAGTCCATCTATTCAAAAATGTAGTATCACTTTATTTCTCATTGAAATCTCAGTTTTTCAATATGCAGGAAAGCACAAAATAAATATAAATACTTGCATGTATCAAAAAAATTTCAGTTTAATTAGCTAGCATGAAGGATGAATTTTTTCACAATAAAAGGGACAGTGTTCCCAACATATTGGTACTAAAAAAATTAGAGGCTAAATAATGTAATCCATGTCCAATGCTGTAAGCATATACATGTTAGCATCTACTGGTACTTCTGACATGATTACCCCGCATTCTTTAACAAAAAATCCCACCCAATATACTAAATGTTTTCATTGCCAATACAACAGTTGCACACCTTCCCTCATAGGTTTTAATATTTAATTACATTAAATGTGCCCTTCCTATTATATTATGAGAAAAGATCAAGAGGAGTGTTTGATTTGTCTTTGCTACATCACTCATTTTGTACAGCTCTGTTATGGCTTTTCTTTAAAGTGAGGAGTCCAAATCTTTTTAGTTTCTTTTAATGTGGAAATATTTTCACATCAGCTAATCAAATTCATCTCTGATAAATTTATTATATATCTTTTTAGATGGGTTGGTGGGAACTGATACACTATGTTACATGAGTGAGTACCACTGATTTCTTATATGCCATTATCATATTTTTAGTATTATTTTTCTATCTCATTCTTTATAGCTCCTAACATGCTGCTCACATTTTTAAACAGTACTGCATGCTGAGCAGAGGATTTTATAGAGCTGCCCATAGTGATGCCTAAGTGTTTAAAATGAATTTAGAACTAAGCAGCACATGTGAGTAGTTCAAATTACTCTATCCTAAGTACATCTATGGAATGTACCTTGCATTTGTCAACGCTCATCTGACATATTATTATTAGCATCACAGATGACATTTGTTTTTTTAAAAAAAATGATTTTCTAACTCAACACCTTCTTTCAAACAAGTGTGTAAAATCTGCTAATGCATCAACGGGGCTAAAATCAGACAGAAGCTGTGACTGTGAATCTGACTGTGCACAATATTTTAATGGGTTTCTGTTATGAAGAGAAAACACAGAGACAACAGGTGAACAGACATAGTTAAGGGAAAAGGGATAGTTTAAAAACAAAGACCAAAAAGAAATGGCTTTCCCGTGCCCATTCAAGTTGATAGCAAAACTTCAACTGACTGACTTCAGTGTTGTAAAGGAAGAGGTCCTTATTCATGTTAAAGATGTGAAATATACATACTTCATTATCCTGAGTGACAGACTTTACTGCTAACTCAAAACATTTGACAGGCAAGTAAGATTAATATCACAAGGATCACTCCTAAGCTCAGCTTTCTTATTTACCTAGGAAACATTCAGAGGCATTTGGACAATGAAAATACTCTTGTTATCATAAATATATTTCAATTTAGACTTCATAGGCAATTAGTATAGATTCATTCACTGAATAATTGTACAAAAAATCCTCAGAATGAAAAGCAGCATAAAAGCTTATGGTGTCCAGTAAGAAAACACAACCCAAACAAACAAGATTAAGCATGTGACAAGCCAAGAGGCAATTTAAAAAGCAGCAGCCCTTACTGTCTAGAGCAGTGGTTCTCAACCTTTTGTGGGTCTCGATATAGTTGGCAGCATTTCATGACCCTACAGGACATACCAGAACAGCAGCCCGCCATCCCAAAACCAAATCCAGCCATCTCCCTGGTTCTCCATGACACACTTACTGCTGTGTGGCAACACAGTAATGTGTTCCGACAGCGATTGAGAACTGCTGGTCTAGGGAGTTTACTAAGGAGATAATGTATATGCTACTGCTATAAATGTTGCCAAAGGAGTGGTTTACAATGCATTTCTCCTTGAAAACCTGGTAAAAAATAAACTTAACAAAGAACATCAGTACAATCACTCTAACCTCTAAAAGCAATTATGTATATTTTAGGTTATAAACTGATACGTACAACGTCCAATTTCTTATCTGTATAAAATCAGAAACACAATAGGTGCAAAGTAAGGCATTATAACCTTTGGATGGCCAGTTGGCCACTGTTGTGCTAGATTTCATCTCTTTCATGACACAGTTACAGCAGAAATAAAAATTGCTGAAGCAATCAGGACAGACTAGAGAATGCTATTCATGCTTAGCTAATATTTTTACAGACTAATTTTAAATATATTAACTGAAATAACATACTAATCTATATTATAACAAATTAACTCAGATGGTGACATATTGGCTAGTGGACAAAGACTTACACTGGGGTTCAAGCTAAAGACTTAGACAGGGATTCAGGCTAATTTGATTCTATTCTAATAATTCCTGGCTGAGTGACCTTAGGCAAGTCACTTTACAGTTCTTTGCCTCAGTCCTCTATCTGTAAAATAGGGATGATGACACTGACTTTTTTGTAAAGTGATTTGAGATCTATTCATGAAAAGCTCGGAATAAGAGTTAGGTATGATTATTATTATTATTACTACCACCACTACTACTACACATCACAGACACATTCTTTGGTTATATACAATGGGTGTCCCAAAATCTTGTTCTGTGTATCAGCCTACTATTTAGCCAGGACATGTGCATGCAAATACAAATAAATGGATAGTAGATGTACATATTTGTACACACACACAACTATATAGACATATATATCTTCACATACACACACCTACATATATGTGTATATATATAGAAATATACTCCTATTAGATGGAAAGATAGACAGAAATCCTCTGTAGGGAAGATCCAGATCTAAATCTTGTGCTGGGAACACACTAAATCACCATTAACCAGAAGTGACTGTTTGGGTACCATAAATGGCAGAGGCATCTGAGCCATTCATCATCAGGATGCATTACATACATTATCTTATATGTCAACACTTCCTTAAATGAACCTGGTTGTCACTTTTCATGTACATTTTATAAATATATACTTTCTATATCACACAAGAGTTGTGAGCAGCTGATCTACTGCCATTCAGTCCTTAGACATGAACATCCAAGACCTATTGGGAGGGTAACATCAGTGAAGTGGTGGCCCTTGTGTCTAGAATGGCCTTCCTATGATTGTTCTGTCAGAAACCCAGTTTGATAACCTTGTGATACAGAAGTCATGGGTGAAATTCTGGCTTTATCAAATCCAATGGCAAAACTCTCACTGACTTCAGTAAGGCCCATCTATGTATCCATTCAGGCTTTTTTTCCAGGAAGGATGTTGAAGAATTGCAACTTAAATCTCCCAGATCATGACTCTACAAAGGGTTGTGTGGAGGTAGATTTTGTACCCACAGAGAACCCTTTGCCGGATTAGGACCTTAACTTACAAAATTCTACAGAGCAGAAATTCTCCCCTATTCTACGTCTATGTATGTAATATAAAATGGCATGTAAATGTATAGTTATATAAATTATTGTTAATAAAATAAATATTAATATTTCTGCCACTTGCTTACTGTGGGGTTGAGTCTCTCCAGATCTGGCTGACATTAGTCAATGAATTTGGTATAGTTTTAATAATGTATGATGATGTGCCCAGAGATATGGGCACATTTTCAAAAATCTAAAAATAAATGAACAATTGCTATGCTGCTGGTATTGCAGCCTTCATTTGCATGAGTCAAATGAGGCTATCACTAGTAATAAAGGAGAACTATAGTAAGGAGGAGAACTTATGTTTAATTAGTACAGATAAAAATCTTACAAAAATGCTAAACAATATAATAGCCCTCTGTTTATGTATGTTCATATGCCTATGGAAATGTGAAGGTGGTTTTTCCCTAACAAGTCACATGGCCAAGGTGCCAGTACATCAAAAACTGTGATACTTTGCCATTTAAGGCATGTAGATTGTATTCTTAAAAGACCATTGATATCCCAATGCAGATACTACTCAAGAAAAAAGTCTGAAGAAATAATTTTCTGGCAGCAAAATTCTCTTCCAGTTAGTTCCCTAAAACCTTTTTATTTATAGCAAAACAGCAAAAATTAAGCTTTACAGACCTCCACAACAGCTTGTCATTGATAATTTCTGATTAAAAAGACACATCTTCTCATCCCCAACTTGCTTAAGAACTAGAAATAACCATCGAGTTTCAGATGATGCTCACAGATACACTGATGCATGGTGCTCAGAGTTATATTGGTGTATACTAAAGTAGTCACCAGTGAAGTCCAGGGAATTTCTCTGGATTTATAGTGTGCAACTGAGAGCAGAATCTGCCCTCACAGATGAATTTTCCTTGAATGCATGAATTGTTATTATTGTTCATTATTACAGACTACTAGTTTTGATGACTTTTTACATGAAGTCCAAGACTTAGCACTCATTTTAATATAGGAAATCTATGCAAGAATGTACTAAATACCTAGATCTGAATCCTGACAAAGAAGGCTTATTATTGGTTACTTATAAAACTGGCTACTTTCCCAAGCAGAATTTAAAATGAAACAAAACAATATTTCTCCCCTTTAGGGTTTTATCTGTCCTTTATATTAAATAAAACTGTAGATTAGTAATCTGGTTTAGCAGATGGCTGTGATAGGGTCACCAATAGTTAGGTCAGGCTGCCTCAAGACTGGAGTAGCCATGATGTGATGATACTCTTAAATGGACTATAACTGATCAGAAATGAGAGAAGGAAAAAACAAAAACAGTAACATTCCATAAAGTCACTTTATAAAGAAAAATGCATGGGCCATTGGAAAGTCAGAAAAAACAGATTCAGCATGAATACTGAGATGCCATTTCAGCTTCAGCAACAAATTAAGAACCTAATTCAACAAACAGAACTACCCACGAGCAACTTACATTTAGCTCAAATTTTTCACATAGAAACTGTAAAACACTCATTTTAAAATTATTGTACATATATATGTATTGAGTAGGTAGGCAAGCAGAATGTGACGTGTAATTGGGAATAGTTCTGTTTGGAAGTAAACACAGTCATGAGGAAAAGGTCCATTTTGAAATAATGGTTACAGGCAAAGGCATGAACAAAAGAGGCAAGCAGGGACAAACTCCCACACACAATAATAAGCAGGGACACGGAATTCCTGTGGGGCCTAAAGAGCTGGTAAATTCCTGTGCATGGTGCTGGTTACAAGCAATAGCCATAACTTGCTTGTAGTATTTCTCACCAAAGTTTAAGTTGATGACATTCCCTCACGAATGGTAGACAGCAAATGTATGTATGTATGTGGTCCAGAGCTGAACACAGCCAGAAATGCAATCCTACCCCACGGGCAATGAAGAATTAGCACCATTCAACAACCGCTATTACAGCCCATGCTCTTCAACAGCCTCAATTTCCCTTCCCTCTAATTAGATCTGGCTGGTGAATCTCACCTGTCACAGGTCTATACTGGCATCTCTTGATCCATCCTTTGCTCTCCTACTATACAGAACCATCATTGGTAGAGAAGATTGTGTACACTCTCTCTCTCTCTCTCTCTCTCTCTCTCTGTGTGCATGCTGTTAAAGCAGGTATTTTTTACCCAAGGTTAATTTTTTTAAGCTGAAGATTTCATAACAATTTAACAGTTCCACAAATACTAGTTCTTACTTTCTTCTGAAGAAAGATCACAGCAAACACCACCAGGTTCTACTTCAGAAACTGAAAAATACAGCAACACCAGTGTGCTATATATTGCCCAATCATTCTGTTTAGATAAAGAAAGAAGTGATTTTTTGATATTTTTACTGTACTGTAGATGTTGTGAAACATCATGCTTTAGGACCACAGAACTGCATACGGACTGTTCAGAAATCAAGCATATCTGATTGCTCCAGGACTTAGATGCTAAAAGTGAAACTCCTTCAAAGAATAGCAGCAATGTTTCAGAGAGTATGCCTTTTATGAAACTGTTAGCATACACTCTGTATGATGAAAAATATATGTAACCTTCTAATAGTCCTGATTAAAAAAAAAAAATAAAAAAAACTAATGAAAGCAATTTTCTCTGATACCACAAGATCCATTTGGTTTTTTCACAATGGCTCACTCTTTGCAACAATTTAAAATAAAATCTTAAAAATGTTTGTCTTAGCTGCCAGACAAATATCCTAAAAACTACCCTTTCTCCAGCACTAGAAAAGAAACACATACCAAATACACACAGTTAGACTCTTAAGTCTATGTTAAGACACTTAAATAAATGACCTTATTTTCAGAAATCTTGAACACTCAGAAAATCCTACTGAAGTAAACTCACAAGTTATTGGTGTGAGGCAGTAATTACTGTGACCTGTGGCAGGAGGTCAGACTAGATGAGTATAATTGTCCCATCTAACCCTCAAATCTATGATTCTCAGAGAGAGAGAGAGAGAGAGAGACACCGCTACATACGGGCCTAAAACCTCCACTTCTGGATTCTGTAGTTTGCGAGTGTCAACTCACATTTGCTCAAGATTGCACTGTATTTCTTCTTCTTTCACTTGTTACACAATCTTGAAACTTCTAAAATCAGTATCAGTCATGACTCTCTAAGATGCTGATGTTCTATAGGGACTTGAACAAGGTGTGGAAATAGTTCTTCAAGATTTTATGGTATCACAAAGGCCTGAAGCATCACTGAGCATCTGCTGCACAATATTTAGCTATTTGTGTATATAAGAATTTCCCCTAATTGTGTGGATAACTGATCTTGGACCCAGCAACAAGAAGAAGAACTCAAACTATGATGTCTCACACTGAATCTTGTAAAATAGTATAGCCTATCCCCACAACCTCACTGAGATTTTGTTGAACTGAAACATATACTCTCTCCACTCATATCCCATCACAGAGAAAGTGTGTTCCAAAGAACTAAAAGGACAGACCCAATGTTTTCCTCAGCCATTAAAAATAGAAATCCAACCAAAATCTCAACAACTCCTTATTCTTTCTGTAGACAACCACTATAGGCTAAGTCTCTCTTATGTATTCATAAAATGCAGAGAGAAACAATATACATGTCAATGTTCCAAATCATCCACAGCTTCACCTTACGGTCCCATCCATACATCTTCTGGCAGGCTGTTTTTCTCACATGCCAAAACTAAAACACTAATGTGGGATACAGAACAATTAAGTCTTATAACAGTATCCACCAGGCCCCTGAGTCCAAGACTTTTACAGAACACCATGAGCAAGTGTGTGCAGTACTTTTCAAACTAAGCTACTTACCCATTCTGCAACAGTCACAAATGTACAAATACACTTCTAGCAAGAGAAAAATGGACCAATTGTACCTCCTGTAAAAATCCCCCTCCTTCTACTAGCCAAGGGACCATTCTTAGCTCACTCCGGACTTATGCTGAAGCTGTTCGGTAGACAACCAGGGATCTTAAATTCGCAAAAAAGGGAAGATCATGTCTACTGTGGGATTGTGATCAAGTCTCTGGTTAGAACATGTCTTCAGGTGATATACTAAGTGTCCTCTACAAGTTTGGTAAAAGTCTTTAAAATAGGCACTAAAATGGATTCTTTGCTTGATGTTTTGATTTCCATTTTACACTGTTTATTTACACTTACTATTTTTAATTTGAGTAACAGCTAATTTACACTGGTTTATGAGTTGGCAGGGTTGTTTAAGTACTTACCTATTTCTTTTTAGTTCTGGCTTCTTAAAAGATGCAGCTTCATTACGTTTCAGCCAACAAGCTGAAATTTATAATGGGCGTTAAATAGATTACTGATTCAAACCTGCCAACTCTACCAATTTAGCCAGTCTAGTTCCAGAAACTTCAGTAATATGTATCAATAACAAAACAAGAAACTAGAGCCTGAATACTGACTTGGAAATCCATTTAATCTAATAAGTGAGTTAATATACTGTAAAATTCCACAAAAACTGTTTTATTCTTTCCACATAAGTCCAAACCTGGTTTTGTTTTGTTTTTTTAACATAGCTACACTTTCTGTTGATATCCCAACTAGGGTATTCCACAAATTCATTCCCTTGTCATTTTGACTCAAAAACTTTTATTTTGCTTTCTGTTTCCTTGTCAGTTAACTAGCACCTTCAGTCCTGAAAGAATCCCTCTTTTGGGAAGTAGGTCAAAGACCTTATCTGATTTGACCATGCCTTCCTACACTTCAGTTGTATCTTCTCTGAATAAGCTTCTCCCCACACATTTTTTTCAATGTTTCTAGCCTTCCTATATATTTATCATCCTTGAACATATGTATCATCCCTCTATAGCAATTGTTCTCATCTGTGCCCTTAACTTCTTCTTTATATCTTAATAAGATCACAATGCTGAAACTTAGGCATGGTGACCTCTTTGTAGACTAATAACTCTCCTAAAGAGCACAAGGAGAACTTTTTGTAGCTTATTTCTCTTTCTGATTGTCCAGTGTCCCTCTCTTTCTTTTTTTCTTTACTTTTGTCAGTAGTTGGACTGATGGCTTTCTTGCTCTACCTGTTCTTAGCAGCTGCAAAAGTTGGCAATCTTGATTGATTCTAATGAAATGAAGCACCCTTTAAAAAAAATCCGACCATCTTCTATTAACTGTCTCATTGAATGTGTGGACCAAAGACACGCAGGCAAAACCAACATATCTTGCCAAACAAGTTTAGCCTCTATTTATTACTTTCCCAACTGGCTTTTTTTCCTCTTCCCTTCGTCTTTGCTCTGGGCCCTATCATAACACAACTGTCAAAATTAAAAGGGAAACTAGAAAGAGCATCCCACCTGGTGTTATAATGAGCTTCTCTTCCCTTCCACTTTAGGTCTCACAAAATATTAGCATGTATAATAACTAAATCCTTAGACCATGTGTGCTCTCAGATTGGCATAAGTTTGTAATTTTAACTGCAGTTTGATTCCCTTATCTCTACAGTCACTTTGGTACAGCCTTCAACCTATTTTATGGAAACAAGCTAAAGATTTGGTGATGGTAACTTCTTTTCCACCAACACAGACATTTATATAGCAAAACGTAGTTATTAACACAGTTCCATTAAAAAAAACAAATACTTTAAAGATGTTGTTAAATCCATTTATTTAATTAAGAGTGTACAATTTAATGATGTGAAGCAATATCATTAACTATCCAGCCTTTCTCTGAATTTCAGCACCGCTAGACCCTTATTACTCCAACCATTTAATGCTCCCCTGAGATAATAATCTGTAAACTCCAGACTATGTTGAAAAGGTAAGTTCATTCACCTATATCTAGCAAGTAATTTCAAGAGCACACAGTCCAGGTAACAAGGACATGGGAAACTGTAAGTTTCCACTACAAGAAATCAGTCTTAGGTGAAATTAACAGAAATTACTTTCAAATGATCTAATGCTTGTTTATTTTACTATGTATGAACTTAATGTCACATTTTCCATATGCTCTCCTCTTTTCATCTCCATTGCACACACTCTGAAACACCACAAATGTTTATAATCAACATGAGTGAGTTCAAAATGTTTTACAACAAACAAATACATGCTCAATACTACAGGAACAGTGGGTCCACGAAAACACTGACTGGTAAAGAGTTGTCTGCAACATATAAATTTCCATGAACCCATACTTACTGTATGAAGAAAAATTATATTCAGAATCACTTTTGACTTCTAACAACCCAAAGCTTTCTCAGCTAAAGAGAAATTATATAACCTTTTTCCTGGCAATTCTGGAGGGTTCTTTAACATATATCACTCTAGAGCTTGTTTATTTTTTGTAATCACTTCTAGTTCTTAACTACCATCCAATCATGAATTTCAAATATATATTCTATCTAATATAATGGATCTGCCAATGGAAATAGTTCTTTTTACCCATGTTAAAAAGAATTAATTTCTTTCAATCATTTTGGAATGTGGAAGATCAGTATACGGAGATTCATATGCTGATAATATAACTGATTCAACAGAGATTCCCTCTAAAATTTGATATTCTTAAGGTGAAAAACAAAAAGGAAAAGACTTAATCTCTTTGAGATGTCTTGCTTACCTGACTCTGCCATTCCACACCGACAGGCTGAACAATATTATCAGCTCTTCAAGTACTAATTCTTGCTAACTGGAAGGATATTTTCTCTCTTGCTGGATTAATAATCAACTTTCCAGATAGTTCATTTGTAATTCTCTGCTGTTTAACCCTTTGCATTACTCCCATTTTACACTAAACTATGTATACCCTAAAAATATATATGCTTTCTAGTCCATGTTATTGAAAAATTACAAAATAAAATCATACATACATGAAACTAGTATATAGCAAAAATAAGAAGCTGTTTTGGAAATCTGAGGACAGTATTTCATAAACTAAATACATATGATATTAAAAATACTTTCAGACTAAACATCCTTTACTAAGAGATTTATGTTTGTTTTTTTAAAGAACTCCAATCCCTTAAATTCAGTAGTCTGAAAAGACAACTGCATTTGGATAAACCACACCATCAACAAATCAAATGCTGGCAAGTCCAATGGCTCATACTTCATGTTCTGAAGAACTTACCACTTAGCTCTCATCTTCAGGGTATATGTGAGTGTGACACATGCTTGCTATGCTTGGAAAATAACTTTTTTTAATTGAACAGTTAGCTGAGAAATTATCGCAATTATCAGTTTGTGCAAGGCCGTCCATCTGTGTTGTCAGAAAGCAAGACCAAGAGTGGTTGGGAGCAGAGAGGAGATAAGAGAGGCTCAGAATAGCTAAAAGGGGGGAGTTTAAATAAGGTCAGACAGCTTAAGATGAGAAACCTAGTAATTACAGGGAAGTTTGTTTTTCAAAGATAATAATTAGCTAATTACAAAATTTGTTATCGATCTCACAATAAACAAATACATTTTTGCAACTCTAATATGAAGTAAATGAAAATTACACGGCTGCAGTTGTGTTAAAGGGACTGTGGGGCACAATATGAAAAGGAGGGTGAAAACCTTAAACTCCAAACCTGAAATCACTAATCTTTGTTTCAGAGAAGTGAGATGGCCCTTATCATATTCTTTGGTCAGGGTTGAGGTGCAGGGGTGGGGGCAGAAAAAATGAGTTACTCGGATGAGGGAAATAACATATAAAGCAGAGCTCCTTCCTTCCCCTTTCTTTTTCAAAATCAACTGTTTTTGGTTTTAGGAAACCCTGGGCAAAATCCAAGAGATTACAGTCCTTTTCACTAACAAAAATGCTTTCCCTGTAAAAGTGTGCTGTAGCTGTTTTATTAAATAGCACTGAAGTACTTTTGTTTTCCCCACAGACCAAGGGGCAGAACCTCCTAAAGTTATGGCATAGCACAAAAGAGACTTTATCTCCCTCTGCACAAAAGCAGTCCTTTATTAGGATCCCTGTAGCAAATTTATTTTATACAGGATTGTAGATCTCTCTGCAGTAGTACCTTATACTGTTTGCAATAAATGGTCTACGATATGTGCTATAGAATTTATGATAAAATGCTGTGAAGTGTTGAACAAATTTCTTTCATATTTATCGCTAATTTTATTCAGAATGTGTTTGAAGGAAAACCTTTTAAGAACTCCAGTAATGTGAGAAAGCTACAACAACGATATTTATTGTTAAGTATCACATCACTGGTACTCCTGGGGGTTCTCTTCATGGGAAGAAAGCTTAAACATTTTCTAACACATTGGAGTGCTTCCCAGAGATGTGATGGTCTATAGAGGCAGTGCAATACAAAGCACACTGGAATAGCAGGTCAGTAAACAAGCTTTTTCAGAGGATGAACACAAATAAAATACAACTTTGTTTAATAAAGGCAAATTAATTGTTATCTTTTGTTCTGTATTAGGTACTTTCTCTCTCTGTTTCACCTGATTTAACTTGAGGTATTTGTTCCATCACCTGAGTTAGTGGTCGGCTAGAAAATAATAGGACAAAACAATCTACTATTGTTACATGAGACAACAACCTTTCATGTCCTTGAAGCTCATCATGACCTTTCCTCTTTCTATTCCCCATTGGTTTCTCCTAAAAACTAAAACTACTCAGGCTGAATTCCAGACTGTCATAAAATGTGCCCAGTCCTTTCAAAGGGGGAAAAAAAAACCCACCAATTTTTACACCAAGGTGGGGGAGAAACACAAGTCCATTGTTCCAGCACAGATGGAAGTTAGAGTTACTAGGGCAACAGCTCTAATCCTCCTTTTTACCACCTTTTTCACATCACTGGCCTATCAAGTGTGCTACCTTTTAACTCATAAGCTCAAAAGCTGGTAGTCTAACTGGCTACTCTAATTAGCTACGATTTTCACAGTACAGACAACATGATGAGCTAATCGAAATTTGCAAAATAATGACGTACCTCCAGCAAATATTCCTCCTCCTGAGGCCCAGTTTTAGAATAACAATAATGAGACCATTATTAGAGGAGGGCATTAAAATGCTGCACTGCTGCTAAACAGAGAACTTAATTGTTCTGGTCTTGTCCATTGAATCAACAATCTATTGTTGTGGACTTGAAAAATAAAGGACTGGAGAATGGGTGCCATAATGATTGGTCTGTGCTGCCATACCAGCACTCTGTAGAATTGTTTTCCTTTTGAAACTCTTGATGGACTAGTAGTTTTGTTTAAAAGTAATATAAAAGGCAATTGTCTGGATAAGAAGTCCTATTTATTGAATCTTTAGAAGAGTTGCATGGATTTGTTCATGACCCCCAAGATAAAAAACACAGAGACCATAATAATACTACTGTATTTGTAGAGGCCTGCCTACAGTAACACCAGATAACACTGACTTGTCTATCTGCTATAAGAGGAAGGAGGCATTTCCTTAGCAGACAGTAAGCTAGACAAAAGGTCAAATACTGAACACATCCAACTAATCTGTAAATGAGAAAATAATTTATTAAACAAAATACCAGTTAGAATTTCTGGTTTTAGGTTTAAACCAATAATGCTCAACTGAAATCATTAGTCTCAGGTCACGTGTTTGTTTTCTATTTTAATAACTATTGCAAATAAGCTACTTGTTGCCAAATCCTCTGTTATGTCCCAAAAATTATTATTGTGAAATCAAATAATACATCTAGAGATGATAGCAACTGAATAATGCAATTTAGAGTTTTTACTGTGTTTAAAAGAGAGCATTCCTTGAATTAAAAATTATAACTGGAAGGAAATTTTAGTTAAAAAAATCTTAGGAATTTCTGTTTGTTTGTTTGAAATTCTGTTTTTAAGTGATAAAAACTGAAATATGCAGTTCAAAAATGCCATAATTTACATAAAATGAACAATTGAAGCTTCAGAGGATAAACAATAAACAACAAATCCTAGCTTTAATCCATCAAAACATCTGTCAAAATACATCATTCTTTGTTCCATCAGTATGAGATAGGAATAAGATGAGGGGTTACCCCTAGATTTATGCTGGTGGAAATGAAATCAGAATCAAGTCCCCTTTTTCCCCCTCCATATTTTGCTGTTTTTAAGCAGACGTCTACATATAAATGGATCAGAAATAAGAAAATACAATAGTGCAAACTGAGACTCTAAAGATGACAAAAATAAACAAGAAATTGAAAGTAACCCCAAAAATGTGCCCAAGGGTTATTTTGACTTTGGACTTCAGTGACAGCAGGGTCTGTTATGATCAACATTTTGCAGCCAACGTTTAAAAACGAAAGAAAGAAAAAGTTGGAAGTTAAAGGTTAACCAACACTACATTTTTTAACTGTAGACCTACATGTTTACATGCTGTGAAGGTGTCTTACATGTAAAATCACATTACATATTTTCTTTAAAGTTGGGGGCTTTTCTTTGGAAATTGAAAAATGCACAATATAAAGAAGCATTAAACTGTAAATAAGACCTCTTCTTTCATTCAATCCATGCTCTGCTTCATTTATTTTTATCTTGTTAGGCTAAATTAATTAACAATCTCAGTATTGCACACTTTCTCTTTTCATTACATCAAATAATGGCCTGGATGTGGGAGGAAGCCCTCACCACAGGGATCTTGAAACACTACCTTGAGGAAAAGTTTCTTACATATGTGTTGCTTTAGCAATATTAAGTAGATAGATGTATTAATCTTACAACATTTATTAAATGGACTTTTCACTGCTTTAAAAGAATTATGCTCTGAATTATTTTTGAAAAGAAAAAAAGAATGTTTCAGAGACCTATAGAAGCCATTTAAAAAAGGAGAAAAAACCTGGAACCATAAATTCTTAACTAATTCTACTCAATGCTGTATTTAAGACAAGAAAAAAAAAAATCACTTGGATACAAACAGTTTGTGCCCAATTAGATATAAGGCCCCAAACCATAACAATGTGTCAAATTACTCAACCAAACCTGTCATACCATTTGCCTGTTAATGTTTTCTATGTAATTATTTGGATGATTGGCATGATTTCATTGGTGAATCTGGTTATTTTAATACTGTAATAGAAAGCACTATGTTAAACTATACTAGATTTCACCCTTTAACCTACAATATTATGGCATCTGGAGCTATGCAAAAGGACAAAACAGTAAAGCCTTTCTTAATCTTACCCCGATCAACCAGCCCTCTTTCTCCTAGTGTTTCTTATTTAATTAAAACAGACACTGACAGAAGGACATGGATTAGGACTGTAATGATGCATTTACTTAGATTAATCGGAGGCTCCTCTTGGAGTAATGGCTTAAACAAAGAACAAAAGGAAATTGTTATGAAACAGCCTTTTATCCCAGGCAAAGGTCACATTATGAGGTTTTTAATTTTGTCAGTCTCTGTTACACTGGGCCTTGCTACTGGAACATGAGAATTTTTTTTTCCTCCCCAAAGCCAGTTATTATAACACAGCCATTAAAGCTGCAAATTAAAATGTCTGATTTTAAAATGGGTTGCTTAGCTTTCAGAACCCTCTAATTAGCATGTTGTGCATTGTTGTGAAAGAAAGAAGCCTAAAATGCTAATGACCGGCTGCCAGGTGACCGGACTGTTGTTCAAAATAATAAGGATCCTTTCAAGTAATAATAAATACATAAATTCATAAAAAAAAGTCTGCTCTTCTGAATTATCCAACCTCAGGTCAACTCTGCACCACATGGGCTTAAAGAAAGTATATGCAACCAGTCAAAGATCTGCATTCTGGAGGCAGCACAACAGTTTCATATGCGAACTAAAGAGAAGTTTGTATCCATCCAGACATTGTAAGGGGAGGGCAAAACACCAAAGCCAAGTAAAACTAAGGCCAGGCAGAGGGAAAAGCAAGGAATGGGAAATTCTCAGGCTATGATATCAAAATATATTTGAGATACAACTTGCCTTGAACTTATGATTTAAGGAACAGACAGAGCAAACATGGGAGTTTTAAGAGGGAATTCTCCAGATGAAGGAAGAATGACTAAATTACCCTCAGAGTGAATTTGCTGTCTGTTAGTTCGTGTTCTTATGTTTGCTTGCTGTGTGCCTCCTTGATTGAAGTTTGTAGTCCTGGTCTGTTTGGGTGGACTGTGTGTTGAGCCTAACAGCCTGCTAGGTACAGTTGAGAGCTTCTTAATGAATCTCTAGCCTGCCATCCTTTGACTACTAATCCCTTTAGGATACCTTGATGAGGGGGTAGGGCTGACTCAAGAAGAACAGGGGTTAAAAAAAGCTAGCTCATAAGTGACCAGAGGAGTTAGGGATCAGGAGCAGAAAACAGTAGAGTTTTGCAAACGGTTGAAAGAAGGAACATGAGAACCAAATGCACCTAATAACAGTTTCTAAATTTAGGCCAATAAGGCCTGCCCAAAAAAACAACACACACACTCACACCCTTAAAAATGAACACTAACAAAAAAAACCCTGTGAGAGTAATAATAATTCAGGCAGAAGTCCAGCATCCACAGGGCTATCCAGTTTATTTCACAGAATGTAGTTTGTATGATTACCTGCCTTGTAGATAGGGGCTATATGCGTGCATTTGGTGCAAGCAGCTCATCGCTCATACAGAGACTAAGTATAGACTCTTGAAACCAGAGTGGCTGAACTGGAGGAGCTAAGGGAGACAGAACTATACACAGACAAGACTTTCTTGAACAAGTAAAAGTGGTCCCACCTACAGCCTGACAAACTGTGTGCAGTTGAGGAGGATGAAAGTCTCAAAGAAGGAGAACATCAAACTGGAGAAAGGAATCGTTTCATAGTTGGGATTCTCCTCTCAGAAAATGAAATGCTATCCTCTCATAAAAAGGATATCCACCCAGACAGTGAACCTCAGTTTTTAGGAAGAGCCAGGTGATAGTAATGGGGGAGTTGATTATTAGAAGTATTGATAGTTGGGTTTTTGACTGAGATAGACATATATGCAGTGCTGATTAGGGGGAGCTCGTAGTCATGGTACATGACATAGTAAATTAAAGGTATGAGAGAAGTCCTGGAAGCCAAAGATAGACTGTTCAAGAAGAGATTGAAGTCCAGTATCTTCCCTGGCATCATTCTCTGAAATTTTCCTAGTTCCATGTGCAGGGCCAAGAAGAAAGGCAGAACTGCAGGGTCTCAATGCATGGAAAAGATGATGGTCTCTGAAGGAGGGATTTAGGTTTACTAGAAACTGGGGAACCTCTAGGAAAGGAGTAGCCTATACAGTAAACTCGGGCTTCACTTAAACCAAAACCAAACCAGACTGCTGGTATGTAAAATTAAAAAGGTCACAGAGGATTTTTTAAACCGTGGAATTGCGAAAACCATCAACTGCAGAGAAGCACATGGTTTAAACAGACACATCCGTTAAGAAAAGGGATGTTAAATAAAATAGTCTATATAGCAGAGACAAGAGAAGAGGATAGAACTTTACAAATTATAGGTCAGAAATGAAGAGACATGGTAAACAAAAAGAATTCCATTCTATTACATCACACAAATGCAAACTACTAAAGATTGACAAATGTTATATGTCATTGTATACAACTGTAAACATTTAACTATTAAAATGGGTGAATTTCAGTGCCTGGTACAACACTGTCTGTGTCTAGGGGACTGATTATGACTATTTTTCATATTAATATTTCATATTTGCAATAATCCATATGTGATATACCATGTTTGGTATCAATAAAAAGGTTGTAATCTGCTAAGAGTGATTATATGGTTTATATGTAGGTATCATGCCTGTATTAGAAATTAGAAGTCTATTTGTTTTTTGTGTGTGTTCCAAGTCATTTGATTCTGAGGCAATCCCAAACTGGGTGTCTGCAGAACCACTGTCCTCTTAATGGCCCATTAAGAGAAATCCAGTCCTAGGAAGAAACCTGTTCAACCAGTCACCCAGGCTGACCATGTGATTCAACTCCATTTTGATTTGGCAAGGACTCTGAGAGAATGGGGGAAGCCAAAGTTGTAAAGGTAGTGGCCCCCTCTCCATTTTGCCTGCAGTCTGCAACCTGCAATCAACACCAGCCCCAGGAACTATTCTTTTGGGACTGCGACCCACCCATATGCTAGGTGCATACCAAAGGAATTGGACTAAATTGCAAACTGCAAATTCTTCAGTGACTTGCATCCTGTGGACTCTAAATCATTTGTATGTATGTGATTCACTTTGACCCTTTAACATCTATCATCTTCTGTTTGTTTTCATTTTATATTAAACCGTTTCATTTTATATTATTAGTTATAATTACTAAAAGATTGCCTGGCAGTGGGGTATTTTGGGTAAGATTCAAACCTATATTGTTCTGGGTGATGTGGCTGACCCTTTGGGGTCAGGAGATCCTATTTCTCAGTGGTGGCTTTTGGGGTAGGCGAAGCAGGTGGCCGCCTAGGGCCCCAAGCAGTAAGGGGCCCTGTCCTCAAATTGGTGGACAGAATTGAAAATATACAAAAATATAGAAATTGTTCTCATCTAGCAGTGCTAGTAGGGCTGGAAGCCTAAGCACTTTTCACTCTTGACTCATCAAGGCAAATTATCACTAGGATCTGTGCTTCGTCTGAATTGCAGATGTCACCATTACCTGCCCATCACCTTCACACTGACATGCCAAAAAAGCAGAAGCAAGCAACAGACAGCACAATAGCACAAACTTTTCCAGTGGCCTCAGCTTTTAATTCCTTAGTGTGGCCATTTATTCCGCCATTTTTGAAAGTTGTGAATATTGCCTTTTCCTCTTCTTTCTTACCTGTTCTTTTGCCTTTTTCTTTGACTTTGTGACAATTTTTATTTTGGCTTTGGTTAGCTCAGGTTACCCGGTAGGGTCACATAGGCTGCTACATATAAATACAGTGCTGCCCTTGGGCAATCATTACAGCTGGGTGTGATGTCTGCGCTGTATGCCTTTCTTTTGGTAAGTAATTTTTTAGCTGCTTTTGTACTTACTATTTAATATTTTTGAGGTGGCTAGAATCTTATAAACTTGAGTACTTCAGAGAATTTCATTGAAATTTGTTTTTTTCATTTATAGCTACACACTAGAAACCTTATTTTTGCTTATTTAAATTTATTATAATTATTTGTATTACATGTCTAATGCAGTGGTTCCCAACCTTTTTTAGGCTGGGGACCCCTTTTTAACAAAAAAAATTCTCTGAGGCCCCCTTAGCCGATTATGTAATCTGGCCCGCACCGCTCTGGCAGCACTACTGGGATGGCCAGCAAGCAGTGCCACCGCCACCATGGCCCACACTGGTGGGAAGCTAAGCCACGGCAGCTATGGCCCCCTGCCCTTGCCAGGCAACTGCTGCAGCCTTAACCCCCTGCCAGGGTCCACCTACGAGTGGGGAGAGGCAGCCGGGTCAGGGAGCACTGAGGCTGCAGCTGGATTCTAGCCCCAGCAGGGAGAGATGCCACGGACCCCCTGTAACATGTCCACGGACCCCAGGTTGGGAACCATTGGTCTAGTTTTGAATGTGGTGTTTGTTATTTTGGAGCCATCAATAATGTTACCACTTTTTATTTATTAATTAATGCTCATAGTTTTTTAAAAAAATTTAAAATGTTCATTTTAACTTTGTAGTTCAGCATTAGCTCATTTATGTTAAGTGAAAGATGATCAACTTACAAGCTTCATGATGGGAAGATCTTTAAAAATATCATACCCAAGAATAATTTACGAGTCCCAGAGGGATAGCCTTGTTTGTTCAGTTCAGCAAAACAAACAAGGAGTCCTGCAGGGTGGTAGGGTAGCAGTGGGGGCCAATAGTGGGCCCTTTAGGGGGGCCCCATAATGAGCCTTCGCCTAGGGCCCCCAATTGCCTAAGGCCGCCTCTGCTATTTCTTAAGAGATCTAGTGGCTCGGTGGGGACTGCAGGAGCTGATGTGCAATAAAGGGGGCTGTTTCTATTTTGTTATGCTTGGTGATGACCAGAGTGGGGAATCAGAAGCATGTTTTGTTACTGACTGGGAGACTGGTTTAAGTACCACGTGTCAGTGGTTCGGGGGTTTCGTCCCTGGTTTTGCAGCTTGCCCTGATTTTGGCACATTCAGCAGGTTATGCCAGGAGGCCCGGGTCACACCTGGTAATAAATAAAGATATTGATATACTAGGCATTACGGAAACTTGTCGGAATCATGATAAGCAATAGGACTAGGTAATACCAGAGAATATAATGTATAGGAATGATAGTGCAGGTCACGTTGGTCAGGAAGTAGCTCTCTCTCTCTATATATATATATATGAGAAAGAAATCATACAATCAAAGATGGTAAAAATCTTAAATGATTCAAACAGAATCTCTATGGATTGAAATTCCATGCTTGAATAATAAGGGTTTTATAATAAGAATATATTCCTGAGCAGGATGGTAATGATAATAGTGAAATGCTAAGGGAAATTAGAGAAGCCACAAAATTAGAAAGATCAATAGTAATTGGAGATTACAACCATCCCCATATTGACTGGGAACATGTCTTTTCACAAAGGGATGTTGGGATAAAATTTCTAGACACCTTCTTGAACCAGCTAGTCTTAGAACTCAAAAGAGGAAAGGCAATTCTTGACTTAGTCCTAAGGGCCAAGCAGGAATTGGTACAAGAACTGAATATACCTGAACCACTCAGTAAGGCTGTGTCTACACGTAAACTGTTATTTTGAAATAAAATCCTTATTTCAAAATAACTTAAATTGAAATAAGAAAATGTTAATTCGAAGTAAGAGAAACCCTCAAAGCGAAATAGCATGCCCTGTGTGTGGACATGCTATTTTGCTTCAGAAGAGGGGCAGCATGGGAGGTGTGGCAACGTGGCCCCCTCACTGGGCCATGCCCCAACCTAATATATACAAAAAGGAAGGCACCCTCGGAAGGAGAAGGGCAAAAGTGTTATTTCAAAATAACATGTCTGAACAGCGTTGTTTTGAAACAACCGTTTGGAAACTATGGCTATTTCAATTGCACGCAAGGTTTTACTGTTTTGAAATGACAGCCATTATTTTGAAACAATGGGGTCCCATCATTTCAAAATAACAAAATGCCGTTTGGACATGCCTGACTTTCGAAACAGTGGCTGTTATTTCTAAATAAAACCCTGGTGTGGACACAGCCTAAGAGCGACCATAATGTAATTAAATTTAACAGCCTCGTAGGAAGGAAAATATCAAAAAAACCAATCACGGTAGCATTTAACTTTTAAAAGGGGGATACACGGAAAAAGAAGGAGGCTAGTTAAACAGAAATGAAAAGAAACAGTCACAAAAGTGAAATGGCTGCAAGGTGCATGAAATTTTTAAAACACCATACCAGAGGTACAAACTATATATATATATAAATATATATATATATATATATATATATATACACACACCTCAAATGTAAAAATACAAAACAAAACAATACGAGGACCAAATTAATGAGCCTATAGCTAAAGAGCAGGGGTAAAAGAGGCATTTCTACTCATCTTCATCTCAAAAAACATACATTAGAATTGGAAGTAGTACACAGAAGGTTAACAAAAATTATTAAGGGTATTGAACAGCTTCTATATGAGGAGAGATTAAGAAGACTTGACTTGTCAGCTTGAAAAATAACTAAGGGTGGGATATAATAAATATCTATAAAATCATGGATGATGTGGAGAAAATGAATAGGGAAGTGTTATTTATCCCATCATATAACATAAGAACCAAGGGTCACCAAATGAAATTAACAGACAGCAGGTATAGAACAAAAAGAAGGAAGTTTTTCACACAATGCACAGTCAACCTGTGGAACTCATTGTTAGTTGATTTTGTGAAGGCCAGATGTATAACTGGGTTCAAAAAACAATTAGAGAAGTTGCAACTCCATGGTCTATGTGTCTCTCAATCTCTGACTACTAGAAGCTGGGACAAGAAAACTGGGGCTGGAGCATTATATACATTGCCCTATTCTGTTCACTCCCTCTGAAACATCTGGCACAACAGATGACGAATACTCGGCTAGATGGACCATTGGTCTGACCCAGAATAGCCATTCTTATGTTTTTATGATGTATAAGGTGTCTAGACTTCACACCTACTCAAACCTAGAGGCCAGCTTATGAGGTAACTGCCTCCAAAAAGACCCCCAAAACAGATATATTTTGTCTCTATATAATAAGTCCTTTTATTTACAATTCAGCATAAGAGGAAGCATTGTAAACCAGAACATTCAACCTGTCTTGAAAAGTATCAAAATTTTATTGCGAGTCTAGTGAAATTTTCTTAAAGTGCCAGCTCTGAGAAATAGAGTGAGAACATCAGCCTTTTTAAAGTAAGTTTCTAATTCTCATAGTTGCAGATAAAAGTCTGAAAATGTGACGCAAGTGTACCCTAAAGACTCAAAAACCAGAAGACAAAAAGAACATTTTTTAATATTAAGACTTTTATGCCAATCAAATGATTAGTTCAAACCCATTCATGGTTTTTTAATATTTGGTATTAGCAATTCTTCTCTTCTCACAAACGTGAAGAAAACAGAAAAAAAGCTGATTATACAGTGATAAAGTGTAAGACTTTTTTATTTCATATATTAAAACCTTAGAGGACTTGCAGAGCTGAAACCAAATTTGAACTTCATCAGCTGCTGACAGACATCAGCAACCAGGTTCCACAACTGCAAACATCTGCAAATCCTCAGATCCCATGAACCATGTTTCTAAGGTAACCCTTCACTAGGAACAGAATTCATGGTTCTGGCAAGGTTACATGACATCCAGGACAATGGGGTACAGGGAGTGAGATACAGAGGAGGATCATTGCACTTCATAGTGAGACCACAGTTGATAGCGTTACACCAGGCATAATGTAGTGAATTTTCCAGATCAGTTATTCGTGCGAACCTATGAATCTCTGGCATTACCTCACAGGTATGGCCAGGTGGAGTCAGGGTGAACCCCTTTTCACATGTCAGCAGAAAGTTTGAGAGCACAGGATGTTATCGTGGTTTTGTCCATCCTGGCAATATGGTTGAAAAGTATGCAACACCACTTTTGAATATACTGAGCAATTGCGAAAAGACCAGATCACCACAAGATTGTGACTTTTTGCACAAAGCCAAGCATTTTTGTGTTCAGCATTTGGAGCCTACAGCACACATGGAATATCTCCAGGGTCTTCAAGTCTACCTACAGGATGGTCTAGGTTTTTTTACCCATATAGCAATATAAGTAATACACAGATTTGCTCGACCCCCCAACTCTGACTCAGCACAAAGATGTTTTTTGCTTCCATAACTGAGATATGGACTTCATCCTGGAAGCAGGGAGACCTATTTGTTGAAGAATGTTCAGTTTGCTACAACTGTTTGAATTCTGCTTGCAAGCCTAGATAGATGAACTCATCAATATTCTCCATAGTACTTGATCCCATGTGCACCAGGGTTCTGGTGGCCTATCCTCAAGGTTCTAGACTTTGGATATCTGCTTTGAGACATTTAACCCCAGAGTGTGGGTGGTGATTTGGAGGAGAAGGTTGAAAATCTCTCATTTTCATACTAGCAATGCAGCATCATTGGTATAGTCTTGGTTGGTGAAAACTTCTTAACCAACCTCAATGCAACCATGTGGATCAGCAAATCCTAACTTCCAGGTCACAACTTGACCAAACAGTGGCAGGTTGAGAATGCATTCTGTCTCACACCTGGCATCGTGCAAAAATGTGGCAAGAACCATGAACCAATGTGCACTCTCTTACACACCAGATTTAGCTGAACATCTGAAATGCCAACTCTATTCAGCAAAAGCCAAAGTGCTGAGCAGTCAACCATATTAAAAGCCACTTTGATGTCAATGTATGCCATATGAAGAGGACCGTTGCATTCTTGGTGCAGCTCAATCAGAAGCCAGACAATACAGACAGCATCCATGGTCCACTGCCCAATAATGAAACCTGACTGCTGTGCACAATGATGGCCTGCTAAGAAGCAGCTACTAAGAAGAACATGAATGAAGAACTTGCCGGGAAGTTACAGGAATGAGATCTGCCTTTATATGCCACATGTTGGGCAAGATCCTTTCCCCTCATCCAGGAACACAATGATGTCTTTTAATTCTGCTGATACATAGTCTGATGCTCTTATTAGCTCTGAACAGTCATCGGCAGATGTGTAGTTCAGCATGCTTTCATAATGTGTTTTTCATCTGTCTAGGACAGCGTTCATCAATGGGCCAAGAGAGCTGCCTGGTTTTGTGATGGAGATGTTAGAGGTTTATTTATAGCTATGACCCAGGCACATTATAACTCTGTGGGCAGGACACAAATTGTTTACTTTTAGCTGTCCTCTGCTACATTTTCTGGGAAGTTGACGTAGATTTAATGGTCACATTGTGCCAAAGACTGGAAAATGTCTTTCAACTTCTTATGTTCTTGGACATCTCCCTGCTTCCATGCCTCTGCTTTTTTCCACACTAATACATCAGTTATAATGGATCACAACATCCCCTGAAGAGGCTAGTGAGTGGAAATAAAGAAGTGAGGCTCTGATTATGGCAGCATGAGGCTGGATGTAAGTTCATTTGAATGAAGTTCCAATTCTCCGAGCAGTTGTGCATCACCATGTTGCCCAGTACAAGCCGATTCCATTACATTCCCATTGGCACCCAGGGCCCAACCATTCCCCAAGGACCAATGATCCTGCCACCCAATGCAGATTAGGTGACAGTAACAACATGCCCACACTGTTTTTTAAAACCCACAAAAACAAGTCTCAGAGCCGAGGTCTACAAACTTGGGCTTGTGCCATGATGCTAAAAAAACAGTTGGGTAGACGTATTAGCTTAAGCTGGAGTCAATTCATGAATTTGCCAAGGTGGCAGATTTTTAAGCTAAAATTAAACAAAGCAGATTAATTCATAAATCAACCCTCTTTCACGTTTACATCAGGCTCTGAATGTCCTTGCTTCCCTCCAGGCTTCACATACCAAAGTCTAGCCCAGGCCTAAATGTTAATTTCAGAAGGGATAGCTGTGTTAGTCTAGTCCAGTAAAAAAACAACAAGGAATTGTGTGGCACTTTAAGACTAACAGATTTATTTTTTGCATGAGCTTCCGTGGGAGAAGATACCACTTCCTCAGATGCTTTGAAGATGGGTGAACTTACAGAAAGGAACATGATCCTATGTTTTACACCCCCTTGCATTTAGTTTCATTCCTTTCTGTAAGTTCACCCATCTTCGAAGCACCTGAGGAAGTGGGATCTTCTCCCACGAAAGCTCATGCAAAAAATAAATCTGTTAGTCTTAAAGAGCCACACAACTCCTTGTTGTTTTTCTAAATGTTAATAGAGTTGTTCTTTGGGCCATACAGCAAGCCCATGAATCTGAGGCTGTAGACCTGAACTGAGGTTTGCAGCTGTAGGTTTTAAAAATGCAGAGTAGATATACCCTAAGAGATACTGCACCTCTCAGTGCTGTAGAACACAGGTATTTTGAAGGTCAAATGAACCCAGGACCTCAAACTGAAAGTCAACAAAAACCACCCTGAATTTAGTATATATTAAAACCAAAAAAATGGCCTATACTTAAAACACCAAGCCCTGGGGATCAAGGATGTAGATTTCTGAGTTTCATAGTACCTTACTCCATCAGTAATCTCAGTAAAGCTAATATGGAATAGAGTCACATTCTGGCCCTGAAAGAATATTTACATTCCTGTATGTAAACACTGAAATGTCTAGAATAAAGGAAAATACATTTCTCTTCACAAGTACCGTCTGTTCTTACAATCAAACAGTTATCATTTCCTGTTTTGTTTTCAGAATGGCAAATCAAGTCTGGTAGACAAAGATTTACTTGTGAAATCTGATATGAAACAGGACAATATGTAGTTGTAAATATACTACAATCTTGGCAGTATCCATCTAAAACCAGAAGATACTATTGTCATCTCTTAGCATGGCTATTCTCAACCAGACCAAGTGCTTCTTGATGACAAAAGAACCATATCTTAGCAGATCAAAAGACATTTTCACAGTAACACATCATTTTAAAACATCCCTTGGCTGACTCTTCACTATTATTCTTCCACAGCAAAACAAAACAAAAACCACCTCTGTGAAAGAGAGAATAAGCTGATAGCTAGTGTACTTGTTTTGTGAATCAAGTTGTCAGTGTGTACCTAATGAAAAACAGAACTTGAGAAATATTGCATTTGGCTTGATCCTTCAAACCCTCCACTCATGAAACTCTCATTGCCTCCTTTTGGAATTCTGCACAAACAGATTGTGAAAGACTTCATATCTGAAAGACACTGTGTAATCATTGCAACTATATTATATGATTGCATATATATGTATAAGCACAATGCATATATACTGGGATAAAGTGGTCTCCAGAAGGTATATTTGTTGCTTAATGTTGAAGTACATGCCATTGCCTTTTTAGTGAATGAGTAGTAGATTCTGCATTACCCTCCTACACACAGGGTGAACATGTGCTTTAAGATCAGAGCTGCTTAGATAATAAATTATCTGCATCATTTAACATCTACTGGATAGAAGGCTATCCAGGTAAAATCTTAATCCACATAGCATTAGGACAATCAGTTCCTGCATGGCTTCAATACTTGGTGTCCCGTGGCTTCTACTGAATATCTGTATATTACATTAGTACTATATTAGCGTACACAGCAGAGCAGCAGTAATTTAAGACTTCAGCATAGCAGTGTGGCTGCATCAGGCTGGCACAGCAGCAGTTAGTGGCATAGCACATTGGAAACACTAGCTAAACAGTTGTGTAGAATCAGGAATCATGCTGGCATGGTGTAGGACAAGGGATTTGGTACATTAACAGCTCAATTGTGCCATTAAGGTACAGCTCTAAGTATGGTGCAGATTTACATTGGCCTAGGGAGAGGTCTGGTATCTAATATAAAGGAGAAATGGAGACAACCACCTTACCTTCTTCTTACCCTCTTTGAACAGACAATCCTTGCCCACTCACAAAAAGTCCAGTCACAAACTAGTCATAAATACTGCCTATTGGACCAACCAATTCAAGTGAATATTAAAAAAACAGATAAGCAATGCTGAAAAATAAGCAATAGAAGAAAATGATAAGGTTAAGAGGTTCCCACTTCAAAGGCATTATTCTTATAGCATAGAAGAAAACTCAGAAAAAAGCTCTCAAAATAGAGTTGCAGTTTTAGAATCTATAAAAATGTTCTCCCATTCATACTAATTGAAACCAAATGTACATTCAGGGTCAAATCACATTGTCAATGGAGTTTTTTCCATGAAAAGTCAAGGAGGATTTGGTCCAAAAGAGAATGGGAGAAACAGGCTCCCTTTAAAATACAATTTTATGCAAATAGTGTTGTCAGATTTTTCAGGATGCCTCTCACCAGCTACTGTGCCCTAAATATATGATATGGGTCCATGTCCATCAGTTTCAGAATGGGAAGCAATGCCCCAACATCTATCTCTGTGATGAGTATTTCACAATCATTATTGAATTTTATCCATATGAAACCCCTGTGAGGTAAGGAAGGACTATCACCATCATTAATTTATATTTCACAGATCGGGAATTCAAGCGCAAAGCTGTTAATTTGCTCAGTGTCATACAGGAAGCTTGTGTGGCACTGAGGACAGTGCCTTTTCACATGTGTGGAGTTTATTGAAGGTACAGGAAGGCAAGGCCTTCCCTGATTAGCTGCAGTGTCCCCACCTCTTCCCCTGTCACCTGCTCTCTGTGCTGGGAAGACAAAAGCTTCTATGATCTGCGCAACCTGGTTCTCTAAGCTGCCTGGGAAGCTACCTGCATAAAGCAGATAACGCTCAGTATGCCATACCCTAAGGCAGTGGTTCTCAACCTTTTACAGGTTGCGACACACGTACATGACCCTAAAGCATACCAGCCAACCCTTCCAAGCCAAATCCAGCCATCACGCTAGTTCTCCTTGACACACCTACCACTGTGTGGTGACACAGTAATGTGTCCTGACACAGTGGCTGAGAACCATTGTCCTAAGACAGCGAGAGACTGACATCAGCCTTCTTGACAAAAACAAAAGAAGTCTTCTCCAGTCAAATATCAAGTTTCAATTTCATTGCCTAGATGAAAAACAAAAGAAGAATCTTCTGGCACTTTAAAGACTAACTAGGTGACTGGATAGTGTAGTGGTTAAGAGCGCCGTAGTGGTTAAAAGTGATGCCCTTTGATACAGGAGACTGGGGTTCAAATCCCGGTGGGTACCTACCTACCTTCCCAGTAGGGGTCCTTGGGCAAAAGACCCCCTAACGCCTCACTTACCTACCTCGAATATGAGAGTGACACGAACTAAGAGAGCCATGCTGGCTCGGATGTCGCCTGGATTAACAAGATCCGCGCCAGATGTTGGGGAACCAGGACAATCTGACGATAAGTGGACTACTGGAACAAACCATGCATGGATGAGACAAGAGAACCTGGAATTGATGGAATGCTACTACAACAGCAGACCTCATGAGAGGGGATATATGAAACGGATGAGGGGACTATGGATGGACAAAAGACCTACATCCACACTAACTGAGAAACAGCTAGTTACCCAACGCTTCAACATAGTAAAGAAGCAGCTGCTCTCACAACTGGAGATAGACCAACTCCACATTAGCTCCTGGACTCAAGAAGAAGCCCCAGAAGAACAACTGGATGTGCAGCCACCACCTGATGCTGGAACTTCACTGCCACCCCCTCCATTACAGAGCACAGCAGCTGATATCAGGCATAAGATAATGGATAAACTAGCTACAGTCAACCCTCGAGACTGATTACCAAGGCTCATTGGAGAAGTACCATCAGATAGTATGCTAGAAGATGCCAATAGAGCCCTAATGACAATTCCTACTACCACCATCACTGAAACCAATGAACTGGTATATGCTACAGCCTCTGTAATCCTGGAGATGCTTGGCTACACAATCAAGAAGAACACCAGTACATACCCCCCCTGGAAAATGAGGTTGGAGGATAAGATCAAGGCAACCCGGAGAGAAGTTAGCCGGCTGGTGGAACTACAGAAGGGTGTAGAGATTAAGGATAAGACTCGGCAACTGAAAAAATACAAGGGCCTGACTCCATCTGAAGCCCTAGAGACTGCTAAGC
>ML681963.1:134333511-134452937 GCA_007922195.1 Podocnemis expansa
GATGGTAGTTCCACTCATGAACTTGTATCCATATCCAGTCCTTGAGATTATCTGGCTGAGGGGGTTCAAGCCAATGCAGAACAGCAGCGAGGACAGCGCATATATATATATATATATATATATATATTGCTTGCACCCCAGCAGTTCAACTCTTTTCAACAGAAATGGCCTTCCAGAATGGACAAGAATATACATTTTATTTGCTACAGCACCAATTATTAACAGCATTAATCACTACTACACAGTCATTATTGCACAAGCCTCTGTACTTCAGATTTAACAACTAGATCTGACTCTCCATCTTTTTCCAAACTATACATCAAGAGTGCTATGGATATTAATACAGCCACAAAGCTCCATTAGCCCCTTCTACTGCTGTGTCCTATCTTATTCCCATCCTTTCTGAACACCACTGCATATCCTGCATCTTGTTCCATCCAGCAGAGCACAGGAAGTCCACATTTGGTACCATCTGAAGCATGGCCTTTTACATCTGTCTGGATGAGAAGAGGCAAGAAATTCTCCATAGCTATGATTTTGATTTTCAAAAGACTGTTTTTGGGTCAACTTTCTCAGCCTAAGAGATCAGGTCATGTATTTTCTTAAAAACCACATACTAAATTAGCATAATCACCAACAGAGATTCTTACTACCATGTAACCACTCCTGCAATGCCAGCTACTCTGTCTTGGTTCAAAATTTCCTTCACATCTGGTTTGTAACACACTGTCCTAAATACTGAGCCCTCAGATTCCTTATAATCATTTATTTGGTTCTATAACTGTTTCTCATATAAATGTATAACAGCACTTTTAACTTTAGTTCCTGAAATCCCCTTAGCAATGGTATTCTTTGAATTTTCAGAACCGTCCAATTTTTTTTCAATCATTACGATAACAATAAACATACGTTAGATGAAAAATAGCAAGAACATTTGACTCAGTTGTTCTACATCTCATCACTGATGTTTTGTAAATACCACTGCCCCATTTTTGCATAAGACAATTGTGAAATATAATACGGACTTCTGCAACTGATCACTGAATTGATCATATCACTTTCATTATGGGGTCCAGCAATTAACTTTATGAATGACCCTGTATTATTTGCAGTAGCAAAGCTATACTTACATTTTTACGTATATTTACCCCATGAGCACTTCTTTCCAATGGATACTTGATATTTTGCTAGCATGTGACCACAACATACACAAACTGTATGAAAACTGCACCTTGATTGCTTTAATTAGGCAAAGCTTGCCTTTATCAACTTTACTGATAAGCTGAAATTCAGTTCAGCCTCACTAGCTCAGAGAAGAATGAAACTGGCCCAAACTTTGAAGGCTGGTGAGGAATCTATCGTTACAAGTAGAAAACATGTGAAATTGGCCCAGGTAGAGTTTTGCATTATGTTAGTTCCATTCAAAGCAGAAACCTAAACACTACCAAACTGAAGGCAACCACCTTTTGACATATTTATCTATACATACACACATATGGCGGTAAAAAAAAAAGCAAAGAGTCCTGTGGCAGTTAAAGACTAACAAATTTATTTATCACATGAGCTTTCATGGGAGAAAATCCCACTTCGTCAAATGCATTGAAGATGAGGGAACCTACAGAATGGGAGGAAATAAATGCAGGGAAGTGTAAGTAATGGGATCAGGTCATTCTGTAACAGCCAAAGATTCAAACACTGGGAAACAGCACGTAGAGAAAGATAAAGTCAAATCTCCTGTTGTGGTGACTCAGTCCTGCTTTCACACAGTTGAATCTGCATATCTGTTCCAGTTCTGCTGTGCCTTCAAAGAGAAGCAGCAGAATTGGAACTGTGCAGATTCAACTATGTGAAAGCAAGATTGAATCGTGACTATGGATTCTTTTCCCACTACAACAGCTGATTTGACTTCACCTTCCTCTACGTGCTGTTTCCTAGTGTTTGAATCTTTTGCTGTTATAGTATGACCTGATCCCATGACTTACACTTCCCTGCATTTATTTTCCTACCATTCTGTAAGTTCCTCCATCTTCAAAGCATCTGGTGAAGTAAGATTTTCTCTGGTGAAAACTCATACAATAAATAAATGTATTAGTCTTTAAGTGCCACAGGACTCCTGGGTTGTTTTGCTGAACTAGACTAACATGGCTACCCATTTGGAACTTGGCAACATATGGAGGTGATATTCATGTGAAACAGCTGAGCCATGTGATTAATTTAGTTGGTGCTGTTAACCACCTCACTCTTTTGCCACTAATCTAATTTTCACAGGCACCGTGGCTTAGGCAGTAGGGCACTGAAGAGAGACTCAGGAGACCTAGGTTCTATCCCTGGGTCTGCTACTGGGTGACCCAAGGCAGCTCACTGCACCATTCTATTCCACCATTTCCTCGTTGGTGACAGTGGCCTTTTTCATAAAGCACTTTGAGATCTGCTGGGAAAAAAAGATGCTACTTAAGAGAGAGGTATGATTATTCCAAGGCCATAAACTGCATCAAAAGCTACTATTTTAAATTGAATCTGCCAGAGAAGTGTTTCACCTTCTCTCCATTATACCTACCTACAGCCAACAACACTATTAAATTTTACTACAATGACTTTAATTGGATAAGAACAAAACCACAAATTAATCAAGTTAGTACACTGAGTGCATTCTTGTTTATAAGCTACATCCTGTCCACTCCATCCCTAGGTTCAGCCTGAAACCCAGCTGCAATAGCTTCCGAACTGACAGGTTTTTCTTTGGAGCACTGCCATACAGAAGGTTTATGACCTTGAAGGTGCTGTAGCCACACCATCCGCATGTTGAATTTCCCCTCACAACAGGCAAAATTTAATCCTAGTTCTGTGGCAGGTTTTTGTTGCTATTGGGTTTCTTTTTGTTTGTTTTTTATACAAAAAAAATCATAACTTTAAGTCCCACAACCCTACAAAGGGTGGAAGTGGAATCATAGAATATTAGGATTGGAAGGGACGTCGGGGTCTCTAGTCCAAACCCGCTGTTCAAAGAAGGACCAACCCCAAGTAACCCATCCCAGCCAGGGCTTAACTTTAAGGGAAAGAGAATATTTTCAGCTTCTCAGGGGGACATACAGCATTGGTTTGTAACCCTGGAAGGGACGGAAATATCATACTTCAAATTTGTGCCTCTCTGTGGTATATTATTTGAAATCATATTTAGATGTTTTCATGGATCCTTCTGAAGCCTATGAATTAAGCGTCATAGTAACTGATCCAAATAGATTTATAAGCAAAGGGATGCAAAACATTGTCGCCCACCCACAATTTAAGAACATTTCTAAAATTGTTTTAATGCTTCTCTCAAGATGTGACATATTCAGAATATATGGTAATACAGTGTGGTTACAAAGATATTAATTGTACTCATATGGAATGCCTGCATAACTCATTTGTGCCTTCAACATCTGTGAAAAATGTAACAGCTACCGATAAAACATTCATTACCATACTGTGATGTCTACTGCGATTTCCATTGGATGTTTACCTACAGATGGACACTGTTTTTCAGGAATTTTGTCTTTTTAATCTTTTCTTTAAAGTCTACCTCCTATAGCAGGGAAATGTGAGCTAGAACTGTGAGGCCTTTTCTTCTTGACCTTTCTTACAATGGGAAGCAGAAGATAAGGCTCAAAGAGACAGATTTATGCCCCCCACTTTTGTGCTCTAGATTCAGAGTCAGGCCACCTCAAGTTCCTCCTTTTCAAGAGGAGGAAGTTTCAAGTCACACCAGCCCTCTTTTTGCTTTTCCTCACAGTGATAAAGTTGTGAGATTTTGGTCACAGAGATCCTGCCTTCATCCCATAGGTTCTGGTGGAAGGCTTATAAGAGGGGGCCTTCTCCAAGGATATATAGAATGTGGAGTCTGAGTATATCCCAGAGGGATAGCCATGGATGGAAGCATCACTCTTACACAAGGGAGATTATGCAAGGGAACAGTTACAGGCCCTAGGATAAGCCTACGCAGGATGGTGGCAGATGCCTTGGGTTTGAGGACATATAAAACAGATCATAGAATCCTAGGGTTGGAAGGGACCTCACAGGTCATCTAGTCCAACCCCCTGCCAGACGCAGGACCACTCCCACTTAAACCATTCCAGTCAGGGTTTTGTCCAGCCGGGCCTTAAACACCTCCAAAGATGGAGAATCCACCACCTCCCTTGGCAGCTCATTCCAAGGCTTCACCACTCGCCTAGTAAAAAAGTTTTTTCTAATATCCAGCCTCGGCCTCCCTAACTGCAACTTGAGACGATTGCTCCTTGTTCTGTCCTCTGTTACCACCGAGAACAGTCAAGCTCCATCTTCCTTAGAGCATCCCTTCAAGTAGCTGAAGCTTGCTATAAAATCCCCCCTCAATCTTCTCTTCTGCAGACTAAATAAGCCTAATGCTTTCAGTCTTTCTTCATAGGGCTTGTGCTCCAGCCCTTTAATCATTTTGGTTGCCCTCCTCTGAACTCTCTCTAGCATGTCCCTGTCCTTTTTGTAGTGGGGAGCCCAAAACTGAACACAGTATTCTAGATGTGGCCTCACCAGTGCAGAATAGAGGGGAATGATCACATTCCTTGATCTGCTGGTAATATTTCTTTTGATGCAGCCCAGTATGCCATTGGCCTTTTTGGCAGCAAGAGCACACTGCTGACTCATATCCAGCTTCCCATCCACCATGACCCCCAGGTCCTTTTCTACACTGCTGCTACTTAGCTGAATGTTCCCCAGCCTGTAGCAGTGCATGGGGTTTTTCCATCCCACATGCAGGATTTTACACTTGTCCTTATTGAAGCTCATAAGATTTTTATTGGCCCACTGTTCCAATTTATCTAGGTCTCCCTGAATCCTGTCCTTGCCCTCCAACGTGTCTACTGGTCACCCCAGCTTGGTGTCATCCGCAAACTTACTGAGAGTGCAGTCTATTCCATCATCCAGATCATTGATGAAAATGTTGAACAGAACTGGCCCCAGGACCGACCCCTGGGGCACACCACTCGTGACTGGTTGCCAGCTAGACGTGGAACCATTGATTCCTACACGCTGAAACCGTTGATCTAGCCAGTTTTCTATCCACCTTATAGTCCACCTATCCAACCCATACTTCCTTAATTTGCCAGTGAGAATGCTGTGGGAAACTGTATCAAAAGCCTTGCTAAAATCAAGGTATATCACATCAACGGTTCTTCCTGCATCCAGAAAACCAGTCATCTGCTCATAGAAGGAAATGACAGTGGTCAGACATGATTTACCCTCGGTAAATCCATGCTGACTGTTCCTGATCACTTTATTTTCCTGTAAGTGTTTGAGGATGGATTCTTTGAGAATCTGCTCCATAATTTTGCCAGGGATTGAGGTGAGGCTGACTGGTCTATAAATCCCCGGATCTTCCTTTTTCCCTTTCTTGAAAATAGGCACTACATTTGCTTTTCTCCAATCCTCTGGCACCTCCCCTGTTCTCCATGAGTTTTGAAAGATAACGGCCAGCGGTGCTGCTATCTCATCGGCCAATTCCCTCAGCACCCTTGGATGCAGTTCATCCGGCCCTATGGACTTGTGCACATCCAGCTTCTTTAAGCAGTCCCTAACCTGACCTTCCATCACCAAGGGCCTCTCTTCTTCTCTCCAATCTGCCATACCCATGGTAGTGGGCTGGGAGCTGACCCTGCCTGTGAAAACTGAAGCAAAAAAAGCATTGAGCACTTCAGCTTTTTCTCCATCCTCTGTCACGAGGATGCCTGCCCCATTCAGCAAGGGACCTACACCATCTCTGATCCTCTTCTTGTTATTAACATACTTGTAGAACCCCTTCTTGTTATCCTTTACATCCCTCACTAGCCGCAGCTCCATTTGTCCTTTGGCCTTTCTGATTTTATCCCTGCAGTCCCTAGCAATATCTTTATATGCCTCCTTGGTCATCTGACCAAGTTTCCACTTCATGTAAGCTTCCTTTTTATGTTTAAGCTCAGAGCAGAGTTCTCTGCTAAGACATTCTGGCTGCCTCACATGTTTACTCTTTCTCCTAATTGGAATGGGAACTTCCTGTGCCCTTAGCAGGGTTTCTTTAAAATATAACCAGCTTTCTTGGACTCCTTTCCCCTTCAGATTAGCTTCCCAAGGGACCCTGCCCATCAGTTCCCTGAGGGACCCAAAATCTGCTCTTTTGAAGTCCAGGGTTTTTGTTTTGCTTCTTTCCTTCCTTCCTTTAATGAGCATCCTGAACTCAACCATGTCATGGTCACTACTGCCTAGCTTGCCATTTACCTCTACCTCCCTGATCAATTCTTCCCTGTTTGTGAGCAGCAGGTCGAGCGGTGCAAGGCCCCTAGTTGGTTCCTCCAGCATTTGTACTAGAAAGTTGTCCCCAACACACTCTAAAAACTTCCTGGATTGCCCATGCACTGCTGTATTGGCCTCCCAGCAGATGTCAGGGTAATTGAAGTCCCCCATGAGCACCAGGGCCTGTGATCTACAAGCTTCCGCTAGTTGTTCATAGAACACCTCATCCACCTCCTGTTTCTGGTCTGGTGGTCTATAGCAGACCCCCACCACAACATCCCCCTTGTTGCTTTCCCCTCTCAATGTAAGCCACAGACTTTCTACAGGCACGCTTCCACTTCCATAATGGAGCTCTGAGCAGTCATAGAGCTCTTTTACATATAGTGCTACTCCTCCCCCTCTTCTTCCCTGCCTGTCTTTCCTGAACAGTTTATACCCATCCATGGCAGAGCTCCAGTCATGCACACTATCCCACCACATCTCCGTTATTCCTATGATATCATAGTTCCTTGTCTGCACTAGTACTTCCAATTCTTCCTGTTTATTTCCCAGGCTCCTCGCATTAGTGTATAGGCACCTAAGATACCCAGTTACTTGCCCTACTTTGTCAGTTTGGTTTTCAATTCTATTACATATACCTCCTTGCATTTTTTCTTGGAGTCCTCCTCCCCCACTCTCCTCATGTGTTGGCGTTTCAGTGGAACATTTAAGGCATTTATTTGATTTCCCCCCCCCCCATGTTCCAACTACCTTCTCTTTTATTCCTGGTACTACAGTCCCAACACCCCCCTAGTTCCATCCCTTCCCCCAGATCTCCCACATTGCCACTTACCTGTGGGCTTTGGTCTCCTTCCCCTGTTGAACCTAGTTTAAAGCCCTCCTCACTTGGTCAGCCAGTCTGTGCCCAAATACACTCTTCCCCTTCATGGACAGGTGAAGGCCATCTCTGCCTATCAATCCTCTGTCCTGAAACAGAACTCCATGGTCAAGGAAGCCAAATCCCTCCTGACCACACCATCTTCTCAGCCAGGCATTCACCTCTAGGATGCATCTGTCTCTCCTCAGGCCTCTAGCCTTGACTGGAAGGATTGATGAGAACACCACCTGTCTCAGGCATGAGGAGACAATGCATCACAACTGGAGAGGAGCATAAGAAAAGCTGAGCATAGTAAATAAGCTTGAAAAAGAATCTCTGAAAGCTACCAGCAGCCTCTTTCAAACATCCTCATATAGCAAAGTCTGGTGATGCAGACTCCCTTCCGTGAACCTACTTCATATTAGGTTAGATTAATAAATAGATACCAGAGATAGAACAGTTAAATTTCAGCATCTTCAACTAATATTGAAAAATAAATATAAAACTTGTACAAGCTGGCACCCCTTGTTGTAATGAAATGCACTGTCATCCCTCACTTATTGAAATATTTGTGTTGCCACGCAGTTAAACAAATGCTTTCTTCATTTTCTTTTAAAACAGCCTCCCACCCATGTTTCTCTAAACAGTGGCAATGAGTCCAGCTAAATATATACACAATCTGGGCAGTTAAATCTCCAACTGCCCACTAAAAGGCCCCTGTGTTCTTATTTCATCAGCTAAAATATATGAGTAAAATAATGAGACTACCAAAATTAGAGTACAACTGAAAGGAAGTCTAATGTCATAATATTTGCACTTTCCATCATAAATCAAGAATATGAGTAGAATATAGCATGAATAGTATTAACACAGCCATCCACATAAGAGCAAGGTGACCTTTTTACTTCCTTTTGTATATTGCATTCTTAATACGTGTGTGTGCTTTTTTCCTTTATTTTTTCCTTGTAGATTTTTTATATAAATTACAATGAACTCACCAGTATTATCATCAAATTTATGGCATATGTTTGCTACATTGCATATCACCACCTCATAATTGTTTGCCCTGCAGTGTAAAGGATTTGCATCAAGTTTAAATGGGTGAACTCAACAAACTATAGTTAAAATACTATAACACTTACATGCTTTTCTATATGAACTACTAAAAAAATTATTTGTTATTCTTCTTCAGGGCAACATTTTATTACAATTAAATAGAAAGGCTTAGTGCTGCTACTTCTTTGAAAAGAATCATGAGCAAAAAGACACAATTTTAGAAAATATAACTAAAAAGAAAAGGAAATCTGTCTATTTCAATTTGAGATGATATCAAAACCAAATATATCATTTTGATATTTAAAATCTGAAGAGTCTTCTCCTTAAAATTCTTTCATCTGCGTGCAAAATTTAGACAAGTGCTTTGACAGAGAAGACTGAAGCTTCTCTTTTTAACGCTGAAGTTTTTAAAATTCATTAAACTTTCCTTCTCTCATTCACTGTTGACCAACAATGCAGTACCATACCTCCAGCTGTGAATTAAAACATACAGCTACTTGGAAGCCAAAACAAGGAGTGCTGATTTAAAAACAAGAGATAGTGCAATAGGGAAGAGACGTGGGTTTCTATTCTCTTTCATTTTTAGTACCACCTCTGTGATACAGTTTATGACACAGCAACCTGGATGATACAAATTATAGAAACAGCAATAACAAATGAGATGATCGAAAATTTATCAAAACTTTAAAATGTGAACTAATCTAACATCATTTGAGGAAAAAATATACTCTCTTTAGACCATGATTTAAAAAATTATATATTTTACTAAGGTTTTGCAAAATGTACAATAGCTTCTTGACAGATCTGTTATACAGTTCAGTTGCTGAAAGTCTACATTTTGACATCTCTGCATTCCCCCCTTCATTAAAAGTAAGGTATGCTAAAGATGACAAAAAAACAGAAACGATCCTCCAAGCAAAAGGTTCAAAGTTGCCTAAGACTCTGCAGTAACAACTACAAAAAGATTTTTAAAAGAAAGCCGTTTTTTTTTTCAGTTATAGTCTGGAATACATCTTTTCTTTTGGTGAGCGCTCAAAACCAAATAAAGAAATTAGTAGAACTTTCTGTTCTTTCTGCTCTCATAAAAATCTCAGCGCTGAAACTGACTATTTTAAAGTTACAAAGGGCAGCCGTGTTAGTTTAGTTCAGCAAAACAAACAATGAGTCCTGTGGCACTTAAAGGCTAATGAATTTATTTATTGCATGTGCTTTTGTGGAAGAAAATCCCACTTCTTCAGATGCTTAGAAGATGAGGGAACTAGCCCATCTTCAAAGTGCCTGACCAAGTGGGATTTTCTCCCACGAAAGCTCATGCAATGAACAAATTTGTTAGTCTTTAAGTGCCATGGGACTCGTTGCTTGTTTTGACTATTTTAAAAGGACTCATTTCTAGGAGAAACAACCATCAAAAGCTGAAAGTGTCAGTCAAATTAAAATGTCTTTTTAAACAGACTTTTAAGCTCTCAGGGACAATACAACAGTCCAAAAAGCTACTACAGATTCATACTTCATAGAAATTCCCAGAGCAAACATTTTAAAAAATTATTTAGCTTTTAAGTTTATGGTAACATTGCCTAAAACCTGAAACATTTAGACATTCTCTTGGTAATTGCAGATGGCTTTGTATTTATTATTCTATGCTTGTCAGTCTTAGGATATCACCAAAAAAAGGCAGATTTCTTTCCATTTCTATCAAAACAGCAGCAATTCTAGCACTAGTAGATTTATAATACAGTCACAAAAGCTCTAACTTAATTTTTAAATTTTGTCTTCAATATTCTTCTGCTATAAAATGTACTTTATCCCATATTAATTTTCATAAAATACAAAGCAAGAAAAATGCAATTACTGAAAAATGCAATGTATCAATTCTTGTATTACTACTATACCTACCCCAATAATCTAACCTATACTAGTTTTATCTATCAAGACAACCATAAGCAACAGAGACAAATTAGTCCAAGGACATGATGTCTTTCAGGCTCTATAGCACTTAGCAGGTTTCTGGGCCTCCAAGGCCTGACAGATTTAACCAAGACTTTTCACACAATCAGGTAAAGAAAGCTAGCCCAGTCAGCAGATGTCCCATTCAAATAACAAAGAGAATATTTTAGTGACAATGTGAGAAAAACAGTAAAAATAGTTAAAAAAAACAACCCCACTTAACTGTCTTTTTTCTCTCTGCTAAGAACTATCAACAGGAGTTACAGAGTGACATTCACTGTAGTCATCAGTAAATGTGAAGTCAGTCATACATGTTTCGTCAGAAACACCCCAAATAAAATACTTACAGGAAATCACTACATCGTTAGACAAGGAGACATGTCTGAACTCCGAAAGAATTAGGACAAATGTTGTCTATGTGTTGATATGCAAGCCTTGTAAGTATAAAGAAAAAGGTTATTGTTATGCACATTAAATGGACAGATTGTATAGCATTACTGAGTAATTTATCTGTAATTCCGCTTTAACATAAATTAAGCATTAAGCATGTCCAATTTTATTGAGTTAGAAGATGCAGAAAATATGCCAACAAGAGATGGTTATTAATATTCCAGACAGTCTGAAGTGATTGTGCTCAGTTCCACACCAATGAAGGGGTGAAAGTGCTGTAGTGTGAACAAAGCCAGTTTTAGCATTTGTTAAGGTCACTTCAGTTCCTTCAAGTGGCCCTTCTAAGAGTCCATTACCTCAGCTAAATATGCTCAGTAAACCATAATAATGATAGAGATAACCCTAGAATACTATCAAAAGAAACCAGCTTGGGGTATGGTTTTGGATTTGAATCAGGGAAAAGATGACTGCACAACCCATGCTCTTACTCTTCTCTGAGGCCAAGTTTAAATGAAGAATAGTTTTCAGTTGTCATGGACCACATTTCAATGGCAAGGGAACTGTGAATGAAAGGAGTTTACAAAGAGGACTGTTAAACATTAAAGTATAGTATAATCACTGTTTGAATTAGTCATAGACAGTTTAGACACTCTCCAACCCACTTTCAAATCGTCTGCAACAAATGTACTCCATTAAAAACAGAACCACATGGAAAACAAGCTAGCAATTAACACAGCTTCTATGCCTACCTCTTTACAGCACAGATCTCAAACTTTTAGTGAAACTGACTGCTGAATTACTTCCATACTGATGCTGTTTAGACCTTGGCAACAGATATTTACCCTCACTCCCTAAAGCACATCATCCTGCAATACTGCTATATCATCAAAATAAGCATGAAAAAGTCACCCTCAATTTAGCTGCTCATTGTGGTTTACATTCTCTATTAAAGCAAATACTTGAAGATCAGAGAATAACAGACCTTTTCAAAGACTGTGTAATATGCTACTTAGCAGACAATAACTAAACTAATAGTTGATGTAGGTCAAATAATTTAATTACTAATTAGTAAACATCTTGCACTGTTTAATGAAATGGTTTCAAGCTTTAGCGGCCTTCTGCTGCCTTGGGCTATTATATGTTCTAGAGATATAGGGTGTGTTCACACAGCAGTCTTATTTCAAAACAACAGAGGTTGTTTCGAAATAAGAAAGGCCATGTTCACACGATGCACCGTTGTTTCAAAACAACAGGTTCTGTTGTTTCAAAACAACGGCATTGTTTCGAAACAACTTAAACCCCATGTGGGGACGAAACAACGTTGTTTCGAAACTATTGTTTTGAAACAATGCCATCTGAACATGTTGTTTCAAAACAATGGTGACTCGTTTCGAAATAACTGTTGTCTGAACATGCTATTTCACTTTGAGCTTTTTTCCTTAATTCGAATTAAGAAACTGTTAATTCAAATTAATTTATTTCGAAATAAGGTGTTATTTCGATACAACTTGTATCGAAACAACCCCTGTGTGTGAACATAGCCATAGTGTTTACAACAAGGTTGTGCTTGGGTCATTTGCAAAAACAGAAAAGGAAAGAGGATTGGCAGGGGACAATGATAAGTAACTAGGTGCTAAATTTAGATTCTGAAAACTTTACAACTCCCCCTCCCCCAATGTCATTATCAATAGAAATAATTTCACTGAAATTATTTTTAACCAGACCAGGGGACTGGGTTTTGGAGATGTCTGAACATCTGTCTGAAAAGTTGTCAGCACATATCCAATACATTAAGTTAGTGCATGAGAACCAACACCCAGGATAAACCAATACAAAGGAAGAAGGAATAGAGTTAATAGTACCTTAAGGTCTCCTAATTTAGCTGACACCCCCTTCATACTTAATGCACACTAGTGAAGCTCTGTAAGTTGACAGGTGTAGAACCAGGAAATAGACACCCTCACAGGTTAAAAAAAATGACACCTTTAAACACCTATGGGGTACCCACAGCAACTGTGGAGGAGACATCCAATGGCCCACCAAACTCCCAAGGATGTGGGATCAACAATGAAATGTAGAAGTACTAGGCTCTAGAATCTAGGATTTGGGAGCAATGTTTCCCTCAATCATCTTACATATTTAGAGAGCCCTATTCTTTGACCCTGTGTCAACCCAAAACACTTGTCACTCCACAAGGGGACAATCAAGAGGAAAGTCTTCAAATAAACTTCCAATTCTTCCCTGAGCTCTCACTCATCCTCAAAGATCTTGCCACAGAAGGAAGCAATATAGCTGTACAGCAATAACCAGTACTGTATCTGGGCAAAGGAATATAACATGTTGAATATCTGTGTGAACTATTAGGGTTGTCACAGGTTTTGTGTGTTGTTAACTCTGGAGATTTCACTTACTGTCTTATTATTTGGTTGTGGGGGATAGATGGTTTCAAGTGTTTGCTCCTGAAATTATGTGATTCCACTCAACTTTATTTCTTAAAAACAGTAATTTTTGAATCCTCATGGTTATGGAAAAAAACCTAAAAAGACTAAAAGCTCAAACACCCTAAGGCAAATAAAAAGGCATTAACATTTATTATTTTTAAAAGTGTCATTTTTAAGAAACTCATAATTTTGGGCAAGGACATAGCTCAAAATTTTTGAATATTTAAGACTGATAATAGTATTTTGTCGCTAGAAAACAAGCATCTCCCAGTGTCATAACAGTACATATAATATTCAGATGGTTTTATGGTTTGTGATATTTCTGTGTCTAATAAAAGCAGAAGTCCATATATGACTATATTTGAAATTCATATGCAAAATACAGACTTTGCCAAATCATATCTATGGACCAGTAACTTATACCAATACATCTTATCCTTTCAGATAACACATTCATGAGATGGAATATACTTAAATCAGTTCAGTAAGTCTAAATAAATAAATAAAAAGCTAGTCCCGAGGAAAATGCGATGCATTGATATCAACCTTTTAACCCTCTGCACTCTCACACAAATTTCTATAAATTCTAATCCTACTATGCCACTCTGTTTTCATGGCAGCTGTTTCATATATTTTCATCCATTTCACTTTTTTTTTTGTTTAAATTACAAATAAACCTTAACCTTACTTGATTGACAGAAAGGAATAACAATATTTAATTAACATCATTTGTGACAAATCTTGAGACTCTATCCCATTAATAAAACTGTATAAAAGTTTTCCCCAACATTTTTAAAAGCTTTTTAAGAAAGCTCGGAACACTGTGTTCTTAATTCAGAAGCACATGCCGAGTTAATTATGGTCTTATGCTTTGACCAAAAGTAGGATTTGTGGGATTTTCTTTTTCTTAAGTCAAAGGATTCAAAACTAATTTATGAATGATACTGAAATAATGTTCGAATTAGCTGCTAACATGCTGTTAGCTTCGATTATTCAAAGCTTTTTTAAAAAAAAAATGTATTGGTAGGGTCAGTGACAAAGTCATACAAGCTTGTACTTCTCCTTAGTAATAAAAACTGCATTAACTAAATAATTATGTTTTACTTTCCTCTTACTTGATTTTAGATTGTTGCTCTTGACCAGGTTCTTCATTTGGGATTCTAGTAGAGTTTCTACTGGTTAAATAAAGAAACTTCTATTGCTAAACAAACATTGTGACGTTTAGTCCACACAGACTTTGTCCACAAGTCCATCTTGTCATTTCTTTATGTATATGATTAGTATAAACATCATTAATTAATAGTTTTTCCATTATTATTTCAACAGTTAGAGTGTACGTGCATACTGTATGCATTGCTGTATCTTTCAGTTTTATCTGCTTGGGCAACTTACTGTTCCATCATTATATTTATTTTTAAGCATATATTGTTATGATTTATTATTAACCGTATTTTAAAAATAAAAAAATTGTAATAATAAGAACATACTTTACAAAAGGTTGTTATCTAGTTCACATCTGGATTTAAAGGTAACTACCCTTAATGCTTACATCAGTGGTTTCAAATGTGAAGAAGCCAGGCTCCTAATTTGTTGGGCTTTGGTAACCTGAAAGATCACTTCTCTCCTCATACCATAAGGCCACAGCTGTGATCAGCAGGACCTCTTAAGTTAGAGCAGGGGTCGGCAACCCTCAGTACACATGCCAAAGATGGCACACACCCCCATTCTGAATGGCACACAGGGCTCCAAGCCATGCACTGCCACTCAGCACGACTGCAAGCATGCCACAGCTGCTCCCCCCGCTGACCCAGCCCCTGGCACCTGCTGAGGGTTGGGGGGGATGGGCTGGCCTGAGACTGGCAAAGATTTCTGACTAGAGAGTTAGAGCAATATTAGTGTAAAAAGAAGAGGCTTGCCAGCCCCTCCATGAGACTACTTGGAATATTTTCTTCTACTTTAGAATAGACTTCCCACAGTGGCCAATCAGAGACTAAGCAGGGCACACTTCAAGGCTTCCTTTAGCTTCAACCTTTCCCTTCAATTCCCATGCCCTAAGTAAAAGCATTTTCTTTGCCATCCACCCACCCCTCTTATTTTGGTAGTAATAATTATGAATTAATTAATAATTATTATTAAGTATTACAAAAACATTAACAATAAATTACATATTAAAAACTAAAGAAGTCACTATGAAACATGCTTAGGATAGCAGGGAGGCACAGAACATGGGCGGTTGTGTTCCCCTGTGGCTCCCAAGCCACACTAGACAATTCTAGGCTACAAGCTTTCCTGCCACTATCAATACCTGCTAATCAACCTTCTCTCCCTTTGTCTCAACCTCCCCAGGAAACGTTAAGCTTGAGTAGAGGGAGGATTAGTTGAGTCCTTTGGAACGGGACTCCATTTTGGTAAACAGCAGGAAACTTTGAGGGAGAAGCTGTTAGTTCTGCTCTTCAAATTTGGTTTTAACTCTCCCCCCACACCTCCTTCTAGAAGGAGGATTTTGGACATGGTCAGAACAGGAGGAGGAAGGGGTGATTTACAGACAATGGCCTGAGAAAGCTACAGAGTTGCCTTCTTCCTCTTAGTAACCTACTGTGATTCAATGGACAGGAGCCACTGTCTAATCAACCTAAATTAAGACAGGACTGGATCTATCATTGTGAAAAGTTTTTACTTGAAAAATACCCAATCCCGTGGGACACTTCTGCAGTCTGAAGCCCTTTTTGAAGCTTTGACTTTGAGATTATGCTATAGAAGACGTGGGGGAAAAAATTGGACCGAAATTTTTTAAACGTGATTTTAAAAGTTTTTAGAAAATCTACCAATAGGAGAGTATGAGAAGTACCTGGGAAATGAAACTTCATGATACTTCTTGACAATATCCCCATGTGAAAATTATTTCTGTGATACATGTTAAAAGCTTTACTCCTTCCATTAAGTGCCAAGATAAACACAGAATTAACAATGGAACTTTTGGTGTGCCTTTGTATTTCAATATTGTATCCTCTCTGTTAGAGTTTGTAAATTACCCCCATTGAATTCTTTAGGTGGAATATACTTCTCTAATCAATTATGTGAAAATAAGTTATAATTTTCCATTAAGTTGTATAAGACTTTTTCATATGTTATAAAGGGCTTTTTCATTCCCTAATTTACCCTCTGTGTCATCTAGTGTGAACCTTTCCACAACTTTGTCAGCTCCCGAATTCCCCAAAACTCACCACAGACAACTGGGGGTATATCTATATTGCAAAAGCACACCCACTACAGTGAGTCTCACAGCCAGGGTCTACAGACGTGGGCTCACACGGAAGTTGAAAAAAGCCATGTAGATGGTCCCACTCATGTGAGAATTTGGGCTCAAATCAAGGAGCAGGCTCGGTTATTGAGCATGTGGCTTCTTTTAGCATTGTAGACCCAGGTTCTGAGACTCACTGCTGTAGGGGCTTTTTTGCAGTGTAGACAAACCGTATAGAAGAACATCATGAATACAATAAATATGACTTTTTCTTATTAACTTATTCTCTATTTTTATTTTGTTTTCCAGTCAAAAATAACAATACAAAAATATAACAGAATTACTGCAGACACCCTGCCCTTTTACCAAACACACAAAAATATTTTATATTGCAGATACCACCACAGTTTCAGATGTAAGTAACATTAAAGCTTACAGGACGTGGAAGCTTGGTCAGATGAGCAAGGAGGCATACAGAGATATTGCTAGGGACTGCAGGGATAAAATCAGAAAGGTCAAAGGACAAATGGAGTTGCGGCTAGCGAGGGATGTAAAGGATAACAAGAAGGGGTTCTACAAGTATGTTAATAACAAGAAGAGGATCAGGGGTGGTGTAGGTCCCTTGCTGAATGGGGCAGGCATCCTCATGACAGAGGATGGAGAAAAAGCTGAAGTGCTCAATGCTTTTTTTGCTTCAGTTTTCACAGGCAGGGTCAGCTCCCAGCCCACTACCATGGGTAGGGCAGATTGGAGAGAAGAAGAGAGGCCCTTGGTGATGGAAGGTCAGGTTAGGGACTGCTTAAAGAAGCTGGATGTGCACGAGTCTATGGGGCTGGACGAACTGCATCCAAGGGTGCTAAGGGAATTGGCCGATGAGATAGCAGCACCCCTGGCCATTATCTTTGAGAGCTCATGGAGAACGGGGGAGGTGCCAGAGGACTGGAGAAAAGCAAATGTAGTGCCTATTTTCAAGAAAGGGAAAAAGGAGGATCCAGGGAATTACAGACCAGCCAGCCTCACCTCAATCCCTGGAAAAATTATGGAGCAGGTTCTCAAAGAATCCATCCTAAAACACTTACAGGAATATAAAGTGATCAGGAATAGTCAGCATGGATTTACCAAGGGTAAATCATGCCTGACCAATCTCATAAGGACAAGTGTAAAATCCTGCACGTGGGATGAAAAAACCCCATGCACCGCTACAGGCTGGGGAACATTCAGCTAAGTAGCAGCAGTGTAGAAAAGAACCTGGGGGTCATGGTGGATGGGAAGCTAGATATGAGTCAGCAGTGTGCTCTTGCTGCCAAAAAGGCCAAAGGCATACTGGGCTGCATCAAAAGAAGTATTACCAGCAGATCAAGGAATGTGATCATTCCCCTCTATTCTGCACTGGTGAGGCCACATCTGGAATACTGTGTTCAGTTTTGGGCTCCCCACTACAAAAAGGACAGGGACATGCTAGAGAGAGTTCAGAGGAGGGCAACCAAAATGATTAAAGGGCTGGAGCACAAGCCCTATGAGGAAAGACTGAAAGCATTAGGCTTATTTAGTCTGCAGAAGAGAAGATTGAGGGGGGATTTGATAGCAACCTTCAACTACTTGAAGGGATGCTCCAAGGAAGATGGAGCTCGACTGTTCTCTGTAATAACAGAGGACAGAACGAGGAGCAATGGTCTCAAGTTGCGGTTAGGGAGGTCGAGGCTGGATATCAGAAAAAAACTTTTTTTACTAGGAGAGTGGTGAAGCCTTGGAATGAGCTGCCAAGGGAGGTGGTGAAATCTCCATCTTTGGAGGTGTTTAAGGCCCGGCTGGACAAAACCATGACTGGGATGGTTTAGTGGGAGTGGTTCTGCCTCTGGGAGGGGGTTGGATTAGATGACCTATGAGGTTCCTTCCAACCCTATGATTCTATTTTCGCCAATATCTCCTGATCAGAGGTGTTCAGAGTTGCCAATGGCATATACCCATTTCTGAAATCCTTGCTAACACAGCAGAGACAATAAAACAGCATCATCACTTAAAAGGAATGAAAAGACAATTCAGCATCACAGAAATCTAAGCATCTCAGTGCTAATGACTAAAAGGGGACAGAGCAAAAGTGGCCCACATATTATCTTAAGAGTGTGGGACGTGTAGCCTACATCCTGTGAAAAAGGGCGCTTACGAGGCCTACATTCATACACAGTATAGCATGGTGTTCCATTTAATGCAATGGAAATCTATTAAACTGTTAGTGCAAGATCCTATTGAAAATGCAGGAATTTAGCAAGACAAGAGGACAACAAAGCAGGTTTAGCAATATTACATATTTTTTGTCTGAGAAACAGCATACAAGATCCAGTGGATCATGCAGTAGCAGGTAATGTATTCACTTATCTGACTGTCAGTGACTCTAGAATACACATTAATTTCTGAATAGCTGCAAAACCCTGTAAAACCTGGACATTATATATATATTAAATACAAGTCACAAATTATTTTTTCTCTGGAAATAGTCAGAGCTATAAAAACTTAGCATGATAATATTAGATCTGCTATAAATTAGTAACTAAATCTATTACAGACTAGACCTGACAGACAGCAATGAAGAAAGAAAAGTAACAGAATTTAAGAGAGAGAAGCAGCAAATGCAGGATAAGATTTCAGGTCTTCCTGGGGCTCCATGCATGGCTCTTCTAATTTTTTCTGACACACCAACAGTAAAATTTAAAGTGCCTTATAATAAAGATTCACATTTAGTATTTTATCAGCAAAAGAGAATATTAGGTATCACTGGATTTTTACTGAGTACATAATAAAGAAAAATTGCCAACAACCTTAAGATATTTGATATGGTGACCCATCTTCTCCCACTCAATAATCTCACTCTTATGCTTGAATAGACCAAGGAGAAAAAAGGTTTATTGATTATTCAGCCAGTGCTGTCTGTAGATAAACACAGAAAAGGTTTTGAACTGAAAAATATCTACAATGAACTCAGGATAATTAGGAAAACAGAACAAAAAACCCTTCATTCATCTGCTACAGAAGCTACAGTTTTTTTGCAAACCCAAAAACACAATTATTCAAACATTGCCTCCTCCATTTCCTATGTTGCTTCATTCTTCTAAGGAACAAAAGGAACATTTTTCACATAGATGTGGTAGTCCTATTGTCTTTTCTATTTTCTGCCTGTAACTGAATTTATTGTTCGTGCCAGGTTGACAGTTCTAGAAAACCACTTCCAGGAGCAAAGAGTCTCCGTGCCCTTTCAGTTCTTATTCTTGTTGCTGAGACTACCATCAAGAGCACCAACAATCACGGATTTTGTAACATGGACATCTGCTTGCTAGGAATGGAACTGAGACCATCACCTAATTTCACAAAAAGACAAACAGGGAGTCCTGTGGCACTTTTAAAGACTAACAAATTTATCAGCCATAGCTTGTAACAAATGTAGGTTACAACAGGCCCAGCTGGATTGGAACTAGTGACTTTGGGATGACAAGCACAATTTTTTATTACAAATTCCCTGAATCATTCAATCTCTTGAGGATGGGAGGAAAAAAAAGGTATAGGTGAAGAAATGAGTATTTATATGATATAGAAAACAAAACATTTAATAGATTACATATGTTGTGGTTCAAGAAAAGAGCTAAGTACCCAGAGAATGTGTCAGCAACAACCCAAGTTCAACCACTAATTCACTGGTTGATCTGAGGCATGGAAGGCCCAGCTGTGAAATTGGGTAGGTAGAAAAAGGAATACACTTTAAGTAAGAGTCCAATGCCAAACTATCCTTGGTGCATAAGCTTTACTACTGGCATTTGCCATACATGTTTATTATTGATATGTGTCTTAAAAGTTATAATATTAATATTAAATAGAAATCCAACTGTGCATTAAAGATTTCAAGTAGACGGGTTTCACAGCAGAAAGCAGCATCTATTGCAGCAGAGAAATTTAAATACCAAACCAGAGCCATTGTGGTGTGAGACAGACAATATCAGAAAAAAATTAAGAGGGAAGGGGGAGTGGGAGAAATTTACTGCATGTGCTGTGTTACTAAGGCAACTTTAAAAAGAAAAATCAGATATTGTTGCCAGAAAAACCAGTAATGTGCTTGAACCTGACCAGACCTATTAGTTTATTACTAACGATTATTGCTAAACTAACCAAACTAGTCCATTATTGCTATAAAATGGAAATTCTGCTGAAAAAATGCTCTATTTAAACCAAAATAAAATGTTATAATTTTAGCAATTGATTCTCCACAAGCTTCCCCTGCTCCATTCTTGCTGAACATAATCACAGACGAAAAAGTGTGATTGGCACAACTTCCACAGAACTCAAAGTTTTAACACCCTTAAGCAAGTAACAGCGCAAGTAATTGAAGTTCCCCATTTGCCCCATACACCATGTGTGCTGGCTTAGAGAATCATCTTCCTGCAGTTCAGAGATAGTATGTACCAGGTAAAGAAAGCTGAAAAATCTGTATCTATCACAGGGTTGCCAATCATCTTGTACAGTCAGTAAAAAAAAAAAAAAGAAAGTACAATTTTAACATTGTATAGAAACATAGAAATAACTGAAAATGTCCGTGAAACTAGGTAGAAATAAAACATAGTGTTTTTTGACATTGATTGCCATCATTCAGAATCACTTCTTGTATCATAAAACTCCACTGACCATGACTTTTTCCATCACCTATTTTCTATTATTGCACACACTCAAAGAACATGAATGATCAAGTAACTGCAGCTAAAACAACTGTGCAATTTCAAATTCATGTGTACAGAATATCGTGATTGAGTACCCATTTTTCAGACATGATTTTTATGGTATTTTTTGTAACATCAGTAAAAATTTTGCCACATCGGTTTAAAAAAAATATCAACTTCAGTTCTTCAGGTCAATAATAACTAAAATACAAGGTTGGAAACCTTGAGACCAGTTCATGGCACCTACATGTTAGTGCAGAAGTCAGACAAATATGATTAAGCAACACCATGACACCCTAATAGATACAAGTCCAGGGCAGCTAAGGGAAGTAGGCTACCTGGGTACTGAAGACAGCACCATCTGTAGGGATAGGCAGAGTCCAGGGCAAATTGGCCTGTGCACATCCCCTGCACCACCCACCAACTCCAATCCAGGCCTCTTGCCACACGCCACCCCTGGACCCATACTGCCCACTCTCAGAATGAGCTCCACCTCCCTGCCAGCGAATCCCAGACCATAGGGCCCAACTCCCCTCTTCCCTGCTGCCTATATGGCAGCTGAATCTCCACTGAACCACAAGGGATGGGACAGTCGCCCCACTTGCCACCCTTTTGCAATAGTCTGTCTGAAGAATTCATAGCAAAAAATGACAAATGGTTTTCTATTTTGGAATTCTGTTTCCCTTTGAGATTCTGGACTCAATTGTGCCACAGTATGTGACCATAGATCTTCAGGAACATATGCTGAAGCAAAACCAAACAAATTTAGAAAATTCCTCCGATCAGACCTTGCACAAACAATGTGCAACCTTGCACAAACATTAGTGGGCGAAGCCTAAGAGACACTGGAAAACCTGCTGTGGATGACGGAGAAGTAACCTGGCTCATCCTGGTCATGGTGTTTAGAAGGAAGTGTACAGAATAGCATTTTAGGATTGAAAAAGCCAAACAATAAAGGATACTGTACAGTAACCTTAAGAGAGCAAGGCACAGCTTCCATCGTCATGCCTGCAGCAACCACACAGAAACAGGCAAGCCAGCCACACTTGAATGAAAGGAGGCAAAAGGAGGTTGTGGACCCCTCTGCACACGTATTGAGGAAGCTTTGCTTGGTGAGGGGGAAAAAGGAGGCACCCTTCTGAAGGAGTGAAAGGAGGCTCTCTCTCAGTGGAAGGGTATTCATTTCTCTCATGCATGGCCCTCCTGTCACTGAATTGCCTCCACCCATGTCACAATGAGTCTCTTTGGTGCATGTTATCCCTTTAGCCATACTTAGCGCTCTCTCAGTCATCACCACATATTCTTTTCCTGAGCTTTATCATCTCCTTTTATATAAAAAATATAGCTCACTAGGCCAGATGCTAGACTCTAATTGCACTGACTACACCTGTTTTATGTGTTTGTCCCTTTCTTGATGGAGCTATGTTCTATTTCCACTCTACTTTTCTGAATATACAGACATAGGTCATTATGCCACATATTCTGTTACTAGCATTTTTCACAGGTTTTGCTAGCCTCTGTGAAATAACATTCTTCCATTCCACTGGTCCATTGGGAAGATATTTGCTCTGCAAGTGAAAATCTCAGCTCCACAAAGCATTCTTAAAATTAAAAATAGATATTGCATTTGGGTCCTGCTTGAATCAGGGAGAAGATATCAAGCAAACAGACAAAAACTTTATGATAATATCTAACTTGCTGGCTGCCTCACGAAATTCACACCTTTCCTATGGATAGGTTAGTTGTCCACATAACAGTGTATGTAATACAAGCTTCCATTAGTGGAAGGAATACATAACATTCTCCTTGCAATGTATGAAAATTTAATTTTTAAAAAGCGTGCAAAGAGAAAAGAATGATTTCTTTAGTGCAAAGTGTAATAAAAAGATCACATTTTAACTGTATTTGAGAACGAGGTGTGGTCCAGTAGTTCTAGTCATGGCTCTGACACTGACTTATTTACTCTCGCTGCTTCTCTCTCCCCTTTGGTATTTCATGTGTACATGCTATGTACACAACACACAGTCAACCTGAGGAACTCATCTGCCAGGGAATGCTGTAAAAGCTAAAACTATAACTGTCTTAAAAAAATTAGATAATTTCATGGAGGATGGGTCCAAAAATGCTAATTAGTCAAGATGGTAAAAGCGACAATTCCGAGCTCTGAGTGACCCTCAGTCTCGGACTGCCAGACACTCGGACTGCACGACAGGGATGGCTCACTTTATTTTCCTTCTTCTTTTCACTCCCTTTGGTGCATCTGGCACTGGTCACTGCCAAAAGACAGAAAACTGGGCTATTTGAACCATTATCAGGGACCAAGTATGGTTATTCTTATGTACTGATTCTCCTCCTGTCCCTCTTCTCTCCATCAGTGGCTACTCCCCCACTGTCAGCCTACACTCAGTTTCTGTCCTTAATACTATCACTTGTCCACCTAAACCTTATCCAGGTGTGATCTCACAAACTTTCACAGCCTCAGTTACAATCCCTGTAACTCCCTTAGCCCACCTCACACAATGTTGCATTCAACAACTATTTCCCCACTTCACCCTGTATTCAGATAGTCACCAAATTCATTGAACATTTCTCTAGAAACATCTCAGAAAAATATCTTTTCTTCTTCACCCTTACTGCTAAAACCATGACTCCAATCTTGGTCACTTCCTGATTCAACTATTGCAACCACCTCCTATTCTGCTTCTCCCCCTCTCTATTCTGATCTATACAAAATGCTTCAGTGGAAATTATCTCACTTATAACCTTTCACTGGCTTCCCTAGACATATACATCATACTGAAGTTTCCTTGCTTTTAGGGCTTTGTACAGTTCTATTCCTAACTCACATTTCTTAGCTTACACCTCAGTTCTTGGTTGTCCCTACTATATTGCTTGCTTCTTTAACTCCAGGAAAGTTGCCCTCATACCAACTCCCTTTGTGGACTTTTCTTGATCTCAGCTTTATACCTACTGTTCTTCATGTTCTTGGAACCTTCTCATTATTGTACACCAAAAAGTCTCACTGTCTTCATTCAAATCTACCATTAAAACACTTCAAGAATGATTCTCCATCATCTTGCACTTGTACAAACCTGCCTGATTTTGAGATTCTCCTGGACAAGTGGCACATTTATGTCATCATCTGTCTTGCTTAGAGCGTAACCTCCTTGCTGCAATGTGGTGTGTATTATACAATGTCAGGCATATCATTGGGACTAACTGACAGTAAGTAATAACTAAGGGTATGTCTACACTGAAGGTTCTGTTAAGTCAATTTAACTTTAAGTCAACTCAAAGTCAACCTTGTTAAGTCAATTTAGAAAGTCCACATTCCAAACTCTTGTAGACTGCCCACGTCCACACTGGCTGCTGGTAGGTTGATTTAATGCTTAAGTCAACCTTATGAAGTTGACTTAAGCCGGTGTAGACAGTTTATTGGCATAGTCCAAGTACCTTTAATAATACCTTCACCTATCCAGATTTTAAAAGCTCATTTAACATAGATAATATCTGTAAATTTTAATAAAGATGGGACTCAGGAAGGCTTACTACTTTACTTGGTAATCCTGTACAAAAGGTACATACTTGAACTCTCCAAATGCAGAGTTTTCTTAAAGTCATTAATGCCAAGAAATCATTAGTGGAACTTTTCAATGCCTGTATCAATCAATTTACCTTCTTCTACTTTGCCAAAGCTTATCCATGCCAAAGTGCACTTAAGAACTTTAAAATTACAGCATACCGATTCTTTTTGCAGATACGTTCCAACATGGTAAAAATGCAAGAGTCGATTGATCTTCACAAGTGAAATTTGCATCTGTAGCATCTGCATCTGGGTAGCAAAAGTCCTTTCACAGCAAATTGGTCCAAATAATTTCTCCACTGTAATTTCAGTTGAAATTGTTAACTGTAGTTTGTAATTAAATTGACATTCAAGACCTTGTAGGACCTCTCTCCTAATGGCAAATATGCTCCAGAATATAACTGGTAGCACTCAGGTACAAGTACCCTTTTTTAATCAGTACATTATAGCTATCCATTGCACACTTTGAATCCATATTTTGCAACATAGGCATAAAAGCACTAGAGGAAACAGGAAACATTGTACTAACATGTCTATCGTATTGATGAATAAAAACCATAACCCCCAGGCTAAGCTGCCAAATAAGTAGTGAATTAATTTCTGTAAAGTACTCCAATATTACAAAGGTGTGTTGAAAGGTGTCTGCTCATGTTTCAAATTAAACGCACTGCTGGTCAGCATTAGCACCTCAGCTTTGAACAGCAGCCATTTGCCTATAACACTTCAGGGGCTGGGAAAAACGGATTTGCCGTTCACACTGGAATAATTAGAACATGTCAGGAAGAATTAATTTCCTCATTTTTCAAAAGGATACACAGAAATTACCATGTTATTATATGACAGGGTCCCTTGGAGAATTGTATTAAATTTAATTTCTAGCGCAGCCCACACAACAAATTAAAGTCATAAATAAGATGGAAAGAAGCGGGACGCAGAGCATATGTTTATGGCAATGAGTGAAGCCAAGGGACCAGAAACAACTATCTTCATTTCATTTTATTTAAATCAGCCAGACACTGTATCTGAATGACAGCACTTGTTAATGGTGCTGAGATTATAGGCTCCTTAATTTTAGAAAACAGAAGTAGTCACTCAGTTGCTATTTTAAATGGTATATTTTCTATAATGCAGAGATATTAGTTTAAATTTGCTTCCTTTTTATAAGTTCTTCTGGCCCTGCAGCATTGCAGCAACTTTAACATGAGAAAATGTACTTTGGTTTTTAAATACATTTATTTTATAATGGCGGGGGGGGGATGCATTAAAAAGGAACAATGAGCTAATACAACTGGTTGAAAAGAGAGAAAACTATCTCTCTGAATAACTAGAACACTATTACTCTAATATCAGGTCATTGTGATCCAAAGAAACAAACTTATCTAGGGTGAAGTGATCATTTATTTTTCATACTTGAGAAACACCGCTTCCTTCACTTACAAATATCGTTGGCACTAGATAGAGTACTTAACTCAGTGTCTCAAATCATTATATTTCATGCCTAAAAGTAATCCCATGTATTTGATCTGAAAATTAAAAAAGGTAACATATTTTAACTTGGGATGGGGGGAACAAACCTCAGCCACTCTCGGTCTTCAGAATGATACTCATATCTCCTCCACAGTGTTAGTGCTTACGAGTCTCTCCTCCAACCCAGGCAGCACTTAGGCTCACAAAGATATTCATACTAAATCATCATGTCATGCAACTCTAAATCAACACAAGCATACTTTAATTAATGCCTTATTAACATTAATAAAATGTTAATAAAACATTATAAAATATTAACAACAATTTAACATGCTTTAATACCTGTTTCTGTTTTATTCTGTGTACACATCAACTTTCAGTTGTGACAGATATGGACTAAACCATCAAGATAGGATGCAATTATACAGAACACTTAGCTGTCCCAATTATGTTCCAATGAGTAGAAAGACTTGCTACTAAAACTGTTGTACTTACACAGGCATGAACCACACACCATTTGACCACCCTAAATTCTAGAGGCGAGTACCCTTACTGATAGTTTGTACAGTAGAATTGCCTTTTAACCACATCATTGTGTGAAATATCTTTCATTTACTCAGTAGAAGCTTTTTAAGTAACTATCAACCTCTAACCTTTCACAATAAATGAAGTTTACTGTGGAGCAAACAGAACTTTGTACAATAACCATGCATAGGAAAACCAACAGAAACTTTCAAAATAGTAAAAGTAATTGGCATTAGAAAGATTGAATAAGATATATTACTTTCAAGAGATTATCCTTTTCTCATTGATTCATATGCAGCTTGTTTTTCATTCAGATATATATATTTTCACGGAATTCATTGAAGGAATCTAGAAAAATCCTTAAATTATGTTAACTAGAAAATAGAAATTGCCAGTATCTGGCTCAGGCACTTTATCATGCTTGTTAGCTTAAGACAATCTGAAGAAGAAATGAGAAAGTTTGTACATTTTAAGAGATAGCTGTCATGGTTTTGAGCACTCCCATGGGTGCAACAAACTTTAAATAATTTGTGAATCAATTAACTGGAGACTCTCTACATAACACAGATTTTACACTCCCAGGTCACTGCATTATCAGCCTGATACGAATCATAACATTTTGGGGAAAAGTTCATAATTGAAATCATTAATTAATTTAACAGGACTTTTAGTTATGCATACCATTACACAGCTGTAAAGGAGCAGAGATTAATTAGTTATTTCTATGACAATTTTCTTTACTTAGAAAACTTTGCAACTTAGGAGATGCATCACAGTAGAAATAATTCAATGGCAGCCTCTTAAGCAAATTTAAACTCTCAAATGCCATTACTTGCTACATTCTAATAAGCAGTATAAAGAGTATGCAGTGAGAAGAAACAATTCTTGTTGTACCGCCCCAAAATTATAATCATGCTTCTACTCTTTTATACTTAAACTTAACAGAAAGTTAAAATGATCTTTTAAAGGAAGCACAAAGGATCTTAAAAGAACCTCAAGCATGACTGAGACTAACATAAAGGTGCACTGATCTTCTTATCCAGTCAGTTTATTCTACCATAGCTAATAAGAAATTTGTACCATAGTTACAGGGACAATATAAAATACATATTTATGATTAGGAAAAAATATTTGCAAGTTACACAGAAAGGAAGGAAACCTTCTCTTAAGACACTCTACAGCAGCGGTTCCCAACCTTTGTTTTGGGGGCCGAAAGCGGCCTTCCAGGGCTGTTGAAGTGGCCCTTGGCTCCCCTCCTCCTGGCTGCAGAATGGAGTCACTGCCCAAGAACTCAGGCTGTAGCAAAGACCACGGCAAAGCACTCTGCCTAGGTCCATAGGTGCTAGGGTGTTGCTGGAGCCAGAGGTATGGGAAAGGGGCACTGATCTTCCATCCCTTTGGCTGCAGAAGAGAGCTACTGACTTGGGACCCACATGGAGCATGCAGAGCTTCAGGATACATGCTGTTTCCCTGCTACAATCAAAGACATGGAAGATCAGTGAGCAACGAGGCAAACTGCTTTTGGTTGGGGGGGGGGGTCCAAGCAGAAACTGATGGTCTTTCATGGCTGTAAAAATATAATCTGTGTCCCTTGAGCCAAAAAGTTTGTATGCTGCTACTCTGTAGAAACAAAGATTAAGTCCCATCTCTGCCACTCAATTCCTGTATGTCCTTGCCCCAGTATCAGAGAAGAGCCACAACAGTGAGTAGAGATTTAGAAAACAGGCCTTACAACAGTGAGATACTCAAGGGGCTTAATCTATTTAGCTTAATAAAATGAAGGTTATGGTGTTATTCAACCACAGTCTATATGAGGGGCATGGCTGCTGCTGGGCCTACGGGGCTCCAGCCCCACCTGTCTCCAGCCCTGCCCTGGCAGAAGCAGGGGACAGATCAGGCCTGGGCCACTTGCCTCTGGCCAGCAAGGGCAGGGTCTGGATCTGGGCTGGGCTGCTGGCAGGAGGAGCCCAATCCAGCTCCCAGATCAGGCCCAAGGTTGGACTGGGCCCAGGCCCAGGCTCCAACCCTTATGTCAGGACAGTGACATCCCTGATCTATAGGTATTTCTAGGTAACTACATGTGGAAGACAGTGTTCTTCAAACTAGCAAACAACTATATACCAAGATCCAATGACTGGAAGCTGAAGCTAGACAAATTCATACTAGAAATAAGGCACAGATTTTAAGCTGTTAAATACTGGAGCCTTTGTTAAGTACTGGAACAATTTACCAAGTATTGTAGTGGATTCTCCATCAATGGAAATTTTTAAATCAAGTATGCAGTGTGATGTCTTCCTATAAAATATACTCTCATTCAGCCACAACAATTGGACTTGAAGCAAGAATCACCTCAGGAAAATCTTACAGTCTGTGTTATGGAGCAGGTCAGACCTGATGTTCACAGCAGCCCCTTCTGTTCTTAAAAAAATATGAATCTATTATACTTAGGGCAGGATTTTAAAAAATGCTCATACTGATGGCATTTTACCACTGAGATCAACTGGAACAGAAGTAAACCAATACTGAACACTTTTTGAAATACCATCTTGATCTCTCTACGACTTCAGTTCTCTAAAACCGTGATTAGACTTCTTTTCCTCACCCTTTAGCTGTTTTGTCTCTTAAGTTTCTAAGATCATCAGTAAACAAACTGTCCCTCATGATGTTTCTATAAGATCATACAATTAGCCCCCAATTTCAGCTGACACCTCTAAGCTCTACTATACTACAAGGAAAATGCTAATATTAAAGTAATAAAGCCAACATAATAAGGGACACTATCATAATATCTTTCACCTGGGATCTAAAAGCACTTTAAAGTCATTAATTATCATTCAGAACAACCCTATATGTGAACATATTTTTAATTAAATGTTACATATAGGTTCAAAGTTACATCAGTGATAAATCTAGCACTAGAACCCAGGATTCCTTATTCTAAGTCTGCTACACTAACCTTGAAATAACCGTAGATTTTCATTGTCCCCTTTTGGATGATTTTATCTACCTATCACCTTCAAGCACTAGAAACCCCACATCTGACTTCAAAGAATGTGGCAATCAAAACTTAAAATAAAAGTGTTCAGTTTCTTTATACTAACATCATTGTCCCAAATTTCCACTCACCCCATTCATTACTTCATATCCTGTCACTGTTGGTGTTGTATCATTTAAATAGATTCCTTCCAACTTTTAGTATTATGCATATCCAAGTATTTAATTCATGATAATAAAAGAGAACATCTTATGATTATTGTGAAGACTAAATCTGCCCAGGATTTTTTCAGGCAAAGGATATAATAAAATCCCACAACAATAATAATAAAATAAAAAAACCATAACCAAACTATTATTTGTGCTTCCTCATGATCCTGAATTGTAAGTATAATTAAAAATTGATTTTGCAGATTTACATATTTGGGGCTGGAAATCAATAGACTTCTTTGTAGTAAACCCAGCCCAATGGTTTTGTAAAATTTGCACATCATTTACACAAATGTTTAAAAAAACAAAACAAAACAAAAAAACAAAACAAACCTAATTTCCCCAGGCTTCCAGTTGGCCAAGCACAAAGAATAGGGGCAAAAAAAATCCATAATTATTTTAGAGTAATTATTCAGTAGTTCTTGTTTTGACATCCATCCCTCTCTGCCACCCTTCTTTTAGCAAGAAATTGCTTTAAAAAATGCCTGTTGGATTCTGACAGAGGACAGGAGGTAAAACTTAGTATGTGAATCAGAAACCCTATTTCTGGTCTGTTTGGTGATGCTGCCATTTATCCATCATTAAATACTCCAGCCACCTATCCCTCAGGGCCCTATTGAACAAAAATGTTAACCACATATTTGAGCAAGACTTCCTCTAGCTGCCCAATGTAACTCAGTTCCAATGCTGCCCTATGATACAGCTTCAGTTCCAGGCATTGATACAAATCCTTGCCGAGGCTTGAACACCTACAACATTTCATAGTGTAGATAGCGTATACTTTGCTTGGATAACATCAGCTGAACTCATCCAAGCAAGTTTAGGAAGTCCACTGGTTTCACAGTAGAGACTGTTCCCCAGGAATAGCTGACAGCAGTAGTTTCAGCCCAGTCACCCCTAGAGATCATTAAAGCTATCATGTTAAAAAGGGTTAGACTGAAATTTGATGAGAGGACCTAGTCTTAGGGCTTTACAGATCCTTGATAGAGCACCTTGTTAAACAAATAAAATTCCATACACCCAGTTGTGTCAGTGGATTTTCCTAAGCCAAATCTCAACAAATATCAAATTAATTTAAAACCTGTATAAACTGAATACATAAAGGAGCCAATTAAAGCACTCTCCTCAATTATGTGGAGAACAGAGCAAAACAGTAGAACTTATTTAATTTACATGGTGTCTCCCTCTTTAGTTGGCAGCCTAGAGCATAGTATGAAAATGTCTTTCTGTGCCTTGCAGTGGTGTCCCTGAATCTCTTGAATCTGTGAAAAGCCTGATGTTCCATGTTCTAAGGGTGTGAGCATGAGTTATAAATCTTGATCTTGACCTAGTGTTAGCTGGTTAAATGGCCAAAGACTTGGGGCAACACAGGGGCTAGTGGGAAGGGAGCTAGTGCTACCAAAGCAGCCCCTTCCATACGCTAGCAGACTTGACTCTATTGTTTTAATAAACAATTAATCCATTTTTATGGAACATAGAGTCCAACAAATCAGTAGTAGGTTGCTTTATCCATCTAGGTACCATATACAGATATGTTTTTATAGGCACCTACAATACATACTTCTAAGGACTGCTCGAAAAGTTTATGACAACCTTTCTTCAGCAGCAAGCGGAGTTTTCAGCTCCACATTTTTTTTGCAGAAAGTGCTTGTTTTTCTCAAAAAGAAAACAGATTTTTCATCTGAAAATTAATAACTCAATACCCAAACATTTTTTCAGTTAAATATCAAACAAAATTGTGGAAAATGCCTCAATTTTTCAACCAAACCTAATACTACTCATGTCTCTAACATTCTTGTCACATCTTTTAATCATGTAACTCTGTAAACTGTACCTTTAACATAAAGTGTGACCAATTAAGACACCAAGAATAAGCACTAAGGGGACAGTTAAATCAGCTTTTATTTTATCTCCTGCCAAGCTAAATGGCTGCACAGAACTGATTTGTGTGATCTCCAATGTGTCCCATCCTGTCCAAACTTGTACTAGGTTTTGTGCTAAGTTTGGAATATTATTGAACGATGTATTTAGTGTCCTTATTTCACTCCAGAAGAACTCTTTTACAAAGTGGCTGTAGAAACAGAAACAAATGCTTTACATTAGAGTAGATTAATAATATGTTGAAATCTTGCTAACCTCAATGGTTTCTTTCCTTGGGACATGTAGTCCATGAAGAATACAAGTGGCCTGTTTTGTGACCCCCTAAGCATATCATTGACTACTGTTTTCAGAATAGAACAGCTTGACTCACATATAGATTTAACAGGGGCAGGTTCAACAAAGGAGGTCATCTAAAATATCAGCTTCACTTTCTGGATTAAATCCATGTACTAGTCAAAGAGTGTGTTTGCATTTTATTTTTTACTGGCTCTCATTACCATGCTTTTTCTTCTGACAACCCAGAAATTCAGAGTGACAGAGTCCAGATTGTTTGTTATATGTTCTTAAAAGGATTCTCCCTCAAGAGTCTTGAGAACTGGGATCTTCTATCTCCTGAACTGGTCAGCAAATTTCTAAGGTTTCTATTTTCTTCTGTCTCATCACATTTTCACTTGGACTCATTTCTCTGGTGAATCTGAGACAAAGTGTTTCTGAATTATTGACAAAAACAGAGAGCAGACGGACTAGCAACAACAGAATTTTATCAGGCAAGCAATCAGTAGCAATCAGTGTAACTTTTTTCCATATTGATACCATCTGGCTTTTTGTAGAATACTGATGAATTGTTAGACTTTGAAGACTAAATATTCTAAGACTTTAACAAACATACATTTCTGGAGGTAGTCCACGTTTGTGCAGGGTTTTTAAATTACATTCAACTACAGAAAGGAAAGTAAAACAATAAGTAGAAAATTCATATACTGATGTCTTAAGCCGTATGTAAATTGCAGCTGAGACCTCGGCATTAAGAGGCATATCCAGGCTGCAGCAAGTAGTGACTGTGAGACCAAAGCCCTTGTTAAAGTGCATGTTTGCAAAAGAGAATGCTACATTTTTATTTCCAGGACAGACCTTCATGGAATTGGTATCAGAACCTTTAACAGATGCCCTAGAAGTTTATTAGAAATCTTAACACAATACAAATACATTTTCTCATGTGTAGAAAGATTGTTTGCTGTCCTCCTGAATTCGATAGAACACTATCATTGCAGTACTATCTGTCCTAGGACTTCCTGATCAACATATGCTAAATTATTGTGGGTTATTAGCAACAGAAGGTAGGTGAGGTAATATATTCATAGAATTAATCTCTTGGTGAATGGAACAAGCTTTCCAGCTACACCAAATTCTTTTTCAGGTCCTGACTGAAGGAAAGGTATCCTTGGCTGGAAAGAAGGAAGACTGGTGAGAGAAACTGCCTTGAACAAAGTCTATGTCTTGTTAGATTAAGTTTCAGACTTTGACCTTTTCAGTTTAGTTTGCTTGCAACCATTTCTAACTTTGTTTCTTTTACTTGGCATCAGTTAACTTATTTTCTATTATTAATAAATTTGTTTTATTCCACTAGAAACCATTTCAGCACTATGTTAAAATGGAAGGTTGTCTTTGCCTCTGGTCAGTTAATAAGATGTAATATTTTTTCCCCGTCTTTGAAGGAAAAGTTAACCTTATTATAGCCCTGAGCGGTCTAGGTGAGGAGTAGATATTTCAGGGAACATGGCTTTAGGGAAGTTCAGGACTGGGAGAATGTTGTGGGTGCTGGCTGTAACCAAGGCTGGTGGAAGCAAGAATGGAGCTGTGGCACTGCAGGCAGGCTGCTGAAGACAGAGCTGCAGAACCAGGACTATCTAGCACAGACACTCAAGGCATGACTTGCATGCTCATACCCTATTTGTGAATGTTTAAGACTGGGAACTACAGCAGCAAAGCAATAAGGTACCCACGCTGCAGGGCAAGTGGTAACAAAATCTTCTTAGTCTGGATTGCATCCAAAAGTATGACATTATTAGATGTCTTAGCTACTTATCTGTGTTCCCTTTATTTTCCCTGAGGCATCCTGCGGGAAGTAATGTTCAAATGCCATATTTGTAAGTCTGTACTATAATGTGGACCTCTTACACTGAAGTAATTCATGTAACAGAAGCACACACACTGGAACTGAGCAGTTTGCCTCAGATAATTCAGAATTCCCCTTGTAGTTCACTATACCAATCTTCATTCTACATAGACTAACTGTATAAAGGCACAGTTTATATAGCACGAGTGCTATTTTATTCTTATGATGAGAGCATTCTGAATACATAATAAACTCCATCTTTTGTGCAGAACAGACCACCACTACACTTTGTAGAAAGATTCCAAATCCTGGAATCATGTGAATATTTCAGAATTTAGGCCTTTCCTTTTTAAAAAGCAAGTTTCTAACACTCATTTGTTGTAGAGAAAAGCTTGAAAATGTGAACTCTAATGAGAATGGAAAATAAAAGATGCAAAAACTTTTTGATTTTTTTATTTAATGTCATGGGGGGTTAAGGCTAGACTTCATTTTTCAGTGTTTGGGGTTCACAATCCTGGAATACAGTGCAAATGTAATACTTATCAGGACTTGGAATAACCCTAATTTAGCCACAAAAAGAAAGGCTTGCTCATATTTTAAAATCATAACACCTTTATAAAGCCTACTTACCAAATCGGAAAAAAAAAAGTTCACTATAAGTCATTCAGATTTAATAAAAGTGCTTGGCTTGAAGCAGGTCTCAAGACTTCCAGGGAGTAAGTATAGCCTAAATGAAATTTTTAAAAATTGAAAAATGGAGCCTTTTGAGTGGTGTCAGTAGCAAGCATTATACAAATTGAGTGTATTTAGTATTAAATAGATACAATATGGATACAAACAGGTGGTTTTAATGCTCTGTTTGACTCGTAATACCAAAAGTGATTAACATGAAAATCTTTAAAAATTTATCTATTGCAATAATTAACCCTAATGAGGTACTTGTGTTACTTCTAGGGAATAATACAAGTATCAGGGTAATGTTAAGTACTTAAACACAGCAAATGATAAGATTTTAATGATGTCCACTGTTCCAGGGAATCTTAAAGTAGCTACATATTTTGTTGATGTACGCTCAGCCATAATAGGAAAATAACAGTCCTAATACAAGAAATGCATAAGGAAAGACAGCTACTTGAATGTAGGTGGTAATAGACAGATTAGGAAAATAGCTATTAGTTGAAAGAGCTATGGAAAGACTCCATAGTGAAACACTTGAGAACTCTGACTGATATACAAGCTCTACACTGGAAGTATTAAAAAAAAAAAAAAATCAGATTGATCACTCTGTAGTTTACTAATTTCAGACACCTTACGTCCATCCCTAAGAGTCAAATGCAAAATTTTGGAAAGACATTTTGCAGGTCATTAGTCAAAAACAAAAAACAAAACAAAAACACTTTGACATGGAAGAAGGCCCAGAAGGAGCTCCGATTCCCTTGTTGTCTGTTTTTTGTCAAAAGCTAAATGCAATCTGTACACGGGGGGGATTGTTTTGTTTTCTTTCTTGTGGTTTCATAGAATGCTGTTCAACTGTCCAGCCTGGAGGTTGGAACTCTATGATGCTGTCTCAACTTTACTTCTTAAACTCTTAGTATTTTAGAAACAAAACACACAGTCTCATCTGGAATGGAAGACTGGGCAAAATAAGAACAAAGTTGTGGTACAGAGGAACATACAGTCATGCAAAATTAAAAATATGAGAATGGAAAATTAACTACTACAATTTACAGCTATAGTTTGAATGGTGCAGGCACCTTTAATACTGTATAAAAAAAGGCATAAGCAGTATTACTCTTATTAGAGCACAGCACAGTCAGAGAAGACCAAAACCCTTTCAACAGATGGTGCATGCAATAAAGAAAAATATAGTGAATTGACTTGTATTTTCATCTCAAAACTCAATACCCTCCCTCTTATTCATGTTACGATCCATGTCGGAACATCCCAGACAACCAGTAAAGGTTTTAGCTTCCAAAAACAAGATTAACTGAGCAGTTCCATGGCAGGTAAATAAATTTATTTCCAGTGAAATAATGATTTTATAGAACGTCATTCCCTCTCACTGCATAAATAGGAGAGGTGATGACATTCTATAAAATGCAATTTTTATTCCCATACTTCTGACTTCCAGAGATAACTCACAGAAACTAGGTGAGTAATGTATCTGCTCTGAGGTCATGTCTTATTTTCTAGAATGCAATCACTGACTAAACAACAGTTAAGTGACAAGGAAAAATGGAAATGATACTTTCCATCCTACGTAACCCTACAGAAGTATCTGAGAAATCCACTCATGTAAAACAGTCAACTACTGATGTAGCTCAGTTGTTTCTTCAATATTTAAAGCTAATCCCACATATTCTTGAGCTACCTAGGTAATATCTACCAGAGAAAATGATGCAATATGGTTTCCAAACACTGTCAGACTTACAAAGCACACATGTAGATGAATTAAGTCCCAGAATTTTCTATATCAACTAATAGTTTTTAACATTTCAATTAATTAGCAGCTTATTCAAAAAAACATTTGCTACTTAAGACATTTGATAACTATTGTTAATCCTCATTAACATTAAGATTACATGACATAATTGCATGTAAATAAGAATTCAACAAAAGAATTCAACAAAATTCTTACCCTTGTCAATGCCAGGCACTATGTTGTGAATCATACAGTATATACAATTAGAGTTATATTGCTAAGCTAAAAATATTGGTGAAGATCTAAAAATGACGAACAGTGCCTTTTAAATTAATGTCTTATTAGTTGAGTGAAGTACACTGACAAAGAATAATTTATGCTTATTCAAACTGCTCTCGACATCTTCAGGTGTTTCCAAATGAGCTCACAGAAGAGTGATTAAATGCATCTGATAACAAGCCACACATTGCTGAAATTACTTACCGCCTCATTTTATGATTAATTAAACATGTAGATTAAAGTTGCAAAAGAATTTAGATTAATGAGCAAGTTAAGTCTTGCTGATATAAGTGAATTGGGAATTGGATGCTCTGTGGAACTTTATAAACATGCATTTCATAATGAGTAAGACAAGGGTACATGTTGAATCCTGGCCACAAGGGCCTTTGACGATGCAGTCTTTTTTAACATGGTTTGACAGCTTTCAAATAACATTCTACTATAGGCTTTAAACTTTGTGCATTGCTGTAAAACATGGCTACATAACTCCAGTATTAGGAGTACGATTATTTCAAAGCTCTCTAAGGTAATGACCCCCTGTAGCAGCAGCTGTTCAGAAAAATTACAAGCTCAATTGTTATTTTAATCAGAGTGAATTTAGTAGTTAAAAGCAGTTATGCAACTTGTAAAATTATATGACACCTCATCAGTAGCTTCTCTACCGCATCCTTCATCCAAAAAATAATAATAAAGAAAACCAACTTGGACTTATTAGTAAAACAGGGTGCTCAGTCATTCATAAAAAATTCAAAGCCATTTATTAGTGTGGTTTCTGTGCACAGCAAGGTAATGTTTAAATTTATTATGACTCTTATCAGCTCCAAGAGTGTGTCTAAATATCTGCTGGGTTTGCCAAGTATCCATTTTTTCTCTTTTAAGATCAGCTTTACTTAATCCAAGTAGTTTAGTTAGTGTCAAAAAGCCAAGTTGGACTTTATGATTTTGCAAGGCATGAACAAATCAAATTGTTCATGTTCATAGAAATGTACTGCATTCTGTTTTGTACAGAGAAGCTGAAAGCAAAGCTACTGAACTAACCTTATGACTAATAAGAAGATTTTACTACTATACTTGTAGCACAATGACATTTACGACTCAGCCGTCTTGATCTACTGCAAAAAACGATGGCAGAAAGTGACTCCTGAAGACTCAACTGAGGAGTCTGATTAACACTGCTCTCTCAAATACACCTGTAATTCCTTTCCAGACCTAATTTTAGAACTTGCACACATATCAATTTCCTTGCTAAGGCTGCATCCTTTCTATTTAAATTCTAATTTCAAGAAGTCAAAGGACTACTGAAATTAAAAATGAAGGAAAATTTTCCACACGGACCAAAAAGATCCCTTTGTAATAGAAGTGGTAAACTGTGGTATTAACCTCACATATTAGTCTCATGAACCTAATGGCCTTTTTGAAAATGTATGTTAACGAGAATACAATATTGTGATGTGCTATTTTATAACAGAGTGCACGGCTTGATTGTTTTCATTGCTTATTGATTTATGCCCCAATCAGGCATAGCACTTAAGCACACATTTAACCCCCACTGATTTCACCAGGACTCATGCACATGCTTAAGTGCTTTGGTCAGGGCTATAAGGCTATTTAGTCCTAAAATTTATTCAAATTAGTTAAAATGGTATTCTATGTACTGTCAGGATATTATATATTGGATTCAGTCTTCTGGTGTGCCTATTTCAATAAAATACTTTAAAAGGTCATAAAAACATAAGAATGCCCATGTTGGATCAGACCAAAAAAGTTCCATTTAGCCTAGTATCCTGTTTTTCAATCACATGATCAATTCCTCTCCTCTATTCAGTCCCTCTAATGGCCAATGCTACATCAGAGGGAATGAACAGAAGAGATTAATTGATCGAGTTATCCATCCCCCTGTAGTCCAGCTCCAGCTTCTGGAATTCAGAGGTTTAGAGACACCAGAGCATAGGATCACATCCCTGACCATTTTAGCTTACAGCCATTAATGGATCTATCCTCTCGAATATATGTAATTCACTCTTAAAACAAAAACAAAACAAAAAAACTTGGTTATACTTTTTATCTTCACAACATCCCTAGCAAAAACTTCCATAATTGACTATGTTCTGTATGAAAAAGTCCTTCCTTTTGTTTATTTTAAACTTGTTGCCCACTAATTTCATTGGTTAGCCCCTAGTTCATGTACTATGTGAAGGGGTAAATAACATTTTCCTATTCACTTACTCCATGTCATTCCTGATTTTGTAGACCTCTATCATAGCCCTCTTTAGTCATCTCTTTTCTAAGCTGAATATTTCCACAGTCTTTTGAATCTCTCCTCATATGGAAGTTTTTACATACCCCTAAACATTTTTATTGCCTTCTGTACCTTTTCAAATTCTAATGTATATTTTCTGAGTAGGGGGACCAGAACTGCACAAAGTAGTCAAGGGTAGGCACACCAGCAATTTATCTAATGCAATAATGATAATTATATAAGTTTTGATGGTAACCTTTTCCTAATGGCTCCTAACATTTTTGTTAGGTTTTTGAAGGGTACTGCAACCTCTATCAAAATTTGCATATCAAGTATCCTAAAGTTAGTCCCCTAAATCCATATTTAGATACCTAGGAGGGAATTCTCAAAAAAGACTTAGCAGCGTTAAGTTCCATCAGTTTCATTTCTTTAAGGTAGAATTGTTTATGCATGGTCCATCATTTGGAGTTTTCCCTGTCTTCTCATGAGACTAACCTCCCCAATATACTTTGTATTGAATTCATTTAATTTCTTTATTTGGTTAATATGAACTTCACACATAAAATCACTTGGCTAACACAAGATACATGAAAAAATGCCTTAAAGACAGGCAGCAAGGTTAGTTTCTGTAAGTACTGAATAAGCACTGTTTTCCACGTTATGAACATTTTCAACAGTCAGTCCCTTCATGTGAGAATACAAGTTTTCCTGAACAGGTCTCTAAACAGTGCTTTTTCAGTACTGTCCTTGCTAAACTTTGCCCTGACTTTGTCATATGAGCAGACATGAATTTTGCCTTAATAAATGGACACTAAATTCATTTTCCCTTATGACTATACTTAGCTGTGTAGAGGTAAAATATAGTTTATTAATCCATTGCATTATAATTGCTTCCAAATAGTTTCAACTACTAAAAGTTCCAGGCTCCTCTGTTTTAGTCCATGACAATTATGCAAAGTTGTATATTTCAAAGCTCATCAATATACTCCAAAGCAATCATGAGGACACAATAGTATGAACTGAAACAAAAGTGGCTCATGAGACTCTAACAAGGATTCCTGTGGCAGTTTTAAAGACTAACAAATTTATTTATTGCATGAGCTTTCATGGGAGAAAATCTTGCTTCATCAGACACTTGGAAGACTCCCATTCTGTAAGTTCCCCATCTTCAAAGCATCTGAGGAAGTGGGACTTTCTCCCATGAAAGCTCATGCGATAAATAAATTTGTTAGTTTTTAAAAGTGTCACAGGACTCCTCCTTTGTTTCGCTGAACTAAACTAACATGGCTACCCCTCAAACTTGTCATCATGAGATTCTGTGAGTCCCTATGATAAAAAAGTGCCTTGTTCTCAGATGTGATTTTAAGCAAAGTTAACTGTGAATAAAGTAACATTAACAGTCCAATTTAAGCTGATAAATGGAAGGCAGGAGCATATCCACTAACATATCATTGAATGGCATTTTTTCTAGTAGTCAAAAGAGTTGAGTTCTCAAATATGCAAATAGCAGCAGACCTCCATGTGACACCAAAGACAAGACATGCTACAGCTCTAAAAACACAGCAAATTCTATCATCCAGAACATGTTTTTTCCATGTAGTTTGTGTTTTTCTATCATATCTATGTGGCTTTTCTGTTGGAGGAATCCTCTTTCTGAGGTCACCAGTATAATGGAGACTTACTATTTTACAGTACATAAACTCTTCAGAAACTTGTGTCCCAAAGTGCTACAGCGAGACCCACAGGATAACAACAGCAGCCTGAGACTAATTTAGAAGTCAAAGGGACCAAAACATTTTTTTCTGCTCTCACACACATTGGTGTTACAGATCTAGGTGGGTTCACTCACATGCCATTTACTGATGATCCACAGATGAAAAATACATTCCCCTTTCTCTATCCTGACTTTACTTCAAACCAACCAGATGCACAAGTTTAGAAGAAAAAAAAAATTGATTTCTTAAGTTAACATCTGTCCTCCATGAAATTTAGCATAACACACCCACATGAGCCCACTACACTCTTCGAATTCTGTTGGGGAGTTTTATTAGAAATAATCCAAAAAAAAAAAAAAAGGACAATGGAACTGCTGCAGAAATAGATATTTTAAAGCTTCCCTTTAAAAAGATCCCAGAAAAAGTTTTCAAAACCACCTGTGTGACTTACAAGCCTCATTCACCTTTTTAAAAACAATTTAGAGGGTAAAATTTTCAAAAGGATCCCTGATATGCATATGTCACTTCTGATAATGGGAATTAGGCACTTGAACATTTCACCCCATATTTTCAGACAGAATGAGGCATTACAACTAAATGAAGTTGAGTGATAAAATCAAGGAAGGAAGATCATAGGCTGGTAGAAATTGTTATAACTCCATAGAAGTCAATGATGCTATGATAATTCATCTCAGTTAAGGAATATCTAGAATAAGCGGGTGTAAAATGGAAACAAGTTCAAATGATAATTAAAATTTCTAAAGTAGTATGTGAAACAATTCATAAATGTAGTGATTTTGCAAACTTTCTAAATAATAAATTTGATATATTCATCTTAAACTGTTCATCAGCTACATAGCAACCCAATCTTTTACAATCCTTGTTTTGTCACAAAGGGAGCAAAACATAAAAAAGCAAATACATCAAGACTTATGAACAATGGCTTGTTGTCCTGGAGAAGTGCCAGTGGAAAATTTTGCTAACTTGTCAGTTTCATTCTTCCAAAAGGGCACGTCCAGCAACCCATCTACCATAAGATGATATATTTCCCAAGCCAGAGATGGAGACTGTTCCAAAACTATCAGTCAGAACTGACTACAAAGAAGGATCCTCCCACTCAGCTGTACTCCGGAATGAGATCCTTCCAAGATGCAAATACTGAGCAGAAACTTATCTACAGAAATAATTTGAAAATAAGCTCTGATTTATATCTGGTTTTACCCTCTCTCTCTCTCTCTCTCTCACACACACACACACACACACACACACACACACACACACACACACACACACACAACGAGAGAAACTAAGATTCCTTCCTCCTACTGTTAAAATGAGTGTGCAACTATTACTCAGAACTGCTGCTGAAGACTGTGCCAATGAACCTGACTCTTGGGTCTCCAATACTGGTCTACAGCAAAAATGAAAGAGTTGAAATATTTTGGCATGAGAAAACAAGAGTCCTACAAATTATGATACAAAATAAATGACAAAAACTTTGAGGGAAGAATAAATAAGGTGATCACTGGTAGCCTTTTGTAATCAGTCTGGTAAAGTATGCCACAGATTTAACTTGGCAAGTGGGATTGGCCAGCATTTAATATTGACATGAAGATATTTTAACATTACAGGAATGAGCACAGGATGTGCACATTAGCAAACGGCTGGGGAGAGGTACACATGCTAATGGCTATCCAGACCTGAGGATACTATAATGTTGTTTGGCATCACCAACACATGGCTCTGAATTATGTCACACCATAAATGTATTTGTGCCAATATGATGGCTCTGAGCTCTAGGAACCTGTCACTCAAAGACATGTTGCTTAGTTGGTGTGTAGGCCTGCCTTGCTTTAAAACACAGGTATATCCTTGCAACAGCCCTATATAACAGATCTAATGGAAAGGAATAAAGTATCCGTACGCTATCATAATGACAAAATCAACACCCATGCAGCTGGCTCATAATTTCTACATTTCCTTGCTAACCAACATTATTTCCAACTGCTGTCTGAAAAAAAAAAATCACCACCTATTTGGATACGAGTGCCTTTGTGAGAGATACAACCAGTGTGTCCGTACTGGAGATATTTGATTTCTGGAATCTATAACATTTTTATTTCTGCCTGTTCAAGTGTTAGCCCAACTGATAAAAACAGAGAGAGATTTGTTTTTGGTAATAATTATTCTGTCTTTTTTTATTAATGAGGAAGCCTCAGATACTGTGTTGATGATGATCATATAAGTAGCTAGCTAGAGAGAGGCTGGGATAGTTACCAGTAAGCCTCAGCAGACTAGTGAACTCCCACATAATTATTTTTCAAAGACTCCCCTCTCATTTAGATGAGCGCATAGCAGAAATTAGTTTCCAAGGGAAAAAGGAAACAATTAAAACTCCTTATCTAAGAGATCTAGAGTTCCACCACCCTCTCCTGAATTAATATTAAGAGTTCTGAGTTAGATACACAATTTTTTCTTCTTCTTTGAATTGTCTTCATCTTCCTGCCTTCTGGACAGGGTGGAGAATTCAAATTCAGATGTGAGCAGTGGTCCTGGGTTTTAAATTAGCCTCTAAATACTTTATGTTAGAGTCTAAATACAGTGGTCAAGAAGCTAATGAAAAATCTAAGGAATTCAAATAAAGGGAAGGAAATTAAAATCTGGGAAGCAGTTTCTGGGAAACATTGATTTTGTGAGGGAAAAGTTGCTGCAAATTGCACGTGCTACAGAAGCAACAGATTGTGTTTATTTTGAATATGTGTTAGCTGAGTATAAGTGACTATGTTATAAGTGCACATAGAGTTGTTGTGGAAATGCTAAGTCAAAAAAACAAGTTTTGCATATAGTTGAATGCTGTGAGGCCAATGACCATTAGCTGTTGTAGGAGTGCATCCTGTTGTCCGGCTCTGACTCCAGTAAAGTTCTGACTTTTGCACACACAAGTCTCCCCATGTTATTCAGCACTTTAACTGCTCATTGGAATACCACTGTCAATGAAGGTCATACTCATGGAAGGAGACACTCTCTCAAGTTGCAAAGGGGTAGCTGTGTTCAGGGGTTAAAGTATAATTTGGCGGGCCTTGGAACCCTCCTAAATTTCTGGGCCCCCTTCAACCAGCCCAGCTGTTGCCCCCCACACACCTACCCCCCACCCCAGCTGCTGGTCCCCTGAACCTTTTCCCCAACCCCTTCCTGAACCCCCCATCTTGCTGCGGATCCCCCAACCCTTCCCCAGCCCCCTGCGGTGCCACATCATCTTCCCCCACTGCCCCAGGCTGATCTCCTCCCCTGCTTCCTTTCCCCACTGAGCCAGCTCACCCATCCCTGAAACACCCCACACAGGGCCCCTTCACCTAGCCTCTGAGCATGCTCATGCTCAGGACAGGAGATTTAAAATCTCCCAGCCTGGGGGAAGCTCTCTGCCCTGCTGGAATGCATGGGAATGGCATTCCAGAGCCTACTATTTTTAGGGACTCAACATTCAGTAGGCCCCTAAAAATAGAAAATAGAGTCGGAATGCTGATTTCTGGGGTCCACTATTTTTAAATGGCAGGCCCCAGAATGCAGAGTTCCAGCTCCATTTTCTATTTTTAGGGGCCCCAAAACACTGACCCACTAAAAACAGTTCCAGCTTACTTTAACCCCTGACTGTATTAGTCTAGCCCAGCAAAACAAACAAGGAGTCTGGTGGCATTTCTAAAGACTAACAAATTTATTTATCGCATGAACTTTCATAGGAGAGAGTTTTCATGTGAGAAAATCCCACTTCATCACATTGAGCTACTCAACCATATCACATCTGGGCTGTGTGTGTAGGTCTAGAACAGGCGTGGCCAAACTGTGGCTTGGGAGCCACATGTGGCTCTTGAATGAAAAATTGTGGCTCCCAGAAAAATGTCAGCAAATCCATTTAGAAAAGCAGCCCTAACCTAGGAGTTCAGAAGGGGGTCGGGACAGTGGGGAGAAGTATGGTATGGTTGGGGATGGCGGGAAGAAGTATGGCATGGTATGGATTTTAAAAAACTCACCACTAGCCTGCAGTCTTCTACATCGAGCAGCAGCTAAGTTTTTACTCTATAGGCCTAATTTTCATGGTAACCTGAAGTAATTATTAGAATCTGACATTAGTAGGATCAATATATGTCCTCTTATTATGATAAAATTAAGTGTGCAATGAATTTTAAACTTAGTAATTTTGGAGGAGGTAAAAGTATATGGCTGTATGTCTCAGTGCGGCTCTCAGAGGTTTAATAATCAACTTGTGTGGGTCTTGAGTTCCATAAGTTTGGCCACCCCTGGTTTAGAACGTGCCCATGTTTGGACAGGTCAGTCAGTAGATTCAGTGCCTCTGAGCCAGAGATATCCAAATTTATTCAGAATCCCAAGACAATGAGCTACCATGTTAGACAGCAACTATATTAATTCCTCTGTGACACCCCTTCTGCCTGGAGTTTTGGTGATAAGCAGGATGCCAAAATTAGCCTTGTTTCTAGACTCAAAGATTAAGTGGATGTTCTCAAAAATTGGGTTTTAATGGACCTCTTTCAAACTGAAGTCTGGATGGGAACATAATGTTTACTCCACTTTGCCATCTAATATTTATTTAAAACACTTAAATACTTCCTTGGTAATAATACTTCCTCCAGTTAACAAAAATTTAGACTGAGACCCAGATAAATATTTGCTTATCTATAGAGCCTTTACTTCTCTGTTACTGAACCTTCAATCCTTCATTAATATTCAGAGCCCCTTCTTTTTCTGCAGCTGGTAGAAAGGCACTTCACTTTTTGTCACAGCAGTGATGCATACAGCAAAGTCTTTAACTGAGAAAGGATGCCTGATTCACCTTAACTCCTTAGAGATCATCAAGTTTGGTTTGTCTGAGTCTTGACAGTAATAGACCTTGTTCTGTAGACTTCTGCAAAAAGTCATTAACATTTTATGAAGCAATTGTTTTTACGATATGATAGATCTTTACCTCCTATCCTCACTGCACAAGGAGGTCTACTCTACAACATGGTGTTGCTGGGAGAAGTATCTTTCTAAAGTGAACATCTCTCAAATAGATAAGCTATAAACAAAGCCTTTTTCTCACTGATGCCAAGCTATTACTTCATATCATAGCAGAAACAGTGAAAATCATTATCCTGCATCTTTGTGGAGAGAAGTACCAGAGTGGTAGCCGTAAGCAGCAAAAACAATGAAAGTCCTGTGGCACCTTAAAGACTAACAAATGTCTTTGGGCATAAGCTTTTCTGGGCTCCAGCCCACTTTGTCAGATGCATCTGGATTGTAGCCCATGAAAGCTTATGCCCAAGGAAATTTGCTAGTCTTTAAAGGTGCCAAAGGATTTTCATTGTTTTTGCAGAGAGAGAACATTTTTGGGTACAACAGAGAGTAAGGCTTTTGGCAGTCTATCATAAGCTTAGAAGCTGCCTCCCCATCTGTGTCAATAACTCCATAACAGATTTTCTGGTAGATCTAAAGACTGGCATAAAACAAACTTTCTTTGCACACTACCTTATTTAACCAGCTTATTCACCTTTTAAAAGACAACCCTCAAACAAAATTAGATGTATCTATTTTGTGCTTAGTCACTGTTCACTTGCAATACTTTTCTGATATTTTGGATCAATATCCAAATATCCAGCAACATGTGACCATCTAAAAACTTCTTATTAATGATGGTCTAATGCCTCTGAAATCTCAGATCCTTAAAGTGCAAATTATCATCAACATATAACTTAACACACTACATTAAAAAATTTAGTACTTGTATTGCTAATAATATTATCCTGTAGAGAAGCATTTTCCTTCACAACTTTCTTTCATTCTTACTGAATGAAAGCTAGAAAATAAAATCAAATATCTCCTCCATAATACTGCATAATGTTATAGAGAGGACGAATCCTTGGATTATACCAATTGCCATGCACTACTTTAATAGGTCAGCACCTTACTTTAAATGAGAACTAACTGAAACGGGGGGGGGGAGTATGTTAATTCTTATTTCCATAAATGTCATAATAATTCTATCCTATTCTGGTTCTTATTCCATGCCCATCATTGTGGCATCTAATTGTAATTAAAACTAACATATGACACCTCTTTTTTTAAGGTCACTGACACTCTTTAGTTTGGAGAATTCATATCAGTGATCCAATAATGAAAGGGTCTGATTTTTTATTCATTTAATGTTATAGTTTTTAATTTGGGATAAAAGCAATGATGTTAATAAAGTCAGAGGCTTCTCCCAGTAAAGAGAGTCTCTCCTTCACCTTAACATTTATATGTCAGAGACAGGTGGTTCTTGGGTCACAAACTTGATCTGGAAAACAATGCAGATAAAAATAGCTAATCCCTAATGAGAGTGACCAGATAACAAGTGTGAAAAATTGGGACAAGGGATAAGTGGTGGGCATCGTAAGTGCCTATGGGAAAAAAGAGTCCTAAAGATATCAAGTCTGGCCCTACAGAATTGGAACAGTTGGTCACCCTTTACCAAACATTTAGAAAAGCAACAATAAGTAGCAATCAAGGTGAATGCATGCTACATAGTTCTACAGAGGAAATGTTCAACTGCAGAACATAAAAAGGCTATTTGTGCTAATGTTTTCATTCATTGTTATGCAAAGTCTAATACGATTATGGGAAAAATATACGTAAGCAAGTAGATTAAATCATTTTCATACCCCAATTATAATTTGAAATTGTTTGCAGTGCAAATAGAAAGATAGATGGTAACAAATCCACTCTACTAATGATTATATGCCGCCCCCCCAAAAAAAAATATTGTCCTGAATATGGAATCTCTACCTTTACAAATAGGGAGGAATTTTCAACTAGGCTAGTACAGTTTCAGAATATTATTATTAGCTTTATAATAGCACCTAGATGCCCTAACTAAGATCACAGCCTCCTTGATAAATTTACACTCTCAACAAGCAAGATAAATTGCATAGGAAGGGAAAACAGGAAAACAGAATGGAAGTGACTTTTCCCAGATCACATAGCAGAACCAAGAATAAAACAGAGGTCCTCTGAATCCCAGTCCTGTGTCCAACTCTTTCAACCATACAACCTCTCAAATTCACTAGACCCAAACTCTTAAAAACTTTGGTAGGGGTGGGAGGCTTTTTTTGTTTTTTTTTCTTTACATAGACATTTATAAACAAATCCATATTTTCTGCTCTCCTGCTCAGATTAAAGTACAGCTTAATGGCTTCAGAGCAGAATATTTAGGAGTAATTTATAAGCAGAATGGTACTTATCTAAGGAGATCAGGTATTTGCATTTACTTTTAGGCAGAAATGAGTAGCAAGCAAATTGATCCCTCCCATCTTTAAATTTTGAAACAGTGAATTACTCTCTTGGGCATATTCTCCCTTCCATTTCTACATGTAATTCCCATTAATGCTAATGTTAGTCACGTGTGTTTACCGAGAAAAGAAAATAGCCTTAAATTTCAATGTGAAGTAAACAGCTTTTGTTGCTGGCATTCAAGCTTATTGACAACAATTTTATAACTGCCCCCAAACCACATACTGTATCACCTCTCAAGTCAAGAAGGTTTTTCTCCAAAGAGTATTGAATCACTTTAATGTAAATTCTAGTGCTGCCTTACTCTACTTTCAACATAGCTGGTAAATTCTGCCCCACTATAGCACTATAAAGATGTGAAAGAACTGTAATAAGCATCTAAAAAATGAGCTGTTGGCACTGTAGTGTTCAGTTTACAAAACTCTAAAGAGAATACTGCTGAAAAAATGTAATGATCGTTTGCTGAGTTGCCAAGAGGAATAAGACAATTCACTGTTTGTTGTTAGAAAATGTAAATTATAATGTCTTTAAGGCATCCACAATATCACCAAGGAAGACAGAAGAGAAAGTCCAAACATTTTATCTTCTATTACTTTTTAAAATTATATGATTTAAATTTGAACAAATCAGCAGCAATATGCACATAATCAATACTGTTCCAGAAAGGAATTAAGCACATAGTCAATGGGACTAGTCACTAGCTGGAGTCATAAGAAAGCTACTCACGTGAAATTACACGTTAAAGTGCCTGGCTGGACTGAAGCCTCATTCTTGTATGCAAACCATTCCAACTGTGGACAATCTTGCATCAGTTCATCAGCAGAGTACAGACAGAATTTAAATTAGTGAAACAAGGAACATACAAAAAAAAATTACAGAAAAGCCAGGATGTCAAATTTGGCCACTGTTGATTTGAGCGTGCAGAGCCTGACCATAGCCCTGCAGCCATCTGATCCCTGAACCTGTGACCCACTACCTGAGCCCAGAGGAATACCTGTCCCTACTTGGCAGGGGCCATGAAGCTATTCTGTAGTCCCACTTCATCAACATATTCCCCAGGTGGTTTCCGTGACTCCTTCTCAGTCCCCTAGTGCCATCAATGGCAGCAAGGGTGGTGGGGAGTGGCAAAATGGGAAAGGCAGTGCCAGCCCTGATATTCTTGCATGGCAGTTGGTCAGACAAAGAATCAGCCCACTGCCCAGAGAGCTAGTTGGCAGCTCCAGATAACAGCTGGAAACAAAGGCCCAGAGTTAGCTACCTGTTCTGCACAGCTACGCTATCATGGACCGCAGCAGGAGGAGAAAGCCCACTACAAACTTTCAGTCTGCCTCCAATCACCACCATGCCTCTGTTTCCACAGCGCCTGTAAGCATGTATACAATGGTTATTACAGCAGGCTCCACAAAACTTCATAAAAAAACTCACAGGCCAGGAGGGTGGAAGGATCAGCTGCTCATTAGCACTGTCCCCCTGGTTTCTTCTGCACCTCATATGAGCCACCCATGATGTGAATGAGGAATTATTCCATGATCCTAACTCCCTTTCCTGACCATCCTGAGGAAAAAACCGGCTGGCACAGAGTTCCCCAACATGGGAATGGTGGCAGCTATATTTATACCTGATGATTTGACTATGATTTTTAGACTAGAGTTTTTGAGCTATCAAATGCTAAGCCTTCATAGTCGTATGACTGCAGAAACTGGCATGTTTGACATTTAAAACTATGAAATACCAACCTATTTTGAAATTGTCCAAATCATTAGTTGTGGAATTTTCCTAGCACTTCATGAATACCACTGTTAATTGAGCAATTAGCTTGAAACTACAGAATATGCTGTGATGGCATGATATGATATAAGCCATGTAAAAGAAGGAGCAGCCAAGCAACTCAGTATGTTGAAAGATATTAATGAAGTGGCAAAATCTGCCAGAAAAATAATAATGGGTGATTTTAACTACCCCAATATTAACTGGTTGAATAACACATCTGTACATGGTTTGGAAAAGCAGTTTATTGATACTATAAATGTCTTCTTTTTGGAGCAGCTCCTTCTGGAGCACACAGGAGGAGAAGCGCTGCTCAATTTTAGTTCTGTATACAGGAGGCGAATATAGCTGTTCCCCTAGGCAACAGTGACCATAGGACAATAAGGTTTGAAATCTCAGCAGAGCAGGTCTTGAAATGGTTAATGGCAGGTGGATGGGTAAAACAAAAACCATAAAAATGGGCTGCTTCAGGCTGGGGGCTGTTCAGGGAACATAGGAGAGTTTATGTATCTGCTGTGATAAACAGCCAACATTCACAGAGGGAGAATGAATCCAGCATGCTCCTGGGACAAAGCACAAGGGATCTGTGCAACATTAAAAGGCAGCCTTTGGAATATGCAAACTCTGCCACTTTAACAGGACAGATAATAAACTCTGTAACAGCCCACTGTTGAATTTTAGACAAATTGAGATACCTAGCAAAGAGACTAGAGAGAGGAGATATCAGTAGCAAAGTGCTCTTGAAGACAACCTGCATAAAACCAATCTGCAATGAAATTGAGTATGTCCCACAGCTATACTGAAGAGTACAGATAAGGGAAGATAAAATATGGTTGGCTATGTCTCTCTCAACTCACCTACTAGTTGTGCTTACGGTCTGCCTACAAGCCAAGTAATCTAACAAGAAATAAAAGAGCAATTAAAGAAGTTAATGAGTTTGCAAAAAAATTATACACATATATTGTTAGACATCAGTGCATAAGATGAAGAAGTAACAAGAGCATTTTCCAAGAAACAAAAACAAAAACAAAAGAAAAAGCCAGTGTAGTGGGACAAGGCCTTAGCAGAGATTAAGGCACTTTTCAGGGAAATATACAACCAAAAATAAATATCCATGTCCTGCCAATGATCAAAAATGGTTAAGCAAGCTAAAGAGTCTTAATAAACAGGTGCTCCTCAGAATGCAAAATGTTAATAGAGTTATGGGGGAAGTGGCTCACCATATATTAGTACTGGAAACAATGTCATGATGAGGAGGAAGTGACCCATAAAATGATTATATTTGTTAACAACACAAACAATGGCAGACGAATAGGTACCATAGTGACAAATGAAATCTATTGCTGAAAAATACAAGGTAATGCATTTTGGAAGGAAATTTGTTTTTTATCATTTATTATCATCACTGCATTTTAAATATTCTTGAGACATTCAGGAATTCAAACATCTATGAATGTGAAGAGGTGATCAAAATAAACAAAACATGAAGAACTATGAAGAATGAGATAGAAAATATTTTAACACCATTAAATAAATCAATGGTGATCCTTCTATTTGAATACTGCATTCATTTCTGGAGAGTATCTTAAAAAATATAGCAGGGGTTCAAAGGAATCTCCTTCCCACAGTACAGCACAGCATTATGCAACAAGCCAAGTGCATTATGCAGCATTTTCACTTCCTTCTGCAGAATCACATACTGACTGCAGCCCACTGTGGGACACCGTATTGGATAAACCATGAGTCTCACCTAGGATGGGAGATTCCCATGTTCCTAAGACTCCACATGTTGAAATATAATCAGTGTTCATATTCAGACAAGCAACCTGCTTTCAGTTAAATAGATATCCAAATGCAGTTCAGGAATGTTTAACTGTGTTAAGTATGTTAATGGAGAGAAGCCAAATATCAGTGCATCTCCACTTGGTATCATTACACTATGTATTGAAAGTGAAAATGCTTCATTTCAGAATCTTTAATTTCTCAGCATTCATACGAGTGCTTTCAAGGGGCAAATCCCTGCTGTAACAGGAAATGAATTCCAATCATTTCCTCTGATTTTCACAGTTCACCTTTGTACTTTCACTCATCTTTGTTTTAGAGTAACATTTTTCAAAGGGACTACACTTCTAAAAGCTTTTTCAATTAACTTTAGAAAAATAGGGATTTTCACTGTAGAATCTTTAGTAGGGATTGTACTTAAATGGTGACATTTCTGTCTTACCTTCAACAAACTATTACCAGACTTTTAAGGAGCCAGGTGTAGGTATATATGGTAGATCTGGTACATCCAAGGAGTGGGTAGCCTTTTACATAAAGCTCTCTGCAAGGATACTTTATCTTAATTTACTTCTGTATCTTTGTTGCATCTTAAGACATACAAAACTAGTCAGAGAATTTCATAGATCCAAATGCATCTGACACAGAAGACAATGTATTTTACCAGCTCCTCAGATAATGTAAAACAGCATGGCTCTAGTGATGTCATTGGACCCATGCTGATTTACATTAAGGATTTGACTCCATTATTTTGCAGAACACAGGTCTTCAAGAACATAAAATTATTAAGTCTGATGCAAAAAATTTAATCCATTATTGACAGCAGACTTAGTTCAATTCAAGAAAGGTTTGAAAAAAATTGAGACAACATTGTACATGATTGTTTAAATATACAAGTTCCAAGTTTTTGTTTCAACATTTATAAGAACATAAGGATGGCCATACTGGACCACTTGGTCCATCCAGCCCAGTATCCTGTTTTCCAACAATAAGGAATGCCAGGTGCTTCAGATGGAATAAACGGAACAGGTAACCATCAAATGATCCATCTTGTCAGCCATTCCCAGCATCTGGCAAAAAATAGATCCTTGTTCATCTTGGCTAATAACCATTGATAGACCTATCCTCCATGAAACTTATCTAGTTATTTTTTTGAACCCCATTACAGTTTTAACATTCACCACATCCTCTGTCAAGGAATTCTACAGGTTGACAGTGCATTGTGTGATGAAATACTTCCTTTCGTTCATTTTAAACCTATTAGTTCTATTTGCTGACCCCTAGTTTTTTAGTTACGAAGAATAAATAACATCATAATAATAATATTATTTACTTACTCCTCACCACTCATAATTGTATAGACCTCTATGATATCTTCCCTTAGTCATCTCTCTCCCAAGCTGAAAAATCCCAGTCCTATTAATCTCTCCTCAGATGGAAAGTTTTCCAAACCCCTAATCATTTTAGTCTTCCTTTTCTGTAATTTTTTTTCAATTCCAGTTTATCTTTTTTGAGATGGAGTGACCAGATCTGCACATAGTATTCAAGATGTGGATGTGCCATTTACAAAGAGGCAATAAGATATTTTCTAACTTATTATCTATCCCTTTCTAAAAGATTCCCAACTTTGTTAATAAATAAATAAATATTTCACTAGATGTTTTTTAAAGACATCTAATTTTAAATGAAAATTATGTGGTATTTTCAACCATATTACAAAAAAGACCTTTCGCTGAAGAGTTATTGTAGAAATACATTAGAAGTTTCACAGACTTTTTGATGTCCATTTAAGAGAGGCTTTTCTTCAAGTTTTTGGTGTTCTCATTAAACCTGTATATGTGTATAAAAACCATCTCTCACAAACACATGCACACCTTGGTTAGCATACAATGGAAATATAAGAAAAAAATCTGGAGGCTACCTGCTCATGAAAGAATGCGAGTACAGTTGGCAAAGTACACACAAAAATCCTTTTGCATGCTCAGAGCTATTAAAGAATATCTTTTTATTTACTTTTTATAATTTTAAATGACTGTTATAAGTCACCAACGAACACATCTGCTTATGAAGATAATTCAAAATATAAAACTACTTTAGTACTACAACAGTAACCTTCAGTTATGACAATAACTTTGTGGGAATTATGGAAAAGAAGTCACATTTTCTAAGCAATTTGTATGACTCATCATTCCCGTTTTCTCTTGAACAAAACTGGTCAGCTGTAACAACAACAAAGCTGGGTGAACTGGGTGATCCAAGTAATTATATGTTAAAGTATAAAGACATTTATGACAAAACTTTCAAAAATTTGAAAAATAAATTGTATCCCCTAGTCGAAACAGTTTCTGAACTGATATAAATAGCTTTTTAACAGACACTGCATTATAACTGTGAAAAATAAGTGAGGTTGTTCAACATTTCTAGCACTGATTTCTACCCCTGCACCAGTCTTTGAGCCATTCATATTAAAAGAGTGAAAGGCTAGTGCACCATACCTAACTATTGCATCTTAATATTTTAATGAACTAATGAGATCTGTATGCATCTCCTGATCTCTTATAGCTGTAACCCTTGTCTTTTCTATGCCATTCCCTCACACCACCATCTTTTCTGTGTCATACCATGCTGTGTTATGTCTAACTTAGGTCCTGACTATCTACCTTAGGTCTTGATTCTGCTCTTCTTATCCTAAGTGGTGCTAGTTGCACAAGCTAAGATTTGCAGAAATCAAGCCTTTAAAGAGTAAGATACTGAGGAAGTAGCCCGTCTTATTTTGTCTGTAAAGCAATGTGAATCCTTACTGCAACGTAGGAATAACTAGAGCCCTGCATGGATACAAAAATCTGGAACCACACCTGATCTGCATCCACTCAGTGATAGCATTGATCCGATCCGAAATCCACATGCCAGGCTTTAGCTGCATCTGTAACCGCATCTGCAACCACATCTGCAACTGAGCTTGAGCCCACATGCAGCATTTCAGCGTTCGATTGGTTCATTGCCCATACAGGTCCCACCCACTTTTTCCTTTCTCATTTGTGGTTCGTATGCTGCGCTATCAATCAGATTTCCTTGCCCACCAATGAAATCTCTGATTGACAGCAATGGCTTGCCAACTGGAAAAGAGAAAAGGAAGAAGTGGGCAGGGAAATCACGGGTAATGAGACAATCAAAGGCCAGCAATGGCTCTCGAAGCCCTAGCTTGAGACTCTGATTGGGTGGCAGATCACGATCTAGAGTTGGCTGGAGAGCTTCCTGGTTCCCCTGAATGCATTGTGAGAACGTAAAAATAGAGGCCGCATCCATGAGTCGATCCTCAGCAATGGGTCTGCAGTTATCCACACCCACATCCACGGATGCAGATAAGCATGGATCTGCAGCTAATATGTGCGGATCTGCAGGGCTGTAGAAATAACTATAATTTAATAATTATATCAATTGACCTGTTCTGTTGTACATTCCAAATTTTTGCAGTTTCAGAAAACTACAGTGCAGCTTTTTTTTTTTTTTTTTTTTTTTTTTTTTTTTAAGGCTTCATCACAGCTAATATAGATTTACTTCAATACTCTTCATAGTATCTAAAAAGAAACTGGACTATACCAAGTCAGTTTCCATTCTAGAATTTATTTTTAGCTTAAGTAAATTTAGACCTTGTGAATGCTGCTGTATTGATAACCCTATATGCTAAAATAAGTCATCCAGCCACAGAAGGATAGCCTGAAGCAGCATTAGCTTCCTCACACCACTCTGTCAATGTGCCTTCGCCCAAACTTACAGAGACTGCCTCTGGAAACTAGAAGATAGTTGACTGTACATATTCATTCAGTCTTTGACCTCTGCTGAGACTGCTAACAAGTGTGCTAGTAGTGATCATGGCAGAACTGTGATATGGCTGTCTGCATTCCAAGAATTGTACCAACACATTTAACATAGGCCATCTTTACAGATGACTATAACTTAAATTGTTTATTATAGAATTTATAAGGTAGTTCTTTCTCATGTTTTTATTTGATTGACTGAAGAATGACCTTGTTTTACATGTACATCATATTTTAAAGACCTATTTATGTTAATTTTTAAACAACTTTTGGTCACTACAGGATTCAAACGAGTGACCTAAAATGTAACTACAACACATATCTATATATCATGGTGCAATCAGAAGATACTATATGGACAAACAAAATAACCTGCACTGCCATTCAGTGTGTTAGATTGGTACAAAGAGCAACACTTTCCAAAAAAAAAAAAAAAAAAAAAAAGGCCCCATTTATCACCACACAATATTTGTTTTACAATATTACATATGGTACGTCCTATACTTAGGCTGAAAAATATCATGGATGCTATTCTAAAGTTTGCTGCTGTTTGTAGAACATATAGACATTCTTATTACTATGTATATTTTATACATGAGGAAACTGAGTCACAGAAAAACTAAGTGATTTTCTTGACCAAAACCACACAGTGAACCCTTGGTGAAATCAGGATTACAAATAAGTTCCTACCTTTCATTTCTACATTCAGTCCACGGCACTACATAACCCCTATGACACATAAGAAATTTATATGTCTAAGATTTTTTTTTTTAGTAATTTTGTTTTTAAAATTATTTTATTTCTCAACTATAATAAAAATTTCTCCAAAGCTGGTCAATAATTTTCATTAAATAGAAATATAGGTCAATAGAATAGTAAGTGAAAGGAATTTAAAATCCAAGCATCAGCCAAGGAATGAGTGGTAAGATACCCTTCCATAAGAAGAAAGTGATAATACTTTGAATGCAGTCCATCACAGATTATAATTTTGATCATGTTTCTTCATTTAGGAAAAGCAGCTGTTCCCCCAATTTTATCCTAATTTAAAAACAACTATAGTTGAAGCTCTATAAAGATTATATGATTTAAAGCTGTGCTGGGTAGATTTATACAGCACCAACACATAGAAAGACACAGGGTTTGCAAGTTATTATTTTCATCCCCTTCCCATGGATTCCCTTTTATCACATCTAGCAACATCTAAAAACTAGTTCAGACGCAGCACTGAAGATTTTCTGTGTCCTCATTCTGTAGATGCCTTTTCTTCTCCAGTGAGATTTTTGCCTCTGGAGTATTTAAGCATATGCTTAAGCTCCACTACTTTTATTGAAAGTTAAGACATATTGACATGTTTTCTTGGGTCAAGGCCTAAATGACAATCGTTTCAGCCCTTTTGCTACAACTGTAAATGTCACCCTCCTCCAAGTTAAACATGAATACAATGCTGGTACACCAGACGGAGGTTGCCCTTGCATTTTTCCCTACAACTTCTGTGCATTACCTCCAAGAATGCCACCATTCTAGCATCAGTGGCCCCAGTTTTTCCAGGCACATATCTCCATCACTGCAGCAAGAAGCACTTCTGACGTAAGCCAGAGGATCAGCATAGACCCACAAATGTTATAAAATGCTAATAATTATTAGGAAATTCAACATCCATTCTGAGGTGAGAGCAGAGGTATGCATTCCTTAATTCAGATATTTAGATCCACCCAAAATGACTGAAATGCAGAACTGTGTGAGAACAGTAGAAGGACACAGATTCATCCCCTCGCTCCCTCCCCTCTCACCACAGAAAGAAAGCAAATGTTTTAAAGTAGTTTGATAAATCTCTAAATTGTGGCATGTTCTGACTAGTAGGTACTAGGATGGTATTTTAATATTATGCCTACTTCTGTGTTAAAACTGTTTCAATCCAGATGCAAAGAAGCAGTACAATAAATCAACAAATACTTACAAACACACAAGAAAATCAGCCCCAGCACCCAGAAATCACTGGTGAGTTGCTTTTGAATTCATGAAACTGACCTGAAAATGTAGAAAGAAGAAAGTTAAAGCAAAGAACAATCAAAACTGACACATTTTACTTATTTTTTTATTACAGAAGTGAGCCATTTTCTAACTATAAACTAAGCAAAATTGCAACCAGCGCTGTTGTCACCATTTCAACCGAATAATTTACACAGAATTTGTTTCCAGGAAGCCAATACCATGACAAACAATTATTTCATTGTTCTACATCTTACACCATAGCAACCCAGTCCATTATGGCTTTTAAGAGCTGTCAGAAATAACAGACATGGTTATCTTTTTAATAGGGAAAACAACAAAGAGAATTTTTAAATGGTTATGGGAACATACATTACTTTAGAAAAATCTGTTTGTAATACTGTTTTGTAGCTTAACTGTTTTAATACAATATCTTTTAGGTGTTCTAAATTGGAATACATCTAAAGTAAAATTCATACACCAAGAATGTTTTTTCTACCTAAGGTCTAGATCCCATTTAGAAGCTTAGCTTAAGTACAATGTATTCAGTATAAAGCATGATTCAATCCAACATTCTTTTTCCTCCAAACCCCTCAGTTCTGGCTGGAAAGGTAACAGATGCAACTCAAACCCACAGAGCTTGCCTTATAAAATTCTTTAACTAGCACAATGACTCACTTTATGTCTCTAAATATCCATGGTTTCCTCTCTGCAGAACCCCCATGCATTGGAAGGTAGTTTGGCAGTTTATTTTTATTGTTTGGTCTACATACAGAACATTTTTAGTTCTTGTGAAAACAAAGAAACTTTGTTTCAAAGTCCTTGCTTTCCTTCCAAAATGTGGGGCGATAGCTATGGGTAACGTTAAACTCAAAATAATAATGGAGTTTGGACTACTAGTGTAGGTCAAACAGCTTCTGTTCTTTGGGAACTATCTGATTAATTTTCAGTTCACAAAATAGTGGGCATAAGTTTAGTTTAAAAACATACAACTAGACTGAAGAAGAAATTATCATTTTTGTTATCCTACAGTAATCTGTAAGAAACACCTTCCCACAGCATTTCTGTACCCTAAAGTGCACATTGCACAATGTTGCGCATTGCCTAGAGACAAGAAGAGAATACCAAACTTATCTTGATATAGAATATCCTCCTTATCCCATCCACCCACCCTGAACTGCATGTTATTCATTCCAGTGAAGCCCTCCCCCACTCCAAAAGTACACATCTAATTGTGTCTTCTCTCCTGTAATTCCAGTATAGAGTCAACAAATCTCCTTCGCCATATCATTGTAGTGTTGTTATATATGTTAAAAGCAAGTCTGAATCTCATTATCAGTTGATTTATGCCATTAGTGTGCTTTGGAGTCACCAATTAAACAAGGACAGTGGTTTGTAAGGTCACAGTTAATTAATCTGAAAGAGTACAAATACACTTTAATGCATGCCTCCTCATACAGAGAATTTAGGAACAAAGAACCACCACCACTTTATGGTGGGCAAGCAATTAGGATGAAGGTTAAAATACACACAACTTAAAATTAGTCTCAAAGTTCAGCTAAAATTTAAACTATAGGGAAAGTTTATCTTGGAAATATGCACGGGAAAACCTAATGCTTACTGCAACAAGGCAAGTGAGAAAACAGAACAGGGCTAACTGTGCCCAGTGATCTTCAGCAAATTAAAGCCCCTTGTTCAGATAACACCTCAAAACTGGGAATCAGCTGCAGGCTGCACCATTATGTAGCTAGTCAGGCTGAAAATAAATAAATAAAATAGAATAAAATAAACAAACAGCCCAATCTATTCAAAATGGTTTCATCTGAGCTAGGTTGTTATATTTAGTACATCATACAAAATAATAAAAAAAAATTGACTTTTCCCCTACCCTCACATTTTCTTGGTTAATTTAGTGAAATAGGGCATCACATATAATACATTCAAAGGAAATCAACTAAATGTGCAGTAATGTAGCAGCACAGTAATGTAGCAGCAATCTACCAGTGCAGTCAGACTATAAGTAACAATAGTGAAAACATTCCAGCCTACCTGAAACACTTATTTACAGTGCAAATTCAAAACATGAAGTACCTTGACTTTAAAAGGAAGGAAAAGTAGAGACTTTACTAAAATCATGATTAATTTTACCATGCATTATTACTGGATCAAAAGGAAAACAATATTGTAAATACAAAACATCATCTCATGACGTAATTAACTCAAGTGGTTTCAGTGCTTTTTTTTCTTTTTGTATTTCCAGTCAAAAGCTCTACCACTGAGTACTGTCCCTTACACTTTTCCTACATGGTTCATAGATGATCATTTTTCAATTCAAAGACTAAAAACAAAGCTATGAAAGTGAAATAATCTTTCCCCATCATCAAAAAATTAGCATGTATTAGACCCACGTTGAATATATTTTTTAAAAAATGCATTTAATTGTATTGATTAGATAAGGTTGCACAGACGCCTCAAGGTAACCCACTTGCCATTTGTAATATGCATTCCTCTTTATACCTGCTCCAGAGAGGATTTTGCTGCTGCCTGACAGGGGACAAGATCTGTGTGTTTCAATTCTAGAGGTCTCTGGTTCAGACCTAGATGGTGACCATGGCAAATGGTTGTTGCATAAAATACCGGTTAGTAAAAGTTGCTCTTCAGTTAAGTGTTCCCATGGATTCCTCTGGTACTATCCCTATTGGTATCTTAAATGTGTGTTTGCAGTCAGAATGGTGTATAAACTAGTATCAGAGCTTGTTCTTGCACACCTGTTTGGAAAGATACTGGCATACTTACTGAGATTGGCTTGCTCTTCTTTTCAAAGGGCAAAAATGAAACTAAATAAAAAACAAAAACAAAAACCACCCTCCTGAACTCAGATTCATGAACATTTGCCAAAAGATACTATGCAATGGTAGCCCACTGCTCCCCAAACCAGCCAAGCTTTCTTCTGTTGACTTTTTGTTATACCATTTCATTAGAAACAACAGAGTAAAAGTACCTTGCTCTACATACGAATCATCCCCAGCATCATGGCATTGTGATGCCCCAACCAGCAGTACCCAGCATGCAGCTGAAGTATGGCTGGCATGCAGAGAAAGGAGCAAGTAGAAGACACAATGCAGTGATTTGCAGAGTGCTTAGCTCCATTGCTCAGGACCACAGGACACTCACTAGTACAAACGTATTTTGAATGCACCTTATAAACTCCCATCTCCTAGTGTGTTGGAACAAAACCAGGTGAAACACACAACACTTAAAATACCATGAAAACTGAAGAACAATTAAAGCTGGCATTTTCAAAGAGGAGCTAAGGTGCCTAACACTCACTGAAAGCCAATGGGAGTTGGTTGGGTATATAACTCCTCTTAGCCCCTCTAGCTTCTTAGACTGCACTTATCAGACAAAGTGCCATCTTTAAACACGAGGGACTACACGAGGGCAAACACAATAAAAATTGTCCCTCAAAAACAATCAGGGCATGACTACACAGCCCAAAAGAGCGAGCCTCCGAGTCCAGGTTGATAGCCTCAGACTCCAGTGGCTTGACCTCACACTCTAAAAATAGCTGCATAGACAGCATTCAGAAGATGTCACTTGGGCTCTTTAGCTTAAAGAGAGTGATGGTCTTCAAAGTCTGAGCCAATTAAAAAGTGTGGGCTATATGGCTATTTTTAGAATACTAGCCTGAGCCCTAAAACCCATATCTATTGACTGAGGCTGGGAAGTTCACTGCTATGATGTATGTAGATGTATCTTAAGGGATCTAGGTGTCAAGAGGGATGTACAGAATTCCATACTTTCAAAAGGAAAAATCCAAAATGCAATGGACTTGGTTTGAAGGAAAATTTATTATTTCTCCAACACATACATACATGAATAAATGTATAGGGAGAAATTCTAGCACTATTCATTGGCAATGAGAGTTTTGCCATTGGCTTATATGTGCTGTGATTTTACCCCAACTTTATATACAAAGACTAGTGTGACAAATTATGCTCCTATAGACATCAGCATATCTCCCATTGACTCCAAAACTAGCCATGCATAGACAACAAAGAATTTCAAGTAAACTTTCAGAGCTTTACGAAAGTTAGGCCTTGTTTGCAAAACCATACTCACATGAATAACCTTGGACACAAGAGATTACTTTCACAAGTAAAGGTTTGCAGGATCAAGCTTACAATACGTAAAGTATCAATATAAATACCCACAACCAAAGAAACATCCACAAAAGTGGAATATTTTAGTTATTAAGTGAGCCCTCTTCCTCTTCAACAACTTTAGGAACTCCTAGCAGAAGACAGCTTGTATTAATATGTAATTTCACCTCATTTCTCTACCAAAAGCTGAATGTATATTCATTTAATAAAGCTTTTAATAACAGTAAAAGACAATGGCTCTTCTAAGATAACCAGATTCTATAAGGAGTATGAATTTTCTGCAGACAACTGTCAGTGAGCATGAAAAAAGCCTGCATGTAAAAAACGTAGCACTTACTTAAAAGAAAGCATGGTATCATGTTATATTATTTAAGAACATGGCCTATCATTGTGGGCTGCTTGGACCAACCTATGTACCATTCAACAACTGTTAAAAACCTATTTCCAGAATAACAGCATGATGTGAGATGAGAAAAAGGTATAACACAGATATATAAGTTACACAGTAAGGCTTGATTCACATAGCAATTTCACACTCCATAGGTAAGTCTACACTAGGGGCTTAAGTTAATTTAAGCAACTCCATGGCCACATTTGGAAGTTATTAAGTCAACTTAAAGGCTTCCTTAGGTCGACTTAATAACTCTCAATCTTTAAGTCAACTTAGGCATTAGCCTGACTTTATTAAGTTGACTTAATGCAATGAGGCCATCTAAGTTGACCTAAGAAGCCCTAGGTAATAACATGAGCCTGCTTAAGTCAACTTAGTAAACTCGACTTAAGCAAAACACATTTTTTATTAGGACACTTTTTAAGTCAACTTAACCAACTTTGTTAAGTTGACTTAAGAGACGTATGAACTCACTAAGCTGACTTAAACTTGACTTTAAGTAGACTTTATTAAGTCGACTTAAAGCCCTGTAGTCTTTACATGGCCCATATGTGCGAAACTGCACATTTAAAATGACCATAATGACCTGGAAGGCCATAATCACGATAATAAAAATGAAGGCAGTGTTCAGTTGATTGTGATGTGCTCCTCTAAGCTGGACTTCTATTACTTTCTGTGGACTTTTATTTTTTGAGATAAAAGGCACAGTTTTCAGATAAGTCAGTGAAGGATGTTTTATTTAGATACACACAAGGCTTCATAGACTAACGCCACTTACAGCAAGCCCGTCCTTGGGGCAGAAGGAGACAAGCAGTGCTACTGCACTGAGCCCTGCAGTTGGGTGGGCCTCACATTGCACCCCACAGGCCCCATGCTGCTTTCAGTGGTGAGGTGTACCGCACTTGGGAGCATCTCCAGCCCCATCCCTGGAGTGAAGCAATGTATCAGCCTGCCCCTGTGGTAGACCAGCCAGCTCAGGGGCATGGTAGGAGCATGAAGTCTAGCCTTTGGCCTGTGGGGTGGGGCCTCCATAGGCCAGTTGGACTTGAGCCCCACCCCCCACCCCCACAAGGGCAGCCCTGACTTCCAGACAGGAAAGTAAACAGAGTAATTAATATAGTTATTCACAGTACTCTCCTATATAGAACAAGAGGGAAGTCCTGTTATTATATCTTTGCAATTTTTTTATCAGTTACCTTGTTTATATTCTGCTAAATCTGAGGACTGATCTATGCTGTGAATTTAAATTGGTATGGCTACCTGTATCAGGGGTGTGAAAAATACACCTCCTCTGGGAGACATAGACCTAACTTCAAGTGTAGACAGTGCTAAATCTTCCGTCGATCTAGCCACTGCCTCTCAGGGATGTGGATTACCTACACTGATTGGAAAACTCACCACCCACATGCACATCAGCATAAGCAGCATCTACTCTGAAGTACAACAGTTGCGCAGCTGCAATAGCACAGTTGGGCTGCTGCAGCATTTTAAATGCAGACAAGGCCTTACATGCAATAAAAATAGCTGTGTGGATATTATAGTACTAGCGGAGGCAGGCAAACCACCCAAACTGAGACCCATATGACTTGATGGGTCCAAGCTCAGATGACTAACATGAGTCTTCTATCCAGGCGAAGAGACTCACTCTCAGCTGCAATGTAGACATTCAGAAAAGTTAGCGCAAATTAACTGAAGGGGTGCAGTTAGTGCATACAGGTAAGAGTGCCTTAAAAAACTTGTGTTGTCATGGTAGATAGTTCCCTGAGAACACCCCTCAACATGCAGCTGCAGTCAAAAAAGCTAACAGAATGTTGGGAATCATTAAGGTTATGTCTTCACCTCCAGCATCAGATCAATCTATCCAGATTGATTGAGCCACAGTGAAGACCCACTCATCTTATTCAGAAGTTTATTCAATTAAACTACCTCCTCCAACCGTATAGTACTGTGTCAACAGGAATGAATTTTCCATCGGTGCAGAACAGTAGAGGCTGTGCACTAAAGGGAAGTTAAGAAATCAATGGGAGTTACACAAGCTACTCTGCATAGTCTGCTTAACTCCTGTAGACTACTGCTGAGTTTCCCACTAATTATATATTAGGCCTACGAAAGGAATCAATAGTAAAAGAGAAAAATATCAGAAAATATCTTGCCTCTTTGTAAATCTTGAATACTGAATGCAGATCTGGTCATTCCATCTCCAAAAAGATATATTGGAATTGGAAAGCTACAGAAAAGGGCAACTAAAATGATAGAGGTATGGAAAAGCTTACATCTGAGGAGAGTTTAATAAGATTGGGACTTTTCAGCTTGGAAAAGAGATGCCTACAGGGGACATAATAGAGGGTCTAAAAAATCACAACGGGTGAGGAGAAAGTAAATAATGAAGTGTTTGTTAGCTTCCCTGCCTCATAACAAAAGAACTAGAGGTCACCAAATGAAATTAATAATCAGGAAGTTTAAAAAAGAGTAAAAGAAAGTATTTCTTCACACAATGCTCAGTCAGTCTGTGATAATCCTCTCCAGAAGATGTTGGGAGAACCAAGACGATAACTGGGTTCAAGAAAGAACTAGACAAGTTCATGCAGGACAGATCCATCTCTATGGTTATTAGCCAGGATGGGCAGGGATCACTGTTTGCTAGAAGCTGGGACTGGGCAACAGGATGAGTCATTTGATGACTGCCTATTATGTTCATTCCTTCTGAAGCACCTGGTACTGGCCACTGTCAGAAGACAGAAGACTGAGCTAGACAGACCACTGCTCTGAGCCAGTATGGCTGTTTTTATGTTTTTCTTGTAATGAGACTTAAAACCAGTGCCTCTACTGAGTCACTGCTTTGGTCAGATATGGAGTGATGGTTTTGTGAAAAAAGTGTTTACCCCCCATAAGTAATAGGGTGTTTTTGTCTTTTCTCATGTTTCTGTGCGAGTTCATTTGAGAGAATAGTGATTGTCTAGTTTCACTTTCATAACTGTTATTGGGGCATTTGATGCACAGGATGAGGTACACCACATGTGACAGGCATATGTAGGAAGGACAGATCTAGAAAGGTATGGCACTGGGAAGATTCCTCAAAGTAGCAGGGAAGATATGGCTGCACCTGTGGCATCTGTTGTGGTGACAGGATTTGGTGCTGGTTTGAGTGGGTCTTTACAGGTCTGTGGGGTGCTTCATTCAGATTACGGGTTTGGCAAGGTTGGGGGGTGATATTTGAAGGCTAAAAGAGGGGGTTATGAAAGATTGCTTTCAGGATGCAATCCCATATATTATGGGTTGTTACTGTTTGATGATCTCCCATATGGGTTCCCAAACCCACTACTTCAAACAGTTCCCTAACTAGACAATGACCTTGCTATCAAATGAACTTGCACTGAAAAAATGATAGATAAAAACACTATGCAGTTCTGTTGACAAAAGTCAAGTTTTCATCAACAAAACAGTGGAAATGTACATACAGAAATGCTCCTCCTACTGATATAAATCCCTTTCTACACCAAGAAAAATAGAACCATCTTGGTGAGTGGCATTGACCTTTTTGCAAGGTGGTTAGACCAATGCAGCATCAGCATAAACACAGCGCTTGGTTATTGGCCTCAAGAGTCAACAGTTTGAACTCTACTGTCCTGAAGGTAAACATGTATGTACCTCTCCCATTTAAAGACCAGGGATTTTTTGAAATTCCTCTTCCTGGCTGCTCAGCATACTCAGTTCAACATGGTCAGCATCTTTCCAGCTAGCTAACCATTCTGGCTTTATGCATCATATAGTCTCCTGAGTCAAGACCCAGGAGCTCTTGGATTTTCTGAGTCTCTGTGGAGATAAGAATGTGAATTTCAATACCTATGGGCTAATTGCTAATGAAATGCTGGAGAAGGGGAAGACAAGGATACACAGTAGCACCATGCTAAAGTCAAGAAGCTGCAGCATGTATATCAGAAACAAGAGAGGTCAACCATCACCTTGGAGCAGCAGCCTGGATATGCCACTTCTATAAGGAACTGCACGCCACCCTTGGTGGCAACCCTACCCTCACTGCCAACAGCCCCATGGATACTTAGAGGGGGACTGGAGACTGCAAACCAGGGTAGTCAACCCTGAAGACAAAGTAATGGGTAAAGAAGTAAAGCTAGAGGATGATGTGGAGCACATGGCAGGGTCATCCGAGGGCACAGCAAGTCAGGACCATTTTTTTCCACTCTGGAAGGCTCTAGACCAGGCGTGGCCAAACTGCAGCTCGGAAGCCACGTGTGGCTTTTGAATGAAAGAGTGTGGCTCACAGAAGAAAGCCAGAGGAAAGCAGCCCCAGCCTAGGAGTCTTAAATCTCCCGCCCTAAGCATGCTCAGAGCATGCTCAAGGGGGAGCCCCAGCCTGTGCTTAGCTGCAGGAGTAGACATATTGGATGCTCAGCTGAGGCAGGACTCAAAGCAAGGGGAGTGAGCCCCAGCCTGTCCCTAGCCGCTGAAATATCCAGGTAAGGGGGCCCCCATGGAGGGAAGATTGGCCAGGGGGAGCCAGCATCAGGGCCTGGGGTTAGCGAGGGGGTCTGGACAGTGGGGGAAAGCTGTGGCATGGTTGGAGAGGGTGGAAAGAAGCAGTGGAATGATCAGAGAGGGCTAGGAGAAGCTAGGTTTTTACTGTATAAGCAGGACTAGTTTCCATAGGTAGTTTGCTATACAAAAGAGATGGGATAAGGGACAGAAATAAACAAGACAGTCTGATTCACCAGGGTATGGCCATGGAGAAAAGTTTGTTAATGACATGCAGATGTCCCAGGAAACCTCCGTAGAGATCTCTGGGAAATTTTCCTGTAGACATTCTTCAGTCCTATGCCAGAGGCTCCTTGACACAGCTGCCTTGTTTCTCCCCCTGCCGTAGGAAACTCTTCTGTCCCTCCCAGCAACTGTTTCTGCAGAGACAGGAGCAGCACACAGGTGAGCAGCATACAGAATTGGTCTGCAGCCTCACGCATAAAGGAGATATATCCCTGAATCCTGGCTTATCCTTAGGAGTGAGATACTGGGTTCAATTAACCTAGCCTGTGGAAAAGTGTTCCAGTATTCAGTAACTACATGTAGTAACCCCTTCCACAAACAACCTTTGTCCATTCTTACCCATTTCCCCAGCCCATCCCCTCCCCAAATTCACCATATATGGGACTTAAACTGATCTATGTGCTATTCAAAGAACAGTTAGCAAGAGGTGTGTGTAACTTTTGTGATTCATGACTGTAAGTGCACTCACAATACTATCTCTATTCATTGTTTCTTCGCTTTCTGCAGATAAACCCTTGAGAACCTACTCCTCCACACTGACAGAGCACTTTGGTTAGATAAGGCAGCAAACCAGGAGGAGTATGGAAGATATGTTTCACAAAGTGCTGCAGTCAGTAGATGCAGCACATAGTGGAACAAGAGCATGAGGGAAGACAACTAATGGAAGATTGAGTCTCGATTGCCTAGAAAGGACATAGGGGCAGGAGCACATGTTACAGCTCCTGGAGGGCCACACAGAGACCATGAACTTGCTCATTGTCCTGTAATCTGAACACAAAGAATCATAGGGTTGGAAGGGACCTCATGAGGTCATCTAGTCCAACCCCCTGTGAAAAAGCAGGACCACTCCCGCTAAATCATCCCAGCCAGGGTTTTGTCTAACCAAGCCTTAAATATCTCCAAAGATGGAGATTTCACCACTTCCCTAGGTATCCCATTCCAATGCTTTACCACTCTCCCAGTAAGAAAGTTTTTCCTAATATCCAACCTCGACCTCCCCAGCTGTAACTTGAAACCATTGCTCCTTGTTCTGTCCTCTGTTACTACTGAGAACAACCAAGTTCCTTCCTCCTTGGAGCATCCCTTCAAGTAGATGAAGGTTGCTATCAAATCCCCCCTCAGTCTTCTCTTCTGCAGGCTAAATAAGCTTAGTTACTTCAGTCTCTCTTTGTAAGGCTGCTCCAGCGCACATGTGTGCATGACTCTCCCTGTAAACACTACAGAACTCCTCTCCATGCTCTCCTCAAACCTCTCCACTGCATTCCTCACTTGTTTCTGGTCCTTCACAGTATCCATACCTTGGGACTGGTTTCACAAGAAAAGCTGAAGTTACACCCATCTGTCAGAATCCTAATTACGAGACTGTTCATCATTGTCACATCCTGTTTGACCAAAAAATTGTGTTTTCTCCTGTTATTAAACTTGAGTCTTGGAAATAAAATGAGTCCTTATTTGTGATATATATATTGCCTGCTGCTAACATTGGCACACAGTGGCTGTAAGGCAGGAATCTTTGCTCACTGCGTTTAATGCTCTGGAAACAAACACTACAAAGGTAATTCAGGCAGCATGTAAACATGTGATGCATTCTGCCAGGTAAAGATAGGTTACAGGGAATCATTGGCAAAAAGCTCCTTTGAAAAGTCTCCCTCATTCTAATAGCCTTCCACCTCACCCTTCTGACTCCCTTTGTATCTGCCCACTTAAAATCAACTGCCAGCCATCAGCTTCAGTGGTCTAGCCCTGGAGAAACTTCCGCTTTGCAAAGATTATACAGTACAGAAGGCCACAATGACCATCAGAATATTTTCCTCACTGAGGTGCAGCTACCCAAAAAGTCACTGCCAGAGCTCTTTACTTGGCCAAAGGCACATTCAATCATCAATCAGAACCTGCTGGGCCTGTTGTTGAAGCACTCCCATGTTGCTCTCTGAGTTCCCAGCCTAAGGCTTCACGAGCCATGATAGCAACGCATAGGCAGAGTCCCCAAGGATAATTACTGGCATTTCCACATCCTCCATTTCATCTTCTGGTCTGGAAAAATGTCCCAGCATACTTTCTATGCAGTCTGGTGTTCTTAAAGGTGAATGAATCATGCACCTTCCCTCACCATCCCACACTGATGCAAGTGAAATGGCTCTGGTGATCCACCAGTGAATGCAAGACTATAAAGAAGTAGCCCTTCCCATTGATATACTCCACCATAAGCTGACTGCAAGCCAAAACTGGGATATTAATTTTATCTATTGCTATAGGCAATCCCATTGCCTCAAAGCCATCAATTATTTCTTGTACATTGCAGTCCTTCATAGCAGGAGGCAATTAATGGCCATGCACAAAGGCATCAGTGCAACCTCCACAGTGGACTTTCCAACTCCAAATTGATTTATTACTGACTGGTAGCCAGCTGGAGTTGGTATGTTAAATACAGCAATCACCACTCACTTTTCTATACTGAAGGTAGCTGTCATCCTGGTATCCTTGCACATTGCAGTGCTGAGGTGAGCTCCAACACACATTTCTGAAAGTTCTGCTCTGCTCCCCATCCCATCCATGCATCATCATGGTGCAATCCCACTACTCATTGTTTGTTTCCCTAGTCTAGAATTACAGTCCACTGTGGCAAGCTGTTGTGCAGATGCCAGCAGCAATCTTGAATTATTCATTTCCATGACAGACAGCATGACAGACACCACTGATTCACTCCCTTTTTCACAGCTCATGAAATACTGCAGAACTGGCCACACTGTGTTCATAAGGCTCAGCCCCATTATGTTCATAAGACTGGTCAGCATATGGAATGATGGGACAGAAAAGAACAGCATCACAGAACAGTGAACACATCCCCTTGATGCACCACGATCTGTTCCCAGAATTCCCAGAGGCAGAGGGTGAAGGTGATGAGTTACCCAGCAGGATATCTGCTCACAATGCAATGCTCTCTCTATCAATGCAGAAACAATGACTGTGGAAACACTCCACCAACACAAAATGCACTGTGCGGACAAAGGTGTCTTATGATTGTCAACATATGTTAACTCTGTAGTGTAGACGTAGCCTAATTCTCCTATGACTGCAGAGGTCTTACTTGCCCAATTCATTTTGAATTGTTTCTTGCAACAAGTTAACTCCTTATGTTTAACAATCTGTTCCACCTTGTGTTTGGCTGTAGCATACTTTTACAGATCTGAAAAAAAGTTCTGTGGAGCTCAAAAGCTTGTCTCTTCAACAGAACTTTTTTCAGATCTGTAAAAGTATGCTACAGCCAAACACAAGGTGGTGCAGATTGTTAAACATAAAAAATTAACATGTTGCAAGAAACTTTGCAAATGACATACATATATTGGGTCTAGTAAAGTAGATTTCCTCACCAGCTTGCTTGTCTCATAACCTGGGACATACACAGATACAATATTGCAAACAACATAGTGTATCATAGTGGAACAGGAAGCATGGTCCAGTGATTAGGACATTAGCCTGCAACTCTGGAGACTCAGATTCAATTCCTTGTCTGTCACAGGCCTCCTTCATCACATTGGGCATTCACCTAGTGCTACTTTGTCTCAATTCCCCATCTGTAAAATGGGGATAATAGGACATCTCTTCCTCACAGAGGTATAGTGAGGATAAATACATTAAAGATTGTGAAATGCTCAGATACTACAATAATTAAGTTCATACAGGAACCTGAAACAGATATTGGTTCCTAAAAATTTTAATTTTGCAAACTACTTCCTAATAAAATGATCCCCTCCAACAACCACCACATCAGCTGTTAGTTACAGTGCAGAGTTCCCAAAATATTTCATTCTACTATCCAGAAAAAGCTGTATGGACCACTTGTAGGTCTTTGGCTTGTATCATATAATTGATATAGGCTGTAATGGCTCCTTATGATCTCTTGTGTAAATGCATATGATGTTTTAGAAGCATGTACTATGTCCTCAATAGACAACTTATTAATGTTTCTCTCCTGTTTTCCTGTCTAGCTATAAAGCATCCAAACAGTGTAGGATCTAAGTGTTAGATACAAAATTAAGGATTGCTCACCTCGCAGTTTTATAATATAATCATCCTAATGCTAATACAGGTACTAAAAGGGATTTTGATCAATGATTAATATGCATTTCCCAGTACCCAATTTAAAGATGTTAATATAGCTGCCTTTATAAAATAACTTTTAAAAACAACAAAAGGTCTTCATCTGTACTGTGAGTTAGGGGCCTATGAAATTTGACTTAAAATAATTATATGCCTGAATTGGAAAAGAGCAAGCAGAAGTAGTATCCAGGACTTGTAAATCTCTGCAACATTTATTTTATTAAGAATTGCACATCAATTTCTTATGACGAAGGGGAGAAAGTGTGTGTATTTCAAGAGAACACAGGGAAGAATTACTCCCAGAATGGAAGTTTTATCAAATTACAGCACAAATCTAGATTACACAGTAAAATTATAAAACCCTGAAAAAGATAATTTATTATTTTAATCACACTCGATTTTAGCCAGAAGGCCAAGAAACAATGTAATTCATTGTTTGAATATGGGCATATGCTTCAGTATAGTGATGCTAGCATCTTGCAATACAGTGCAGTATGACATGTATCTGGAAAGTTATTATGGATTGTGCTGGTCTACACTTCTGTACTCACCCCTTGCCAGATAAAATGTGTGGCAACATTGTATGTAAAGATATTATGTATGGTGTTACCAAAATATGTTCCAAACTTTGCATAATGACAAACCAGTTCTTTAGAACAAAGGACAAGCTGATGCTACAGCCAGTTGTAAACAAGGTCAGCCAGGTCATCCGCTACTAAATGGCTATTCAAAAGGAAAAGGAACATGCACAAAAAACCCCTAAAGAAACAGCATAAGGTTCCTGTGCTCACAGACTTTCTGTCTCCTGAATCTCAGTTGAAAACCCTTCTCAAAGAAGCTACAAAACTATAAAAAAAAGACAGGCAGACACCCTAACATGTTACCTCTTTCTCTCTGCCCCCAGTGTTCACAACACCTAAACAACACAGTAAATTATTGGATTAGAAGATGAATCTTGACTGAAAGAAGTTCAGCCATTAGAGCTATTGCAAACATGATGAGGGAGCCTTTCTTTGAATCTATCTCGTTGGTTATGTTAGGCATCAGCTGTATTTTATTTTTACATTTTTCTTTATAATTTCTGACTTTTCTGCCCGATTACTTGCTAGGTCTAGTCTACACTGAGAAGTTACATCAACAAAACTACAGCATTCCCTGAGCACTGTAGGTTGTACCAAACAAACAACAACTAGGTCAAGAGAAAAACGCTTCTGTTTTGCTAACCTCATTGGGGAGGCAGAGTTCCTACAACAATAGAAAAACCCATTCCTTTGCTGTAGGAGACCTTCACACAATAGTGGGCTACCTCTATCGCTGCAGCTATGCCACTCTAGTGCCCATAGTGTGAATGTGGCCTTAGTCACATTTGTATATTTTAGACAGTAAGCTCTTTGGGATAGAGAGACTATTACTATGTGTTTACATAATGCCTAGCACAACCAGGTCCTGATTTACAGCTGGAACATCTGAGAATTACTGTCTGTGAAATCACTTGGGCATAGGGGGATCATGCCCAAGTCCCAGCGCCAATGCCCCAGCTCCATCCCTGGGCCAACCATGGCAATGGCTATCTTTCCTGGCCCCATCCCTGGCCAGGGGTCTGGTGCTGGGCCACCCGTGGCAGCTTCCCCTTTCCCATTCCTGGCCAGGGCCAGGCTGCCCATGGCAGCAGCTGTCTTCCACAGCCCTGGCCCTGGCCAGGGGTCCAGGACCGGGCCGCCTGTGGCAGGAGCCCAATCTGGGCCCTGCCTGGGGTCACAGGTCAGGATCAGGCCCAGGCCCCAGGTCTTTCCCTGGGCCCATGTTGCTCCTGAGTACTGTAATATAAAATAGCAACACATACACAAATTTTGCTAATAACCTAATATATTTTTCTTGATAAATGGTATTAAAATTAATGTACTGTTAGAGACGATGACTCTATTTTGTGAATTTGAACCATGTCACGTTTTCTGACATTTCATATTTAGAATGATGTTTGAAATGGTTTTGCTAGAGGAATGGCTGGCTTTATTTTAAAAGAGGATGTACTCTTTCACCCCATCATATTCCTACCAAACACAGATATGTGGCAACCTGACAGTGAAGAGTATAAAATTTTATTCAAACCTGTAATTTAACATGCAGTTAAGTCTCTTTAATGAGCTTGATGGGCTATGAATTGGACAAAATTAGAATTCAATTATACAACAAAATGAAATCGTATTGATTTGCCTGAACATACTTCAAATCAACTTAATCTAGCTTTAAAAGTAGGTATTCCGTGAAAATTCACTTCACCCTTCTGGATAACTAAACATCCACTGTAACAGACCTCCTCTAAACAGATAAAGGGCCTCTGAGGTGATGGTAAAGGGAGAATAAAGATAAAAAAGAATTCTTCTTGCATGTCCAAAGCATCAGAAACTGTACAAACCTGTTGTCAGTAAAATAAAATGTGAAGATTCTAGTTACTGCATATAGAAACTGAAGCTCAGGAGACATACTGGGGTTTTGTCTAATATGGAAAGTGTTAGGATACATTTTCATACGGCAGAATTTTCCAGAGTGGTAGCCGTGTTAGTCTGTGTATAGCAAAAGCAGCAACAGTCCTGTGGCACCTTATAGAAGAAATCTGTTAGTCTGTAAGGTGCCACAGGACTCTTGCTGCATTTTCATAAGGGTTATTCACTTGTGCATAAAAAGGTATTACCATATTTAAAATGCAAGTGCAGATATTTGCAACTGAAGAATGGGGATATGCGTATCTCTAATACAGAGAGAGGCCAGGGTCTGAAAAATTTCCCATTTAATGTCAAAACAGTGCTGAATGTCCCTATCCTAGCTGTTCAGCCCCCACAAAACAAAAATTAAAGATAGGTGAAGCAATCTGGATTTTAAAAAACCCCAAAAACCTAAAGATTCAACCACACTTTGAGCTCAGGAGAATCAAAGCAGATTGTTAGCCAAGTTAACAGTGCATAGTATCCTCAAGACCATTTTTTAAATACTTTTTTGACAAACCTGTTTTGAAAAGATGTTTAAAAGAAATAATTTCCTGTTAGGACATCCAGCACTGATAAGAACGATTTTTTTTTTCTTCCCACAATTCATGAAAGCTGAGCCTAGATCATTTTAACAATTTAGACACCCAGTTATCACTAATTTAATGTGAATCCAGAATCCAAATCATTTAGACAGACTTGCATGTCTACAACAGGAATCTAACTTCTTAGAGTCCCTGAAGGACAAAATGCCTCTCTATGTCACCCTGTTACCTATGTTTTGCTAAAAGCACACAAGTACAACTGAAATCTCCAGTCTTAAAAGGGAAAGACATGACAAATTCTTGCTATCCATCTAAACCCTTGCTTATGAAGCACATTTCTCTGGCAGACATAGAAAAGGAAAACCTGTTTGCCCCCCATTTTAATCTTTTTTTTTCAGAAGCATATAAGTTTTCTTGTGATAATCATCTAAATAAAAACCATCAATTTCAACAGCTCATACAGAAGGAATCTAACCTACTACATATATCCTGAGTCAGAAAATACTGAAGACATGGTATGGGATATCAGCAAGGACAATACTTTTTCATTGTACCCATTTGACCGTTGTGACTGTCATCATGAAGCCAATTCTGAAAACAAAGCATTTAGGCAAGTTTCTGCTCTTATCCATTTACTGGAGGGCAAAAAATATAATCTAGAGGCAAACATGTAAATGAGGCCAGACTCTCAAAATTCAGATTTCTCAGTCATACCTCCTCCTCCTCACCTAGTAGATAATTCTGGTTGATTGGAATAGAACAGTATAGTGACTGGGGGGGAAGGATTGCCTCTGAAAATGAAAAAGGCCTCAAACAATAGCAATCAGAGAGGGACCCAGACTTTGGGAAGTTATCCAATAAAAATTCCTTTTTCTTTAGAATTTCACCTATGCTATCGTGGCCAAAAGCTTGTCTATTCTTGTTGTGCACTAGCTAAGCACTCTAGTTTTCTAACTTCTCAGACAGGGCCAGTGCAAGAGATTTCTGCAAACTGAGTTGATGGAGCATGTGTGCCAAAATTTGAATTCCTGGAAGACAGTACTACCTGTCAAATAAACATAACGCAAAAGCCTTCTTTCCAGCCCTACATTGTCTAACACATTAAAATACCAAATCATACCTGCAAAAGCAGGGTTCATAGGAAAAATCAACATGTGGCCATGAAGAAAAGCTTTGTATCACTCTGTAAAGACTGGCCACATATTCAAAGTGTGGTTCTTCAATACCTATTGACTTCATTGGGATTGAAGGAACGCAGCACTTTATAGTACTGAGCCCTAAACTCCAAACCTTTAAATTAAAGTTTTTAAATAAATGCTGAAAACAAATTTGGGGATATTTCTTAGATTCTTTATGTGATCTTATTAAACCATCATCCAAATATTTGAAGGCATTTACTAGCACTGCTTGATCTAGATCTGCCCCAGGCTACCAGCACCTGCCCCCAGTAAGAAATTGACAAGCCCTGATACAAAACTGATGGCTAAAAAAGTGACTAATGGGAGTGTTAAGGATGGTATTCTGCAATATTAATTGAAAATAACACAGAAGAGTAGCACAGGTCTGTACAACAAACAAAAAAGTTTCAAAGTAACATACCAGCATATTTCTTATAAGATACTGTAACTGCTTTAACTAAAACTAAAGAAATGCTGATGGGGGAAGCAATACATACTGATGATCATTTCCATTTCTTTTAAAAGAAACTTCTTTAAGAAGTGTCTCAAACAGGCTCCTTCTTAAAGAAGCATCTTAAATATGTCTTTAAAAAGTCAATCAAACATGCTCCTTAGTTGTGCTAGAAGCAGCAGCTATTGCTATGGAATTTTAGGGTGTTTTATTTTAATGAATACCAGAATAAACACTACAGCAACATCCCACATAAATGATTAGAGTACAAGTTATAACTACTCCCAGGCAGGTACAATGTATGTATCCCTCCTTTTCTGTAAATTTTTCTGACTTCTTTATTTTACTTTAACCAGGCATATTTTACTTCCTTGAGCAAGAAATATCTCTTTTTGCAGGTGACCCTGCCCTCTTTTTGGCACACACACACATCCTTTGGGAATGCAATGGATAGTTAACTATTTGTGTACAAAGATAGAAGTCTTCAGAGAATCAGAAGAAGAAAGTAGTTTTTGGCCTTTCATTAGCAGCTTTCTTTAGGTGCAACAACCATATTAACAGAATGAACTTCCCTTTTGCCAATCCTTATTCTTCCATTGCCTCAACACTGAAACTATAAAAGTCCTAGTTACAGCTTTAATGGATGATGATATAAATTCAAATATTTCAGCAATAAACAGTCACTCCTTCTAAATGACTTGAGTCCTTTCATTTGTCTGGACCTGACTGTCTTAAAGTAGCACCTAGATATGCCATGTAACACCAGGGCTCCATTGTGTTAGACACAGTACAAACATTATGTGAGAGAATGTCCCTGCCCCAAACAGCATACAAGCTAAATAAGAGATTATGTAGTTTACAAATCTCATTAAACATCCCCTTCTATGTGACTAAATATGGTCCCTCAAATTAACATATCAGATGTTGGGGGGGGGTCTCATCTTATATGACAATAGGACACTCTATTTGGATCTTTGTGTAGAATGCTGACCCCACTGTAGTCCAAGGCAAAACTCCCATGGAGTTTGATAAGGCCAAGATTTCACCCATTGTCCTCAGCTGTGGCAAGATGATGTGAACCATGGACATTTTCAGAACTCTGCTTACAGAGCTTCTAAAATCTGATAATTCATTGCATTGCAATAACTACCACCACCCCATGGCACAAGTATATAGCACTTCTCAACTAAGGATCTCAAAACATTTTACAAACAGTAACTGACTAAAGACCCACACTTACTTTGGATTAACTTCCCACCCATGCAGTGGACCAGCACACCACTCACGCCATATTCCGAGGGCCTAAATGAGTGCTTAAGTGCTTCCTGTCTTTACACTAGTCCTCTGCGCAAAGGAAAAATTTCACCAGTTGAGCAGTACCTTAACGCTACAAGTAATCTCTTCAAAATCAATGAATTTAGTAAACATGAATAAGGTGCTAATCACTGTGAGCAAGGAAGGCAGAGAGTCTGGAACACTGTAAAGCAGTTCAGAATATTAGAAAAGGATGTTAGAAATAAAAAATGGTGCCATATAGCTCAGAGTTAGGTGAAATGAGTCTGTAACCATATTGACCTAGCACATGTACAAAGTTTAAAGCAATAATTAAACAAAGAAAATGTACAAATTGGCTTAATGCCAACAAAAAGATTCTTCTATCTATCATCTCTAATGCTCTAATCAACCCCTACTCCCATCCCTGGAAAAAACAGCAACCTTTTTCAGCAAGCCAATGCGGTGACAGACTAAATAACGTACTCTGAAGACATGGCCCAAAAGTCTTTTTTGTTCCTAACAGCTATGTGACACTAAAAGCTGGATCTTTACTTTACAGAACATAATCTGCACAGAGAAAAGGGCCCTAAGTAAATAAGAAGATGTTGACAGAAGTCACCAAAGGCTAAGCCACTAGAGTTTCAGCAGTCCAGCAAATTACATTACCTTGCCATAAAAATATTATGAAAAATAATATGCAGTATATTTTACTCAATTGCATACAAACTAATACATAATTGAGAAAGACAAATATCTGATATGCAGACTTTAGGCCTGTCTGGAATTTCATAGGGTCCCAAACAGAATTTTAACACTGAAGAAGCAAGTAAAATCAATCAACAATTTGTCTTTAATTACATAGGTTTCTCTCAATGAACTAAATTACCCGTCAGCAGTCAAACAAGTATGCTGTGCGTTTCTGTTGCTATACTTTCATTTTTCTGTTTGCTCTTGCTCATTTAATAGCTTAGTCTTTTCATTTCCTTCTGAGTCAGGCAACTCTTCTGGGGAGATCACTCTTAAGGTTAGATCAGCTGTAGGAAACAAATATCTTGGTGATGTGCTTCTTTAGTTAGGCCAAAACCACTATTGAATATTGGTGCTACAGGAGAGGGAAGCTGACAGTGTGACATACCAAAGGCAACATGTTAAGATGCATCGAACTCTGCACCATCATGTAAACAAGCAGTCTACTTAAACTAAGCCAACACATGAGTTCTTTACATACAGTTCTTGCCTTTAGAACAATCACTTTCTGATATTAGTTACAAGTGACTTTCAGTCTCTGAGGCTCATACTAAGAAAGTGGATATCTTCTTAAAAAACACATCAACATTGTTTCTATGTTTCAGATTTGTCCCTTCCTGTCTCTGAATTTGCCTCTTCCACTGTAATAGAAAAAGATGCAGCTCTAGAAGTTGATAATTAGATGTATTTGGAGTTTATTCTCTATTAGACCCTTGATATTCCCATCCAAGAGAGTTTCATCATCAGAACTATCTGGTGTTCCCACTGCACAACCATCATACTACAGAAAACATTCTCACTTGGTATTTGCATTTGGTAAACACTGGAGTCAGTTTTTCTTCAGTAAGAAAATTTCCAGTACAACTCCAACCAGATATCGTCTTGCCAAAGCATCATCTCATACACAGATTTCAGCTCACCAGAATCCTGTTTCTACTCAGGCAACTCCTAGAATAACAGAAAGCTGCAAATGACTATTCTGGCAAACACCACATTGATAAGTCAGCTGCTGTCCTCATACCAAACACAGAACTCCTGTTGCCAGTTTGGTCACCCTCCTCCTCCTCTTTGAGACAGTGAGTCAGAGCATAGTGGCTCAGTGAAAGTCAATGACAAAGGCTGAAGTAAACTGCCTATGTTCAAAACCATGTTTCCTTCATATCTTGCGTTTGAGGGCATTGAGAACAGGCTTCCACTAAGTGCCCATTAATCTACAAAAGGAAAAAGCACCATAGGTCACCAGCTGATCTAAGTCTGCCTGGAGACACATTCTTAGGGGTATCTTCAATTCTGTATCACTGAAATTAGAAACCCCCACTCCCAATAGTCTCTGCTTCCTGGATTTATAGATGACCACTTTGTCCAATGCCAAGATAGGCAGACTAGGTGATTTTGAGAGTAAAGGCTTATTTACACTGTGCATTAGTCTGCATTAGAGGGATGTAAATTCTAATGTGATCAGGCTGTTGCATACTAACTGGCCGATGCAGATTCTGCTAGCATTCACTAAAAGTTCCCTAGTGCACATTAAAGTTGTATACTTATTATTGATAGACAAGACTATATCAGAGATAGAGGAAGAGATATTAAATCACTGGAGAAGATGCTGTACAAAGGAAAGTAGACATAAAGGAACATGCCGAGCCCTAACAACAGAGATAAATAAAAGAACTTAAAAAAAAAAGCCACAGCAGCCTTAGAAATCAAATAAATTCCAAAAAGAAAAAAAATACAGAATAAGCCAAACTCTCTTATCTTAGTGCAAAAGTTGAACAGCAACAGTGTGAATGAGAGAAAAGACAGGGTATCTATGCTGACAGCCCATTGGAAAGACTGTTAGCAGCACTTGGTGACAACAGCGCATCATGAACAATAACCTGTTATGCATATGATTTTTCCAACCTTCACTCAAGAAGCCAAATGTGTGACCACTTTGCCTGACTGCCCACTTTTGGCTGTACCACATTTTATCCCCATTATTGTGTACGAGACAGAGCTAGAAACTTAAAATCAAGGTTTATAAAAAGTAATAATAGGAACAAAATGTCCAAAACGTCATGTGATGAAATAATAGCTACATGGCTCTGCTAGCAAATGTATAAGTAACGTGAAGACTGCAGCCAATTGTCTTACTATACCTAAGATTTCTTACTATGATTATTTTACACTTGCTTCACATCAAGGAAGTCCTGAATATGGAAAGTCAAAATTCTTCCAAAACCCTATCGAGTCTAGAATTATCATTGCAATAGCTTAAACTATGTTCTGAAGGGGTAACCATGTTAGTCTAGTCCAGCTAAACAAACAAGGAGTCTAGTGGCAATTTTAAAGACCAACAAATTTATTTATCATATAGGCTGGTGCTTAGACACAGGTATTAAAGTAACCTGGAATGCCCCAGAACACCATTTTCAGGGGCCAGGGTTCTGAGGCCCGCAAAACTAAAATAATGGGGTGGAACACAGCATTCCATTTGCATTCTGCCTCACCACCCCTGCTCGATGTTTCCCACGCAACCGGAAGACATAGTCTTCCAACTGGCAGAGAGCTTCCCCCAGGCTAGGCCTGGTAGTTTTTAAATCTCCTGCCTTAAGCCTCAGCCTGTGGCATGGTCGCTTCACTTTGGCGACCAGATAAGGGGACCCTGAGTGGGGTGGTCAAGATGGGCAGCTGTGAGGGAAGGAACCGGGTGAGCCAGAAGCAGGGCGGGCAGGTTAAGGTGTATGTTCCCTTCTCCTGCTCGACCCCCCTTCTAAGCCTGAGCTCCGCATCTCTCCCCTTCTCCAGCCAGACCCCATGTCTCTCCCCTTCTTTGGCCTGACACCACATCTCTCCCCTTCTTGTCTCTCCCCTTCTCCACCCAAAGGGGTAACCCTGCCCCTGGGGGGCAGGGCTAGATTAATGCAGAGGCTATAAGGGCTGCAGCCCTGGGCACTGGCTGGAAGGGAGGGGCCTGGACTGCTACCCCTAAAGCCCCTCCTTATCTATCCGTGCTGCCCCACCATCATGCCAGCTAGTCTGCCCCCTATCTGGACTGAGCTCCGCACATGCATAAAGGGAGACCAGACAGCACGGAAAGGAGGCCCAGAGATTAGGATGGTGCTGGGGCCTGCCAAATTATATTTTAACTACTGCTTAGACAGTAATTACCACTGTATTCAAATGGATTAATACACCACCTCAAATATATATGGCAACCTGCAAAACCACATTACAAAATTACACCCTAATAAACAAGCTTTGAGTCAGCCAGAAAGTAATATACGAGCAAGTAAACAAACATTTGATGGCATGAGTGTTGCTTCTCATTCAGTGTCATTCCAAAACACATCCATCTCAGCCACTGGCAGTTGCTTGCAAAAACAGCAGATTCTCTAATACCAAAATTTAAAGACCATGGCATGCTTATTTTCTATATTTTTTCAAATTTTGTTGTTCTAATTAAGAGATATTATAGGAGATGTGCAAAATGGCAAATTCACAGGAGCTGTACTCTGCTCACTATTTGAGCCAGCACATAATTTTCTTAAGTCCATGACATTTGCTAAAATTTATACCAAAATTTAGGACCACCAAATGAAAAGGGGAAGGGCACTAGCATAAAAAGCTAGCCAAGGTCTCTCTACAAACACACTGCAACATACCTATCTTATATCCTAAAGATGCTATGAAACATCATGATGTAATGTTGTATCAGCCCAAAAAGGAGTTAAAGAAAAAGCAACAAAAACAGCATAAAAATTAAGAGAGTCAACCTGAATAGCCATAAAAACAAGCATTCAAATGTTTCATCACCAGGAATCTCAATGAAAATGTAATTATGTAATTTGGGCTATTTCTGTTGTAAACCTGCTGAACCATTTCAGCATTTTCTGAAACAAATCCTGTATAACCAGTTGCTTGGTACAGTAGACTACTACATCTGCAATGTTTTAAAAGTTACATTCTGCCCACCCATTGAGCCTGAGTTGCCAGATTTGACAAAGGGAGGGATCTCACAGGGAAGGGAGTGCAAGTAAGGAATTCTCTTTCTCAGCCATGAAGCCATTGCATTGCTGATTCTTCCCCCTAATCAGAGGAAGAAAAGGCTAGTGTATGCACATTGCAGCAGATACACTGGCTTGCTCTGCTCTGATCCCTAAAGGGGGGCATAACCCTGGCACAGGTTTCCCAATGCAGCAGAGCTGCACCAATTCCAGTGTTTCTTGGACCTTCCACAGCTACAGGTTAGGAACATGAATTAGTCCATAAATACCAGTATGAAAGAAGAGGATAAGCTTGACTCTGAAAGGTGCTTTTCCTTGAATCATTTTCTTCCTTCCTTACATGCTAGATGATCAGGTCCACTATTCACTTTGGGACAAATTCTGCCTTCAACTGGATGTGAACACCATGAATTCCCACTAGAGCCAATGGAGGTTCCACATAGGTGAACTGAACTGGCACTTAGGTCTTCCAACATCCATTCTAGTAGTTAATGTTAATTATAGCTTGTGTGTTAACATGCTTCTGCAGTAATATAGCTCATGCAGTTTGTATTGTTATTCAAGAATTAAAAGCTAAATCATATGTAAAATTAGGCCATTTAAGAAATAACTGCAAAGTCTATTAGAATTAGAGCTGTATGTGAACCATAGGATGCTCATACTTGCATCAATGAACCAGAAAAGCTTGCAAGCCGATAAAGCCTACATATAGAAGCTAACAGTCACAAACTGTCCAAAATGCTCTCTTTTCTGAATAATTGGGAAGACTTTGCTATTTGGGGGAGGAGAGGGAAGCTCCTGAGTGGTATAGCCCAAGTGGCTAAAATTTGCAGTTATCTTGTAGTAAACTATTCCAAATGCTTTCATTCTGTATTTGAAGTTCCTTTCTGCCTAAGAGCTAATTACAATTCAAAAAGTCCAAGAAAGTACACAACACCTTTTCTAATCTTCAGACATAAAAACTTAAGTCAGCCAACAACAAAATACATTCAGCCTGCACACAGATGCTTGTTCTCCACTCTCCATATCAGACTGTATCTACCTCATTCTTGGTCTGTGCAACAACTGTATTGAAGTGACTATGCTATTTTTAACTAAGCTTAATGTGGATATTTTCCTATCATTCAGAGCTGCGAATCAATCATATGGTAAATTAAACTAGAATAGAATCAATTGATCCAGAAATGATCAGGTTACATTGAGCCATATCAGTCTCGCCAAATTATTGTGGTGTTCACGTTCAAGCATCAGTAGACTTCACTGTGTGCTTCTAGCTATTTGCTTGTTCGATCAGAACTGAATCTTCATTGGTCCTTTTGATGGACAGACAACATAAAACTAAGCCAGTTCATCAACACTATTCTGACTGGCGCTTTGCAGTTTTGTGTTTCACAACTCTCTACCCATAAACTACATAGTGAGTTGCCCCAAACAGATTCACATATTTACATCCACAATGGAACAAATGCATAGACACTACTTCTGAATGGAAAGTTGCTCAAAAAATGACAAACATGAGTATATACATTTCCTAAAGTATGGAAAGCCTAAGGAAATCTAGAAACTCAATCCCATTTCCCTTATGAAGGTAAAAATTGTATTTAACCCAACATAAATTTTGCTACACCAAGGATTTTGGTTTTGGCTTTGATTTTTTAGTTTTGTCTTTTATACAAAATATCAGTAACACACGTGGAGTCTCGAAGCCATCAAATCTCTTTCAAAGGAGAGAGCATAGAATGGGGCAGAGAGAGAATATTGAAAATGAAAGAGGAAGAGATACCAAAGTTCTTTAAGAAAAACAAATTGCATGTAGCCAAGTTTTCAGAAGCAGCCATTAATTTTGTGTACCTCTTGTTTTTTGGGTACTCATCTTGAGATACCTTTTGCCTGAAAAATCATTCATGAGGTGTTACAAATTGGGTATCAAAAATTAAGGCTCATAAAATTAATAATCCACTTAAAAATTGTATTTTCTGAGCCGCTGAAAAATGTATAAACCATGCTGCTTGAACCTCCCAATCAAGCAATGAATATCCCAAGAAACATTCAGTGAATAACTGAAAATCCCCCCAAGTGGTCCATTGTACATACTACTCTAAAGGCAGCAAAGAAAAAAAAATAAAACTAGCTAAGTTTGTGTAAGACATCTATGGGCAGCATAGAGCTAAACTAGAGAACTATTTCAGGTCACTAGCAAAGACTTTTCTTAGGAATCCATGGAAATTAATGCTTAGGAATAAACAGAATTTTGTGGGTTTAGATAGAATAAAGCCTAAAACATATAGATTTGAAACTATAAACAATCTCTGAATATTTCATTTAATTAAATTATTAATAGATGAAGATGTAGACCTCTTCACAGCTTGGATAATCCCCATCATTGCTGAAGGACCCAATCCAGACTGAATAGCTGTCTGTGTGTTGAATAACTCCTGAGAGGCTTGGGGTGGGGAAGAGACCTGAGGCCACAACAGACACCACAGACATTACACATGCACAGTGTGGACTGTGAAGGAGGGTGGAAGGAACTCTGTGCAGCAGTTAATCCTCTGGCATTGCTCTTAACTCCATGAGCTATTTGGCATATCAGCCCACTTACAATCTTGCTGTCGCTTGTAAAGCTGATCTGCTGGGTTTTGCTGCCAGGGAAACTTTGGGGGTGCAGAGTAGCAAGGAGAAGAAATTGCATTTCCATCTTTACTGTCATTCAGAGTGACTTGTCCAATTAAGCATGTAAATGAAAGTCTTAAAGTTCACACAGCTCATAGAGTCAGGCCATAGCCCAAGTCACAAGAGAGGGGATGTGGAACACTCACAAAGACGTAATTGAATTTGAAGCTATCAGCTTCCACCAAGTCTCTACAATTGTTTCTGGTCTTATCTATATCTCTTTGAAGGGGAAGATAGCTTTGTGACATCAGAAGATGAGGTGCCAGCTCACGCAAAGGCCCCCAGGTCTCACCAAACTTGACAAAGTCATTGTTGGAAAATAGTTTGGCTCACCTGTTAGTATTGTTAAAATAGATATCTGAGCAAAGACTAGGAGGATCTGTATCACTATGTAGCTTGGAATTTGTTGATGGCATACTTCTAGGAATAAGCAATGGATCTCTGAGCTGTCTGGGTTAGACCTAAAGAACATATGAACAGAGCCCTGCACAGATACAAATCCATGGATCCGTATCCAATCTGCATTCGCAAGTAATAGTCTGCAGATATCCGTGTTGTATCTGCAGATGCAGATATAATGCGGATATCCATGGATATCCACATATTTGCAGGGCTCTAGCTCTGTGAAGATAAAAATATGTGGACCTGTATCTGATCTGCATCTGCAAGAAATGGTCCACAGATATCCATGTTGTATCTGTGGATGTGGATATAATGCGGATATCTGCGGATATCCACATATGTGTAGGGCTCTACATATGAAGCTTGCAGATTACACCTTTTGAAACCTAAGACTGTAACTCATTTGGATATATATGTTTACCTGCTTTAACCTTGGAATAACATTTCTTTTTCTTAGTGAATAAATCTTTGGTTCCAGTAACAAGTCATGTGCCCTTGGCAACCAGTAACGAGTGGTGTGCCCCAGGGGTCAGTCCTGGGGCCAGTTCTGTTCAACATTTTCATTAATGATCTGGATGATGGGATTGATTGCACACTCAGTAAGTTTGCGGATGACACCAAGCTGGGGGGACACGCTGGAGGGCAGGGAAAAGATTCAGGAAGACCTTGACAAATTGGAGCAGTGGGCCAATAGAAATCTCATAAAGTTCAACAAGGACAAGTGCAAAGTCCTGCTCTTGGGATGGAAAAACCCCATGCACTGCTACAGGCTGGGGAGTGATCAGCTAAGTAGTAGCACTGTAGAAAAGGACCTGGGGGTCATCGTGGATGGGAAGCTGGATATGAGTCAGCAGTATGCTCTTGCTGCCAAAAAGGCCAATGGCATACTGGGCTGCATCAGAAGAAGTGTTGCCAGCAAATCGGGGGATCTCATCATTTCCCTCTATTCAGCAGATGAGAGGCAGCCTCTGGAATACTGTGTCCAGTTTTAGGCTCCTCACTACAAAAAGGATGAGGACAAATTAGAAAGAGTCCAGTGGAGGGCAACAAAAATGATCAAGGAGCTGGAGCACAAGCCCTATGAAGAAAGACTGAAGGAACTAGGCTTATTTAGCCTGCAGAAGAGAAGACTGAGGGGGGAATTTGATAGCAACCTTCAACAACCTGAAGGGATGCTCCAAGGAGGATGGAGCTCGGCTGTTCTCAGTAGGACAAGGAGCAACGGTTTCAAGCTACAGCTGGGGAGGTCGAGGCTGGATATTAGGAAAAACTTTCTTACTAGGAGGGTGGTAAAGCATTGGAATGGGCTACCAAGGGAGGTGGTGGAATCTCTGTCTTTGGAGATGTTTAAGGCCCGGCTGGATAAAACTCTGGCTGGGATAATTTAGTGGGAGTAGTCCTGCTTTTTTTGGCAGCGAGTTGGACTAGATGACCTCATGAGGTCCCTTCCAACCCTATGGTTCTATGATTCTATTACAGGATTGACTATAAGCATAGTCTTTGGTGGGAGACCTAATTTACAGATAACTAGGCGTAAATGACTGATCCTTTGAGACTCAGAATAACCTGAAGACTCTTATGAGTTTTGGTAAAAGAACCACAAAGGCAGGTTTGCCTAGATGGCAAAATAGACTGGAATGCCCAATGGACCATCTGTGACTCCATGTTAAAGCTTTAATGGAGCTTTAGAAGTTAACACTTGTTACATGGTTAGTGAATTCTAATTATAGAACATACAAGTAGTTTGGGGCTTGTGTCTTGTTCTTTGTCACTCTGCCCCAAGGTAGCACTCATACTCGTGAGCTACTCTAGACAGCCTGACAGCCTATATGAGAGCACCCAGCACGGCATCACTGCTTAACAAATAAAACAACAAAACACTAGCAACAGATCCCATGATGAAAGATCAAGATGGAACCTTAACAATTATCCTTTAGTGCCAATGATACAGGAAACAAAATGGAAGCACACGACAGTGTTCGAATGTAGTAAGATTTTCTTTTCAAACCTGAAACATGTCAGGTTTCACCCACATGAGAAACACAAGCAGGAGACAAGTGAATTATGAAGGTCCTTCCTTTTTAATAAATTTTAAAAATGTAATCACCCTTCACAGGTGAGATATTCTGTTTATTCTGTGGAGAACCATTTCAGTTTAAATTAAACTCTTCAAATGGTTTTGATGATTACTGCGATAAGGACACAACAGGGAAAAGAGCTGGAGAGAACATCCTCCTAAAATGTGGTCGATAAATGGGTCATAAACATATTTCCAAAAAAAATCATTTAATTAAAATTTTCACCCAAGACTGATATTTTTTCTGTGTAAAGAAGTAGTGCTCATCTGCTTAAATGGATGCCAGTCTGAAGTTTGCTTATTCATTATCTTTATTAAGAACTGGATGCCTTAAGGGCAAATAAAAGACATAAGCCTAAGTTTTCAAAAATTACTAGGTAGGGACTTGTGGTGCCCATTTTCAGACACCTTACAACAACCAGACTTTCAAAAAGCACAGAATATTCACAGTTTGAAATGCAGACCCCTTAAAATGTCTCAAATATTAAGGCTCCTTTCATTAGTCATTTGAAATTTTAAGCCATGGATCTTGCCACACAGAGCTTACAATCTAAACAGAAATATGACATGAAAAGTAAAGTCAAAAAGTTAAGGAAGAGAGGTTAAAGCACATGCAGATCTCTACCCTCTTCTTGTTTTCCTGGCCCCAACCTCAGAACTTATCCACAGACCAAAAGGGAAACCACAGCCGAATAGCTGCCCATCAAAAACTTGTGAAGCGAAGGTTGTTTAATTTGTTCCCCTCTTTGGGACTGTCTATACTAGAAAATTTCATTTGCACTCAGCAACAGCGCACTGCAGTTCTGTGGTTACTAGTGGTAGAAAAATTGAGCTTAAAAAAACTGCAGCTGCACCACTACTGGAAAGCAGGTCTGAAACTTCTAAGTGTCTTTGTGCTGGTGAGGGACACAGGAGTGAAGTCAACTACATAAGCTGTTATGATAGATAATCTCTTTAAAACTGAAACAGGAGATTGTGCAGTCCAGGTAAAAAAGGAGAGCTAGAAGAGCCATGTGAGGAAGCTTACGCATCACCTGCTTACAGTACGTCTGGCTATAACAAGTGCTAATGGTACCCCACTTTCAAGGAAAATACCATGTCAACTCACTCATGGTCCAAGCTACACCATGGTAAAATTCTAGTTGCCCCAAATCTTATATAAGGAGTAGGATCATGCCCCTTTCTTGTCATGCACAGAAAACAGTCTGCTTTCTGTGCCAGTGTCCCTCCAAAAGGCCTTCTCACACACCTGTGAATTTATGCAGCACGAGAAGGCAGGGATGACAAGACAGGAAAGAAGCAGCAGACCAATCGGGACTTGCCTCACCTCCCTCTTTAATGGCCTTGTGGAGATTACTAAAGCAAGACAGTACAGCTCCAAGCTTCCCTCCCTTCCATGTACAGCCTCCTCTGCAATGCAGATCCAAAGAGCTCCTGCAAGCGGAGCTCAGAGTCACAGTGACAAAGATCTAACCCAGAGACAGAGGCCTTTTTGTGGATGGCCCTGGCTTCCTGCTGATTCTGGGGCATTCGCAGTGTTTATGGACAGGTTATGTAGCTTACTTTGTAGCAGGGAAATCATCTCACCAAAAAAACAAAAAATTATTAATGGACCCTACCCTGAGCACCCTCCTGCAGTAGCCTTTGCTTTCACATCTATTAGCAAAAGCTGTCTGAGAATACAGACTAGCTGACAGGAAGCTATCGGGGCAGCTAAACTGAATCTTACCACCTAAAAAGCCTAAGGTAAGAGATGATACAAAGGATGAAGAATCTGCTCTTGCTAGAGACTCTAGTTGTTGCATGGGGCTACTGGAAATTGAGGGGCCCATGCAACCTGAATAATGGTCATAGGCTTTAGGTCACTACTGTATGCAATTGAGCAATAAGATTCTTGTTATTTGGGTGACTTAATACCTTGTAATTAAGAGGTGGTTCCAAAGCCCATTTAAGTCAATAGGAATCTTTCCACTGACTTCAAAGGGGCTTTTGATCAGGCCCTGGTTACTGAGTAGGCCACTGCTGTCCTCATGTTATAACTTAGTAGCTACTTGCAGTAGGCACTCAGACTGATAGTCCCATGGTTTAATCCTGATAAGGTTGGTGGCAGTTCATTTTCATGTAAGCACTCAACTCTTCTTGTAGTAAACCCGGAGTCTGCTGTACAGGCCATCTGGATTCACAGAGGCTTTGGGAGGAAGGTGGGTGAGGGAGGGCCTACATGGATTTCAGGGATGGGACAGTACTGATAACAGTGCTTAATTTGCAGTGATAAATTCTGGGGCTCAAGCAACATGATTCATACTTCAAAACAAAACAAAGCTAAACCTTTCATAACTCATGTGGAAATCCCAGAGGTTCCCCCGTGTAAACTACCAAGCCTAGAGGTCTCAGGGCTCAAATGAAACACTGACCTGTTGATTAAATGATTAATGACTAGGTCTGAATTTTTATTAATGTGTTTAAGTAATGTTCTATCTTTTTTTTTTTCATATGGGCATGTACAATGTATATAGTAGCACACTTTAAAAATCAAAGAAACCCAACTATATACAGCAAGGGCAAGCTTTTTGTTGTGTATTATATATCCTTTGGATACTGATCATATTATTAAGCTCTGTTCTCAAATAGAGTAGTTACACTGTACTTTGATGAGTATGTATTTTGGCACATGTGCTCATTTTGAAAATGCATATTGTTTGGCTGAACCGTAACTCCTCACTGAAAGACACTGTGGAAATCCCTCTTATTTCACGGATCATTGACCCAATGTGTAAATCCTTTTTAGCTTGCAGACCATTGACCAGATAAACCGTAAGAGCTCCAAAGGAAAAGAGCCTTTCTGGTCTGTTGATCAAATCCAGCAGCTGTGCATGAACACCAAAAACACATGCAAAATCCCTTTGAAATCAAGGCCCTGATCCTGCAAATACTTATGAACATAACTTTCTGCACGTGAGTAGTCCCAATGTGAGACAAAATACATATTTACCCAAGTATGTCCTAAAATTACCCATTGGGACTACTCATGTGTAAAGTTACTGGCATGCCTAAGTGTTTGTAGAATCAGGACATAAATATACATGTACAAATCATCTCATTTAGAACCATTCAGGCTTTTTCACATTTTTCCTCACAAAAAATCAATATTGCAGATTTTATAGCCTGTATTTTTTTTTCTTTATTGCAAGTAAACAAAAGGGCAAAACATGCATCTACTTTCCCTAATCTTCTAAAAAAAATTCCCACCACTCTGAGAACTTTAAAAATAGCTGGGTGGATTCCCTCTCCCCCACCCTCCCATGACACAGTTTGTGAAAAATTTCTAGAGATCTGTAGCCTTTCGGACCAAAGGTACAGCTAAGATGCAAGCAATTGAAAACAGGAATTTGTCTAGAAAAATGGAACATACTGCTACCATAATACCTTTTCCTTTCAAAATATTTTGTTCAATTAGTTATTTTTCTCTTAAATTTCACATCTGAACCAAATATATAAGCAAATTCAAACTACAGAAACACAAATGTTATCTTCTGTGGTGCTGGCACACTGTTATTCTCCAGATCATCCTAACATGAGGATACTATTATCAATTGTGAAAGCACAACAGGTGGGTCACATGAAAGGTCACATTAGTTCTCTTCACAGGGCCAGACACAAGGTTTTCATCATCCTTAATAAAAACAGAAGTAATAAAAATGTATCATTGCAATAGCATCTCTCTCTATTCATATGCAATAACTTTGTACATTAGATCCTACCCATTTCAAAATACTGCTTCTGGCTCCAGTAGTATGATTATTTTTGTGGTTGCTACTTATAAAAATACTACTATAAATCATGGCTTGACTTAAAACTTTCTACACTGTTCTTATTAACTTTATTTTAAAACGTTGATCTGGCCAAACCTAAAAGCATTCATGCACTTAGATATTTTAAGTATTTTAAACGGTCAATAAAGTGGCAAAGATATTTAGTAATTCCCGTCATTAGCGTAATAGCAAATCATGATGACCTAGAAGCAGTTAGCCACCATGTTCAAATTCTGATGCTAAGCTAAAGTAGAGGCATAATTCAATTCAGCCACAGTGTCAAGCAGTCAAAAATATTAAATCCTTGCACAATAGTCTGAAAGAGAAACCAGTTCACCAGCTCCTGTTAAGGATGAGCAATATGTTGTACCCTAACTTGTCAATGGGGTTTTATGATTTCCACTTCTAGTGGGCTTATTTACTCTAGTGTATCCAATATTCTAATTTTGTCATCCGTAATTCCTCTGTGTATACATCACCTTACTTAAAATACAGTGCCTACAGAATTTCACATTCAGAAGCCCAAGATTTACAAGAACTCAATAGTGTTCCACTTGTGGTTTTCATTCAGCCTTGTTTTAATATGCTCTGGGCAGATTTTAAGGTTGGATTCATTATCTATATAATTTTCAATATTTTAAGGTGAATGTAGTTTTATTTGAGTTGTATTTTTTTTAATTTTATTTCTAAATGATGTCTGATGATTTCAAAGTACAAAGGATAGACTGAAGAATGGCTCATGCCTTTTCCCTAGTCTTCTTTAACAAGATGACATCCCTAGGCCAGAGGTTTCCAAGCTTCTCTTATGGCATACCTTCTTCTGGATCTACCACTTCCCTAACCTTCTCTTCTCTGATACTTTGTGCATTCTTCTTAACACAACTTGTCTTTAGCTATCTGTCCATATTTCACTGTTACATACAGATATAGTTATAGTGAGATGTATAAAACAACAACAGCAACAGCAAAAGCCCTAAGTTCTGAGCTCAGTTATACTGGACAGTACCTGGGGAACTAAACCTGTACATCAACATCCCTGTGTATCTGCATTCTCATTGGTACATCTTGAAGCACATTAACTACAGTATTTTATAGAACAAATTCCCATAGAATTTTAAAGCTTTGTCTGAGTAGCTTATTGTAAAAATGCAATAAATAAAAATAATAAATAAAATCTACCATTACACAATTTTTCCTGCATACCCTCCCCCACGCCACAAGATGTCTCCTGTGCCTCCAGGTTACATGTGTGATGGTTAAGAAACCCCTCCCCTAAACCCACCTTTGTCATATCCTGACGTCTGATCTCAGAACCAACATTCCTTGATTTAATCTAGCAAACAAAGAACTGCAAGATAAGCTAAAACAAAATTACATTTGCCCAAAACATTCTTTCCCAATATAACTAGATTACTTCAGTGCTAATTTCAGAACAACGAACCAAACTATAGGATTGCCCTAGAAAACGGTAACTTGCCATCGGAAGCAAAATGTAATGAAACACAAGAAGGGTACAGACAAACACAGCCACTCACCACTCTCTCACCAACCTTAGGAAATCGACTCCCAGGTATGTTCCATCAATACAGCCACAGCAGTAACCATCCAACTACTGATTTGACAAGTGGAAAACTGCATTTTTGCAGCAGCTTACACTCCTGTCTCCCCCTCCTCAAACCCCTCTGACATGCTGGCATCATAAATCCCTAATACACACACAGGTAAGTCGATCTCAGTGTTGGATGAGGTAAAGGTTAAGAAGTTCTCATGCATTTTAGGCCAGGGAAAATTCTCTTCAGTAATAGCTGATGCATACACTTATACCATGTGGTATTCTCCTGTTTACAGGGCATGCCAAAACCTTTATCTAGGTTAAACTAAGTGTTAAACTAAAAGTAGTGGCATGTAAATATTTTTGACATGAAAAACTTCTTGAAAGCAGGGTTTGACCACACAGAATACATTTTATTCTCTCTTTGTTTAGGCAAAAAATTCCAAGGAGCTGTGTGAAATTATTCCAATCAACTTAGTTAGCCAAATTTGTAGTTCACATTTTTCTCTCTTTTCAACAACTAACTTCTTTTCCACTTCCATATCCTCCCCAGTTAGGTGTGCATTTGCTGGCGTCAATTTCCAAAAAGGACAGGAGGAAAAGTCAAAAGAAATTCCTCAAATTGTCAGTACCACTGTGAACTTTAGAATAAATTAGTACTTGTTGACAAAATTACAAAGGAATCAAACAGATTAAACAATAAAAGGGCTTTCTCCCCCACATCTCTATGAAGAATAAAGCAAACTGAGCCTAAACTGAAACAGAAAAAAAATGTGGTACATAGTAGACATTTTGCAGAAAAGGCCTAGTGTAAGAGTGTTGGAAACAAATTTTCAGTATCAATATTTCAATTTACATCATTTACAAAAGGCCTTATCACTTACAGAAAATCTTTTGAAAGATTTATAATATTCACAATTCAGCTTCCTCTACTGATTTTACATTATAAACCAACTAGCTGATGCAAAGTTCCTTCAATGGTCACATCAAGGCCAGAGCTATATTGTCATTAAATAAAGTCTGGAGATATGAATTAGGTATTGTCCCATCTGTACTACGTATGTAAGTAACCATGTTTACTTAGATCCCTAGATTTGGTTGTAAATTGTGATGCAGATTGAATTACAGACCCTATAGAATCAGAGTATGGCTTGCTGAAATTTCCAAATTTGAATGACTAAAGTTTAGCTCCTAAATCCATACGTTATACAACTAAATAGAAGTTACCTGATTTTGAGAAAGACAAACAAGGAGTCCTGTGGCACTTTTAAAGACTAACAAATGTATTTATTGCATGAGCTTTGTGGGAGAAAACCCCACCTTGTCAGATGCTTTGTAGATGGTACTGGTATTATGGACTATTAGACCAAACAAGCCATGAAGGATTTACTAGAGACAGGCTTTCATCTTTAAGTGTTTCCTTTGCCTAAGAAATCATTCTGTGTCATCTCATTTCTCTATGCTTGTTACAAAGGACAGAAAATTTGAGAATGACTCAGAATTAGGGACCGGGGCAAGTAAATGAATGTCTCTGGCTCAAGTCCTCAACCTATTATGGAGGATTACCACCAGTTTGATAACTCTGTTTTTTTCACTCGGCAACATGTACTCTCACAAAACCATTAGCAGCGAGACACTGATCTGCATTACTGCATGGTGGAATCTGGGGAGACCATAAGGCTGCAAAGGACTAGGATGACTGTGAAGATACTGCACTGAACTATTGGAACCAGGGGCAAGGCATCCCCCTCTTTCCTCCATACTGATTAATTGAAGAGCAACATTTACATGCATCCAAAGTACATTGCGTCCAATCCTTCTTAGCGACAAGGTTGGTGACCATTATACAAAGCCTTGAGGGTAGGAAGAGTAACATTAGGCAAACAGAGGTCTGAATGCTAACGAGACCCCTGGCCACCTGGAATAGTCATTTTCGAACAATAACAACAACAAATACCTGAGCCTTGGTTTGTTTAGATTTTTTTTACCCTTTTCATTTCATGTGGATCAGATTAGTGCCAGTTTCTCCTTATTTATCTGTGATTTGTAAATTTTACTAATTCAGGTGAAGTATCCATTGACAGATGAAATTTCAGGCTTAAGAGAGTATGAGAAATTCTATTCCTTCTTACATATGTTCAAAAGCGGGGGAGGAAAAAAATCTTCGTACCTACCAAAAGTATGCTGTTGTGATCTCAAATCAGTTGTTCTGCACGTACGGATATAATGACAGGAAAAAAAAGTAATTATAATTAGATGTCTATTTTGATTTTTCTCTTCTTAGTATCCGTACTGAATGTCATTTGATTTTAACAAACTATAAAGTCATTTTCAACTAGACACTGCATATACTTGCAGTGGCAGGTTTACTTCAATAAAATTTTTATATGCAGCCATTTAATACCTAAAAACAAAAGTCACACTAACAACCTAAAAATTAAAAACAAAGGCAACCCTTTAACACAATAGGTCGATTGTCTAAATGATAATCCAATTTAAAATTCACAATGTCAACAATGTATACAAATCAGTTTTCAAAGAGGCAGGAGGAGAAATCCCTAAAAAAAAAAAAAAAAAAAAATTGAATATACTCAAAAAGTTACTGACGCTTTCCATCTTGCAACTGGAGCCACATGGCAGACGATGAAGCCCAAAAGGAGTACCACTTGACTTCACTGGGGCTCCACATGGCCATAAGGGTCCATAACATATATAAGGGCCCACCCACTAAGATAAGATATCAGGATCAGGCTCTTCATTTTTTTGGAACATGTATTTATTGAACCTAAATTGCTGCCAGTTTGGGGGCCCCGATCTCCAACCTGTAATCACCCAAGAATCTCACTGACATTAGTAAGATTTGACATCAGTAGGACTACTCAGAGCACAGCCTTACTGGGGGGGGAGTGTGTTCTTACCACATTAGCTAATACATGACAAATAACAAGAGGTAAAATCTTTGTGTTGACAAGGCAGTTTGTTGTTTTCACACATTTCAGACAGGTAAGAGTGGGGGCAGAGGAGCCTAGGGTTTACTTTGACCTGTTCACTTGCATTAAATATAGCTAACAGTCAGAATGCATCAATAGACCATTCTTTTTTCCTCTAGAGAAGATGAGGCCAACAGTTACAGTCTAGTACAAATGACACAAGGTAATGAACATTGCATATGAGGATTTTTCCACCCACAGAGAACAAGAGTTTTAAAAATTAGGTGGGAAATCTAGGACAAACAGAGAAACTAAACATAACGTAAGGAGAACATTTCAATTTGCAAGACAGTCAAGCTTCTTTGATAGGACCTTTGATGCAGTGGACACTCCACTTAAACAAACAGAATTGCCATCAGATATTGTTACATAGCTAGAGGAAATCCTGAAATATGCATTCCAAGGAGACATACAAATGTAGCAGCTTGGAGGGAAGAGGAAGTTATTCTAAGCAGTTTTGATAGGATTTCAATGATTCCACTTTCTGGGATTTGTTTCTTAGCTTGCAAAGAAATTACAATTTGTTTTAATTTGTTTCTTTAAAAAAAAAGATACATTGTAACTTCTAAGAAAAGGTGGCATCATTAGTTATTATTATTATTATTATTGACTCATTACAAGGGTAATAATTTAGATGCTTTAAAGGAGAAATAATACAGTGATGCAGTTATGAAAGAGAAAAGCGAAATGAAATATCATGAAAAAATTTATAACAGTGAAGTCTATTAAACTACTGTGGAATATTCTCCCAAGGGAAATGATGAAAGCCACTTCACTGCATGGGACACTTAGAACTATACTACACAAGACACAAAACATCTATTATAGGGAACACTCTTAGAGATGATGGAGATGACCCTAATATGTTTTACATGCTTCAGGCCCCAGTGATGTAAACACTTATGCACAAACTTAAAGCTTGTATGCAAGTAACCCAGTGGACTTGAAAGAAACTATTCATTTCATGACCACAGAAGTATATTTTAGACATTATATGAAATGTCTTTTATAATATACATGGTAATGAAGATAATAAATTTGTGCTTCTGATAGGATTACCTTTTTTAAATAATTCCCATTTCTCACAATGGGATAGCACAGGAGATAGGAAATTCTTTTTCTGCTGCTATAAAGATAGCACCCTGGTCCACAGTAGGTGCAAACTACTTTCAGTTGTGCAGACAGAAAGTACTTCCATGTGCCATCCACACCAGGTCTTCCTCTAGATATGCCAGGAATTCAGACAGACTCTGTCGAGCCTAAACACTTCTACAGCCAGCAGGGACCTTTTATAATTCCAAAAGAAGGAATGAACACCTCTCTCAATTTCTGCCCTATACCTAAGCAAGGTCCCAGACCACCACAAACTGTGCCACAGGATCATGGTTCCACATATAATTATGGCTTCCTTATGAAGACTTGGAAATTGAAGAGCAAGTCACAGCATCTTCTGCAAGAAACTCAGCAACAAAAGTTTCATGGTTTATTTGGAATGGAAAAAGAACACCCTGCACCTAATATCTGACAGCAGGCCTTTTTCTGTGGCCTCGCCATTTGACCTGCAACCCTTCCATTGTAGAACTGGGTCAGTTTTTAATCATCTCCTGAACGCTTTCTGATAACATACAATGCCAATACAGCTGTTCAGGATGCCATTAGAGCATCTTTAAGCACTGAGGCAGTAGATGCTGGTCAGGAGCTGCAGAAGCTCCATTAACAGGAAAGGTCAAGATCACTGCGAGCCACTTCTTTCACTGCTAGCAGTTCTGCCATCTGGCATCACCCTCATTTAAAGAGGCCTCCAAAGGAAATGAACCACTTCCCTGGTAACATGCCATGTTCTTTTCTCAGAAGGGTCTCAAAGAGGCATCTGCATCAGAATGAACAGCAGGACAAGGAGGATAGCTTAGGTGCGCCGGATTGTGGCAGTGCTCCTTCCTTGCAGCAAGTATCCACTCAGATTTTTTTTGAGCTTTTCAGAGCAGAAATGCTGTAAACTGCAAAATACATTTTTCCTACTAAGGGTCTCATCCCCACTGACCTCCCAACAGTGACTTACCTGACCCGTGCTTTTTCTCTTCCTCCGTATGTATTCTAGTTTAACAAAGAAAATGAGGTATTGGTGGGTAGCTGTCATGGTAATATGTTTTCTTTCACTATCCCCATGAGAATGATGTCTATCTTTGTCCAAGAGGCAAAGCAATGAGACCTAACCCTAACCTACTTTTCCTCTCTAGTTTTTCACATTGGCATCAATTAAAATATGCAATCCCTCAGATAAATAGCAGCTTTTCTCTTTCAATGTTAAAAACAACCCCCCATCTAACACTGCCTAAAAACTGAAGAGAATCTTTGGGAAAAAATAGTTTTTAATATCATTTTAATTGTAGAAAAATGAACAATACCAAATTGTTTGAAGTTGAAATTAAATTTAATGAAATTCACAAACAACCCCTTTTAGAAAGTAACAACAATTTTTGAACATTAAAGAGAAGCTCATTATACCAAGACAACTCCAATGTAAAAGGCAGCCTGACTTCAATCGCTGCATATCTGCATGTTAATGAACTTGCTGTGTGCAGCAGGGACTGAGCAGAGTACGTAATGGGAAGATAGTCTTAAAGCATACAGTACACTATGAAAAAAATACGCCACCTTTAATCAATGCAACACCTTTTCACTGGTACCTTAATAGCAACTGAAATGATTTCAAACGTAACACAAAAGGAAGATGATACTTAGTAAAGGTTTCTTTAAGACATAACATTTCTTCCACATTCTTTCAGCGTTCACATGCTGTCAGCATCACTGTGGCAAAGACTTTCAAGTTTCAGCAGACAGATACCGCCTAGTACAAAGTCTTTGTCATAATAATTTCATTTCAGCCCCCTGATCAAACATCTAGACAAATCTGAGACTGAAAAAGTGAGCGCTAACCAGTGACCTTTGATTAGAACCACAAGCACCAGTTTTAATAAAATGCCTCATTCATTGCTTTCCACTGCCAACAAGGAAGGTGTTAGAACCTGAAAAATGAAGTCAATATACCATTTACACCCATATAATGATTCCTATTATTCACAGCTGGAATTTGTGATTGTAGCAAGTGAAGTACAGACATCTTAAAATAGCTAAAGGAAAACACACAAACAATGTTCTACATTTAAAATAAATACAGGAGCTTGCCTCAAGCTTCTGTGTTGCCTGTTGTTGCCTTTCATGTCTTACTAATCATATTGTAATAGTCTCCTTTCCAAAAACCTTCGTTTATACAATGTTTGGTTTGTTATTATTTCTAAATGTGTATGGATTGCTGGCAAGGCTCAGTTTTCAGGGGTGTTTGAACTTGACTTTGCTTAACTAACAGTGGCCCCATTCAAGCACACATCTATAAAACTCACATATTTAAGTCAAAGTTTGAAAATTCAGCTCATTTTTTTGAGCTGGACTTTTTTTTTTTTTAAAGTAGACTTGATCAGTCACTCAATACACTTTTGAGCCTAATATGCCCAAGTTTTTGCTCTCTAGTGCTGTGGTTCAAAGAAATACAATTAAAGTCAGTTTTGTCTATTCGTGCTTTAGCAAATCAAGCAAGGGGACAGAAAAGGGGTCTTATCGCATGTATTTCCCAGTTGAAAAGAAAAAGTCTTAAGCAGGATAATAAATATTCAAATGACTTTGCACCACTGAGCTACCATATCAAGCTAATGATCTGTAATCTGGAGCTCTATAAAAAGACAGCTTACTGCCTGCCGTCACCTAGAGGTGTTGCCGTAAACACTGTGGGGGGATATTCTCCTCTCAGTGTGTGTGCCTGTAACTCCACTTAATGTTGTTTTCAAGATGAGAACATATAGCTGAGTTGCAGAACAGAAAAAAGGATGAAACAAATGCAGAAAAAAAAATCAGGACATTAAAAGTTTCCAGTGATTTCTCATACTTACTTTCGTTGCTATGCTTTAAAAAAAAAAAAAAAAAAAAAAAAAAAAGGTCTGCATTTATGGGCTCCTAAGCTGTGAAAGCTACTCGAAGTAGACCTGGGGAAAAAAAGGCAAGTCACACCAATGGTGAGAATTCTGGCTAGATAACCAAAAGCAACACTGGCAAGTTGAAGCGAAACTCCTGTTCACCATAGGATGTTGCTGCAATCTGGAATTCAGTGTGGCAAGACAAAGCTGCAGCTGCATGAGGACTTGTGCTATGACTTGTCACGCAAAGCAGCAATCAGCAGCAGGAGTAAAAGAGAAATAAATGGCAGATGCAGAATACACAGTCTACCATGTCACCTGACAATGATCAAAGGTTCTGCATGTCCACTAAAGGTAGGAGAAGAAGTAATCAGCTTAATCTGCAAACAAGAGAGACTTCAGTTAGCCATTAGGGGGAAAAAAAATCTTTCTACTTCTACAGGACAGTTAAACACTGGAATAGGTAACTGGAAACAGTTGTGGAATCCTTGTCGCTGGAGGTTTCAAGAACAGGTTAGACAAATACCTGTCAGGAATGATCTAGTTATACACGTTCCTCTGCCAGGGGGTCTAGGCTAGAATGACCTCCTAAGGTCCCTTCAAGATCAGCATTACTATGATTCTGCGATTCCGTGAACAGGCATGTGCAACATCAGAAAGCGTGCAGAACCATGGAACTACACCTGCAACTGGAACAACAGGCCTAAAACATACACTATACAGAATTATATTGCAACTCCATGTGTATGCATGTTTATTGTGTTTTTTGAAGTAATGATGTAGAACATCAACAAATAAGTCATTCCTTTGCTCCATTACAATATACTACATAAGAGAGTCTCTAATGTATGCATAGGACTGGAAGTCAGCTACATCTCCTGAGTTCTAATCCTGGCTGTGACTCTGGTCACCTCTGTGGGTTTGACTAAAAATCTCAACCTTCCTGCTTCAGATTCCCAGTTGGTAAATTCCAAAGGGGGCAGTGGTGTTAGTCTAGTCCCACAAAAGAAGAAAAGGAGTCCTGTGGCACTTAAAGACTAACAAACTTATTTATCTCATGAGCTTTCATGACAGTAAATCCCACTGCATCTTCAAAGCATCTGACAAAGTGGGATTTTCTCCCATGAAAGCTCATGCGGTTGTAATACCCATGCTCTTTAAGACCCCAAAGGGGTTACATTGTAAATAAATTTGTTAGTCTAAGTTACCACAGGGCTCCTTGCTTCTTTTTCCAGTTGGTAAAATTGAACTAAAATTGAACATACTTGCCTATAGTACCAATCTCTCAAGGATGACAGAAAGATAATTAAAGCCTATGTACTGGTTTCTTTATCTAGGTGTTCATATGATCCTCACCACTGTAGAACTGGAGCCTTCTCCATAATGGTCAGTAGTTTCTCTGTTCCATAGGAAGATGCCTGTCAGAGGCCCCAGATCCCTCCAGTAGCTAGAACCACACAACTGCATGTTGTTTTTTTTCCCCAAAAAAAGGGCCTTGAACATCCACTCAGAGCCTTGAAACAAAACATATGGTCCAATAAAAACACTTCACCATATTTCAAAAATCTGAAATTCTATTGGGGGGAAAAAGAAAACAAGGAATCCTGTGGCACTTAAAGACTAACAAATTTATTTATTGCATGAGCTTTCGTGGGAGAAAATCCCACTTTGTCAAATGCTTTGGTTCCCCCAACTTCAATGTGTCTGACAAAGTGGAATTTTCTCCCACGAAAGCTCATGTGATAAATAAATTTGTTAGTCTTTAAATGCAACATGACTCCTTGTTTGTTTTGCTGAACTAGACTAACACAGCTGCCCCTTCGGAACTTGAAATTCTGTGTGTTCAGTCTGTACCAGACTGTGTTTCTCACCAACACCCACCAGCTATCCTTCCTGCTTTCACTGTTGCAGTTTGTTCAAGAACCATAACCCAGTAATCTGTGCAGGCAGTGTAGTAGAAGATGATGCATTGTTGTTAGAGCCTCTATAACCGTAGCCTGAAAATGCTTTATAGATATAATGCCTTGCTAATCCTTCTGGTTGTTGGCCTTTTAGCTCACTAGGACATGGATACCAAAAAATCATTGAATTCTGTAGAGTCTGAGAAAAGCCAGAAAATTCCAAGTTAAGGTTGACACTAAGTCATTAACTCATGCCTTGGTGCTTATTTTCCACCCCTCAGCAAGGCAAGCTAGGGACAGATTGTGCCATTGCAGCTTTCAATTTCCTGGATTTTGTTGCTCACAACCAGACAAATAATGTTTAACCATATTTTAGGTATGGAATAGTACCAATAATTGTGTTCCTTCCAGAGAAGTGAATATTTGCCAAAAATCTCTATTTACATAATTTTGATTTTTTTCACTTCAGACCTGTAATAGCCTAATCATAATTGCTGCTGTGTTGCAAAGACAATAGTATTGTTTCTCTTCTGTAACCATTTGGCCTTTATGTGAATGCTCGCTCTCACACCCAAACACACACAAAAGGAATAAACCAGATAGTTAAGCATTAGATACAAGTTAAGTGGTGGTATGATCTATCTAGTGGCACACTTATCAAGTCAGTTTTACTGCTGTTTATTTAAACACAAACTGAAAGATTAGCAATGCAGCAAACACCAGGCATTCTATGCAGGAAATTGAAAGGATTCTAGGTCCTCCTCTAATGAGAGAACTTTTGACATGTTCTCCTTAACAGTTTCCTGTTCTGCAGTAGAATAACCACTTTAAACCTCAAGAAAAAAATATAACTAAGCTCAAATGTGAATATGAAAAGGCAAATGTATCCAAAGATGGACACACTGCAGACGCACTGGTGTGTATTATATACCTGAATTTAACGTAAAGCCCCTAGGCTCTGTGATTATAGGCTAAATGAAAGGATACCACTGAGCAGAATACCAAAATAGTTAAACGAGCTCCTTAAAGTATAAACAGATTTCTAAGAATTCTTCCCAAAACGTGGCTTTAACTGACTGACACCTTTTAATTTGCTGCATATGGAGTATGTATCCTTTTTTATTTTCTTAAGCATTATCTTATCAAAGGCTAACCCTACCTTTAAGTTCCTAGTCTTGTGAGCACTTGAACTATTTAACAGCAAATGTTTTACCAATATGCTAATTAACTAGATTTTTCATATATGCATTTGCAATTATTCACATAAAGCACAAAGTTAAGTAGTCCTTAAAGATGTACATGTCAGCTCCAGTAAACAAGTTGTCATAACTTCCTGCTGAAATCATTTGAAAAGCACCTATGTTTTACAGGTGTGGGCTCTCAATAATCCTTTCAATTAAGCAGATATGCAGTGGACCTTCAAAATGTTCATGTAATAATTTCACAAGCAATAATCTTTAGGATGAAAACATTACAGTTCCTAAGATTCTGTTTACTTTTAGGACTAATGATTATACAATCAGGCTGACCTCAGAGATCTTCACATCTCTGTCTAAAAAAACAGCCTTCAGTCCAGCCACCTGATAGAAGTTTGTAGTAATTCTCATCTATCCAAAGGGGTAGCCCATGTTGGTCTAGTTCAGCAAAACAAACAAGGAGTCTCATCAATCCAGCGATTCTATTTTATTTTGACCAGTTGTGTAACTTTACCTTTATTTAAAAACAAAAAACAAAAAACAAAAAACAAAACAAAAAACAAAAAACACAAAAAAAACACCACAGCCCTTTATGAAACCTCCAGTAACTCACATGCTTTTCTTTCTAAATATAAGTGCTGCAGTTTAAGATTATAAAGTGATTTTGCTACATTTGTATTCCACTCTTACCATCTATTGGTGAACATTACTTGAGGTCCAAAGGGGCAGCCATGTTAGTCTAGATCAGTAAAACAAACAAGGAGTCCTGTGGCACTTAAAGACTAACAAATTTATTTATTGCATGAGCTTTCATGAGAGAAAATCCCACTTTGTAAAGTGTCTGTTCCAAAGGCTTCACATATCTTAACAGAAAGAGTTTGGTTTTCATCCTAAACTGGCTACCTCTGAATGTTCATTCACATAAAACTGGATTTTGATTTGCTTGAAAACATGTTCTACAGTGCAGGAAAATCAAAGGAGAAGTCAAGCAATTCCATCTAAATAAAGAATAAATTAAAAACATTTGTGTATGATCAAAGCTACTGTACAGCAATAGCATGGGTAACCAATTTTGGTCGATTAGCATAGTATAAATAGCACATTATAGTACAGTATTCTACAAACTTGGAGTCTAATTCTGCAGGTTTTAGTCAAGTAAACTGCACCCTGCAGTCAAAAGACAGGCTTACTGAGTAAGTCTGCAGGATCAGGCTCCATATTTTAGGCTGTACCAAAAAAAAATAATAATAGCAGCAATTCAGTCTGAGGAAAGAAAAATATTCTTTAGGTAGATCTTATGTCTCAATCTGCATATAAAATAAACAGAACGATTCTTTAAAATACATGTCAAACTATTTTCACACTGAATGTGCTAATACAAAAAATCAACTATTAATCAACTATTACTATCAGGACCCCCAAGCCTTTATTATATTCCTTTATTCCTCAAAAGGCAAAAAAAAATAAAAAATCAGAGTTACATTATTTTAGAAGGACTGTTCAATTTACTACTGTTTGTTATTGGAAAAGTCGATTCCTTTATTGTATTTTTTAAAATGTTAATAGATAGTTCATTTGCTTGACAGTAACCAAACAAATATCTTCATAAAGCTAGTAAAAAGTATATATCCTGTTACCAAATTAGCTTTATTAGAAGATAACTGTAATTTTACAGCAGTGCTGATTTAACCACACAAGAATCTAGGGGAACATTTTAGACCACATATATTCAGTAATTTCTTTTCTTGTCCAGAACAGCTACAGAACCAGTGTGTTTCAAATTGCTATCGTCTTCTCTTGATGTCAGAGACTAACTAGACTCAGAGTTTCTAGAAACATCACCACCTATAAATGCCCAGTTTGAATATTTACAGTTTATCTTCATTCTGTGAGTTCTGCGACTCATGTAAAGTTTCAAATTTTTGAAATGACTACAATAATTTGCTTGTCATCTAAATTGCTTTGTAACTATTTACAAAAAATATGTATCTTGAACCTTTTAAGTAATTAGTCTACCAGCAAGAAAGAAGTCACTCCATTACAATTATTGTTCATAGCTTAATTTATACCATATATTTCAAAAACTAAGCTAAGCATTTTATTTAATAAAAGTCCTCCCCCCCCATGATATCTTTCAGAAAAAAGACCAGCTGCACAAAAGTGTATACACTTGGCAAATTTTTGGAGTTGCTATAGAAATTTAAAGATAATAAAAATTCCTTGGGAAAAAAAGGGACAAATGGGTCAGACCAAATAATCATTCCTGCAACTTTGTTTAACCACTAGCTGCATTTTATATGTGGTTTCCTATCTCTCATATTAAATCTGATCATATATATTTAATTCAATTCTTAAAAATTTCAGTAGACAACTTCAGTGCTAACCTACAACTGCCCTGTCAGAAAATCTTTGATGTCACAGCATAATAGCTCCTGAAAGAACAGCACTAATACTTAATGTAACATGAAACCAGGGCCCTGCAGTGGGGCTGTCTGCTGTCAGGAACAAACAGTTTCACTGCTGTTCCCCAGAAGTGACAAGATTGAGAACTAGCAAGGCAACACCTCCTCAATGCTACAGGAGACCCTGTGCACCAGAGTTATTGTCAAATCCAATTCCATCATCTGAAGTACGCTACCCACTACTTTAAAACACAAGGTACGCACACACATAACATTAAAACACCAAGCACTGCAGCCTTAATGCATAAAAATATAAATATTTTACAGTTGGTTTGTGTTTGTGTTTCTGCACTGTAAATGATAAAACAAACATCTTTATGTGGAATTTCCCAAATAACTAAATATGTTTATAATCAAAGACACTTGCTTCATCTAATGCTTCTGAGTGGCAAATTCTGCTGGAGAATTAGCAATTTTGGTTGCTGTAAATTTCTTGTTACTGCATCACATATCAAGGTAGATTCAGGATATCATATGGATTGTTATTTGTTTTGTGCATCAAATTAAATTCTGGTGCATGTCTAAAGCCACCAGTATGCCCATCAGCTTGCTAACATGTAAAACTCTCACTGCCAAGCATTGGGCTTACTACTGAGTAAGCACTACACACAATAGATAACAAGCATCTGCAGAATCAGCCCTTATGATCTTATATGAGCCCAAGCCCAACAGGTGCTGAGTGACACCTTTAAGGTGCTGAGTTTAAAAGTGAAGAATTCTCTGCATCTTGCAGGAAGCATCCAGCTCCTCATAGGATTGGACCCTATATTTCTGTTTCAGGAAAGAGCTCTATTATTTGACCTCTTTTCAAAATGTTTTTAAGTCTCCCTTGTAACATTGGTCTAGGTCCTAGGGGTGTCAAAACTTATTTACTACAGCAGGCCAGATTTGACTTGAATGTACTTCAAGTGGGCTGTACATACCATAAATTGAAATAGTACAGCACTCTCGTGGCATCACAGAGTGCTGTGTATGCAAGACTGCGCTGTGAGACAATTTTCTCTCTCTCTCTCTCTCTGAGGGAGAGAGCATGGTCTCGGAGAGTGCAGTCTTGCAAACCAAGTATTCTGTAATGTCAAGAGACCTGACACTCTTATGGCACCAGCAGAGCACTGGATACACAAGACCTATCTCTGCGTGTGTGCACCTGTCTATTGTCCCGCGAGCCCAGTCATGGACAAGATGGAAGAGGTTCATGGGCCGTACACGTTTGACGCTCCTGGTCTAGGAGGTCCCAATAAATTATTAAAAAAGAGTACCAAATTCCCAAACAAATCAGCTCCATTGCTGGATTTATTTTCATTCTTGGAAAGCTGACTGGCCTATTTTATACATCACTAACAAAAGTTTATAAAACCTGTCCTCTGTCTTACTTGTAAACATAGGATATATTATCCTTTATTTGTAAAGCTTAATCCTACAATTATCAAGCTTTAACAAACAGCTGGAATAATAGTGAAAGTATTAAAAACCCTTGCCAGTAACAATATTCAATCCAAGGGTTTAGGTAAGAGGAATAAATGTTGAACTTTTAAGAGGTTTTTAAACTGAACACATAATAGTGAGTACTTTCAGTATGCAAATTTCTCAAAGGCAATCATGGGGCCACCAAATTTTTGTACTCATAAAATGATAAATGCATGTCAAATATTTGTCTTCCATACTACTCTTGCAGTGAATCACTGAATGTTCTATGTATTTGACAAAAAATAATTTGTAATACAGGTACTTAAATGCAGTGACTTGCAGACACTGAGCTACGTGTGAGATTCTACTTTTGGATTTACAGCATACACCACCACCAAACAGTATGAAAAATATCTGTTCACACGTATTCAAGAAATATTTACAGTTAGTTATTACTCATTTGTATTGCAGTGCCTATTGGACCAAACTGAAACTGGGTCCCCATTGTACAAACACACATTGAGAGATAGTCCCTACCTTAACAATCTAAATTGATAAAGACAGAGAGCAGGAGGAAAGGAGAGATACAGAGAGTGAAGTGATGTATCCTGGCACTGGCAGAGTCACTATTAGATTTGAGGTTGTCTGACTACCAGTCCAGTGTCCTGTCCGCTAGACCACACTGCCTCTCCAATTACAGCAGTAAGACTTACATGTTCTTGTACCTTGGATGCCTTAGAGCTGGAATAGTCTTTTTTGTTTGTTTGTTTTTTACAAGGTCCAGGTTTCTTGGTCAAGGTTATCACAGTCCAGAAGCCAGAGAAAATTATGACAATAATCAACAAACAAAAAGATTTCAGGATTCATTCAAAAATGTCTGGATTTAGCCTGTGGTCAGCCTATTGACTACTCCTGCCTTAGAGATTGCTGTTGGAATGGTACATAATGAGAAAGTGAGAGCTCAGCTAAGTCTCTCCTTAACAGCCCCTAGATTTGAAGTCCTTGGGGCTGCAGGCAGGGAGTTCTTGAAATAGTGAAACAATCCCCACGGCTCTGACAAAGTCAAAGTTTGTTCACCTTCAGGACACAATCAAAAATTTACCTATTCATGTAGTCCTTTGACAGAGGTAATTGGCGTTTTCCTAGAATTTGTGCTTCATATTGATCCATCATGCATCTAGATATTATAATGGGCAAATTACACATGCACGCACACAAATCTCTTCCCCTGTCATTGCAAGATTGTTTACAATAATCTCGTAGAAGTTATTCTTTACAATTTTACAATGCCAGGGAAAGGGATTAGATTATTTCCTTTCTCTAATTTCCGTGATTCAAATTAATAAAACTAAAAGCAGAAGCCTGATTACATTTGGTAATATTTCAAGTGAGAGCAAGAAATAAACCATTCTGAATTCCTTTCTACCTTGGAAAAGAGAATATTTTGATAATATTCAAGTGAAGTGATATTGTATCACAAAGCTACCCTATCAAAACAACAAACTGCACACTGTGGCTCTACAGAGAGACAGCCAGCTGCTTGCCATCCGTTAGAAGAGTTACACAGAACGCTGTTATAGAATGACAACAAAATAGCTGGAAGAAAGCAGAGAAAAACTGGAAGTAAAAAGAGTAATAAGTTAATAGCTAGTATCTTAAGTGTTATTTGTTACTCTCATTGTGTCAGCACATTAGCTTATTTTGAGATCAATAGCAAGTTTTGAAACAAATTGAAGATTATAATCTGGCCCAAAGCACTTCAATTTGATCCAAAATTTTAGGTCTTTTATATTAAACACTGGTTAATTACTAAAAACATATTTATTGAGTGTTGGTAATTATGTAATATGAGCCATACGCACCAGAAGCTATCCATAGTTTTGCAGATAGAACAAGACCCAGGAGGTTGATAGTCCTGGTCATGTTCCAGGCTGACCGTTAAAAACAAATCAGCTCATTGAGGAAAGCCATAAAACTAAAAATAAAATAAAATCCATCTCTGGCCACAATAAGAGATAGTCCTGCAAGGTCCCAATCCTGCTCAGTATTTAAATATTGCTGAATTTTAAGCATGTGAGTAAAACCACTGGCAAGAAGTCCTACTGGGACTATTTGTTCACTTACTTCTCAGCATGTGCTCACATACTTTCTGGAATAAAGGTCAGAGTGGTCAGGACCTTTCAGGATTTACTCCTAAATACTGACAACCAACAGCAGAAAGTGCTTGTGAATGGTTTTTTCACTCACCATAGTCAACTCCTCCCTATTCTCATTTCAAAGCCCAGACATGCAGCCATGCAGAAAGTCTGAGTCCAGATTAAGTCTCTTGGACAACCACAAGTGGGGGAAGGCAGAGCAGCCAATCTTTTGATGCACTGCAATGTTCTGCTTTGATTGTTAAGATGATAAAAAAAAAAAAAAAAGAAGCTTCCAAATGCCCTCCTCTCTAGCCTTATAAATCTCATGACCACGACTGGCAGCTTTACTCCTCTTCCTGGCTGACAAACATCTATTCCTGAAGTCATGCAAGCCAATATTTCAGAATAGAATTTCAAGGACAGTTCTTTGAATATATATGATGTCCACCAGAGAGTTCAGGCTAAGTTCTGTTGAATTTGAGGTTGTGTTTTTTATTAGGGCATCAGAGGCTATTCCCAACAGTTATCCTCTTCTACCAAGCCAGACAAATATTCCACCAGACAAAATACTCTGTGTCGCTCTCGGTATCACACTTCAGCATCACTATCTGCATTTCAATGCACTATAATATAACACAATTCCAAGTTTTCCCAATGATTTTTTAGAAACAAAAACAGAACACAAAAATCAAAAAAGCCATTGTCATTGTTACAGATGTCCAAAGGGAGGTAGAAGTTACATATGCCCTTTCCCAGCTCATATACAATATGTTCTGCTGTTGCCCTTGAAAAGCTTTCGAATGCGTGGCATGCAATTTCAAATTTTGTCCATTTAGAAGTAACTTCAGTGTCTTGTGCTGACCCTAAACACACAGCAGGGAAAATGTAATCCTTAGTTTAATCGTAAGAATCGCCTTTATTTGAATTATTGATAACATAGTTGAATGTTACTCAATCATTACAATTTATTTCCACATAAAGACCCTGACAAATAAAAAAATATATTTCTCATATATTTGACTATATATTTTCCCTTTTGAGACTCCAGCATTCAGGAACCTCTAGTACATAAGCCTCATAGGTTTTGGAGAGGATATACTTTAGTGCCCTAGAGTTCTTCTCTGCCACAGCCTTTCTGGCATTCACTCACAAACAGACTGATGCCTGAATTGGACTTGTGGGAAATATGTTTTCAGCCATACAGAATGACTTACGGAAAATGAGTAAAACTACAATATTAATTTCTGACATCAGGCAAGGAGCATTGATGTTAAAATTATGTATCTTTTCTGAACGAATTTTTCTAGGCCTAGGGCCTTATTCATTATAAAAAAAAACTTGTATACAAAATGCCTATCTTGTTCTCACATGTTTTAGGCTTTTTAAGTATGAGACAGGGTTGTGGATCTTATCAGATTTCAGCATTTTTAAAAAAACCTAACACTTGGCAAGACATTATCAGGTTAGTGGAGTGTGAATTTGCACAGATATCAAATATCAAGAAAGAAAACACACCTTTATCACATGACTAACATCAAACTGATATTTAAATATAATGGCTATCTTTTGCCTCATTTTAACAATTTCACAAAACTGACACAGAAAGGAGCTAATAAATATGCAGAACCTGCCATAGAATGAAACCGTGATCACTAAACCAGTGATTTTTCAGCCCTTTTTCATTTGTGGACCCCTAAAATCTTTCAAATGGAGGTGTCACCCTGCTTTGGAAATCTTAGACATAGTCTGTGGAGTCCCATGGGTATAAGGACCATAGGCCCTTAACTCGGATGCTCAAACAGCTTTCTCAACAGAAACAGAGTCTGAATCTTATTCCCCCCCCCCCCAGTGAATGGTATACACCCGTCATGCAAAGTTATTCAAATCTACTCAAGAATTCCAATCAAACCACAACAATAGACAATCCTACTAACTGTGAGCCTTATCTTTAGACGAGTGGTACACTCATAACTTCTTCCATAGCAGCTGCAGTAGCTCAGTGCCTTTCAGGATGAAGTCCCATTTTTGTACTAGTTATAGACCGCTCCTGCTATTTTCATCTCTTCCATGCATTTGCAAGCATTAGGATCTCCGTTATCTAAACAGATGCAGGACATTGGGCTCAAGCTAGCCAACAATATTCACACAAAGCTGAAGGCAACAGTTTTATATCAGACTAAAGAAAGAGTTGCATGCTGTGGAAGCCCAAAAAAATCCCATCCCAAAAGGAGAGTCACACATATTCCTGGGAAGCTGAGAACCTGTGCAAATGAACTCCATCTTACACACCATGATTGTCCCAGTCTTTGGACCATACACTGTTTACACCTACTGCTGAACAGCCTTGCAGTCATTCATCCATGACTCGGATAGTTTAATATTCCTGTTTGATTGTAGGCAGCAGAATGGATAAATTCCGTATCTTGTCCTTCGAACTTATTTTTCTGGAAGAAGGGAGGAGTGGGTAAAGTAGTAGGAGGAAAGTTCTTGCCCCTCGCAGGTCATCAGTGAAACACCACTGGTGCATCCATCCCTCATAATGGAATGAGCCTCACCCATTACCATCATTACACTTTTTCTTTCTTGATTCCTTCAGTTCTCTCTGTTTCTCCAGTCCTCCCTTTTCTATTACTCTAGTGCACACTCCCTCCTGCACCAAGTGAATAATCTGCCTGCTAACCCCTAAAGCTCCTATTCCAGGTCTGTATTGCTGCCAGTCAGATCAGCTCTGCCCTGCTGGCAAGATCCACAGGCTATTCCCCTATCTTTCACAACTTACAGACTCAGAACACAACCACCTCATCTTGCTTAGCATCTTTCATACAAATTAAATTGTTTGCATACCCACACATTTATGGGCAAAGGTCTGACAGGACTACTAATGTAAAATATTTTACAATTTGAAGACTCTCAATACCTTACTAGCAATCAGTTTCTAAAAATGATGGCTAGAACACCAAACTGTTAATTAAGACATTCACCCTCCTTATATGTTATATCTCTATGGTGTACATGTGCACGCATGCACACGTATGCTCACACACACACACACAATACAATGTTTATATATACACAAAAAATAGACTGACTTGTCAAAAATGGCTGAACAGATTTGATCAAATTTATTTTGTATGAGACCAAAACACGGAGACTTTCAGCCTTTAAAAACTTGTTATGAAGTTATGTAGAACTGAGAAGGAATTTGGAACTCAACCTCATGACTAGCAGGCACAAAGAGAGCCTCTTTTAACATACAATATACTATTTTGTTTTACTGGCTAGACAAACTATACACAGGGTCAAGATAACAAAGTATTGAAATATTTTAAGCTACACAAAATACTCATGTTGAAAAACTACAGAAATTGTCATACATGTCCAAAAGCCCTAACAGTGTTAGCCACTGAACATATAATTCAAAAAATGCCCTCCCCTCCTCTCTACCTTGGTCCTTTCATGTCCTTTCCTCTCCTTTTCCTTTCTCTTTGTTTTTTTTTTTTAATTCGTTTTTGTCTCCCACACAGTTCCAAGAAGAACCAATTCAGCACAGTGTGATACTGGCAGAGACCGGCAGCAGCTGCTGTTCCAGCTACCACAGTGAGAGGGTTTTAAAAAAATAAAAAAATAAATCAAGAGACCCCTTTAATGTATGTTATATGCAATAAGTCTAATGTGAATTTAGATTTTAGCTACACTCAGCCCTGGTCAGCTGAAAACAGTCTAGCAGATGCCATACTGATTTGCATTCACTTATTATTAATATTAGAGATACAATATGTTGAGGACAGGAAATAACATGGTGGGAACCACAGTAAGGCAGCATGAAGGGAAGCAAGTGTTCATCCTTTTTATCTTATCATTCCATACTTTAATACATTGAAAGTGAAAGAAAGTCTTTAGTCAGGTCAGAGATAACCACATAAAATTAGGCTGGGTTTTGTCCCTAACTGTTACTTACTGTCCCCATCATTTCATGCGTATTTTGTCTGAAAACTTGACAGGTGTGATCAACAACAGTTTATCCTGCCTCTCCCAAATCTTACATTCCCATCAATGATTATTACTCACCTTGTCCTCTGGAGGAAGATTTCCTTGTACTTCTGTTTTCAGTCATATTGTGCAATGAAGACCAAAGAACCTCATAATCAGCCTAACTATGGACAGCCTTCAAAAACTGACATTTATTTTTTGCATGAGCTTTCGTGGGAGAAGATCCCACTTCCTCAGATGCTTCGAAGATCTTCGAAGCATCTGAGGAAGTGGGATCTTCTCCCATGAAAGCTCATGCAAAAAATAAATCTGTTAGTCTTAAAGTACCACACAACTGCTTGTTGTTTCTTTACTGGACTAGACTAACCCGGCTATCCCTTTGGAAACTTCAAAAACTGGGCATTATGGCCACCCAATCTTCATCAATCATTCTTTGGGGTGTCGCTGCAGTTTACTCTTCTCTCCCCTACCTATCTCTCTCTTCCATCAAGAGACTTTCGCTTCTACACAGTGGATGTGAATTTGGCTCAGTTTTTCACTTTCACTGTGACAGGACACTTGACCTCTATGAAATAGTGTTTTCAATCCACTGATCCCCAAACATAAAATCCCACCATAGTAATTGGCATCTTCATCACAATCTCAGCATAAAGGTCACAAACTGAAACAACATTGCTTATTATCTAGGATTAAAGTAGACTGAAACAAAAGGGAGAGTTTTCACTGTCCAAGGAGGAAGAGGAGCTACGGAAGATTGCTGATGACCCAGTCTTTGCCATGGGAAGGAAATGCTGCTCCCTCCATTCACCAGTCCCATTTCTCCTTATGCTTACTCCTTTTTATCACATACCTGAACACCTAGCACTATTCCTGGTCAAATGGGGAAGGAGTATTATTTCCAATTTTACAAATAGGAAAATTGAGGCACAGAAAGAGTAAGGGACTGCTCCTAGGCCAGCAAAGAAATCTGTTGTAGAGCTGAAACTAGAACCCCATTTACATGTCTGAATCCATTGTTGTTATTATGATCTCTCTCACTTACGGGTGGCCTGTGACAGGACAGTGCAGAGGAAAAAACAAGTTGACCCTGCTATGCCAATGCTGCATCTCCACCCAATCTCAGCTCCTTACCACTCACTCTCTTTACAGGAACAGCCTCAATGCATGAAGGAAGCCAGCAGGCATGATAAGGGGTAAACTCATTTCTCTTCTCCCAGCAGCAGTAATTCTAAAAGACAGATCCCATATTCCATGCCTGCTTCCTCTAATAATGCTAGAAGCCACAGGGCAGAGAAGCCAATGAGAGTCTGCTCTCCAAGCCCAGAAAAGCAAAACTCAATGGAGGCCAGTGAGAGCTCATTTCTTCCTCTTTGAAGCTGAGGAAATCCCTGGTGTCACTATTAGCTCACCTGATATTTCTCAATCAGGTTTGCTTCCTTCCAGTGCATATAGAGCTTTTAGCAATGTGATCTATTGTATTAATTTACAAGGATAAACGAGCCCAGAAAAACAAAAGAGAGCCTTGTTTTATATTAAGTTGGATCAGACTCACCATCTCACATGATCAGTAAGAAAACTTTAACTCTGTTTTCCTTTCAAAAGCACAGATCTTGAACAAACTTCTGCTACTTTTCTTGTACTTTATTCTGGAGGGACTACATTTCAGAGAAGATGTGAAACCACCACCAGAGCAAAGGCTGCCCAGTTTCAGTCAGGGACTTGAAAGAGATTTGCTGAAGCAAGTTTTCAGTTTTGTTTCTCTTTCTGAGACAACCATGTCTTTTAACCAGCTCTTATCTAACCCCCAATTCTGCTAGCTCTGAAATGCCCACCATGAAGTAATCAGCCCTACTTCATTCCCTTACTCACTGCTGTCATCAATCAGCACCAACAAGCTGTGTCCAGCACACTTGGCAAGGACAATTTATTGAATGTGGATCAGGAAAGTAGCCTGGTGTTAAACAGCACAAGAAACATTGCAGTGATCAACACCTTCCATGTCTGAGAAGTGAGGAAGGAAAAGCAATAGGCTAATGGTAAGTAACCAGGGGTGGCGGGGGAGGGAGGGACTAACGAGTTGCTAAGAAAAAAATATAGAATAAGAGTCTTAGATCTGGGACAGTCCCTTTTCCAGCAGGTGTGCTGGCAAACCTGTAAACTGGGAAACTCTAGAAAGAATCAAAAAACAAACGTTACTGACAGCACAACAAATGCTTTCTTGTATTATCATGCAGCAGAACCAAGAACAATTTGTGTGTGGTCTCACCCTGGTAAAGAGCACATTTATTGGCAAGACCTTTCCTCCTTGATCCATCTCCTTACACTTCTACAAACACAGTCCCCATGGGCTAGCTAGCACATACCCACCTCCCTTGAACTATCTTTCCCACCAGGCCAAGATGAAAAAGCTTGCTAATTTCTTTTAAACTTTGAGGTTCCAATCACTAATCAAGAGTAGTAGTACTCCAGGACATTGTGTCTGTCTCTATGTCTGTACCGCACCAAGCCCAGCAGAGACCTAATCCTTCACAGGGCAACAAGGCACTACCGTAATTATGAAGTGAATGAAGGACTACATAATAAAAGCTGCATCTACTGTAACTTTTCTGTTTCAATGGCACAAGTTAAGATGCAACAGAGTCTCTCTCCCTTAGATCCCTCTTCCCACATCTCCCCCTCTTTCTGATGCTTATTTCTAGTAGGGAAGTTGGTGGGGAAGAGAGATTCATTTGGCATTTACCTTTCTGCCTCTCTCTTTTCGCCCACCCTCAAATAAAGAAAAAAAATTAAGAGAAGGACCTTGATGATACATATTTCAGGGTGGACACACTACTCAAATTTTCACAAACCTGTTCCATGAACATACGTCTGTCCACACCAAAAAACAAATATACAAACAATAGTTAAGTTTGCAACTGCGACTGAAAATCCCATTTTACAACTGAATGCACATGTCAAAACAAGTGAAATCTACATTTACAGATAAAAAGGTGATTGCATCTAAAATATCAAATGGTACCTGGGAACAGGAAAACCTTTTTAGCAGTTTACCTATTGAAATTTTGGGCAAATCAGGAGCACATTTTAGTCAGTATTAAATGGAAAGTACTTAAGTAAATCTAAGTTGAATATAAAGTCTCAGTCTAGGTACTCCCTCTAATACAAACAACAGAAATACACTGAACTGCATATAAATGACAACTGTGCTTGCGCACATCCCATATACTGGAGCTAAGAACTAAGTTAAATTCACCCCTATTGTAAGAGCCAGCATAAAGCCTTCAGCACAGAGACTACATATGAGAGTCTGCAAGCAGGGAGCCTACACTGCATACATATGATGTGGTTGAGGAAGGGAGTATGCACAGCCACAGTCTCTAAAATTATTACATGGATTCAGCAGCCCAGAAACCCCACATAGTGGGTGAGGAACCACAGCATCCCCTACTCTAGCTGATCCACTGGAAAAGCAGCTCAGGAGGGAGAGCCCAAAAGGTGGCTTAAAGAGAAAAATTCCATTCTTTCAGTAAGTTGGTGTTTGCCAGACAAAGGGTGGCGAATGAATTTCATCCAAAGACAGCATCATTCATGCTAACCCTGATCCACTGAAATCAATGGAAGTTTTGCCATTGACTTCAGCGGGAGCAGGTCCTTTTGAAGTAAAGTGAGGAGTCTTTTCACTGACTCCAGGAGGAGATGGGTCAGAACCTATGGGCCAGATCTTCAGCTGATGTAAAAGGACATAATTCCACTGAAGTCAACACAGGTATACTAGTTTACACCAGCTGAGAATCTGCCCCTATTTTCTTCCAGAGTAGCTGAAGAACTAAAAGACTGAATACATATAATCTTAAAATGTTCATCTTAACAATAAAATAAAAATAAATCCCATACACCATGCAAATAGTACTTGAGAAGGCTCCCAAAATGCCTTACAGATTATGCACCTCTAGTGATAATGTCACCAACTGCTGGACTGCAGCACTGGTAGATAAAACACAATCAATGTTCTGCACCAGTGACACTATACAACTGTATTCAGGAGAGGAAGTGAGGATTAACTCAGCTAGTTGATGAAACTGCAAGGGGAAATTTAGATGGGTAACTACATCCTATCTAAATTGGAATTTAGTCATGACACTGAGATTAATACCCCTATTCTTGCAAAACACTGCCATAGGTTCTTTCCTAAATGTTCAGGACCTCAGTCTAACAGTTCATCCACAATAATACAGATGTCAAATGTATATACAATATTCTGTAAGACCCTGGTCATGTGGTCCTTTGCATTCAAGGATCATACTCCTAAGCCAATCACAATCTAAAAGTGGAAAAGAAATGACCAAAACAAGACTTCTAATAATTTTAACAGAAGAGAATACTTTCCAAGATACCAAAAAAAATATTGAAACATAACATTTCGTAGTGGCTTCTAATTCATCATTTTACAATGTTCTGGTTACTAAGCAAATAACAGGAATCTCTAGGAAGGAGGGCTAAGATCGTGAGAACACAGGAGGTGCAGTCCGAACCGAAATTAGTTTTAGGCCTGGTCTACGTGGGGGAATAGATTGGCGTAACTATTATAGACTGGTTCAGAACCACTATTGCAGAATAGTTCCTTGTGCAGACACTCTATTCAGGAACAAAAGTCATTTTTATTCTGGCATAATTAGTCTGCTTTGTGAGCAGAGTAACTATTTGGAATAAAGTCACTAAATGGGCAGGTATTCCTGGATAGCTGTTACAGTGTAGTTTATCCCCCAATAGGTCTATTGGTCAACCTCTCTATGTCAAGAGGACCTTTGAAGTAATTTCCTCATTCTCTTAGTGTCACATGAGGATTAGTCAGAATTTTTAAATGCATCTTGTAGGAATAAAAATACTCAGTTCCAATGCATATAATGAATTTATTCTAAAATGCAACATGTAAGAAATCATGCTGCCTTCAATTAATCTAAAAAGATATTTCCATTCCCCCCCCCCCCCCCCAAAGAATAAAAGACTCTTCAAGAAAGTAGTAAAATTTGAGTGATATAAAGAAGGGGTCTTAGAAAAACAGGAAAAAAATCTGGATATAAACAAGCCATCATTCTGGTAAGAGGAAATACAAACAACCAGAATAAAAATAGTTGATGCACAAAAGCCATAATGAAGGGGTTGCTCAAAAAATAACTTCTACTTTGAATGGTTTGGGTGAAATACAAATTATCCACAGAAAAGTGTGGACTGGCATAAATGTTTGTACAAAATTATAAGTATATTTCTAGAAGTATGCAAGTGGCAACCGCCTGCATGCTGCACAAAGTCCCAACAACGCTCTGCTTAAGTGCTACTGCACAGAGTCCAAACCACTGCATTTTAATTACTATGCAGCCTCAGATATATTGCCTTTGATATGGAAATGTTCTTGTTCTCTCATCTTCACATACGGTCTCATGCACAGAAATCTTTATCTGATTCATAAAAAATAAACTAGAATCCAATCTCAACACCTGACCTCAGTGCTTAGAAGTTTTTTACTAAGCATGGTGTCACTATAAAAAGAATGGCTAATATTGGTGTAAAGTTAGATATTTTGAGAAATGATATGAAGGATTTGTAGTTAAGAATCAAATCAATACTGCAACTCTGCAGTTTTAGAGTTTCATATTGCCTTCTGTCAGTCTACCAGAGGTTGGAAAAATAACAATGGGAATCCACACCTCTGTATTTTATTGAGGAAGTGAACAGCAAACATTTAACTAGCCTCCTGTCTGCCAATCTATAAAAGAAATGAACCAGTTGTGAGAAGGTATCCCCACAGCCAGGACACTGAGCAAGTTCTTAAAACTAGCAAGCCCTCAAAAATCAAAAGGCTTTCCTGCTACTTGGGGTTTTCTTTAAGGGATAAGTAACAAAAAAAATTATTCACGAATATTTTTAAATGCATGTTTTGTAACTGTGCTACAAGATTCCCATTTTAAAAGATAAAGCACTTTCCCATACAGCTAACAGCAGGCAAAATAAATGTTCTGTATTCTTACTAAAGAATTGATTATTTATTCTCACTCCACACAAAGGTTCTTACATTTACACATTAAGTTTTCGTCTGATTTATTCAAAACATAAAAAAGCACTTTATCAGCACACTTATTTTAGGGATCCCCATCAAAAGAAGTATTTAAAACACATGCTAGTATGATTCCATATCTTAAAGTAATACGCAGGCTACAAAAGGGTGAGCATTTTAATATATGCTGGTTTTGACAAATTCTACCAGTCCTCCAGAAAACATCCACTATTCAGTTTTGTCTAAATAATTCTGCTAACTCTATGGAAGCTACATTCTGTTTTCATAAAGAGTATGATCTTTGTAACCTGACTATAGTAGATAATGACCCATCTGTAAATCATTTTGTTGCAAGTTATCTGCTTTTTATCATTTCTAGTACCTGTCTGTGCCTGATATGATACCCTTAAACACATTAACTTGATGGAATGTTTCGCTTGACTTCAAAAACATCAATTGATATATATGTATTCTGTGTTATAAATAAATGACTCTGATTAACCAACTTCAATAATGTACCCCATTTTATGTGACCCAATCAGATCTGAAAACCTCAAGAGAAATGTGGGGGGGGGGAACCTACTTCTACAGTCCAATCATTTCCACACAGCATTTTCAAACTTGGCAAGAAGGCAGGCTAGGGTAATGTTGCGGGGGGGGGGGGTGTACAAATTTTATTTAAAAAGACTAAAAAAACCACAAAACTGAAGTGGGTTTTTTCACATATACAAGGGGAGGGAAGAAACACATATGTAGTGATTCTCGTACCTTTAAGAGAAAATCCATTTTCAAGTTCCTGTTGCACTAATTGAAAGAGAATTATTTAAAACTTCACTGAATACTTGAATATACGATGGATATGAGTAGCAGTTTCATCAATGCCAAATAACTCACGACTTTCTAAAAAAAATAGTGAACTAAAAACCGGCAGGAAATTTCTCACCGTGATGTCACAAATATTTGTTCTTGCTGCAGAATAATGTTTTTAAAGAATAATTTATTGGAAGCATGGACATGCTTTGAAAACATGTCATTATCCAGTTTTATCCCTGTAAAATGAGTTGCTTTCTAGGCAACACATCTGTATGATCACTGTCTTCTGCATATGGTTACATAAATACACAAACATTCACTTACAGACAACACACTGGTGTCAGATAGAGCCTTATTAAATCATAGGTTTTTACAGCCTTGTCTTTTAGTGTTATCTCATGAACCATAATGATATATCAATAAATAGTTAAAGATTTTTGTTATCTAAGAAACCTAATATGTTTTAAATAGTAAAAGGAATTTCATGTGTTTATACTGCAGCAACATGCCCTCAAACATATATGATAGTCTACCTGTAAACCATCAAAAAAAAAAAAAAAAAGAAAACCTATGTAAAGTCAAACAAATAAATAACAGGGAGAATGACAAAAGGATGTCAATTTTCTAAAAGATTAAATGCTTTACTATAGTACCTGTGTCTTTTGTTCCCACTTCAGTAACAAGATACATGCAAACTACTGTACATGCTATAAGGCTGTATTTTATCCTGGGGTTCTGGCATAATTTACAAGCTACTCAAAGCACCGTTCTCATGATTTACATTGTCACCAGAAATCTTAAAAAATACCCCCTTGTATCATTACAGGGGGATGCAGTTTACACACACACACACACACACACACACACACACACACACACACACACA
>ML681963.1:134452947-134481355 GCA_007922195.1 Podocnemis expansa
ACACACACACACACACACACACACACACACACACACACACACACACAAATAAGCCACTTTTTGCAATTTTCATAACATTTAAAGACCCAGTTGTTAAAGGTATCCTTTGCCAAATGCACCCAGTGATCTTTTGAGTCATCCTGAGACAGAAATATACATGACCCCACAGTACACAGTACATACAATAGCGAAAGCTACATTGCTACTTCTCCTCCATAACATTTTAGTTATTTTTATTTTACTTTTTAAATATCGGTAGCCTTCTACATTTGGTCCCCACAGTTTTAGAGGAGAACCAAACTGTAAAAGATTAATGGATATGTTTTCTGAAGAAAGTGGCATCTTATCTCCCAGTGTGATTAAGGTATTTAATAAATACAAGGTCATTCCTGAAGAGCCTTTCTAATGCCTACTGAGAAGAAAATATTTGGTTTTGCTATCATCATGCGACGTCCTGGCCTTCATCACTCTGAAGGGTAATCCAGAGTCCTTAAGAGACGCAATCCTTTCACCTCACAACGTGAGCAAGGATCTGCAAATACCTCCCGTTTGTTTCAGTTTTTCATGAAACAGAAAAGCATGTGGCCTGGAGTGGCCACCAACTCTTGGCCATACATTAAAACCACCAGCATTCCCACAGCCAAGGGGGAGTGGAGCAACGTTGTCAGCGAACCCAAACTGACAAGGAAAAGCGACTAACTTTTGGCGCTGGCTACTAGTTTGTACAAGTCAGATGCTTATGGCCTGGGGAAATGCTGTGCCTTGCTCCCTCCTTGCTTCCATGAAAGTGTGTGCATTTTTGGAAGTTACTCTCTGCTAGGAGAAGGAAGCAGAGTTACACCAATACAGCACAGCCCACTCGCACCTCCAATGAGATGTGGCTGGCTGCCGATGCACACCCCAGGTGGCTTGCACCCTGCAAGCCAAAGGAGAAGCTCTGAAGCAGTCTCCCACCAAGTCTGAGGAGCAACACAACTGCTGAGCACAGCAGCTGGGATGAGCAGCAGTGATGCGCCTCAGCAGGCAGGAGAGCGGGAATGGGCTTGGCGGGAGGGCACAGGGCCCCTGCTCTTGAATGGCCCCAAGCTGTATTCTCCTCAGGACTTGAAATTGAAGGGGGATGCTCACTCATTTGGTGTCACACTGTTACTAGCTGACAACTGGGGGGGGGGATATTGGGAAATTCAGGGGGGTGTTAGGGAAATCCCTGGCCCCCTGTGGAAGCTGTGGGAGGGGGCTGAGGGCAAAGTGGGGCATGCAGGAGAGGGGCGGGCGCCGCAGGGGAGCTAAGAGGGGTCCTGCTGGGGGAGCTGCTGCCCAGCGCTCTGGCTCCTGCCCTTTCCGAGGGAAACTGGGGCAGTCGAGTCTCCCGTGACTGCAGCCTGGGGGTGCTGGTGCCGGCGCCGGCTCCCATCAGCAGGGCGGTTGCAGGGGGAGGCTTTATGCTGGCTTCAGTGGGCCCAGAAGCCTGGTCACAGGCTGGGAATTTGCAGGGGGATGCGAGTGATCATCCCCCTTTCGCCCCCCCCACCTACCTCACCCTGCTATGGGGACAGCGCTTCCTCCCTGCATCCCTGCGGCCTCTCTGCCTGGTGCAATAGAGAGAAGGCAGCAGCTGCCCAGGAGTGCCAAGAGAAACGGCTGCTGCCGCATGTGAGGGCCTCACAATTTGGTAAAACATCTGCCAAGCCCCCCCCCCCAGCAATAACGTTGCCACCAGGGTAAGTTGCACTTCCAGGTTCTCACTTTATTACATTGTCTGCCTCTTTGCAAAGCAAGCCAGTTCCAAGGAAATGACCTTCTGACCTGCCCTGTCTGGATTAACACCCCATTCGGAGTGATTTGCAAAGGCTGGGCCCTTTTTGTTTTTAAATTTGTGTCGCCCAGCCCCTCCCCCAAGTGTACTTTAAAAAAAAAAATGTACACACTGGCCAAGCTGCATTTGATGTATTGATTCTAAGTACAGTGCATGGTTTGGTTTCCGTATATTCTTTGGCTTTTAATAGCTAGCTGAGGGAAAGAAAAAGCGTTATTGTTTTCTTTCTTTCCTTCTCTCATTGCCTATTCTAAATTTGACTCCAAAGTTTAAGCAGTTGAATTGGCTAATTCTGAATACAGGCTATTGAGAGACCAGACACAGCAGTATATCCCTGTATAGCAATGGATACAATGTGCTGAATTGGCAGTCTAATTATAAATGTGGCATTTGGACCTCCTTTCAGACCCAGTGCCACCTTACCTTATGAGGGAACTTCAACTACAGCAACTGTTCAAAACAAAATGCCATTACAGGATCAACTTCACCCAACACTGGGACAAGCCAGGGGATTGTTTTACAAACAGCCTTTCTCACTTAACACAAGAACGTATTATAAGAAACAAAGTTATGGCTAGTCCAGAGTTTAAAGAAAATGTTAAGTAGTTCCTGCCAGGCATTGCGCTGCCTCAAACTGCAGCGTAATTTAAGTGACCTAATTCTTCTTCTTTTCAATGTAGTCGCTGTAAATACTTTGTTTTTATTTGTACTAGAATGAAATGCTAGGTACGGCCACTGTTTATAATGCGCACACAGTGTGTGTATAACAGTGTGAGTCCTGAAGACAAGAAATCTCATGGGGGGAGGACCTTCAATAAAGTAATGGAAAATAGTTCACGATATGCAGTGGGCTTCTGGAAAAGTAAAAAGGCAGCGTCTTTTCTGTTCACTATTTGCATATAATGGCAAACTGTATTCACACATCTCAGCCATTTCACTATTTAGTTTCTAGTACGGTGGCTTAATCAAGTGAGTGGGCATGTCAATAAAACAAGTCAAGTCAAGTTAAAGTCTCAAAACAGGCTTCAGAACTACCTCATTACAAGAATATGAAAAAAGGAAATCAGTTTATTTCTGTTGAAACCCTGCGTTGAGGACTGTGTTCTTCTCTCACATCCTTTTGCTCTGTTTTTAAAGAAGGAAATGTTTTAAAATGTCAGAAAGATTCAAATAAAAATTCTTAAATAAAAGTTGCCAGTCATGTGCAGAGAGTATTTAAACAAACACGGGCATTATACCTTATCTTCATAGAACAGAAGAAAGCAAGCTTCGTTATCTTTGAAAGTTTCACTGTCTGTGTTTTTGGAAACACCCCTAGGACACAGCTAATCTCTCCTCCCCAGGCTCCCCATACACTGACTTTCTCCTGTAAAATACCCCTGACGCTCAGACACAACACTAATTGTCTTTTCATGTCACCACTTCCATTCTTTCTCATCCTTAAAAAAAAAAAAAAAAAAAGCCCTGCGAATCAGACCTGTAGAAAGCAAAGGCAACGATCAAATCTATATGATCGGTGCCTCTGATTCACCTCAAGGCCCTGCTCTCCTAAAGCACACAGCCCTAGCTGCCAAGAGGGTTAATTGTTCAATGCTGTTAAATAGAAGTAAGAAACTGAGCTGGTAAGATCCCCTCAGAAGAGTAATTCACTGACAGCTAAATTATTAATGTACATGTTTACGTATCGGATCACATAACGCATGTGATCGTGTACACACACGCACCCACACACGGTATCACACGCTGATGCACACATGCATATAGACAAGAATAATCACCAGCACGTCCAGTACCTCCTACTTTAAAGACTATAACTAAAGAAGTAGAATTATTAGTTCTTGCTGATAATTCCTTTCAGAATCATGAATGGAGCCACTGCCAAAAAATTCAAGAACAACACTCATGACATATTTATACACAGATACAGCGTGTGTGCATATTACACACATTCTCGGTCAACCCAGAGTTTTCGTAAACTTCAGATAATTATTTAAGAGAAAACACCAAACCTGATTACATAAAGAGGTTTCTTCTCCATGATCCAAACCACAAAACAGCTCTGAAAGAGTGAGAACTAAAACAGCACAAGCTCTCCACCAACACACCTTGGTTGATTCAGACTCTAAAGCATTGCCTATAACCTGCTACATGCCGTTGCATTGCGATTAATTAAAAAGAAAAGGAAGGGAAATACTTCCTGAAAACTTACGTTGCATTTATCTTAGGCACTATTCTTTTTCTCAGCTCGCAAAGGAAGTCGTTTTGTCCAGGTTAGGTATTGTCTACTTATGGATCAGCCCCTGGCTAAGGGTTTATTTTAATTTATGGCTTAGGCATTCTTTGAAGGTCGATTTGCATGACCTCCGGCGAGAGCTAAGGCAGCAAGAAATCCCAAATTGAAAGTTGGGCAAGCCCACAAAGCAGCACGGCTTTCCCTTTCTCATGGTGTAAACAGAGCTCTCTGATGAGCTTCTTATTTTCCCCCTCCTCGTGCATCACAAATTAGGGTGGGATATCAATTTGAAAGTTTTCGGTATAACTTTATCCAAGCCTTCTGGCTGGGGAGATAAGACGCCAGCACAAAACCTGCAAATCCTCGGGACAGTGCCCCTCTGTGGCTAAACCCAAGATTACCACCTACCGCTCCGGTGTCTCTGCACCATCCGCTCTGCGAAGAGCAGCACATTTGTGGCAAACTTCAGTGCAAATGACCCACCTCCAAACTTAGCGGAGACTTGAAAAGCGCTATGCAAACTCCTTGCATCCTCCTCCTTTCTCTTTCCCGGGGGCCATCCGCGCGGGCCAGCCCATGGCAGCCCTCCGGGGTAATGACAGCAGCTCGCTGCTCTCCCAGCTTGATTTCGGGTGCCTTAGTCTCTCCCGTGCTACTGTGCGTAAGAAACTAGCTGCCTAGCACCATGTGTTGTGCCGGGGGGATCTTAAAATACAACGCTGATCTGTCACTACGTTTTAAAATAGCTTCCACTCGGGGAGGATGAGAAAGTGGTGTGATTTCGAGGGAGTGGAGTCCTGAAAGCTCGGGATTTCACAGCCTTGGAAACCTCCCTGACTAGTCGCCCTGCAAGAAAACACCCTGGTGGCACAGGAGTAAACACCCGTGCCGGGGGCTCAAGTCAGAGATGTTAAAAGCTCCACGACCGCTTGCAGCTCCCGAGCCTTAAAGCCACATCCCGGGAAAGCAGCTTCCCTCCTGCAAAGCGCCCGAAGCCAGCCAAAGCCCCTTAAACCACCCCCACCGCCCCAGCTGCACCACACCCCCTAGGACACAACAGGTAGACAACACAATAGGGAATTTTGCCTGGTTACCTCCGCGGAATCCGGTGTGGCACAAAGCCTGGGAGCGTCGCCCCCACCCCTTTGTTTTAAAGGCGCTTCAGTGATTGTCATTGAAAAGAAAAAAAGAAAGCAAGGGGTGCAGGAGGGAGAGAAGGAACTGGGGAGCAAAGCAAAATAAATGCACTAAAGTCTGCTGGTGTTTCCCCGGGCCATGGCTGTGCAGGATCCGGCTGCTTAGAAGTTTGCTGCTGGGTTGCCTGGAGATTTGCTTACAATCAGGTTCATGATTTTTTTTTTTTTTCTTTTTGCCCCCCTCCTGAACCAAGTGAAGGCGATGGTTACTGCTGTCAATCTTGGCAATCAATGTGAGCGGCCATGTCGTAAGTATTCAAAGCATTTCCCGTCGTGCAACATCAGAAAGTGAGTGGCCAGGGCATTGATCTGAGGAGGCAGGGCTCCCCCTCCCAGGCAGCCGAGGCAAGATGAGACAACCCAGCGAGAGGGAGCGAGAGAAACGCAAGCACCGAGGGGAAAGGGAGCCCAAAACAGAAAGTGAAATCAGCCCGGCCTCCCAGCCGCATCCTCCTCGCCCGGTGAAACCCTCCACCTCTCCGGGCTGCACAGGGGGGAAGGTGCCCAAGTCCCCGAGGGGCTGGGGGCAGCAAGAGGAGGAGGGCTGTGCTGGGAGCAGCGTCCTGGGGGAATAAAGAAAGCAAGAGACTAAACCAAAAGAGAAAAGTCGGCAACGCCCGGGTGTTTAGGAGGGCAGGCACTACATAAATCAATCAAAATAGAATTCAAAAATAAAATCAGACAGGAGAAGCAGCCCAAAATCCAAGGCTTCAAAATCAGGAGGCTAAGGGATGGGAGAGGTGAGGAGGAAGGGGTATAAAAGACAAGTGCAAGCAGAGCGAGAAGAAAAGGGGGGCAGGAAAAAAGACCCCGAGAAAAACGCTTGTGGTCAGCTGAGAAGTGGGCTTCTCAGGAGCCCTCTCCAAAAGCTAAACCTGGGGGGAAAACCAGGGGAAGGAGAAGTTGCACCAGAGAGGGGAAGGCAGACACAGGGAAACAAACCCACGGGGGCCGGGAAGGAGGAAAGGTGCACAGTGATGCGTCCAAATGAAAGATGAAGAAGATGCACCGAATTAAAACGAAAGGAGAAGTAGGAGCTGGGAGGAAAGATCAGTCACAGAACAGCTTCAGGTTGAAGTCCTGGCTCTGCCTGGGATGACCAGAGCTTTATCGGCGACAAAAAGTGGCCAGCTCCAGAGATGCGACAGGCAGGAACTGCCCAGTGATTTAGGGACTCACGCGTCTTATCTGTGTTAATGAAAAGGCAGATGTGGCAGAATAAAGGCACAGCTATCAGGAATAAGTCAACCTGCGGCGTGCAGTGTTGCAACGATCAGGAAAAAGGGGGGGGGGGCAAACGTGAGAGGCTTTAGCAACCGTCGGGGCTAGGGGATCAGGTGGGCAAACAAAATTGCAAACTCGCCGCTCTCCCTTTCGAGATTATCCACAGCCAAGCTAAACTCTTCCAAGGCTGGGAGTGCGGAAAGCGACCCTCTAGCCCCCAAAATAGGAAAGAGGCAGAGAGAGAAAAAAGTTGTTGATCCTCTTTATATTTTTGGCAACCCTTGCCATTTTCCAGAAGGCGCCTGGAACAGTTAGTAACCGAGCAACTTTTTAATTTTAAAATGGCTTTATAGGATCTAGAGGCCGGGGAGAAGAGAAGAAAAGGCTGAATTCGCTTTCTCTCTGCCGCACACAAGCCCAAATTTGCGGGCAGGTTCGCAACAGAAGTGCAATCAGGTCTAAACCTTGCTCCCCAGGAACCTGCTAAAAATTGGCGTTACAGTTTGGTGCTGACACAGGAGGGATTAGCCCTGGTTCTAGTTGCTGTTCTTTCCCACTTTTACAACTTAAAACTCTATTCAGAGTCATACATATTGCATCCTCTTCCTTGCTAGGTGAAGTATTTTATGGTAGCGCCCTTCTAGTCAAGTCCTGGAGAAATTAGTTTTAAGGTCAGAACCTGTAGGAATAACAGAAACATTTGTTTATTTATTTCAGCTACTTGCAGAACATAAAGGGAATCAGAGTATTGAAGATATTTTGCAAGCAGGTTGCCTTCAAACAGAACTTTAAATTTATCCAGAAGCTCTAATAATGGTTTATCCTCAAATTAGAGGACTGACTACATTAGGTCTCCTTTTCGTGTATTCTTTCCATTTAACTTAAAGTGCTAAAATCTACAACCAAGCACGGGGACTGCAGTTTATAAGGCGTAGGACTGACTGTCCGTTCACCTGGCTTCAGCAAATTCAAACCATTCACCTGCCTTTAGTTGTCTTGTGCACGGATGCAGCGACAGGAAATACCACTCTTTTCCGGTACTGCAAAAGGTTGTTATTTTTTTAAAGTATAAGAAAGCGCAGAATTTGACAATAATAAATTGAAATATCTCACGAGTGATGAAGACCCCTCGACTTTTTGCATACTTTGTTACATATTGGCACAAGAAATTGAGATGTTTAAGAAAACCAGCTCCAGTCTAAGTGCAAAGAAAAGATTCTGACGCTATCTCCTGCCCCATCAATTTGTTGCTGAAAGTTTTTCCTTTTCTTTACAAAACTCAAATTAGCAGTTCTAGCTTCTCTTTGGACCAACCGAAACCAGCAAGTGGCAGGTGTTGTCAATTTAAAAACCAGACGAATTTAGGAAGTTGTCCAAGCCCAGCCAGCCCTGAATCGGAAGAGCATCCTTGCACCGCCGAAAAGACCGTGCAAAGAATGAAGTGAAGTCGGCGCAGAAACGCACCGGTTTACATGCAAGTAAATCACTTGGGCAACAAAGCTTGTTGCTTCTTTTCAGTTAAGCTACAGGTGTAAACAAACGCAAGAGGTGGAAGAGGCACCGCAGACGAGCCGACATCTCTATTGTATGGAAATGGGGTTTGTGTCCTGCGAGTCACCCTTGTGTATTTGTCTGCTTGCACGCTGAATAAGCGCTCAGATGCTGTTTAGCTACGGGACCCCGTGCAGTGGGAGAGAGAAAACGTGCTTTCTTTTGAGGGGTAACTCATGTTTGCAGCTCTTTCCAGACTGCAAGGCTCGCCTGTGAGTGCTGCAGGCGAGGGGACGGCAGCGGTGCGGCCAGATGTTGCGGGATGCTGCTCGCCGAGCGCACTTACCTGCTCACAGCTGGCGCTGGGCTGTGCAGGGCCACTCATTTCCCACATTTCCCTGTCCCCCTGCCACCCCCACGGAACAGCAGCCAGCCTAAGGCTCCTCGAGAGCTCTCGGGGTGGGCGAAAGTTTTGCTGAAAATGGCAAGAAATTGGCTCTCCCGAGCCATTCAGCGAGCAGCAAAAAGCCTCTTATTAACAATTAGCAGGCGCGCTTGCCAGTGCACTGGCGACACGCTCCTACCAACGAGGACTCTGGGGGCCGGAGAGTCCGGGCAAACTTTTCCCAAATGCAAAAGGAAGTGGCAAAGGAGTTACAAACTTATCCGCGCGAGAGAAAAGTTTTGGTAGACTGATAGCAAAATGCCTGCACTTTGCTTTGCATCAGATGTTCCCCCCTCTCAGCATCAACTGGGGGAGTCTTTTCAAAAAGCGGCCAGGAGGGGGGAAGGTTTGCTTTTTAGCAGGACCCAGCTGAAAACAAACCTCTGAGCTCCTCCAGGCGTCATTTGCTAAGCCAACCTATTGTCCTTTTGGCGGAAGTAGCTCAAGGGAACAGTTTCATTTCATTTGCAACTGGGCATCCTCCTGCCAGAGAAACACGCACACACAAAGCCGCAGTAACAACACACACGCACGCCCCATACCCGGCAAAGCACATAAACTTTTGCAAAGAAAAGAAAAGCAAGTTAGCCATGAAACCCCTTCCTGCCTCGGAAAGTTCAGTGTCGGGGTCTGCTCTGGCCAGGGAAAGGGCAAACCCTAGGCTAAGGTAGTGAGGGGCTGAATTTGCATGCTGATAAGAGAAGGCTGTCGTACTTACAGTGCCAGAGGGCAGGCTGCGGAAGAAAAGCTGTTTGTGTTAGCCTGAGAGTCACCCAGGGCTGCAATGAGAGGAGAGGAGAGGAGTGGGAGTGCCAGGCTGCATACACCTTCACCGCATCTCATCACATCTGCCAGCCTCTCTCTCCCTCTCTCTTTCATTTCCACATTCCCTTTGTTCCTGAAGGGGGGGAAAAAATCTACACGTCACATCAGAGTCCCCAGATGCAGTCTACACCAAAGAAAAAAAAATGAATAATTCAATCAACCCTTGCATAGTCTCTGAGGCAATAAATCTATTGCACTTAAAGAAGCGCAGGGTAATTACCGCGAAGGAATTCAACTAAGGCCAAAGAGAGGAGGGATCCCAGGCTCTGTAAACTCCCCGGCCAAAGAAAGTTGCATTTACTTAATGCTTTGACATCTGCAATGTAAACTAAAGGCGGGGGGAGGCTGAAGTGAGGCGGGCGGCTTCGCAAAGGCTTGGGCCGCGTGTCCCCCAGGCAGAGAGGGGATCGGCCAAACACACCAGTGCCATGGAGCAAAGTGGCTCATGTCCAGGGGCTCTCTCACTCCCCCATTGCCCTCGCCTGCCGGGCTGCTTGCAAGCTGGCCTGAATGCAGCCTTACCTGCTCCCAGAGCTGAGTGCAGGCTTGCAAAAACTCACGGCAGCCTGCAACTCTGCCCCAAAGAGAAGCGGCGGGGGATTGGCACTGAAAGGCTGGCACTGACTTGGGGCTGGGATCCCAGCAGCCCTGGGACGGGACGGAGCTGGCTACACGTGGCCCCTTTCGCCTGGGAGGTAAGAGGGGACTGTCTGGTGGGTTTATTCTCTCCATGCAATGCAGGGCCAGGGAGGCGATCCTCCTGCCATCATCCCTCCCAGGATCTAGCTCAAAATCCCGGCTGAACTCCTGCTGCAAAAGCAGGTGGGAAAGAGGCTGCCATCGCCCCAAGCTCTCAGCTGCATTCAAAGCCTCCCCCTTTCCAGGGAGGACTCGCAGCTTTTCGACTTCGCGGGGCTTGATTTATCCAAAACCTGAAGGGAACTCTTATGCCGTAAAGGTAAACTACACGCACTTGCCTGGGCTTTGTTTATGTGCTTAAAACGCCACCCTGAGGTCAGAGCAAATAAAGCAGCCAAGGCGGAAAAAAACCTGCCCGGGAGCTTTCGGCTCAGCGCTTTGCAAAGCCAAACAGTGCCAGGAAGAGCGAAGAAGCTGCTTTTGGCCGCCCCATGGACCGGAGGACAAGGCGAGGATGGGCAGGATCGTCCCTCGTTTGCACCCCTGCATGGCCTCGGGACACGCCTGGAGGGAGACTCCTGCCCTCGGAGGGAGGAAAGTGAGGACACAAGCAGCCAAAAGCATCCACGACTTTGCATCTCAACCATCAGCTCCCAAATCCCGCTTCCGCCCCTTTGGGTCTCTAAATCACACCAACCCCAGTCGGTTTCCCTCGCAGAAAGCGGCCCCTGCTAAGGAGAACAGCCCTTTCCAAAGGCACCTGGGGTTTCTAAAACCCGGCTCCCTCCAGGGAGTTTGCCTCGGTGCAGCCCTTGCCTGACTTCTCAGCAGATCCCCAGGCTCCAGGCAAACTCAAGGCAAGTGTGCTGCTGCCTGAGGCTCGCTGGAGTTTTCCGCCTTGCAGTTTGTCTCCCTGTGGATGGAAACTGGGCTGAGTTTAGTTCAAAAATTTTACTGAATACTTTGAATGAAAAGGGAATCCTAGCTGGAACCACCTTTCCCTGGTCTATAAACAGCCCCTAGGCTGGCTGAGGTGGTGGGCAATAATTAGCTAGCCTGAGTCTGTTTTCAGGTCACCCAAGGTAAGAAAGCTCTCACAATAAAACAATGTCAGGGAACAGATCTTGCTCCAGCAAGCTATGGCAATGTGCTAAGGCATCCTGTAAACTGTCAGCCCTGCTTCCACTAAGTTTCCATCGAAATGAAGAAAGAAATCCAGGGTGACTTTGAGCAGCTGAGACCTCCTGGCCTCTTATAGAAAGGAGGTCCTAGCTAAACCACAGGAAAGCAATCATCACATGGAAACAGTCTCAACTCTTAGAACAGCAACTTGGTTTGCAAATTTAGTCACCAGAACAAACTGCTAATTGCAGTCTGGACTAGTGAACTAGTGCCTCCTGCAAATGAATCCTGAAAAGGGTGGTAAGAAAGTCAGCTAATTGAAAGAAGAATTCAAACTGCATTCAATTAATGTGAGTGGAATCAACACTACCGATGAATTCCTCATACAAAGTAGGTACAGAAACAAAGGGACTACCTAATGTGATTGGTGAAAAAGCAAAAAAATCAGCTAAAAAGCAGCTCTATACACCCACTCTGAGCAGTTCAGCCACTATTAGATTTGTATGAAACCTTCTTCTTGGTTAAAACTAATTTGTTATTTTCATTTGTATACTCCTCTGAAACTCCATAATACATTAACACACATAAGAAATGTACTTTGAGATAAATTATTGAGCATTCATATTGCAGTAGAGTAAAGGACACGTATTAGGGATTCGTAACCATCATTGCAAACAGATTTTGGCATATGCTCCTGTACTATTCACCTGTGTGGCCTGTTCTACTATGAGATATTCCCACCTTCAAAGATAGTCCTGCGGTACTTATGTTGACTTTAGCACTTTGCAAAGCAAAGCAAATAGTAATGAAAGAAAATAATTATTTTAACAAAGAAAGGCCAGAAGAAATACTATCTCAGTTTGCACATGCAAACAAATACTGGAGGGCTTGAGAGGGAAGACAGAATGAAAGCACCCTTTTGTAAGCACTGAGTAACCCACTGTTCCCACATTTTATATTATAGCCCAGTGAGCTAAATGTAGATCATGGATGTAAATATGAATGTTACTGAGTATTTTTCCCCAAAAACCCTAATTAGTAAAAAGACAGGGCTAAAAAGGGCTATTCCAATCTGCTATGAAAATCCCCAATGTAACCAGTTCAGAGAATGCCTTATTTATTAGTGACAGCATCCTAATCTAATGCTGCACATTAAGATGCAATCTGGAACATGTAGTGGGGTACTTACACACTGTCTACAAAATACACCTATGTTTTACACCATTGGGGTAGGTTTGTTCCATGCATCACAAGAACAACATATGTTTTAAAGAGACTAATATAACAACAGAAAGCACAAACAAGTGGCAATAGAAAGAAAGAAGCTCAAAGGAGAGAAGAAATACACACAGCTATCTTTGAATGGAGGGCACGACCAGATTGCAAATACTGGCATTGCCATTAAGCCACATATTTACCCAAGTCATATTTTAGGAAGACAAGCATATGGGAGGTATGAGACAATGGTACTGTATTCCATACCATTCATAACAACACTTTGCACTTACATATTACATTGGTTTCAAGCTGTTTTTGTGCATTTGCTATGGTATGTGCCCAACCCTTTTCAGCCCAGATCATTGTCCATTGTTTCAATGGGAGTTTATCCTGAGTTAAGGACTAAAGGTCCAGGCTCTGTATACTTAGTAAGGGTATATTTTATTAGCAGGGTTAGAATCACTGAAGTAGTTGAACAGATATACAAAAGCGATAGATCATAAATTGGGGCACAAAACACAGCATTAGGAAGTTTTATTGAGCAGATGAGTTTTGCATGATATATCTAAATAAATAAAGCAAGACTGTTTCCTTTTCTTCTTCACTTCCAAGAACATCATCATTTTAATTTTTTCACTGCAGTCTGTTACTAGAACTTGCTGATACAAATAAAACTGAATCAAAATCAAGTCACATTCCAATCTATTGATAAGTGGTTAAATTTAGTAAACGGTTTTCTAAACCAAAAACATTAGAAATTGCTGAAAGTAAAAGATGGTGTTAGACTGAAATATGACACAATTTCAATCTATTTTAACATTTCAATTATTCATAACTTTCCTTATTGTGGAATACCAAGTTCAGGGCCTGATCCTGCAGTGCTTACTCAGTTCATCCTCATATTGACTGCATTAGGACTTTTCCTGAGGGTAAGCACTGCAGGATTTGGTCCATAGAGTGTTTTATTTTTTATCTGCATCAGTGACAAGTCTCATGCACAAGTAATATACATTAGCAATATGAGACACACCTGGTTTATTACTGGTGCAAATCAGACTACAAAACAATTGTGTTATGACAGCAAAACTTCTGTTTAAAAAAGTTTTACAATCCAGAGCTATACATTAACTTGAAACAAGGCATCAAATTCACATCTTACTCAGGCAAAACACCCTCTGACTTTAATGTGAATGTTGCTGGAATAATAGTGTACAGTCAAATGCTTTCTACTCACCACTGACATCCAAAAAGGTTCCAGATTAAAACAACCACATGATTATATCAAAGATGGGTATCTAATATGGAAACATTATACAATTTAGAAAAAGACAACCTCAACATTTAGATAATAAAATAAAGGACTTCAAGTAGACAATTTTTTAAGGCTTGGTTATGATTCGGGCACTGTGGGTCAGATTCTGCTGGCAATTATGTAGGTAACTTAACCTATGTGAGTCATCCCAGTGAAACAAAACTACTCAAATGAACAAAAATTTGCAGGACTGGGACCTATGAATGTAGAGATAGGACTAAATGTGCTTTATTTATCCTATAATAAAACACAGTCATATGCAGAAAATAGTGACAGTTGTTTTGGAATATTACACTTTTAAAAATGTTTAACTGCTGGCATATAGATTTCCCTTGTTTTGATGGAATAATATTTTTGACCACAATATGTAGCAGAGTTAAAACAAAAATTTTTACATTAAAAATAAGAATTCAGCTACAGTAAGTTAAAGTACATGCTCTTCTAAGCTATATTTTTCCAAAGTAGAGGAAGTATAGTTTTAAACTGAGTATTAAGTAAATAAATGTCTACCCTCTTCACTGGCATTAGCATACTTGAAACTGTAGTTTATAGAATGTTTGAGAACATCAGCATCATGGTATGGTTGTCATAGAAACTGCAACAATATGTCATTTAAATTAATTTTCCATGCAGAGATGATAAGGTCTATGGCTACATCAGTTCTATAAAACAAGTTCCAAAAGTGGACTGAAAAGCAAGGAATAAGAAATATAAATCAGAAATAGCACATTTCAAATTATTACATGCTTTTAAAAAATGAGAAGCACAACATATTGTTAAAATTATAACTATGGATGCAATTGAGTAGCTTTTTATTTCAAAGAAACAAATTAAAAAAAAAAAAGCTAAAAAACACATTGACGTACTGAAAAATTATCCGTGCTCAATGAACAAGATCTGGTCATATTTACAAACTGTATGAGCAATTCCAGTTTAAGGAATGTGAAATATCAAACAATATTTTTTAAACCATGAATACTCTTTCTGTATTTATAAGGGTGACAAAGTTTAACATTGCATATCCAGAGCCATAACACAATTTAATACTTTTTTAAAGGCAGGAAACCTAACATGAATAGATTTATTTTTCCTCTATAATGCTGCTTCTGTGTGTTATGAATGCTACCTTAAGTAAACCATTGCCAGACACACTCAATTAGCATTACTGACTGATTATTAGAACAGAAAAGTTTACCAAAATAAAGACAGTGTTCTTTAAAAAAAATAATAATCACTCTGGTAATCTAAGAAGATTTAGCTCTTGGTTTATCTGTCTTTTGCTATGCTGTGAAGCAACAACAACATTTACTGTGATTTTTCTTATTACATGTTTCATAAAATAACCAGCTCAACAGTGAGGATATGGAGGAAAATACTAAGCAGCACTTTGTGAGAAAAATATTTTGGATTTCTTATTTAACATACTTTGAAGGTGATCAGGAAATGTTTAAGAACATTGATACACTGAATGATTTGCTACACAGCTTCTCATATCTAATACCTCTGAAATTATTTAAGGATTGAAATAAGTCATCTTCATCTTCAAGTAAATAAAAACTAATATTTTTAAGAGAGACTAACGTAGCTATCTGTAGTACCAAAAGAAGAAACATCTAGACGAAAGCTGTTGTTCTTGATAGGATTAAGGAGTGCTACAAAAAGAGCATTTAAATCTCTAGTTTTCCCTGACAATTAACAATGAAAAGCAGATGTTTACAAAGCTATTTTATATGCTGGTTTACAAGATGCTAAAACGATGGATTGTGGATGGTAAGAAGGAAGAGCTGGATAACTGCTTGCCTGGTGTATATTTAAAAGCATTTTCATTGGCTCAGTTATTGTTAATAATGAAAGAAACACTTTGTGCTGTGTGACTGGTACTATAGAAAACTGCCGTCATAAAGTCCTCAAAAACTCTTTTAAGATGCAATTGACAAAGATAATAACAACACAGAATTATTTCACTTCTCTGAATGCTACATATTTGCATACCAGGACTGTGTACAATATTCTCATAATGCACATTCAGAACAAGGACTTCTTAACACTGTAAGTACAGCATAAGATCTGTGCATTAAACTATCTACACTTCCAAGTTCTCTTTTTTGGTGTGAAACTGTCTCTAACCCAGGTGCTAGCTGTCTACACAAAAGACGACCACACAAGTTGACACCTTCACTGTGTATAATAACCTAGTTAATATCATGAAATTCTACAAAACAGAAGCCTTACTTACACAATGTCATTTTGAAAAATGGCAAATTAATTTTAACATGAATTTGAGAGCAAGCCTGGCCTAAGGATGAGACTGCAGATGTGGGTTCTATCCCTGGTCCCACTACAAAAGCATGGAGTGATTTTGAGCAAGTAACTGGCCAAAAATTTCAATTTTTTCTCATCCCTCATTTAGGCACACTTAGTGCTATTTGTGTGTTTAAACTGGGTGCTTTCAAAAGTACACCTAAACAGGCATGCACATCTGTGAAAAGTCATGGCTCCATCTTCTGCATTCTAGGTCATCTCATTCATAACCTGGAAATTATCCTATTTAACCTTTCTTGTGGGGATGCAATTAGATTCCTTACTTGGTGACCAAACAATCCTTGTGCACAGAAAGGACTTGACTGAGTCCCAATCTTGCAAAGACTTGGTATATACTTAAATTTATAGAATCTGAGGAGTTCCACTGACTTTAAGGGGACTTATCACTGTGCAAAACATGTAGGTCTTCACAGAAATTGAGGCCTAAATTAATGGGACTATTTGTGTGTGTAAAGCCACTCACATGCCTCTAAGTATTTGGAGAATCAGACCTAAAAAGTCTGTGAAGTCTTCAAAACCTGCAGACAGAAGGAATTACAGAAATTATAAATATTATTACTCTGATGTTTTCTGGCACAGAGTGGAGGATATACAGTACACTTAACATTTTAAAAAAACTACACTGACTACTTACTAGTATTTAACCAATTTTAAGAAAGGTTTTACATTTTTATTTTCTAAAAACAATTCTTAAATTCTAATCATAATCATAAAAACACCTTCATATATCACCTGTGTGCTTCTAGTCAGTACCTGAGTACTTTGGTTTTTATCTCAGACACTGAACACATTCTGATTTCAGTTAATGCCCATATTGTTTCTTTTATTCATCCCACTGAGAATGAATGTACTCCTGTTCATTACAGGAATATTCAATTAATATTACCTAACCAGATTTAGTTTCAATCAATTGACTCTTGAACTACTCTACATCCTCACACATAGGCTAGCTCTCCTAGAGTAAAATTTATGCTGCTACCATAAATTACTGTGTAACAATATACAGAGTAAATTTAGGCCCCAATTCTGCAAATGCAAATACTTAGCTTTTTCCAAAAGGGCACTATTCGAGGCCAAAGCTAAGCACATGTGAAACTGTTTGCAGGATTGTGGCACAAGGCAATAATAATTTTACCTAATTTGATCCATACTCTCTCAACAGAATTATTTATGTACAATATCAAGAAGTTATTGAGCAATGTTTTGCATCTATTTGCAAAAATGCCATTGGGCAAATTCTCATCCAGTAGCTGTGACTGGGGCAGGAAGCAGAGCAAGAAAAAGAAACTAACCCCTCAGGCTGCAACAGCCTGTACTAGTAGTGTGCCCAAACACAGTGTGGGGAATAGTCAATCCACTTCAGCTCACTCAAATCCAAATTCCACTGCATGGGGGCACAGCATACCCTCATAGAGCTAGCTAGGTTCCATGCCAAAAAAGGAGTGCAGACCGTTGTCTGGCTCCCCAAATCCTGGCACCTGTCCCATGAGCAACAGAATAGTACCAGTTTGGTTACAGGCAGAACTGTCCATAGCCCTACAAAAGGGGGCAGTATTTTGCCCCCATCTCATTTGTTACTTTGCTGTTATTTCAGTTTGATGCTTAAATAACATAAGAGCTCCATGTGTTTTAGGCTATGATCTGAAATGTCTTTGACTGTGAGGTTTCTGTTCTGTATATTCATATTTTACATGCCCTTTCAATTAGCTATAGGAATTTATGCCCAATGTGGACATCCTAGTATAAGAAAGAAAGAAAGATGTTCACACTCCAGAGCAAACCAGTCCATGGCAGTGGTTGTTAGAATTAAAAAGCAAAATACTGTGCACAAAAAGAAAAAGTGTTCTTGACTCAACATTGCTTTTTCCCCTCTTATCTTATGATCAGAAAAAAATATTTATTTCATTCCTTTACTATGGTAATTTTCCACCTTAGGGTTACAACCCAAAAGTGGTTTGTAAAGCTGTGTTAAACAGTCAGATTTTTTTCTACAGAATTCCAAGTATTTTTCCCCCAGACTCTGTAGTTCTTATGGGTGTAGAGAAAACTGTCATGTGAGAGGTTTATTGAATCTATAGCATTGGGGAACGCAGAATTTGTGATTTTTCGGTGAAAATGTTGAAGTTAGTTAATATACTTTAAAATGTGAATTATCATAGATATTTGTTTTGAGTGTAAATACCTGCCCCGACTATATACAAACAACAGTGTTGCACACTGCAGAGGTGATGCTTTGATATATGAAGAATAGGGTATTCTTGAATACTGACAAACGATTCTGTAATATAGAGTCACAAAGGAAAATGAGGTGTTTTAGGGGCTGTGTTAGTATCACTAACAAAACTAGGGCCTCATGTCATTTGGAAACAACTCCAAAACATGTTATGATGTGTTTCATAAACTTACTGAACAAAATATAGAGTTCTGTGTGCAGGACCCATCATATTACCAGAACAATTCCATTTTCTGTCATTGATTTTTGTATGTAGACCTGAAGTTGAGGTAAGGGAAGAGGTGAAGAGCAACTTTATGTTTCATGTAGTTGGTTTCAATACTTCCTTCAGATTGTTACTTTAAAAACAAAGGTTTCAGAGTTTCAAAGTCTGCTAACTTTTTGTCAATTTGTAGCCAAAAGAAAGCAGGAAGGACAGGTATAAAACTTAAGTTTCCTGAACTGCCCTAACTGAGATTACAAAATTAAAGTTTAATTGATTACATGTGATTTGAAAATAGATCAGCTCCCTCAATACTACTTCTGCTACACACTTGTCTGTTCTGTGGTATTTCTCAAGCACAAGGCTAACAAAATTCACAGTACATTCTAGTCAACTTCACGGATGGATGATTTTAGAACTGGTCACTTTCATGATTTCAGATGTTTTCATTTGAAATGTCATAGTATGGATCCTGATCCAAAATGGGATTGTCAGGGGAAGGTTGCAAGCCTACTGTAGAGGGGATGGCAGATTGCTACCCTCACTTCTGTGCTATCCTCAGAGCTGGGTTCTGAAGACAGCGGGGGGGGGGACTCCTGGGAACAGGTCACTGTAACAGCAAATCAAAGCAGTATACAGGGAAAGATGAGGTCAAATCACCTGTTGTAATGAGAGAAAAATTCAAATGTCCCTATTAAGCCCTGAAGCAATGCAACAGAATTGATGAATTTATTTGCAAATTTGGCTGCATTGCTTCAGGACTTAATAGGGACATTCGATTTTTCTCTCATTACAACAGGTGATTTGACCTCATCTTCCTCTGTATACTGTTCCCCAGTGTTTGAATCTTTACAACTGTTTTGATTTGCTGTTTCAGTGTGATGTGATCCCATGACTTCACTTCCCTGCATTTATTATCCTCCCATTTTGTAAGTTCCCCCATCTTCAAAGCATCTGACAAAGTGGGATTTTCTCCCACAAAAGCTCATGCAATAAATAAATGTGTTAGTCTTTAAGTGCCACAGGACTCTTTGTATGTTTTACTGAACTAGACTAATACGGCTGCCCCTTTGGAACTAAAGCATAAGAGACAAGAAACATTAAAACAATAAAAGGGCTACAGGTATGTCCTTGTTCTAGAACTCAGCATCTCCCTGTTACTTAAGATAAACTAATTAATTCACATCTCCACACTGGACAGAGGGAGAGTTTTTGATAATTATAATCCTTTAGACCTGTTCCTTCTCAGCTCTGGCAAAAGAGCTGTTATTTTGGAGCCTGAAAGTAGCATCTTGCACCCAATATTTCAGGCACTGTCTCTTAAATGACCCCCAACATGTTTACTGAGAGGTTGCTTATTTGGATCCATTGCATTGCTTTCCTGCTTGTTTCCTAAAGGCCCTTAACCTAAATCAGCATAAGTATTCCAGCTTGTTTTTTAACAGCCTGTAACCACACCAACATATGTATACAACAAACTCTCCAATATACCCATAAACTAACTACGCTGGTAACCAGATCACATCGATAAATTATTCTCATCCTGACATTATTCATATAAGGCCTGTGGGATTATCTTGATTTATGACATTCCAAAGAACATTCTATGGTTCAGGGAAGCAGCTGGGCCTTGTCCCTCTTAAGGCTCACTGGGTTGGAGATCAAAGGCTGCCGAGGTGCTAAAAGATCTTTCTAAGGCTTACAGAGAGATGGAGGAAGAGTCTTCATTCCCAGGAGCATCTCCTCAGGCAGAAGGATGAGGTGAGAGAGGCATGTCTCCTTACTCAATGGGACCCTTCCTGAAAAACAAGAGTGGAGTGACAATTCTCCCCGTGGTACTGCTGACCAACTCCACGGACATTTTGGATCTAGAGGGAAATGCATTTCTATGCTCGTCCTAAATTAGGCATATGGGAAATCCTGATTCTCTCATTCTTAGCAGATAGACTCCTTTTGCATGGATTTTAGAATGTTTTCATCATCAGATTCCCTCTCTACTAGGTGGTGGTTTGCAGGACACTTCATGAGCAGCAGAACTAGGTGTATAATTTCCCCCCAACTCTGTGATATTTGAAAACCTGCTGGACTGGAACTCCCAAAAGAACAGGGCTCTTCTCCAGTGAAACTTCTGTTTTATTTGTGTGTGTGTGGTTTTTTGATTGATTGATTGGTTTTTACACAACAATTTTTATAAAAAAGTTAAAGTGAAATTCAGATTGCAAGTACATAACTTTGTTAGAGTATGTTGCCTAGGAAAATCATTTTCAAAATCAATAGCAGACATATTTTCTGCTCCTTTAGCAGTTCAAATGTGCAAACATCTGTGTATTCTTAGTTAACAAATTACCCGCAATAACATATTGTCTTCTGGTGTTATACATCATTTAAAGCCATATTAAAAACACAAAGTTTGCCCACTCCTATGTAGTGAAGGCCTGATCTGCACTAACAATGGAGGTTGACACACGCCACTTACATCAACCCTCTAAAACATGCATCTCCACTGGCACATCAATCACAATGACCTAAATTGCACTGAAATTCGACTTAAAAAACCCATCCTCAGAAGCGGCATAGCACTGAAGTTGAATTCTAGAGGTAAAATTCCTGTCAGCATAGGCAGAGCGCAACATAAGTCGACATCATTATACACTGGGAGCCAAGAGCACCCTGGCCTGGAAAAAGACTCAGGGCTCAGGCACTGGGATTCGGGACTGACGCACTTTAAGAATGCCATTGCTGCTGCTGCTGCCGCCGCCGTGGCAGACTCAGGGCTCTGGCCTCAAGTCCCGTAAGCCTGGTGCCAGCAGGGGCTGGGAGCTATCATTTAAGTCTCTGTTTTGACTGCTCTGGACATTTGCACCACAGCCATGTAAAGGAGGATATATCTCCACCTCTCAAGCCCTGCAAAATTTTGAATTTCCATTTCCTGTTTGGTCAATGTGGAGAGAGCTTGGTAGTGGAACACCTCATGGTATCTGCACACCTCAAACACACCCCCAGCATCGAGTCGACCTGAGGTCTTGGATTTCATCAGCCTATAGAGCAAGGAGTCTTTTCTTGCTCAGCTCTGAGCCATGGTATCATTGGAAAGGGCCACATCAGGGATGCTCAGCGGTGCCATGCTAAAATAAAAAGCTGAAACAGCCATCTCAGCAGATTAGAGGCAAAACAGTCCTTCTGGCTCCTCACCGAACAGGTGAGGCTTTTATGAGGAGTTGCATGTGATTCTGAGTGGCACCCCCACCACTGTGCATATCTCTGAGAAAGCCAGGATGAATAAGGACGACTCTGGTCGAGGAGGAGGAAAAGGAGAACAGGAGGCGGGAGAGCAGGGCATCCATTCTCCCAAGCAGCCGGGACGTGTTTGTCACCCCAGACCAGACCAGTTGGTCACAGGCAGGGGTTAAAGCAAGCCAAAACTCTGGCATTCTGGGGCCTCCTATTTTGGGGGGCTAGCATTCCAGGACCCTCCAAAACAGAAAACCACTCCAGAATGCTGCATTCTGGTGTGTTCTAGCCTGCTCTGCAAGCAGCATAGAGGCATGCCTGCCCTACTCTAAAAAGTAACCACCAGCGGCCAGCCCCCAGCCAAAACGTCACCAGCCAGCCTGCCCCAGTGATGCTGTTGCCTGGTGCTGAGCCTGGCACGAATGCGCCCCTGCTGCCACGGGCAGAGGGACGAGTAGCAGAAATGGCTGAGATAAGGCTACAGCTTGGCTCTGGGGAGCCCCATGGTGGGGCTGGGGGAAGCAGCATGGCTGGTGCCCTCGGATGCTGTGGGCAGAACCGCTGCACGCCGGAGTGCTCCCCTGGGAAGATGTATGACCCTCTCCACCACAATTTTTTTTTGGGGGGGTCACTGGCCTCTGGGATTGGGGCATGCAGACCTGCTTGGGGACAGGGAATGCTGCTGGGGGTTGTGTGGGGCAAGGTGTGGGTGTAGCTCTGTGTGTGTGTGTGTGTGTGTGTGTGCGCGCGCGCGCACGCGCGCGCACATGTGTGGAGTGGAGCGGAGCAATAACCGATGCATGGGGTACTGAGAAGTGGTTGCAAATGCCTGCCTGGGCTGGTGCCAGCACATGCATGAAGGGGGCCCACTGATTAGGAGGGTTCCAGGGCCCACCCAGTTATACCTTAACAGGACAGTGTCAGTGACCAAGATGCCAAGAAAAGGCACATCTGGTGTGTTTGTGTGTGTATATTATATATATATATAAATTCCTCTCTCACCCCTATGGGTGGTATGTGCCATCTTCAACCTCGGGTCCTCTACCAGAGGCCTGGGAGTTTGAGGGTTCTGCGCAGTATCTTAGCTGTTCCGAGCACTGCACTCTTCTGGACAGAGAGCTCTGATGTCCTTCCTGGGATCTGTTGGAGCCACTCTCCCAGCTTAGGAGTCACAGCCCTGAGTGCTCCTACCACCACTGGGACCACTTTGGCCTTCACTTTCCACATCTGTTCTAGTTCCTCTTTCAGGCCCTGGTACTTCTCCAGCTTCTCATACTCCTTCTTCCTGATGTTGCTGTCACTTGGCACTGCTACATCTATCACCACCGCTGTCTTCTGGTCCTTGTCTATTACCACGATGTCTGGTTGACTGGCCAGTACCTGCCTGTCCGTCTGGATCAGGAAGTCCTACAGAATCGTAGCCCTGTTATTCTCCACAACCTTCTGTGGGATCTCCCATCTGGTCTTGGGAGGGTCTAGCCCATACACTGTGCAGATGTTCCTGTACACAATGCCAGCTACTTGGTTGTGCCGTTCAGCGTATGCTGTTCCTGCCTGCATCTTACATCCTGCCACTATGTGTTGGACTGTCTCTGAGGCCTCTCTGCACAGTCTGCACCTTGGGTCCTGTCTAGTGTGGTAGACCCCTGCTTCAATGGATCTGGTGCTCAGTGCCTGTTCTTGTGCTGCTATGATCAGTGCCTCAGTGCTGTCTTTTAGTCCAGCCCGTTCCAGCCACTGGTAGGATTTCCCAATGTCAGCCACTTCAGCTATCTGTCAATGGTACATTCCATGCAGGGTCTTGTCTTGCCATGGCACTTCTTCTGCTTGGTCTACCTCCCGTGTCTGCTGCTGCCTCAGGCATTCTCTCAGCAGCTCATCTTTGGGTGCCATCTTACTGACATACTCCTGGATGCTCTGGGTTTCATCCAGGACAGTGGCTTTGACACTCACCAATCCCCGCCTGCCTTCTTTCCGGCTGGCGTACAGTCTCTGGGTGTTGGACTTGGGGTGGAAACCTCCGTACATTGTGAGGAGCTTCCGGGTCTTCACATCGGTAGCCTCCATGTCCTCCTTTGGCCAGCACACTATATCGGCAGGGTATATGATAACTGGCAGGGCGTACCTGTTGATGGCGTGGATCTTGTTCTTCCCATCGAGCTGGCTCTTCAGGACCTGTCTTATCCTTTGGTGGTACTTGGATGTTGCTGTCTTCCTTGCCTCCTCATCGTGGTTCCCATGTGACTGTGGGATGCCAAGGTACTTGTAGCTGGTCTGTATGTCTGCTATGTGGCCTATTGGTAATTCCACCCCATCAGTCTTGACTACCTTTCCTCTCTTTACTACCATCCGGCCACACTTCTCCAGTCCGAATGACATCCCAATATCCTCACTGTAGATCCGTGTCAGGTGGATTAGCGAGTCGATGTCTCGTTCATTCTTAGCATACAGCTTGATGTCATCCATGTAGAGGAGGTGGCTGATGGTAGTTCCACTCTTGAACTTGTATCCATATCCAGTCCTTGAGATTATCTGGCTGAGGGGGTTCAAGCCAATGCAGAACAGCAGCGGGGACAGCGCATCACCTTGGTATATGCCGCGCTTGATGGCCACTTGTGCAAGCTGTCTTGAGTTGACTTCCAGTGTTGTCTTCCACAGTCCCATTGAGTTCTTGAGGAAGGTCCTTAGTGTCCTGTTGACTTTGTATAGCGCCAGACATTCACAGATCCATGTGTGCGGCATTGAGTAGTAGGCTTTTGTGTAGCCAATCCAGGCTGTGCTCAGATTGGTCTGTCTAGACCTTGAGTCTTGGGCGATTGCTCTATCTATGAGCAACTGGTGTTTTGAGCCTCTGGTGTTGTTCCCAATGCCCTTCTGAGCTGTGCTCATGTACTGGCCCATGTGGTCCTGTAGCTTGGCGGCTATGACGCCTGCTAGGACTTTCCACATTGTGGGGAGGCAGGTTATTGGCCAGTAGTTGGATGGTGCTGTTCCCTTGTGGGGGTCTTTCATGATCAGCACTGTCCTTCCTTGTGTTAGCCAGTCTGGGTGGGAGCCTGCTGCTAGCAGCTGGTTCATCTGTGCTGCTAGGTGTTCATGCACTGCTGTTAGTTTCTTTAGCCAGTAGGTGTGGATCATGTCCGGGCCAGGTGCTGTCCAGCTCTTCATGTTCTTGACCCGCTGTTGGATGTCGGCTACTGTGATGGTGACTGGTTCCTGTTCCGGGAGATTGCTGTGGTCTGTTCTCAGGTCCTGCAGCCACTTTGCACTGGTGTTATGAGTCTTCTCTTTATCCCAGATGTTCTTCCAGTACTGTTCAGTTTCTGCTGTTGGTGGCTCTGATGTTATTGTGTTGTTGCACTGCAGTTGGGAGTACACCTTGGATGGTTCTTTGGAGAACAGGGCATTTATCTTTTTGGCCTCTGCTTCTCTAGTGTATCTCCTCAGCCTGGTGGCCAGTGCTGTGAGCCTTTGCTTAGCAGTCTCTAGGGCTTCAGATGGAGTCAGGCCCTTGTATTTTTTCAGTAGCCAAGTCTTATCCTTAATATCTACACCCTTCTGTAGTTCCACCAGCTGACTAACTTCTCTCCGGGTTGCCTTGATCTTATCCTCCAACCTCATTTTCCAGGGAGGGTATGTATTGCTGTTCTTCTTGATTGTGTAGCCAAGCATCTCCAGGATTACAGAGGCTGTAGCATATACCAGTTCATTGGTTTCAGTGATGGTGGTAGTAGGAATTGTCATTAGGGCTCTATTGGCATCTTCTAGCATACTAGCTGATGGTACTTCTCCAACGAGCCTTGGTAATCAGTCTCGAGGGTTGACTGTAGCTAGTTTATCCATGATCTTATGCCTGATATCAGCTGCTGTGCTCTGTAATGGAGGGGATGGTAGTGAAGTTCCAGCTTCAGGTGTTGGCTGCACATCTAGTTGTTCTTCTGGGGCTTCTTCTTGAGTCTGGGATGTAATGTGGAGTTGGTCTATCTCCAGTTGTGAGAGCAGCTGCCTCTCTACTATGTTGAAGCGTTGGGTAACTAGCTGTTTCTCAGTTAGTGTGGATGTAGGTCTTTTGTCCATCCATAGTTCCCTCATACATTTCATATATCCCCTCTCATTAGGTCTGCTGTTGTAGTAGCATTCCACCAATTCCAGGTTCTCTTGTCTCAGCTATGGATGGTTTGTTCCAGTAGCCCACTTATCATCAGATTGTCCTGGTTCCCCAACATCTGGCGCAGACCTTGTTAATCCGGGCGACATCCGAGCCGGCATGACTCTCCTAGTTCATGTCACTCTCATATTCGAGGTAGGCAAGTGAGGCATTAACGGGTCTTTTGCCCAAGGACCCCCACTGGGAAGGTAGACAGGTACCCACCAGGATTTGAACCCTTGTTTCCCATATCAAAGGGCGTCGCTCTTAACCACTACAGCGCTCTTAACCACTACACTAGCCAGTCACCATATATATATTGTGGGATTATGTTCCCAGTCCTTTTCATGAAAAAAAGGAGTTTGTGTTTGGAGTGGACTCCTTTTTTGGGTGCAGGTAAACTTCTGCATAGGGTCACTACAGGAACAGATCGTTCACATGCACAGGCATGCTGAAACTCCTCAATGGATATCTCTAGGAAACTTTTATAAAGGTACTCTGCAATCCTTTGCAAAAAGGTTTTGGGGGGGAGAGCCTTATTTCTTTCTCCATGAGAAGGGACTTTACCATACCATACTGCTATGAAAGGAGCAGGCATCACCATGGAACATAGCATAGCAGCATAAGGACCAGCTCTATACCCCAATGTTTGCAGCAAATCTTCCCTTTCCATCTGTTGTATCCTCAGGCAGCTGATGTTGCACATGGTCCCATAGAGAAGGTGGTGCAACTTTACAGTAACTAACCAATGGCATCTTCTTCCCATTCCCTGGATAATGTCCCTTGGATATAAGCTATCATGGCACTACTTGTATAGGTGTTAAGGGTCCCAGTAATGGTAAGCCTGTTTTCTGCAGCTTTAATTTGCCCACAGCCTCCTGAAATCTGTTTTGCTCACCTGCTCCCATAGTACATTTTGGCACGTTAAGGGGAGCCCAATGGTCCCACTCCTTGGTTCACTGTCTACTAGGAAGCTGTGTGCTGTGCTGGATATCTGTGTAATGGACGTAAGAACCCTTTGCTTACCTTGTCTGGAGAGGGAGTCTGACCCTGCAGCACATGCTGATTGGCATGTGGATCTGGACTCACATTCTGTATAGTCAAGAGAGTTCTTGTAACAATGAATCATTTTTAGACTTGCATGGGCCCATCTAACAATGGGGACTGTGTGCTTTGCCTGCCTTACAGGTGATTTTGACCTTTGGCCACCCACTCCTCTGAAGTGCCTCTCCCAGATTAGGAAGAGGAAAAAAAGAATCCACGGATGACATGCTCAGTGAGCTGATGAACACCTCCATGGCAGCTAGGACAGAGCTCAGAGCCTGGAGGTTGCTCTTGCTGGAGAAACTGAACATGGACATGGAACGCAGAAGAGCAGCACAGGAGCATGAAATGCAACAGGACATGTTGCATATTATGAGGGATCATGATGAAGCACGTGGTAGAGCTCCAGGAACAGCGGCAGCCAGAGGGCTCCTTCTTCTACCCCTCCAGAACATACAACAAGCTCTGATGCCAACCCCCATCCCCAAGCACTCCAGGCAGAGGATGAGAAGTTGATGCAGTACATGCTGAATCCATGCCAATGGAGGCAAGAAGAAAGAGGCAACAGTCCCTTTAATGCGCCACTGCATTCCTCTATGATTCCCTTACCAACCCACCCCCAGAAATGGTCACAAACTGGTTTATAAAATAACTTTTCTTTATTTAGTCATAGACTGGGCACTGTCAGTATGGAGAAAAGGAGAGGGGCTGGTGTGTAAGTGAGGGATGGGAATTAAGTGCACAGAACTGAGGTATGTATGTTACCACCGCTCACTGCAAAAAACTGGTTTTCAAAGCTTCTCTTGCACAGTGCGCCATGGTTTGTTCAGACCCTAACATGGGCTTTTGGCTGTTCAAAATGCGTGGCCATCCTATCAGCCTTGGGAATCTCAGTGTGGCAAAACCATCTAATGTGTCCTACACATTTCCTGAAGACATCATGTTTCGCAGAAGAAGTCTATTAATGGCCCTGCACACTTTCATCGCAGAAGCTCCTGTGGTGGATTTCCCCACTCCAAATTGATTTCCACCTGACTGGTAACAGCCTAGGGTGCTAGCTTCCACAGAGCAATGAGCACTCACTTCTCCACTGTCAAAGCTGGTCTCAAACAAGTATGCACACACTTTAGTGCTGCAGACAGTTCTGTGCAAAGTTCAAGGAAAGTGGACTTCATTACAGTACTGTATATGAAATTTCTGTAGCTACTGACCATCATACCACATGGAATTACAGTGCACTCCCACCAGTTTCTGCTTGTTACTCAAGGACAGAATCAGTGCTCCACAGACTGAAGATGATGCATGACAGCCTGCAGAAAGCAGGCATTGTCTCACTCTGTGGCTTGTAGCAAGTTGGCCTCAGTAACATCAAAATTTTCCAAGCAGCAGCTCCTATTTCATCATCGAAAATACTGCAGGAAAAAGAATGAGGTGTTTGTAACACACACAATGATACTCACTTCTGCACTAGGTTCTATGCCTATCCAATAATGTCAGTTTCCAAAGGGATAGCCGTGTTAGTCTAGTCCAGTAAAAAAACAACAAGCAGTTGTGTGGCACTTTAAGACTAACAGATTTATTTTTTGCATGAGCTTTCGTGGGAGAAGATCCCACTTCCTCAGATGCTTCAAAGATGGGTGAACTTACAGAAAGGCATTTAGTTTCATTCCTTTCTGTAAGTTCACCCATCTTTGAAGCATCTGAGGAA
>ML681963.1:134481755-134517560 GCA_007922195.1 Podocnemis expansa
GCATTTAGTTTCATTCCTTTCTGTAAGTTCACCCATCTTTGAAGCATCTGAGGAAGTGGGATCTTCTCCCACGAAAGCTCATGCAAAAAATAAATCTGTTAGTCTTAAAGTGCCACACAACTGCTTGTTGTTTTTTTATCCAATAATGGCTTTTGTGGAGTAGAAGAAAAAAAAGGTGTGGAAAACTGTTTCCCATTTGACAAGAATGTGAGTGGAAAGAAGCATATTGCAACATGACAGGACAACAACCTTCCTACAAATCTCTTTGCCTAGTAGCACTGTGGGCTAGTTACCCAGGGTGCACTTTTTGAATATCAGTTCAACAGTGATTAGTGGTGGATGCAAGAGCCTGACGCAAGGAGCATGGTGTGATCATGCTTCTGCAACTTCCAGAATATGACAGGTGAAAGTCGATTTAAAATAAACAAACAGACTTCCCTCCACAGTGTAGACATTGCCTAGGTCACACATTGGAATGGAAACCGGTTATGATACCAGTTTTTCTCCACTCACTGCGTATTAAAATTACACACAGATAGTCACTTACAGTTGGCTCTAGACTTCACTAACAGAAATAATTTCAAGTAGTAGTATTCTAGGCCTGAAGTTGATCAACTGGTAATTGATCCATAAATCATGTAATCAGTGACTCTTATTGCTAAAAAATACCCAACCATTACACAGCACACAAAGACTTCATTAAGTTAGATTGTAAATATGCACCTTATGAAGTTTTGTGCAACAAATTTTAAACTTATTCAGTCTCTTACCAAGCTTCTCTTTACTTGGAGTGAAAAATAGTGATTAACTACATTAAAATTTTTTCCTGTTTTTCACTGACAAAAATCTGATATTTTAAAACTAATTACTCATGCAATATTAATAGTTGCATAAAAATAAAGTGAAATGAATTATCTCTATTCAAATGCAACAAGTACCTGAGTGGTGATACAAAGTTAGGAGAAAAAATAACTTCTGCACATATAACACCTTAATTAAGAATCTAGAGGACAATTTTAGATTCAATTAACTAGTAGTTCAATATTCACATTTTGTGTGCATGTTTTAAACATTCATCTCATTCATACTTGTATTCTAATAGTGGCTCTGGGCCACAACCAAAAGCTAAGCACAACACAAACAGATATTAAGAGACATACTTTGCCATGAAGAACTTATGATTTACGTAGACAAGACAGATAAAAGGTAGAAGAAAGGGATACAATATTAAACTGGAAACTGAGACACAGAAAGATCAGAGTGATTTGCCCAAGGTCACACAAGACTATGACAGGGCCAGGAAATGAACCTAGCTTTGAAGCCCAAGTGCAGTGTTTTATCCACAAAACCATACCTTCCCAACTCCTTTCATCTGAAGTTGTGTGTGTAGCTTTGTTTGTGTTTCCCCAGACTCTGGGTCACCAGTACTAAGTCACTCAAAATTCACAATGAAATAAATGGAATCTTTACAAGATTATAAAGGATATTTAGAAACTTTTTTTCTTCTGCATTAAAAATCTAATCCAACCAAGCTCCAACACAACATCTCTTGAGATCAGGACCTCAGCTGCTCTCTTTTTTGCAACTACTGTGGCATTTTTCTTTTGCTTATGGCCAGATTTAGGGGCAGGTGACCCAGGTAACTGCCTGGGTTATCAGGCTTGGGGGCTCTGGGCTCAGTTTTACTGTCAGTGACAAAAGGGAAAATAAAATATTTAAAGTAAAATGTTTCAGGTACGTCACATGGGGATTCATTTTTCACTAAGCATCTAAAATGTTCTGGACCTTTGTAGAACCTCATGGAATCTTCCAAGCTTTGAGAACTACATTTTCCTGGAGCCTCCTATAATGATGTAAGCCATAAACCAGGCTTTAGGCAGTAGCGATTGTCCCACTGCAGAAGAAATTCAAGGAATGAAGCATAAATGGTGATGATTCCTATTACTAAAAAGCTAGCAGATTTACCTGACCATAAAGAATGGAAATGTGATTAAAGTGTTGGAGAATCACCCAATTTTCCTGGTAGCATAAAGGAGACTGATGATAAAGAAGAATGTGGCCCAGATGAAAAGGAAAGTAATAACAAAGAAAAATCTGAGGATATGACATTTCCAGTAAGAGAACAGAAATGACACTTTTCAAAGTCACACTGTGAAGAAATGCTCAAGAACAGAGAGAAACTGAATTGGCGTTGGCTCGTTTACTCAAAATCAACTGACAAAGTGTTCTGGTTTTGTTGCAAATATTGACAAGAATGCTAAATTGTTGCTTGTGCTTTCCAGGTACAATTACTGGCGTAATTGAGCTGATGCTCTGAAGCCACATGAAATATCAGGCTCAAACTGAATAAGTGCATAGAGGAAGAAAACCAGTGTACTATTAATGTAGAAACTCAGCACTGGATCAACATGCTGGAGCATCTGATCTCAATTACCTTCTTCCTTGAAAAGAATAATTTGGCTTTCTAGTGTTCATCAGATAAATTGTTCACTGAACATAATGGTAATTTCCTTGGTTTGGTAGGGCTCCTTGGGAAATTCAACACCTACATCAAGTAGTTCAAAAAGGAGCTATGGAGCATTATTGCAACAAAACAATTCAAAATGAACTGAATGACTTTATGGCAAGGAAAGTGCTTGATAACATATTGATGTGGCTCGGCAAAGTGAAGTAATATGCCATAATAACGGCCTGCACTCCCAAGGTCAGTCACAGTGGAAAGAACGTCATTTACAGTAAGATTTGTTGAAGACAAGGATGGCTGTATCCAAGCAAAGGAACACTTCATCTGTTTCTGGTCTGTGGTCAACTCCACTGCAAGAGGCCTGACAGAAGTAATTATGAACATTTTCAAATGAAAATAAAATAAAGTTTCAGGATTACTATGGCCAAGGCATCCAGACAAGGATCTGTGCAGTGAATCCAAGTGCTTACTTTGTGCCTCATGGCTTCTGTTTCCTCAACATGGCTGTGTTGTGTCAGATGCAGCACTGCCATCTTTATATTCAGTATCTCTGTTTGGAGTACAACAATGGATACATGTCCTGGTTTCTGCATCAACTAGCAGGTGGAAGATTCTCATAGACAATGTTACAAATCTGACCATGAAACTGCTAAATGACACTCACTGAGAGACCTGCATTGACAGTGTAAGGACGGTGAGGTACCAAGTGACTGATGTTCACAACACCGTGGTGGAACTGGTGCAATTAAGTAAAGCAGAAACTGGAATCCAATGCAAGGCACAAAGCCTAACAAAAGAGATCACTGACATCAAATTTCTGGTCTCAGTTACATTTTGGCATGATATCCTTTTCCAAGTAAACATAAGCAAGGCATTATAAACTCAGTCAATGGACAGCATGATCATTACTACTTTGATGAGAAACTGTCCTGATTTTGTGTGTCCTACAGAGATAACAGATTTAAAGATGTCATCACTGGTGATAAATAAATGGCAGAAAAATTAGGAATTGAGCCTCTCTTCAAGGAAACTCATATTCATTGGAAGAAGAGACAGGTTCGTTACAAGGACAGGGATGAGGTAATGAGGAAGCTTGGAAGAAAAACTCATAAGGCAGTTTTTTTCCTTAGTCATTGACAATGCTCAAGTTCTATCAAAAAGAAGTTTGGACAAATGAAGCAACACAAAAGAAATCAATTAAAAAGACCTCTGTGCTGAACAGGACAACATCCATCACATTCTGCCACATGGGAAGCACATTTCACTCCAAGTCTTCCAGTTCATTCATGATGCAGAGCTAAAGGACATTTTCCTGAGGAATGGATAGCTTTGACAATTCTGCTGCTGATGCTGGTCACAGTTTCAAGGGTGAGCAGAAATTTTTGAAGCTTTAAAACATATTTTGATCAATGATGACCAATAAATGAATGGTATCACTTGCTATTTTATCACTTCAAAATGCCATTGGCCAGCCTTTGGATCTCTCTGATACTGCGCTACTGTGTGTGAGCGCAAAGGTGAGAAAAAGCAACCTTTTGAACTAAATGACTAAGGTTAACATTCTAAGATTGTCACCTACTGTAACATTATTTAATACTGGTCCACACAATGTTTGTGCCCAATTCAATTTCTTGATGTTAGTACATTTGTTAGTCTTAAAATTAAAAAGTTTCTATTCTTTTTTTGCTTTTACATATATGAAAATAAATGCAATTTACAGATCCTATCATGCAAATACCATCTTGTATGATGTGATAAATCATGCATCAACGTCATGAAATGGGCTATAAAAGCAGTAATAAATAATATATTCAGAAATTTAACAAGTGGAGGGGGTGCACCAAAGACACTCACTCATTGCCTGGGGTGCCATTTAGTCTAGAGCCAGTTCTGCTTTTGCTAAATGCATGCTAGAGAGTGTTTGCAGAGCCAATCGTGATCCAAGGGTAGAATGAGTCAGGCTACCATTTGAAGATTGCCCTTGAAGTTTTGTGACAACAGAAATCATGTGTGTGACTAGGAGAATGATTTGAATGTTATGATTAACCTTTATCCTTAGCATGTTGCTAATATTTATTTTGTGCACTTTCCTACCTAGGAAAAAACTCTGTAGAATTAAATTTTATATAGAGATATATAAAGTCACATACATAATTCACAAAAAAATCATAATTAATCATTCATATATTTAAGTCTTCCAAAATCTAGATATATATTTATATTGTACAGAGGGAAAAATTATTCCTAAGCCAACTGCGCTCATCACCCCTAGGGGAAATGTTCATGCAGGCTTTTCCTATGGAAATGCACATAGTCATAGGTCTTATAAAGAGACATTTTTTAAACGCTTCTGTAGCAGGAGATCAATAACTTAATCAAAGGATATAAACTAACCATTTCCCTTTTGCGTGTGTGTTTAACTGGACAAGTTTTAGAGACTGTTAGAATTTCATCATATAAATAATCCTACAGAGCATTTACCATTTAAACATTTATGAGTAAATATACTGTTTATTACAGAGAGGAACTAACATCACTAACATGATGTAGGGATAGTATAGGTAGGTACTGGGCAGACTTCCTCAAACAGCTGTACTTATAGATTCTAAGGTCAGAAGGGACCAATATGATCATCTAGTCTGACATACTGCAGGCCACAAAACCTCACCAACCTACTGGTACAATGAACCTCAAACCAATAACTGAGCTATTAAAGTCCTCAAATCATGATTTAAAGACTTTAATACAGAGAATCAACAAGCAAGTGAGCCATGCCCAATGCTACAGAGGAAGGCAAAAAACCCCCAGCGCCCAAGCCAATCTGCCCTGGGGGAAAATTCCTTCCCAACCCCAAATATGGCGATCAGTTAAACCCTGAGCATGAGGGGAAGTCCACAACAGCCAGTCAAGAAGAACTTCTCTGTAATAACTCAGAACCCACTCGATCTAATACCCCTTCCCAGGTCATTATCATACCCATCACCAGTAGTAAAAGAGAGACATTGGCCAAGCTACACTGTCCATCATATCATTCCCTCCATAAACTTATCAAGCTCGGTTTTGATGGCACCTAAGGTTTTTGCCCCCACCACTTCCCTTGGTAGACTATTCCAGAACTTTACTCCTCTGATGGTTAGGAATCTGCGTCTAATTTCAAGCCTAAATTTTCTGAAGGACAGTTTGTATCCATTTGTTCTTGTGTCTACATTGGCGCTGTATTCAAATAATGCTTCTCCCTCCCTTGTATTTATCCCTCTAATGTATTTATAAAGAGCAATCATATCTCCTCTCAGCCTTCTTTTGAGAAGACTAAACAAACCAAGTGCTTTAAGTCGTCTCTCATAGGAAAGATTTTTCCATTCCATGACTCATCCTTGTAGCCCTTCTTTGCACCAGTTCCAGTTTGACTTCAGCTTTCTTAAACATGGGTGACCAGAACTGTACACAATATTCCAAGTGAGGTTGCACCAGTGCCTTGTATAACGGTACTAACACCTGTCTATGTCTACTGGAAATACTCCTTCTGATGCACCCCAGGACCGCATTAGCTTTTTTTTTACTGCCACGTCGCATTGGCTACTCATTGTCATTCTGTGATCAACCAGTACACCCAAGTCCTTCTCCTCCCCCATCACTTCCAGCTGATGCATTCCCAACTTTTAAGAAAAATTCCTGTTATTTGTCCCTAAGTGCATGACCCTGCACTTCCCATTGTTGAATTTCATCCTATTTCTAATGCTTCACTTTACAAGGTCATCCAAATCATTCTGTATACTATCCCGATCCTCCTCTGTTTTGGCAATACCTCCTAGCTTGGTGTCATCTGCAAACTTTATTAGCACATTCCCACTTTTTGTGCCAAGGTCAGTAACAAAAAGGTTGAATAAGATGGGTCCCAGACCAATCCTTGGGGAACTCCACTAGTAACCTCCTTCCAGCTAGACAGTTCACCTTTCACTACGACCCTCTGTAGTCTCCCCTGTAACCAGTTCTTTATCCACCTTTCTATTTTCATATTAATCCCCATCTTCCCCAATTTAACTAATAATTCCCCATGTGGAACTGTATCAAATACCTTGCTGAAATTTAAGTAAATTAGGTCCACTGCATTCCCTTTATACATCAGTGACATTCCACACAACACATTTTCCATTGTGTTGTTTCTCTAATCATAATTCTTCCCTCATACACAGAGGCTGACCAGCAGTGATGATGGAAATCGCTGAGCTCCCAGAGAATGTCAAAATGCTCATGGAAGTATGGGAATCAAAATCATTCCCAAGGCTGCAAAATGCTTTCCCCAGCCTTTAAACAAAGGCTGCCACACCCATCCCGTATCTGCTGCCTCTGCGCAATATTCTGCCTCTGCTTGGCATACGCTCAGGTGCCACCATTACTGAAACTGTGACAGCATAACTAACCACTATGTAGACCTCAAATTACTAGTTTGTAACAGCAGAAAAGAGACATATACATTAACAAAGCTGATGAAAAATCTATGCATTTATTCTGCTGACCCCAATGTTATGCCTAGGGCACTGAGGCTGTAACAAAACTAAAACAGTGTACTGAAGTTATTTCCTTGAAAGACAAGACCAGAGTACATTTTCGATTGCAGGTGGTCCATTCTGCAAAGAAATTTCTCACTAACTACTATTCCAGTTTTATCACTAAAGCCGTCAAAAGAATATTTTCCCCCTCTCTATTTGTCCACTGGAGATTTTCCATTGCTTCAACCAAGACAATTACTTTGAGCTGTTCAAACTCATGTTTACCTGAACAGCCTGACACAAGCTCGTAAGTGAACATGATGGGGAAAGTTCATAACTGAAATGTGCTAAAGCTTAGCAGCCATTTATAATGGCAAAACTCTAGTTATCTCGGCATAAACAAGGTAAGAGTCTGTGTGCAAAATTTCACGTGGGGGGGGAAGCCTTTACCCAAATTTCCAGCTTAAGCCCCTGAAGAAGGTTATTACTGATGCTCTGTTCGTTCATATACTAACAACTACTTTCACTGGATTCTACAAATAATCAAGGTCAAATTAATCTTTAATCCCAATAACAACTTGAACTTTCAGTGAATGAAAGTGAAACACCATGGAGAATAATAAATTGCTATAATGAATGCACTAAAATCCAAAGTTCATTGTTAACAAATTTCAGTATCACCAATATGATATCATCTGTAGGACCACTGCATTCCTCCAGCGTCACTACCTACCCAGGTTGACCACAGCAAACGATGTTTGATGGCTCCATTAAATAGACTCAGGGAACTAAATCTGGCAGTAAATTGTATCCATGCAGCTCCACTGACGATGATCTTGTCCTCCTTACTCAGCCAAAACTTCTGTTGATTTAAATGGGACATGCATAATTTAGTCCTATAGTCAAGTGGAAACCCTTCAAAAAATAAAAAATAAAAGGGGGGGGGGAGAATGGGGTCTCCCAGACTGAATGACAACAAATCTGAAGCCACAAGTTATCTTGCTTAGTTTATGTCCTTACAAATGAAACAGCTGTCTTTGTTCAAGCAATGCTAAAGGCTTGTCTATATGGAAAACTGATACCGCTAATTATATCTGTTAAAGTTAAACAGTAAAAAAACCTAATACAGATGCAATTATAGCTACATTCTACTGGTAGAGCTCTTTCTGCAGGGGAAAGAGAACAAGCTATATTGGTATATGATACCTTTATAACCAGTATAACTATATCCACACTTGGGCAATACTGTATAATTTGTTTGGTAGAATCTTAACCAAAATATCCATTATATAATGGATTCTAGTTTAAAACCAAAACCTGTATGAATAAACTATATTCCATGTCAAAGGATTTGACTAATTTAAAAAAGATTAATTTGTGACTCAATATTTTAGTGCTGTTGAATGGTTTCAAATCTGGCACCCTGGGAGACTCAAGTCTCCTATCTATCTATTAAAAAAAAAAACCTCATAGATAGCAGCTTCCTCATCTCTCAAGGGACCACTTTGATGGATGAAAATGTAGTTGAGTATTTTTGGCATAGTCAGTGGTTGGCATTTCTGTCAAACAAGGATGCCAGTTCTCATGGTAATTTTTTCAGTAACTCAAATTCGATCAAGGTCACCAACTTCTTTTCACTGTCCACCAAACAGCCAGCAGAAGATTACAACTTTGGATAACTGAGTCCTGTATTGGAATTTGAGACCTAGAATAAATGAAAATCTCTGAATTTCAATACCAGTCCTCTGAGCCATTTACCACCTATAACAGTTGATGTTTTAAAAGCCTTGCAGAATTTTGTTTTAAAGATAGGATGGGAATTTCAGTATTTTGTAGGAGTATAATCATGCTTTGCTAAAGACATAAAACACCAATACTGAAATCGAATAATGAGTTTGAACAATACAACTGCCTGAACTTTAACTTTCTGAAAATATCTACATTTTGTTGACATTACTATACATTGATTGTATTACAAGTAGAGCCTACATTGCCAGTCTTGTATCTGGGATCCAGTGTGCCAGGAACAGCGGAAAAAACAAATATTTATGTATTCTGTGAGTTTCATTTTACAGTGTTTCATCAGATCTATACAGATTCCATGAAAAATAGACTTAATAATGAACTTAAGTATCTCTCACTTTTCTGTGGAGGAGTGGGCAACAAGAGAGCCCTCCTGATGTATACTGAGAAAGTAGGGCAATTGACTAGTTATCTTAGGTGCCTGAATATGAATGCAAAGAGCCTAGGAAAAAAAACAGGAGGAATTGGAAGTCCTGGCACAGTCAAAGAACCATGATGTGACTGGAATAACAGAGACTTGGTGGGATAACTCACAAGACAGGGGCATTGTCATGGATATGTATAAACTGTTCAAGAAGGACAGGCAGTGGAAAAAAGATGGAGTTACACTGTATGTAAGAGAGCAATATGTCTGCTCATAGCTTCAGTATGAAACTGCAGAAAAGTGTCTCTTGAGAGCCTCCAAGTTAAGTTTAGGGGCAAGAGCAACAAAGGTGATGTCATGAAGGAACTCTGTTACACATCACCATTATCAGGAGGAAGAGGCAGATGAGGTATTCTTCAAACTAGTGAAAGTTTCCAGATTACAGGATTCAGTTCTCATGGGAGACTTCAATCACCCTGACACCTCCTGGAGAGAAATACAGGAAAGTACTAATAGCCCAGGACGTTTTTGGAGAGTTTCATGGACAATTTTCTAGTGCAAGTGCCTGAGGAGCTACTAGGAATCATTCTCCTCCTGACAGGCTGCTCACAAAAAGGGAAGAATGGTTAGGAGAAGTAGAAGTGGGTGGTAACTTGGGCAGCAGAGACCATAAAGATTGTTGAGTTCAGGATCCTGACAAAGGGAAGAAAGGGGACCAGCAAGATATGGACCCTGCACTTCAGAAAAGCAGAATTTGACTCCTTCAAGAAACTGATGGGCAGGAGATCCCTGAACTTCTGCTCCTTCATGCCCCTTTATGTGTGATATTACTTGAATTCTTTCATTGCATGAACACAATAAAACGTTATTTGGCAATATTTATGGATTATTAAACTCTAGCACATATATTTCTAAAGGGCCCTATCACTTTGTTGTCTAAGCACAAAAAATCATTATATAGAGAAAATGACAGAGAAACCTTTTAAACACTAATCAATTTGTAAGGAAAAGTGACACAGCACTGAGCAATGGAACTTAACATGCAACATTTCTTAAATGTGGCTTCCTGTTGTTGGCATGTGGAATTCTCTGTATTATTGTTTCCTCACATAAATAATAATTTGAATGCAAGAAGAGAATTTATATGGGGGAACACATTCACATGCAGGTGGTAAGTGCAAATATGATCTGCTGCACACACAAATAATAGTTCACGCAAAACTTTGCAAACAAATAAATCTGTGCACTGTTTTGATACACACAGTTGGAGGTCAGGTTGAGAATTTTTTTGAAAATTAGGCCCAAAATTTGGAAATATGGCATAGAGTTAACATGATGACTTGCTAAATCTCAGCCAGAGAAACAAAAAGGAGTGTGAGATGACCAAATGTCTTTTACAAATATTATGTATTTTAGAATATAATCAAATATATGTGTAGTTAGTGAGAAGTCTCATCCACAGGCTAAAAGCTTCCACACTGAGATTCATTTGAATAGTAGCTCAAATGTGGATTTAAACCCACTCCAACTGCAGTAATAGGGGTTAAAAATCAAAGGGCTACCACAACCTGAACCACTTGGATTAATGTGAGCGACTGTGATACAACCCCCATCTGTAGATCCACCTGAATGTTGCAGCTAAACATTATTAGCAAGGAAAAGGCTTTTTTTTTTTTTGCTATACTTATCAAATGTTTGTACAGCACCTAATACAAAGGGTCACCAGAACTATATGAGGCTTCTAGGTGCTACCACACTATAAGTCTACAAATAATAAATGTTCAGTGAGTCAAGACAAGGGATTCTAAATATATTTCTATTTGAAACTTTTATTCTTTTAAAAGTTTTATTAAGGAACATTTGGTAGTTAGTATATCACACACCATCCTCTTGCCCTGAGGAACATCACTACATAACCATTCAGCCTTTTCAAGGCAGGGGTGGCCTGAGAGATTATGTAGCTGATTTTAGACTTCGCTTGCCATATGTATTTACTTTCTTGCTATCATTTCACATGGAATATTTGTTGGTTTCAGTGCCTTTCCTACATATGGTCACTGGTTTCCATTCTGCTTTTTTTTCCTGTCTTTGTCTTTTCGCTTTATTTTCTCCATTCATGGGGAGGAGGAAAGAGGGAATGCTAACCCTAGTTGAATGACATTCTATATTGTGCCTGTCTTTAAGTTAACACTAACATAGTGGGCACTTTCTCAAAGGGAGAATGATGTGTTCCTATTCCTTGTTTACAGTTCTCTTTTCCCAGATCCTGCAAATGGAAGCCAAATAAAATCCTTAAATAATATAGAATTTCAGACTAAATCTTCACAAATTAAGCAGAATAGGATCTTTAGACTAATAAACAAAATTATTCTCATTTTCTATTTTTGGTCTAGTCCATAAGAAATACCATAAGATGATAATTTTAAATGTAAAACTTTGTACACTACTGTGCAAATCATATTTGTATGTCAAAGTAAAATAACAAACCTAATGAGGAATGTTAAAAAAGCAGGACCCATTAGTTTAAAGATACATGGAAGCAGCCAAAGATGACAAACATGCATAAAATTCAAAACATGATGGAAAAGGGAACAGGCACTGAACCACATAAATCAGTGTTTTGAATTCTATTTCTCTGTGGGTATAATTGTACCTTAGTTTCTTGTAATGATTTATTGAGGTAAATATTCTGTATGGTTTAACAGCTACAGCTTCAAAGTGTCAGGCACAGACTCTCCTTTATTCATGAGGCAGCTGAGTATTGGGATGTGAATTAGCTTCTGTATTCTAGGACTTGGCAAAGTTTGTTTTTAAGCTCCTTATAAAGGATTCATGTTGGTGCAGTTATTCAAATGTGAAAAATACTGTGCTGTAATGGATGAAATAAAAAACTTTTACAGTAATTCTGGAGGAAAAAAGTAAATAAACTGAAATAAACCATACAGAATTACCTTCAGGAAAAGAAAGGAATGCCCTTGAGTTAATATTAGTCTGCTAATTCATGTGTGGGAATGCACAAAAACCTAATTTCTTGGTGAAGTCTAAAGTGAAAGAGAAATCCAAAATTTATTTTAAATAAAAAAAATTAAAATATGAGAAACAAATGGAATGAAGTTTTAAACTGTGACATTCGCAGTGTGGGTTGATTGCCAAGCCACCTTCAGTTGCTCTCAGACCAGGATTAACCTATCATTAACTAATAAAAAAAAGAGTCATAGTCTATGAAAGCTACGATTGCATTTTAACAGTTCTTAATCTATTATATTAAGAAAACAATCTGCAAAACGTATTCCCTCTTCTGTTGATGTTCATAGGGCCATGGGTTAGCAGAAATTATATATAGACTATCATGGTGTGGAAACCTCATGAAAGCCATGAACTTCACCAAACTTCCTTGAATATCGTGCCAAAATATTTAGCAGAAACTTTGGCTGTTGCTAAGAAACACGTGTACCTCATATATACAAGCTCTACCTGTACTGATATTTCAAAAATACCAAAGAGAAATCTGACCCCCTGGCTCACATACTGATTCCCTGTCCACCTGTTAAGGGCAGCTTTATGCCATCTCACAAGATGAGATGCTGCTTTTGGAGCACAGGTGCCAAAAAAAACATTAATTTTTTTAGACCAGGAGTCTCAAACATGCGGACTGCGGGCCGCATGCAGCCCCTAAAGCTATTTCCTGTGGCCCACAATGACACGATCATTACCGTATTTGCAATATCATTGCATGGAAAGGTTTCAGTGGTACAGCCCTCGGGCTAATGTACTAATCCTCACGCGGCCCTCTACTAGTCCTCATGTGGCCCTCACGGTGATTTCAGGTTGAGACCCCTCTTTTAGATGAAAACACAGAAAATGCAGGAAATGACATTTCCTCTGGATGAAGATCATTGGTCATGACCCATGCCAAATTAGGCCTGAATGTTTCATTAGGAAGGAGTGTCATGAACTGAGAATTACAGGCATCATCAACAAATGGTTCTTTTCTGCATTATATCTGTTCATTTGAGGGTTCCATGGAGCAAAGCTCAAATCACAAAATGCCAACTTCTCCTAACATTACCTTCTCCCGTCAGATTATCTTTCTAGCCATATTCAAGTATCTTTTCAGAAAGCTGCAAGGGACGATACATGGAGATGCTATGAATTCATCATCCCAAACTGGCCTATGTGAAGCTCTGGTGTATATAAAAAGAGAAGCACAAGAAAAGAGTTCTGTAATCTCTCATGGCCTTGGCTAGCAAGGGAAAGGAGGTGTTTTTACTGTACTGTTAAAATATACTGAGCCACCAGACTGTTCTTCTTTACATATTTTTCAAGTGATCAAACATTTATACTGAACAATTTTACAAATCATACACATTTATTACTTTAAACAGACATTCAATTCGAGTATTTCACTGCATAAACTGGAAAATGTGGTTAATGATCACTCAGCTTTAATGCTGTAACTGTAGGAATAAAACTGTTTTTTCATCTGATCACAACATGGAGTAATACCATATACTAGTCACAAAATATAATACAATATTTTGCATTTTTCTATAACCTTCACTTGTAGCTGTCACATTATATTCAATTAAAACCCCTGATTTAATTTTGTTTTAAAAGAGAAAATATAGTGAGAAAAATAAGAAAAAATAATAAATGGAAAGATGAGAGAAGTGCACTAAGGGAATTCAAGATTTAACATGGAAGTGCAGAAAATGAACATTTTTATGAACTCTTTTACCTTACTGGTCTCCCATTCAAGTGCTGACCAGACCCAACCCTGCTTAGTTTGAAATTTGACTAGGCCAGAGTTCACAGTAATTTGGCCACAAGATAGTAATCTAGCAGCTATTGCCATCACAGAAACCCAACAAACCTGAATAACCACAACTATGTTCACATGGTTCACCGCCAAATACTAACATGACCGAAACCGTTCAGCTTTTAAAACTGGACAAAAATCAGACATGCTTAGTCCAGAAAAACCATCTGCTTTGAAGAAACAATTCACTTTCTCTTCAACCATAATTTACTGTGAGTCCTGTAATTTATTCATTCCAGAATGCACTTGATGTATCAGCAATTAGATGAATATACTGTCCATGTAAAAGATTCAAATTACGCAATGCCCTCTGAATTTGTTCTCAGTTTAACATTTAGAAAGCTCACCCACTGCTCTTCCCACATTATAAACTCAAACACAGCTATTTGTGCCTACTAGAATAATAGTAAAATCAAATGCTTGTAAGTACCAGCTTTGATATATCCACACCTGGAAACATTTAAAAGCATCATGTTAAGCTTCCTGCTTAAATTAATGCAACAATACACTGCAAATGTTCACTATGCTATGTATGGATTATGGAAGTCCTTAAAATTGTTATTTGTTCAAAGTAGAAGCACAAGTTTTCAGTAAAGATTACTTACTAATAAATTAGTATTCATATTAATAAGTTGCACTTAAGTGATGTCTTCTCAATTAGGATCTCTCAGTGTTTCACAAACAAAACATTACTTTTAACTAAAAACAGTTGCCAAACAAAAGAAACTCTGTGTTTCTGGCCACAAACAGCTAGTCATCTAGAACATTTTAATAAGAAAAAACACTCACCCAGGTGAGGAGAAAAATCAATATAAATATCTACCACTGTCCTAACTTTAAAATACATTCTAGAGAGGATATCAGACCACTGTTACAGTCAGGCCTGTCGCAACCAAGTCAGTCTTGGAATTCCTCTTCTCATCATCAGTATATGGGGGCGGGAGGGTACTAGGGGTCATTCCTAAAAATTAGGAAGCAAGTAATAAATAGTAAACTTGGGCCAAATTATTCCATACAGTTAACATATGGAATAAGATGTAGGAAATCCAATTTGAAATAAAGGGCATTAAGGAGTTCAGGAGACACAAATTTGTATTTGAAGAAGGAAGAAATCAATGGCTATGGTAAAAAAGATGAGGAGTAAACATGAAGCATAAACAACACAAACAGACAGGCAAGCTGAGCTAGACTGTGAGCTCCCTTCCACTTTCTACATCCTCATATAATGCTGTTCTTGCATGTCCAGCACCATGTCTAACTGTGTGTTTAAAACCTTGACTCAGCAAATTGAAAATACCATGCTACTGTGTTTAGAAATACTTATTTTCAAAGCTCAGATAACATATATGGCAAGCATTATGCCTGCAGCTGCTTAAGGAAGCTCTGCATGATGTGTTTTGAAAAGACATTGCCTACCAAAACGTCAAAGTTGGTATAAACTAATGTAGGATTGGGTCTAAGTCTTTCATCAAGAATGTGTATGGTTCATTAATACTGTTTTCCAATAGTCTGCAAATACCACTGCATGATTTTTTAAAGGTTTCAATGCAAAGAAACAGATCTTAAGTAAGGGAAGGTAACAAATTTGCAGGTTTTAGAATAGTTATTACTCACTCAAATCTCCATAGCCTGTAATTTCTACACAGTTACTAACTGATAACCTAATACATCAACAAGAGAAATCAGTGAACTTAATTTTCTAACTTTACAGGGAAGGTATTACAGCAATGCCATGGTCAAACCAAAATTGCCAAGAGGAGACATCTTTTTTAAAAAAATAACAAAAAACACAAAAGTATATACTTTATAGCTACAATGAATCAGCCTCATATTCTGTTCCCCAAGTAGACTTCCTAGGTGTAAACGAGATAATAAATGATAACATATGTACAGATTGAAAATCAATGGGAATGTTCTTTTAGTGGCTGAAACACTTAGTGATACTGTGGAAAAAGCCTAGGTGTGAGGTAGCTCTACTTCATAGATGCAGACTACTGTGAAAAGACGCTGTTCAATGTTTCACAATGAAAAAATCTCTTTCAGTTACAGGAAACAAAGTCAAGCACCAAAATTTTCCCTCTGATTGATACATATATCTATATCATACATACAAAAAGCCAGTTTGAGAGCTGTGCATATATCTGAGGCCAGAATCATACCTTATCAAAAAGTTTTTCTTAAAAAAAGAAATTGAATATTCACTTGACCAGTAAACAATACCACTTTAAAATAATAATAGTGTTTGCTTCCAAATGGCCTTTGTCTAATTTATACATAAACATAAACCACAATAAAACATTAAAAACCTGAGAGGTCTTACATAGCTATCTTCTACCCTTCCAGCAGTGACCAACAAAAGGACATGGGGAAAGAGGGGAACATGGATAATTATAGTAATATATTAACACATTTAACTGTTCTGGTTCCTTAAGCTGTGGATTCTAGAGCTCCTCCTCTAGTTCTTCAAGCCTTCATGACGTTTTATGAATATTCAGGTCTAGCAATCACTTGGTTTTAGGAATTACTTTTGTGCCTCACAATTCCTTAATCCATATCATAAGGTTGTGGTAGTTTTCTCTGTTACAGGTCTTAAAAATGGATCTACCAGTTGCTTTAACCCAAGTTAAAGTTTTGCATATGGGTTCTGAACCATGAGATGTGTTTTACTGCACAAAAGAAAAAAATATAATAAATTAAGCAGTTGTATAAGAGTTTCTCTGATTTCCCCCTGCAAACATATACACATACATAAATAAATTACTTCAGGATCTCAAAGAACGTTCTTAATTCTCAAAGGATGTTCTTAGTTTTAGTTAAAATTAAATGTAAAATAAAATTCTAACTTGGAGCTTAAACTTTGCAAATATTTCCCAAAAATATAGACATGATTGAAACAAAGTTATCTGAAGGAAAAATAAACCATTTTAGACTGAATCGAGGCAGCAGTATTCCTCAATTTGATAGTACCTCTCATGGTTTCTCCAAAAAGCTTTATCTTTGCCATTGTTTTGTTTCCTGTGGCTTTTCTCCTTCGCAGCCTCCTTTGATTTAACTCCTGGCATTCAGGCAGGTTAACATCAAAAAGATAACCTAAGAGGCATATAATATTTATAACAACTACTACACATACATCCTTTGGTCTCCACAACTTCATGCAACAAAACTAAGTCAAAAGAAAAGTACTTAGGTTGCAAAGTCAAGCATTTGAATATTAGGAGAAACTGGATTTTTGACTGACTGTGAAACCTTAATTCTGTTTCCTGGTGCATCCATCATCCACACTGAATAAGGAAGGTTCATATAGAAAAATTAGCATGCAGTCATCTAAAGACTATCATAATGAAGGCTCAGAACTATTAGAAAAAGTGGGTTTGGATCAGAATAGAAATTCTAATAGGCAAATTTTAGCCTCAGACAGGCACTTGCCTCTTCCATTTATAAAATAATTGAATTTTGAAAAAGTTTCCTGAGTCTCCCCTTTATTGATGCTTTCGACTGCACACTAGTACAGAAGGAACAGAACAAGAGAAGTGGAAGTAGAGGCCCATATCTTCACTGCACAAAAGTTTTTACAAAAAGTACAATATTATGAGAGAGGCAAAATATTCCTAGCTCAAGAACAGTAGTAAATTAAGTGTCACACTGTGTTCAGCTTAATGTAAAATCTCAGTGAAGACAAAGCTCTGTAGGGTACCTCTATGGAGCTAGTTAAGGTAGACCTCAAGGAAGAGGCATAGCATTGACCTCAGCTAGCTACATGGAGGTAAAAACTACCCGTGCCTTGTCATCACTTGAATTTACATAGAGATAGTTGTCCTTAACTAGAGTCATGATCTAAAAAAATATCTTTTCAGTAATAAAGACAAAAGCTAATACGCTCCTATACTTCAGCAAACCAGCAACTTACTAGGTTCAAAGATATAACTACTTCTCAGGTCATTGTTTCCTTCATGCTTTAAGCTATGGCAACAATTCCTCTTTCCTTTGCACTGTAAATAAAAAGCTGTTCTGCTAGCCCAGAAATAAAGGTAAGTGAAGGCAGCACTCTTTATATTGATGTGCTCTCTGTCTTGTTTACGATAAAAACTATTTTGTTTTCAGAGGGGAAGTGCTCTAAGAAAAGCTTTTATAACAGGTTCAGAAGTATAAAAGCCATTTCAAGAGGAGGACATTTCTACCTTTTATTTCTTTAGTCCTTGAAAGGGCTTTTTAAATGTTAACAGCTATGACTGCCTTCCTCAACTGATGCTCCTTTCTCAGCTCTTTCCCTTTATAGCTGTCTTTCTAACTGCTCTTACCCCCAACCCCCAACCCCTTTTCTTCTCAGAACAAAATCCAGTAAGTGATTAGACTTGAATTTTTGGTTAGCCTCATGATATTTATATATATAGCCTGGCACACTGAACACCCCATGCAAGTTAAATTTCAATTAAAAATGATCATCCCACTATTTGCATATTTTTCACTGTCTGCTGTGGTAATATCGATATGTTGCCTGATGTGATCACTGTTAACTAGAGCTTGTCGGAAAGAATATTTTCAGCTAAAAATATATATGAAAATTCAATCATTTTGATTTTTAGAAATTGGTCAAGAAAAACTCCAAAACCCCCAAGAAAGCATTACTGTTGTTGAAAAACAGGAGGGAAAAAAAAAAGGCTAAAATTAGCTTTTGTTAATTTAGCCCCTGATAAAATTTCCTTTAAACCTCTCCCCAAATAAAGCTGAAAAATATGCATCAAATTAAAAATGTTGACTAGCTGTACTGCTAAGCTTTCTTGCAGAATGGTTCTGCTACCATTCCATTTTCTCAGATGGACAGCTATTTTAAATATCATGATTTTATTAGTTACAATTAAAAATCCTAAACCACATAGGTTGCTCCTATAATGCTCTGAATTTTATAGCCTAATCTGTTAGCATATTACCAATAGCTTCAGTCCAGTTACACTACAGTTAATACACTTCTTAGTATTTCTTCAGTGCTTCCAACATGCACAGTGCTGAGTAATAGAGTAATAAATCCTCAGCACTGCCCTGAGACAAACAGATAAATCATCCCAGTTTTACAGGTAAAGCAGAAGGTGAAATAACTCACCCAAGGTCAGATAGTGAGTCAGTGGTACAGCCAGAGCTATAATTCAGGAGCTCCTGATTTCCACTCCTATTTCTCTAGATCAAGCCACTTCTACACAGTCAGCTACCAAAAAGTTGTAGATAGTACAGTAGATTCTTCAAAACTAGGGGGACCGTGCAGAAGAATTTCCATTTTAGCCCTCTGCCTTCACATACTGACAACAGTCCAACACATTTACCTCTAAAGCAGAAATTTTCTATGCTTTTATAAGCCCAAAATCTTAGAAAAATCTAAGTAGACATTTTTAAATTCAGCTAAGACAAAGTTGTATCCATGCTTCTTTCAAAACGGAGGCCACAGCTATAACAAATACTGCTGAAGTCTGAAACTTGAAACTTGGCAGAGACAAAAAATCCTCACAGAGGTTATTATTATGTGTAATTTATTTCTAGCAGTTCTCACAATGCACTGGGCACTTTCCAAATAATAATAATAATAATAAAAAAAAGGCACACTCCCCACACTGAACAGAGCTCACTATATAAAGACAGAGACAAAAGGCTGAGGCAAAAGTTACCGAATAATTTTGCTATCTGACTGTTCATCTATTTTTCAAGGTAATTGTTAAAGACATAAAACACCATTTCTATCATTTAACCTTGCAATCACCCCCACCATTAACTTTTGGTGATAATACAAGCTGACCATAATAGAACTTCTCTAACCATCACCCTGTGACTACTCTATTTCTATTACAGTCTCGTGAGGTACCCTGTGAAAGGCTTTAGGAAAATTCAAATAAATATCATCCAAACTTTCTTTGTCTCCTATTTTGTTTACCCACTCAAAGACTTAAGATTAGAGAAGCATAATTTGCCTTTACACAGCCACAATCTTTTCTCCCTATCTTGTTCACTTAGCAGGAGTTTCATAATTCCTTTTTCACTTATAATGTATCAGATTTCCTGCTGCTAAAATAAGACTTACTCATAAAAGTCTACATCAGGATTAGCTAAACATGTCCATAAAAAGAGGTACAATATTGCCATCCTTCACTCCTGATTTTAATGGAAGAATCCATGTTGTTGTTAGCATCTCAACCACTTAATTCTTACGTTTCTCCAGAACCCTTGGATGAGCATGATCCAGTCTTCAAGATTTGTGGCTCTTTAAATGAGCAGTTCCCCTCCTCTGCCCTCCTATAAGTCAACACCTTATACTGGCTTTACTGCAGGTCATCAGTGAGACCCCACTATTAAATTAGTATCCGGATGTCATTGTACCTATACACCTAACAATACAACAAGCCATGTAAGTCTCAATATATTACAATTTTACGATAACTGCCCTGCATATCACAGCAATCCATAATCTAAAAGAAAGCTCAGATGAGCTTTATGGTAATTGTAGGGTGTAACATTTCTCATTTCCTTATGTACTTTTTTAAAAAAATAAACAATAAATGACAACATTTTGCAGTTCCATTCCTTAATGATGTTATTGTTGCGGAGATAAACTTTCACATATGTATGTTTCTTTTGGAATCATGTGTAACAAAATGATCTTTTTGTTAAGAAGTCTCTCTCTCTTTTTTTTTTTTTTTTAAATAAGGAAATAAATCCACAGGCTGCTAAACAGATAACGTGACCGTTTTCAACATTTCACATACAAAGTGAAAAAGATACAATTCCACTATATTTTCAAGGCACCGGAACTCCCATTAATATTTACAGGAATCAAGGGGTAGCTATAATGCTACATGCTTTTGAAAGTTGAAGCAAATGTATTTTTATTACTACTGTATCATTATTCTACTGTGGGATAACACTGTGATTAGAAATGTAGAAACTGTGATTAGATTAAGATATGACTAGACTTAGTGGGCTACCTACAAATGAGATTTTATTATTTATTTTATATTCCCAAATAGAATTTTAAAATTTCCATTAAAGTAGGGTTAAGCTTACAAATAATTCATAACATCATCCCAATACTCTATTATAAAAAAGCAAAAATTATAAAGCTATGAAATTCAGTTAAGTTTCTACAAACTCTTTAACTTTGATCTTGTATTTCTAGCCAAATCTACCTACCTAACCAGGATGCTGTGCTATTCTATGTACTACAAAATATTCCAAAAATCTACTGATTATACATACATACATACATACATACACATATACATATACATATACATATACATATATATATATATATAGTAGATCTGCTGAACCTTCTGCTCTGCCTATGTTCCAGAATGTTCTTCATAATCAGACACTTTTGTTCTTATTTGATTTTGCTTCACATTCTAGGAGTAAATTAGAGGAGGAATCTGAAGCACAGGGTTAGCAAATTTTGAAAATTTTACACAGGTGACTAAGAAACTTAGTCCTATTTTCCAAAGTGATTGGGCAATAGCCCTCTAAAAATGTATAAATAACTTTGCATAATTGAGTGTCTCAGTCACTTAGGTACATTTCTTTGTCTCCCTCAGGAAATTCCCTGAGTCTAACGTCAATATTTTTATATACATTTAGTTAAACCAATGCCAGCCTCTGTGTGAGCTTTCTATTTACGAGTGGCTTATTTTGGTTTAGTAAAAACAAATTCTTTACCAAATCAAGCTAAACCAAAATAAAACTGGCTAAAACAGAAACAAAAATGTCAACAATGTCATTTGCATCAGTTTAACACAATCTAAAATCATTCCTTCGTTAAACTGGTGCAACTTTCTAGCAGTATGGGAAAAACATCAAAGTGGAGGCAGACTGCTGTTAGCATTAAGGTAGGAGGGAAGGTGCCAGAGAAATGGCTGTGAATCTACCTGTCTAGGTCTACTGAATCTGAGGCAAATTTCCAGTTTAATTAAAATTTATGAAGGCTGAACCCCTATATTAAAATAATCCCAGAAAACATGGACATCTGATCACACTCTCCTATATGTGAAAGTCCCCAAAATCTTATACACATATATAACATCCTGAATGAGAGAAAACAGTCTGCTTCCAGGAAAAAAAAAAACTGAATGGTAAGAACTACTAAAAGGTAACAGAATATATTTTCACTTTCATGAGTGACATTTCTCACTGGAGACAAGTCACTAATTTGCCTCCTCAGGTTCCTGAGCAGTAGCAGTAGGTGTGAGGGAAAGCCAGGTCTTATTCCTCATGCTCTTTACGAGTAGTAACTAGAGGGCTTTGGGAATCCAGCTGCAGTGCAGGGAGAAAGAGCGAGAACTGAAGGAACCAGGAGATCGGGGAGCAGAAGGGGTCCTGCTGGGTAGGAGGAGATCTGAGAGAGTTAATGGAGTGAACCTTGAGGCACTGCTGTAGTAGGGGAATAGGGCCCGGGGGTAGGTTACTACTGCATGTGTATATAACAGCCTGGAGAAGAAGGCAGGATACTGGGGGTGAACGAGGAACATGGACTGAAAGCCAGAAGGGAGAAGGAGCGGGGGAGGCAGAATAAAGACTGCCTGGCTGTTTTAACTGCCACTACAGTGGCACCCAAAAGAGATAATCAATGGGAAAATGCTTCTTGGTCTCTACAGCCATGATTGAGGTATGAAATTTTAACAAGCTGAGGTAATGTATGTGTGAAGGAGGTCCATGAACATTACTATTTGCTTTGTTGTACATACAAAAACTAGTTCTCAACCAGGACCTCATTGTGCAAGGCACTGTACAAACCCAGAACAAACACTGTCCCCACACCAAACAGCATGACTAGCACACTCTGTGTTTGCTACTTAGCAAAACTCTGGAGTCCCAAGTGAAATATAAAAAAAGGAACAACTGTGGGGCACATACACAAGTGACACATAAACTCACTTACTTTAGGTTAAAGTTTCTCTTGAGTTCTGGGTCTTCTGAATCAATGTCCCATGAGAAGACAACCTTGTTTAGGTCCTGATGAAAGGTGCCTTGGCATTCTAAGAGTAAGTGGGGCTATGTAGACTGTGCATTCATGGAAAAAGAAGCAAGGTATCCTGTGGCACGTAAAGACTAACAGATTTATTTATCACGAGTTTTTGTGGGAGAAAAATGCCACTTCATCAGTCACTTAAAAGATGGTGGACCTTACAGAATGGGACACACCTCCCTGCTTCTTTTACTGATTTGGAATCACAGGGCTGCCCCCTGTGGAACTTGCAGATTTATAGGCTTCCACAGCACCACATGGTGGCAGAAATGCAGTATTGCAGCCTCCTATGGCAATGATTAATTGGAAACTGCAAATATTAGCTTGTTTGTTGTGTTTGTTTTTCTGATGTTGTCTTTTCTTGGGTTGATAAGAGTGTTGTTATTATTTATATTACAGCTGCACCAAGCAGCCCCAGCCAGGGATAAGGTCCCATTGCACTGGGTCAGGGATGAGCAATGCAGGCTCAGTGAGCCACCTGTGGCTCCCTGGCAATCTCCTCCAGAGAGCCAGGTGTGCTGCTGAGACTCCCAGCTGGCCCCAGCATCATGGCCAAATTAGTGGTTCTAGGGGTCACCCCCACACTGCCACCACGATCACATGAGCCAGAAGCAGCCCAGCAGCCGCACCACAGCCCCTAGCGCTGGCAGGGGGTGTATGGGAGGCATACGCTCCCTCCATGCCTCCTTCCAGTTGTGGGGCAAAGCAGTGCTGCCCTGCCTACCCCCAGCTGGCTGTCCCTCCCATAAGTGGCCAGTGGAGAGCTGCAGCTTGCAGAGGTGGGGCCCTGGAATGGCCCCTCTGCCGAGTTCAGGCTGCTTCAGCCTGGCCACTCCAGGGCTGAACAGAGGCCACCTCGCCCCCAGGCCCTGGATTGGGCCCGTTCAGCCCTGAGGTGGTTGGGTCAAAGCGGTCTGAACTCTGTGGAGAGGCCATTCCAGGGTCCCACCTCTGCAAGCTGCAGCTCTCCACCAGCCGATTTTGGGAGGGGCAGCCTGCTAGGGGTAGGTGGGGTAGCGCTGCTCTGCCCGCCAGCAAAGTGAGGGACAGAGGGAGCATGCGCCGCCTGCACACACACCCACCCAGTGCTAGGGGCCACGACACAGCTGCTGGGCCAGCTCAGGCTCATGCGATTGTGATGGGAGGGTGGGGGGGAATGCTGCTTCTGCTCTTCTGCGTTGCCGATCCCTACACTAGGTTCTGTACAGAATAATTGCTTGCTACAATGGGCCACTAAAGCCTCAGATAAAATTTGCATTAAACCCCACTGCCCCCCACAAATATAAACGAAATTCCCATTAACATGCACAAGGGAGAATTAGCATGCAGCTTGCCACCAGCAGATATCACGCCTAGTGCCTGCCCCAGCCGCCTATTCAGGAGAAGCTCCTCAAGTTCTCTACTTCATTCCTTCTGCTCCTTCCCCAGGTGCTAGAATATTGCCAAGCACTTAATTATTTAACACACCCCATTACTTGAGGCTGGGGAGGGGGGAAGGTGAAGTACACAGCTGTCAGGAGCTAGACATGCCCCCAGCTACCTAGGGCTAGGACAAGCTGGCCAACTCTGGGAAAAGGGTGAACCGCTTTTAGCCCCAAATGGGAGGCTCTTAGGAAATTTTATTCCCCCACCTCAGGCTTGCAGAGGTACTCTCTCCTTCCACCAGCTGAGACATAAGGACACTTCCCACAGCTTCTAGCAGATGGGAGGCTCATCACAGTAGGGAGCCCAGTGGCCCTTCCCATTTGCTTTAACCCTAGCCTCTGCACTTGTGTCAATAGCAGGGCTACCAGATACCAAAGCCTGGAAAGGAGGACTGGGAAGTATGAAAAGGAGGACACTGGAAGGCACATGGAAAAAATGTAGTATTAATGCAATAGTCTTCTGTTTCTAGCAGGCCCTGCAACGCTTTCCCCTAAAAATAAGGTATTCTGGGGCATTCCAGCATACTTTGACCCCTATAAGTAAAAAGCCAGACACTGGAAGGCACATAGAAAACATGGCGTACTAATGCAATATTCTTCTGTTTCTAGGGGCCCTGCAATGCTTTCCCCTAAAAATAAGGTATTCTGGGGCATTCCAGCATACTTTAACCCCTATAAGGAAACAGCCAGACAAAATCATATATTTTAAAATGCCTGCCGGATGGAGGATGGAGGATGTGAGGGTAAAAAGCAAGACATGTATCAACCAACTTCCCTCTAATTACTCATAGACTGTGTGCATAATTTCATTTCTTTGTGCACACCACTATTAGCACTATTGAATTTTTGCGTGTGGGCAAGTTTCTCAACCTGCGTGCACGTGCACAGCTTTGAGGGAAGGAGTGGTGCCAACGCTAGGCAACAACATATTTGGGTGAAGTACTTTTTAACAGCTGGAGGAAGCCCCAGCCGCTGAGCGGGGCCTCGAACCTGCGACCCTGAGCCTCTTCCGCAACAGGCCCTACCAACCGCGAACCCCCGCCACCCCGGGGCGTGTCGCTCCGTCCCGCGCCGTAGCCAATCACGGGCGGGCGCTGGCTCCTGCGCAATGGACTCTGGGACATGTAGTCTTCCTGCGCGCTCTTCTTCCTCGCCGCTCACAGGGGCCTGACGACGGAAGAACTACAACTCCCCGCGTGCGCGGCGCGTGCAGGCCCATTGACCCGCGGGCTGGGGCCGCGCGCTGCGTTGTTGCCAGGCCGCGCGCCGAGAAGGACGTGAGGCCGCGGCCTGGGCGCCCACCCCGGGGCCGGAGGGAAGATGAGCTCGGCCGGGGAGTCCCAGCCCCGCCACGGCGTGAAGCGAGCGGCCTCCCCCGATGTGCGTAGCGCGGGGCGGGCGGGCAGAGGACGAGGGAGGGTCCCGGGGCAAACCCCGCCACCCCTGCAGGCCGCTGCCCCCCGCTCGGCCCTTCCCGGAGCTGAGGCGTCTCCCTTCCTGGGCAGCTGCTTCGTGGATTTGTCCGTGCCGGTGCCCGAGCTTTCTGCCAGTGGCTTCAGCCAGCAAGAGTCCATTTTTACACGGCGGGGGTTCAGGCAGAAGGCGGCCGTCTCCTCCTTTTTACCCGCCCAGCCTCCAGCTGGCAGGCGTTTTAAAAAGACATGCTTTTGGTTGGGCTCAAACACGTGGCCCCCAAAGCTATTTCCTGTGGCCTGCAAGTGACACCATTGTTTGCGGGATTGTTGTATGAAAAGGTTTGAGTGGTGCAGCCCTCGGGCTAATGGACAACTCAGGCAGCCCCCTACTAGCCCTCATGGTGATTTGAGTTTGAGACCCCTGGGTTAAAGGATGCCGCAACGCCCCCAAGACACCCCGCTTTTAGGAGGAAGCGTTCCCCTAAAACAGAAGAGTGTTACATTAATACCACACTTGCTCCATGTGTCCTCCATCGACTTACTTTTCGTACTTCCCTGGCCACCTTTGGTAGCTGGTAACCCTATGCGTGGCTAAATTTTCAAAATTCATTCAGGCTTGTTGATGTTACACAATGTTTTCCTGGTGCCCCTTGTCCACTGCATCCCCCTCTGCTTAGTTTGTTTAAAAACCCTATCCTTAAAACACCTCTTAAAAGTTGACATTATTTAATGAGTTGGCCGTGATCATGTCATGGTACCTACACTGGTATATCCCTCCACCTGCTCTCGGTGGACCCAGGCCTTAATTGTTTATTGATACTGCATGACAGAAAATGGTGCATCAGTAAGTTGGAAGAATGTGCAAATTATGTACAACTTTGTCGTATTTTATATAAACAAGCTTTTATATGAGACTGGTCTGTTTGTCTTTTAAAATAATTTATCATCTTCTATTTTCCAGCAGGGATCTAGCAACTGGGAGGCAGTCGACTTGGGTAATGAAGAAAGAAAGCAAAAGTTCTTGAGACTTATGGGAGCAGGAAAGGTGAGATTTTGTTAGTTATCTATTTAAATCCAAACATCCAGTGTAAAGAAAGAGTGTTTGCTAATAGGGAAGGATTTTTTAAATGACAAAATCATTGATTGATCACATTGCAAGTGATTGCATAGTGTCTCCTGTTTTCTTCAGAAGTGAAGATGTGGTAGTGTTAAGATACTGACTGCTGGAGATCAAAGTTTTCCTTACAGCGTAAGATATGTAAGAGAATTCTACAGAATAGTTAGGTTCGTCTGTGAATCCCTTTGTACATAACTTCATTTCTGGCAGGATCTTTGAGTTTAATAGCTGTAGTTGTTATGAGCAATAGTTCTTTTAAGGCACCGCAGTATTTATTATACAATGTCTGTAAAATGCAATATCAGAATGTCCTGTTACTCCAAAATTAGCTTGGATAGCATTGTTTTGTGATGAGAGGACTGTCTCTTTACTTCTGGCTGCTACTGACTCTCATTTATTAAGTTTTCTTCAGATTCTCGTATCTTTAGATCAGCCTGCAGAATAACAGGGAACATTTTTTAGCCCATCCTTATGGAAATAACCAAAAATCTAATGTTTACTCACCTTCCACCCACCCCAAACGTTGGCTCCAGACAAGTGAAAGTTTGCTTTACATGAACAAGATACAAAGGTTAAATATAACAGCAGCCAGACTGGAGTAACCCAAGAGCACGCACAATCAAATGTCTTGGAAATTAATTACCTATCGAGGACAGACTCTAAATCCCTGTACACATGTGGACATATTGTAAGCTCTATTTTTCACATGATTAATATGGAAGGTGCTCAGTGGTATATAAGCATATGAGGCTAACGTTGGAGCCCTTACGTTTTCACGTGTGCCAAAATACAACCTCAAACTGACTTTTTTTTTTTTTACAGGCATCAATTACTTTTAGTTTGTTAAATTGGAGGCAAAAAATAAAATTTGCCTTTCTTTAAATTTGATTGTTTTCCTCTAATGTATTTTGCTAACCTATGGAGAAGCGTTATACTGTTATGGGCTGAGAAACTTAGTAACACTGGAGCTAGTAGCATGATGCTGGATTAACCCAGGCATTTACATTAACTGAAAGTTGTGCTCCCACAGAGTTTCCTAATAAAACTGAAGATGGTGATACTGTTCACATTCAGGGCTATGAGTTAAGAGCCATTGGCCACTTCATCACTGATCCATTCTGGGAGTTTAGTTGGAAAAGCATGTACAGCCCTAGGGAACTACCATTGATTGTAACAGGTAACCTTCTGTTTAATAAAGACATGAAAAAGAAACCAAAGTGTAGTTAGCTCTGCTGCAACTTCACCAGAAGTTGTTGTGATATTGGAAATGTAAAAGAATAGATTTGGAGGTGGGGAGGGTAGAGAGAGAGCCTGGAGTTCCTCCAGTCAGATCAGTGGAAGGTTGAGCTGCAACAGTCATTGGCAGGTGAAAGTTTATAAACTGTTTCTACCCTTCCCCACTGCCCCCCCCCCCCCCCGGGGAAAAAAGCGCTTGTTGATCATGAGCAGGAGGGCTGGTCTATCCAGGAATTCCAGCATGCAGGTAAAGCTGTCAGAGTTCACACATTGCATTTTCTTTTAGAAAGAACACACTGGCCGCCTTGTTATCGGAGACCACAGATCAACTTCTCATTTCAGAACAGGTCAGTTGAATAGCTAATACAAATCAGGTATCTAAATTAACATCTAGGGAGGCAGTGCTGGATCCTTCTACCCTAACTACTGTTGCAGTGGGGGTTTTCAGCTTTGTGATCAAAGCTGAAGAAGAAAACAGGTCCCATTCTGGGTGCTGGTCTAACCTCACAGCTGCTTTTGCTAGTCAGTCTAGTGACTGAAAAGGGCCTACTTTTACTGCAGACAGCTGCTTAAATTTATTGCTTTGCCAAATCCAACTCCATGGATTCTTTTTTTTCTTGACATAGAAGCAGAACCATCTTATTGCTGTCATCACAGTGAATAAAGCTGCAGACTAGTAGGCTGTACTGTATTGTGTTTCAAGTTTCATCACCAGCTAGTGACCTTTGATGGAGGATGTGCATAAATCACAGTTGGGCTTGATTTTCAGAGTCCTTGTTGAGTATGTAAGCCTGATAGTCAAAGCAAGATTTTTCTTACTTGTAAACTGAGCAGCCTTTGATGTCAATTGCCAAAGACATAAAATATGCAAAACTTTACTTTATTGCTAATCAGTAAATGACTCAAGTCTGTTTTCCCTTTAGTCTGATTCTGTTGATTAACTATGAAGCCAAGATATCTGACTTTATCATAAGAAATCAAGTTTGAAATTGGACAGTGTAGAACTAGAGTATTTTTAAAATGTCACTGCTCTATCTAATAGGAACTGCCAGACTACTCTGCATGTTTTCCTTCAATTTTCATTAGTATTAACAACTTCTTAGATGATCCTAGGCAGTGTGGACTAATGATTAAAGCACTGGCCTGACATGTGACAAAGTGGTGTTCTATTGCTGGTCTGGCATTGGCAATCTTGGGCAAGTCCCAAATGAGACTTGCCTTATTTTGTAAGTGCTTTGGGATATATATATCTGAAAGAGTTGGGTGCTACTATTGATCATTAGCAGGAAGGTGTGATTAAAGTTCGACATGAGCCCTACTCCTTGATAAAAGACCAAAGAAACCAACTTCATCTGTTCTTGTATAAAGTAGTGCTCCTCTGTCATGTCTCCTACTTCCCACATTTGGCAATCTTCAACTTATATAGTTACCTTCAAAGTATTGTACAAACTCTAATTTTCACAGCAAGGATAAGTAATTAGTTCTCATTTTACTCCCCCCCCCCAAAAAAAAAAAAAAAAAAGGCAGAGGGGAGTGGAACTAGGAGTCCCTGTCAGGTAGGCCAGGGGGTTCTCAAACATTTTCATAATGTATCATGTACCTGGACAGAGGTAATGCCTTATTGAAATAATTTGTAATAATTTATTGAAATACACAGCAGGCTAGCACATGGGGAAGCATCTATTTAATAGACACAAGAAAGAGCTAATTTTCAAATGACTTCCCATGGCTGGTGAAAAGAAGGCTAAGTAGCTTCTGTTTGCTGCTACTGAGAACTCAAATGTGAGAGATGAAGTGGCCCAAGATACTAATTCATTTAAAATACAGCAAGTTAAGTCCAGTGGTGAGTTTCCTGACTTACTGCTGTGAGTTTTTATTTGCTGCTACATCTTAACCATTGGCTTGCAGTGCCTTGGTTTTGGTAACAGAAGGACTGCTTGCTGCGCACATCAGTGTCTTGAAGCTCTTACTGCAATATACCATTTGAATTTTGCTGTGAAAAATTGCAATACTGGCAGGATGTGGTAATGTTAAAAATGAACTGTTTAGCATATACACATGGATGACTGTACAGTTAGTATTACATTCTAGCAAACCCCATTAATAGTACTATACATGGTACATACAGTATGGAGCCTGTGTTAACACTTGGTAATATCACCCTACCCTTATAATAAGAGTATTTTACATGCCTGTTGAATCATTAGTTGCTTCAGACAAAGAGAACTTTACAAACTGATGGTGTCTTCATTATATAGTAAATAATCAATCTAGGAAGTTCTGTGAAGACTTTGAAAACAAATCTTTGGATACAGTGCTAAATGCTAAAAGTCTGGTGATTTTCTGTAATCAGATGTTTTTGTTAATTTGACTGAACCATAACCAAGTACACTGGACACACAGGGGAAGAAGACAAGAAAATGAATGAAGACTTAGAATCTCAGTTCCAGCAAAGCATGGACAGCACTGTGTCTGGAAGAAATAGACGACACTGTGGACTTGGTTTCAATGAGGTAGTAGTTTTTCTTGATGCAGACACGCTTGCAAAGAGAATGAATGATTTAAGCATCTCGTGGCCATTTTTTACAATATGTCAAACTTACTATAAACTGAAGTGCCTCTATAAGTTTACTAAGTACAAATGTGCAGGAAACACAGGTTCGTGTTCTTGGACAGAGAGGTACCAGTGAATTCTTGAGTGCCTGCAAACGTAGATGTTCTACCCTGTATACAGATAGGTCCTCAGTGTAACGCAGGAGGTGATTGACAGCACATAGCAGCACTACCCAACAGTTTGGGATGGGAAGTGAAGAATATGTTAAGCAGTTGACTGCAAGGGGAATTTAAAAAGGCTCAACACTAACCAAAACAAATATGGGACTCTCACCTTCATGAGATCTTAAATGATTACAACTGGTTAAGGCTTTTGACATTTCTCAAAAACAGGAGGGTAACACAGTACCTTAACACAAGCATGGCATGAGTTTTATCCTGATTCAGATGGAGGAATACCCAGCCAGTTGCCAGCACCATTTCCTGAAATTCCCTCAGGAAGGGTGGGCATGCCTGCTTTTTGTATGCTGGCCTGAGTTAAACCCCTTTAGCTCAGAACAGTGCAGTCACAGCCTGAGGTGCTGGGATTTTGTGCTCCAGTTGCAATTATGTAGATCTAATGGGTTAAGGAAGGGGTCGGGAAAAGGAAATCTGGTGTTTGACTATCATCCTTTTAAAATTATGTCTAAAAACAAACCATTTGAGCATGAGATTGAAATATCAGTGCGTGTTTGTCAGGAAGAGCTAACACTCATACCTGCATAAAACCTTCTGAGATTACTAGACTTGAGTTAAAGAACCTCTGTGGCATGAGTGACTCTGTTTTGAACACACGCGCACCTCCTCCCTTAAAATGGCACGTGTGTTTAAATAGAAGCTATATCTTTATTGGCCCATCTTTATCACACTGTGCATTGGGAATTTTTTCCATGGTATTAAGTGCTGCTATTTGCCAAATAGTGCCAGGTTTCCAATGATTTATAGGTTTGTCTGTGAGACCCTCATGCCCTCACATTAAAAATGAATGGGGTTTTGGTAACACATTAAAGTTTGCTACAATGTGGCAGCAATTCTCTTGAATCAAGCATGGCTTTTTTGAATGCCTGTGAAAGCTAGAGTAGTAGTGAAGCTATAAAAACGTGGCAAGCTCATTTGCATTTCATAGTGGTTCCAAGTTTTCCTTGTTAGTTCCTTCATGAGGTTACAGAGATCAAACACAAAATAGTCACAGACAAATTCATGCTAAAATAATCCTTCCAGTATTAAGCATTATTGTTTAAAAGCTTACTTCTTGTGCTGCCAGCATGTTAGCAAAGAAAATGGAGAGGCTCCAGTAACTCCATTAGTAACATCAAAGGGTCCTAAAATTTCAGGAGCATTTACCATTGTAATTCAGATGTCATTAAGGAAGTGGACAGTCAGCCATTCAAGTATTTGACAGACCCATCCTCCCTCTGTTGAAGACTGAAATGGGTTTTATCTGGTATGTCTGTTATTTAATCCCCATGTCCCATCTTTAGCCATTAATACAAAAGGAGCAGGTAGTGAAAGCTTGCTGAACTTGTATGTTAAATGGCAAAAGGATAGGTTGCTTGGGGGAAATGATTTAGCTTCCTTTTTAAATATGAATTTTATTTTAGCTGGAGGAAGCTGAAGGGCAACATGATGAGACCAGAGACTCTACTGAACCTGAAAGTCCAGAGGACTCTGAAAGTGACTCTGAGTCAGAGCGAGAGGAATCTGCAGAAGAACTGCAATCTGCTGAAAAAGACAATGAAGCTGGTGACCCAGAAAGCAAGAAAGATGTGAAAAGCAATTATAAAATGATGTTCGTTAAATCCAGTGGCTCATAACTTCAGGTGTAATAAGTCTTTGTATTTAAAGTACAGTAAGCTTTTTTGTTAGTGCACAGTGGAGGAGTGCTTACAGCAAAGATCTTTGTATTATGATTTTTAAAAAGCCCTTCTTTTAGGTGAAAGTAAAAATAGTGCTTGCTTTCAGATGCCATTGATGACATTTTTACAGTCGTGTGTGTATTTGTTTGTTTATGGTAAAATATAAACAGATGCATTGGATGAAAATAAATTTAATTCCCAACCTCCTTTTTACAATATTTTCTGAACCCCCTCATTCTATTATAATTGTCAAACCTCTGCCGCTTCCTGTGAAAGTGATTTCTTTGATTGGTGTCTTTTTGTTTTAGACCTTCTTTTAAAATAAGTTTTCATTGGCCTTGATGGATGCTGTGTTAATTATGATACATAAGTAAAGGCATAGCATTCTGCGATGTAATACAGCTTCAGATCTCAGTTCTGTTTAGCTGTACTGGTTGGACATAATTGCTAGACAACAGGTTTATTAACTGAGGTCCTGATTCTGTAATGTGTTTCTGAGACTGTGGATTCTTATTCCACTACTTAGTCCTACTGATGACTGTAGCACTCTATCAGTTTAGGGGGCCCATATCACATCTTGATTCAGGATGTCTTTAAGTTATGTCTATAAAGGAATAAAGAAGACCCTCGCCTAGCCTGAATCAGCTGACTTGGGCGTAGGGGTCTGAGGCTCTAGGCTGAAAAAACTGCAGTTTTGATGTTTGTTTGGGCTTGAGCTGGAACCTCAGTTCTGGGAACTTGCAAGGGAGGAGGGTCTAAGAGCTTTGGACTCTAGCCAGCATCCAAGTGTCTGCATTTTTTAGCCCTGCAGCTAGGAACTCCATGAGCTCCTGTCTGCTGGCCTGTGTCAGCTAGTGGTCTTTTATCCCTGTGTAGATGTACCCTGACTAACTTCTCTAGGCCTGTTTTTGACAAAGTAAAGAGGGATAAGTACTGCAACCAGGTTGTTCTTAGGTACAGATAGCCTGGCTGAAATGAAGGATGTGATCCTAAACTGCTGGAGTGTGTGGGAGCTACATAAAAGCAGGGCTGGGATGGGGTTATATCTCAGTAATATACTAGTTTTAATTATTCCTTTCTATGGAAATGAGGTTGTGCCAGGGATAGAGAATCAGAGCAGCAAGTGAGTTTGTTTGACAGGAAGAGACTTGTTCTGGAACACGATGGGTGCCTCAGTTTAGTTACCTTTTTATAAATGAGGGGGTTAAACTAAAGGGATGTGCAGACAGAGTTAGGGTATGCAGTCCCTGTCTCCCCCCACCCCACTTTTTTTTTTTTTTTTTTTTTGCTTGAGTGACACCTGAGGTAAAAGAGGTGGAGAGATGAAGTTGCAATTACTGGTGAAAAGTATGCCAGTTTTTACTTCCCTTGCACAAAACCCTTCACTCTGTGCACAAAGCAGCAGCCAGGCTAAGACACAGCAAGGATTAAACTAACAGTCTCTTCTGCAAATTTGTTATTTTTTATGCACTAAAGCTCAAACTTCTCTAATGCATGTATTTTCACCTCATTTCTTTATTGGAGAAAAGAACTATTGTCTGTATTCTAGACAAGCCCTGTTTCCTCACCCATATGTGAAAGAAAAGACTTTCCTGAAACTCAAAATGGAAGTTACCACTTTTTTTCTGTATCTGGTAAAACTTTCTAATTTACTGATAGTCTGTTGCAGTGATCACTCCCATACTGTTTGCTAATTTATATGAGCTGAAATACATACATTGCTTGTATAGAAAATAAGTCAGCTGCAGCTACATTGAAAGGATTGGAACAAATGTTACTTTATGGAAAAACAAAACAAGCAGCATTAAACCAGATAAGTGTGACTATACAGTAAAGGTGATAAAAATACTTTACTCAGAAATGGGATTCATTTAACCTGATTTTTGAACATGAAATTAATACTTTCATTTTAAGAAATAATGAACAAAAATCATTCCATATTTCACATTTAAGTAAGGACAATGAGGCAAAGAAGTGGCTTAACTTCAGTAGTTTAAAAAAAGGCACAGTGACAATACTAGAACTTGACCAGCAAATAAATTTATGGATTTTTGCCTCCCCCATATGTGTCATTCATGTGATCCCTTTTATAGTTGGGTGCAGCAATATGCAGGGAAATAGCCCCTACAATTTTATTTGCACATAAGAAAATGTGCATAGATTGATCACTTACTAGGTACAATAGCCATCCACTTAAAACTATATATACACACCCATATTAAGTATTAACTACCTTCGTTTATGTTTAGTGATACCATAAAGTGGTGAGTATAGATGGCTGATATTCATCAGAGCACTAGCCATTTTACATAGGTGTTGAACCACTGGCCACCTTTTCAACTACTCCTAATACAGTCTGATGTATAAATAAGAATTGGGAAAAGGTCATCATGTTAACCTAGCCTATCATTAAGACCCGCCATGTGTATTGTGCTATTTCACTAAGAGGGCCTATTAATATGCAATATCAAGCAAGATATTATAGCTGTGAACTCAATGTGCATTTAACTTCGGTGGGGATGTTCTTATTCACAATAAAGTGGCCTTAGTTTTCTTTAGTTTAATCACCTTTGGAGACACATTGATGTAGAAAAGCTTACATCCACTTGTATGTGTTAGGAGGAAAACTTAGGATATTGAAAAGGGGACAGACACATCTGCAAGAGTCCACCAACAAAAGTGCTGCCCTGGTACTACTAATACTTTGGCAGTTTTTCCTCAGCAAGGAGCTGCCTTATCTCATCTCACTGATCAGCTTTACTATAGAAGATGAGAGTCGTCTTGAGCAAAAATTGTGAAATCCAGCTTCTGCTATGAGACACCATCTAGCACACAACTGTCACCAGTCTCATGCTGTCAGTGTCTTCATCCATGCTCTGCATGGACCCAACATTCATGCAGCAACTTTGGGATGTGGGGGTGTGCAAGACTCTAGCATCAACTACTCAGTCTGGTACCTCTCCAGATTCAGTTTTCCAGAAGGGCTGAGGTCAATTTCCTCCCATCTAGAATGCTTAGCAACACTTATGCCCACTGTAGTAATCCTTGGGGAAGAAGGGGTTAACACTCTAGTCAGTGAGTCCCAGGACAGCCAATAGGAATGAAGCACAGGTTTTTGAATTGGAACAGCAGCCTGGCCTGTGCCTGTTTGGATGTAGCAGAGCTCCTGGAAGGATCAGGAGGAGGCCAGAGGGGCCTGAGGAAGAATCCAGCAGCATCTTTACCAA
>ML681963.1:134517570-134566445 GCA_007922195.1 Podocnemis expansa
CACACACACACACACTACCCTGTAACTACCTAAGTTAATTCCCAGAGAAGCTACTCTCTGTGTTTATTATCTGTTCTTTTTGATTAAAGATTTTACCTTTTAAGTAAGTTCTGGTTCTGTGTCCTGGAAGGGCGAGAGGTTTGTGTGCACGTGCCTTAGACTGCACAGGCAGCTACTAGAGGGAACCCTGTTGCAGTTCCAGCTCATATTGCAGCTGGGGTCCAGTCACTTTTCTGAGAGAGGAATAAACAGGATTGCAAGTACCTCACAGGGAGGAATTCCCAAGTGCGCCTTCCTGGGTCTCAAGAGGTTTTTTGCATTTGGGTGGTGGCAGCGATACCACTCCAAGGCCAGGAATTGGAGGCCTTGGAGACTTTTAAGAGCAGGCTTTAAGGCCAGTGGCTTTTAAGGCCCGTTGCAGGCCCCCACCTTCTGCACTCAGAGTGCCAGAGTGGGGAAAAAGCCTTGACACCCACAATCCAGCAACACACACACAAGGATGTCAGACAAGGGATTAGCAGTGGTAGATCATTGCATTCTTTCCTGCCCGGCAGTGGGAGCTCCAGGAAGAGTAGCATAGAGACTTGCCCAGCATCTTCCCCCAACTACCCAGTGGAGGTGGTGGAAAGAAAAGCTGAGAACCAGCTATCAGTTTTTGTTCCCTGATTTTCTGTCACAGCCAAGGTTATAGCAGCATGGAGGCTACTCTAATTTGCACCACTCCCTTTGCTCCACATAACAAAATTTGCCCCCAGTGTATTTATTACCACTTCAGGCATATATAAAATGTGAAGTCCTCAGCCTAGTGTAAATAGTTCATCACAGTTAATGGTAAACTGACCACAATGAATATGCAGAAAAGTCTTTACCAGGAAACTCAATATGCTGCAGGTTGTAGCTTGCTTAATTCTATAGGTGGCTCTTTTCTCTCTACATAGCTATGGAAAAAATTCCCAGAGGTCACATTAGACTAGAGATCATTGACTTCAACTGTTGACTTGCATGGGACTCAGCACATGCTTACTTGTACTGCTGGATCTTGGAAATTGTTCAGTTCTCTAGAAGCCTGAACCCTTTAGTCTGTTGCATAATGCACTATTAAAGCGTAGCTGAGAGCCACCCCAGAGGTGCTTTGCTACAAAATAAGCTATGTTAGTTTGAGATAATATACTAGTGATAGGAAAAGAAAACTACAGACATAAGGATACCACCTTTCTCTAGTGTTGGTTTTGCTACTGTGTGAGCCCTATATTGTGATATGCGGTCTACATCAGACCTGCAGTTGCATGCAAAGATAGAAAAAAACCTAGCTCCTTAAGAACCAAGTTATCTCCCCATGGCTAGAGGTGGGAGCATCTCAAAGAGTGGCTGCAGTTAATCCTACCTTTTACAGAGCAGCATCACTGATATTTATATACAAATAAGCTTAAATGGTGTCATGGAGACTGATGTCCTTCAGGAAGATGGAATTAAATAAATTGTTAATGCTTCTTGTTTAGGTCTCAGCTGTGACATGGATAAGTGCTAAGATGTTATTAATCCAACATTTAAAGTCACTATGAGGTGGGCAGACCAAATCCACTTTACACAGAAAACCTAAAATGGGAGACCAAGAAACTGGTCTTGTTTAACTTGATAAAATCAAGAAAGTAATTGACCAAGCATGCAATTAATATAATTGCATAGTGCGCACTTTTGCAATTCTCACTACTGTCAGTGTGTAGGCAGTATTAGCATAAAATCTTTGGTAGATTTGATCAGGCAGAGCATTGGACAGACCTATACCCCTTACTTCTCTGGACACTGGCAAGCCTCTAATAAGAAAGCACTATTCACTGCTCTCTACCCCAAAATCCCACTCTGCGAAGACAGCCAAGAAAGAATGCTCCCAATAAATAGGGATCCATTTTTGTCCCACATTTCTGATGTGAAGGAATTATGGGGCCAAGAAAGTGTGATGTATAAGGTGCTTTCTAACTTTATACAACTGCTTTGCAGTTTACTTTCCCCCTTTTCCTGAAGAGGAGCCTGACAACTTCATTCTTGAAAGTACAATTTATAGGCCAGCTTCAAAGCTATAAGCGCCCTTCTACAGCTGTGATTGGGGAATTCACATCAAAGAGGATACACACATGTTGTTCCGATGTCAGAGCGGATGGTTGTTGGAAATCTCTGTGGATTTACTACAGTTCCCAGAACAGAGGTTAAATTATGCACTGAAGCTGCCTCTATAAACTGCAGGAGATAAAGAGAATAAGCGGCCGTGCACTCTCTCATAATCAAAGCCTAGCATCATTATTTGCATCAGTTTCCTATGAGCTGTCAGGGGAATGTGAAAGGGACACGGTGTCAAGGGACACTCAGCAACAGCACAAAATGCAGTCTGGTTTTAAAAAATAACACCAACTACATTTTTTTCTGAATCTTTGAGAAATATCACCCAAACAGTGTGTTCCTCTGGAGCACTGCTCCTTATGCTGCTATTACTGGAGTATAGCTAAAAGTACAATGTGAGACTATGTTAAAGGCCAGTGCTTTGTGCTATATAATCCAGCCAACTCTGAAGATGACATTTAAGGTCCCTCCAGCGCAGGGGGAGATAGTTGGAAAAGGAGAGAAAAGAATGAGAGATGGTAAATGACAGAGAAGAGACCTTGAATAAACTACATATCAAAAGCCAAATGTCCCAGGACTGATCTGAATGGAACCTTCCTATGTTCTGAAGTTTTCCAATTTGCTAATCTTGATTAGTAGTTGGATTTCTTTTAGCCATCCCCAATAGAGAGATACATTAGGAAACTGTGTCTTGTAATCAGGTGCTTTTCAGCTCTTTCTTTATCAGGAATAGGTTGCAAGCTATCTACACATCAGAAACAACTCAAACTAGGATAAATAAAGCATAGAATGTTTGAGGGCTGTAGCACTGTGCAGAAATGGAGAGGACTCCACAGTCTGAATATCTCCTTTTCATTCTATTTATTCTAGGTGTTCACACAAATGCAAGAGAACAGCTTTACACCATCATCTAACTTATATGCACAAGGCTGAGCTCTGCTGTTCATGAAGCCACAAAACTATGGTTTTACAGGCCTTGTTAACTTCTACTACAAACAGTAACTCAGCTCTTTGAAAAGTAATCATGTAAGTGATTGGTTGGATTTATTTTTTAGTGTGTTAAACAGTTGAAGCAACTACTGATATCTCAAATAAGGCAAATGCAGGCAAGCATTTGGTTTGGCAATTTACTCTTTACTGGGCTTTTTGGATTCAACTTATTTACAGTCTACATAGCTTCAGACTTGGTATCTAAACAGGCAGGTCAGGTAAGTAAAATTACAACTGTGGAAAGTTCCTCCTCCATTACGACATCTCTGAGATTCAGATAGGCCTCAAACCTGATAAAGGAGCAGCCCAAAACCCACCTGATGGTTAGTTTCGTGCAGTTGTCTTGAAGTACTTTGATTCTTTCTCTTAACACAAAGAGTTACATGAACAGAGCTAACATACCACACACTACCATCACAGTACATCCTATTTACCAGGCAAAGAGAAAAAGGGAAGGACTCCATCTTCTGCCCATGAAAGCCACAAAACTATGTTATGAATCTTGAGAGAGAGAATAGGTGATCCTTTTAGACCAGTGATTGCCAATCTTTTTCAGGCTGGGGACCCCTTTTTAACAAAAAAATCTTTGCAGCCCCGGCTGATTATATAATCTGGCCTGCGCCACTCTGGCAGCGCCACTGGGACAGCTGCTGAGCGGCACTACCACCACCATGGCCGGCACCTCTGGGCAGCTGAGCTGTGGTGGCTACGAGCCCCTGCCCTTGCCCCTCCCAGGGCGCTGCCGCAGCCTCATCCCCCTGCCAGGATCCGGCTACGGAAGGGGAGAGGCAGCCCTGGCAGGGTGCATTGGAGCTGCAGCCTGATTCCGGCCCTGGTGGGGAGAGGCTGTGCAGACGCCCTGTAACATGTCCACAGACCCACTGTTTTAGACAATGAATGATAAGGAAGGGAATCAAAAACATTTAACCAATCTCTCTGTTTCTCAGAGATGAACGATCAGAAAGGTAAACTGCACTGGCAAAATAATCACTCAAAACCAGGCAGCAGTTTCTTTTATCATTCCACATTACTGCCCCCCCCCCATTTCAGTTTCACAGTAAAGCTTTAATGGTAGCTAAATACCTAAATATGTTTCATTTGAACACAGCTAAGTACTTTCAACTTAATTTCATTGGGTCTAATTTTATCTGACAAGTCATTAAGGTTTGGAAGACAGAGACAGACAACTTATGCTGTCATAGTTATATCTTGAGACACTGGGGGGGGGAGGGGAGCAACCAGCCAAAACACAAATCGTTGCTCAAAACAGAGGCAACAGCATGTGTGTGTATTTATATCATTGATTAACTGCTAGGGCCTATATATGTATAGCTCCTTGACTGGGGGCACTTATTTATAAAACAAATAAATAAAAATGATAGGTCACTGTTTAGATGAATTAAAACATTTGCTTTAATTCAAAATGATTTTGTGGAATCTCTCCCTTCATTAATGTCCAGATTTGAAAATATCCTAATTCTCGATATACCTTGGAAATTCCATATAAAATTGGATCATTTAAGTTTGCAACACATTTAATGTGGGAAGCACTTCAATTTTCTGCAACTATTGTATTTTACTGGGTTGTCCTACCTTGGTATAGCTGGTCCTTCAGTATCTTCATTAGCAATTCCTCTTTGTGTGTCCATCTCAAGAGTTTGATTCTCAGTCTTCTTTATGTGCTTCTTAAGGCAAGCTCATCTGCTGCCATGGCTTCCATTACCCCCTCTGTGCAATTAACTCCGAGTTTAGCCCTGGACCCCAATTCTCCATCCTTCTCCTCAATGTCTCACATTTCTGTCTCTTAGACACCTCCTCTCACATGTCATTCTATCCTGTTAAACTCCAGATTTTCAAAACAAATTTTCTCTATTAATTTCCTGATACCACTTACGTACTCACTATCCTTCCTCTATTCCCAGCTCACCACTTACATGTCATCATTGATTTCTCTCTCCTTCCCTTTACTTCCAGTTTCTTACTAAGAAGTTCCTCAATAGTTCCATATTATCGCCTGCTCACTCTGACCTTTCTCTCCATATGCCACAAAACTTTTTTCACACCTTGGTCATCTCAACTTTGTTGCTGTGTTTCTCCTGACAGGCCTCCCTTTTCTCACCCTTCCTTCTCCAATGTAACCAAAGTCCTACTGCTAGAACTATCTTCTATTGATGATGCACAGAAGCCTGTTTCTTCTTTGTCTTGAGTCCTTTTACTAGCATCCTGGTGTGCCGCAAACACACACATTCCTCCTTCTTACCTTCAGGATCCTGTTCAGTCTTGTTTGCAGCTAAATCTCTCCTCTTATTTCCTCAAAATAGCTTATTTTACTGCTCCATTCATTTCCTGCCATGCTCAGTATACATCCCTTTTATGATACCCACAACCATTCTTAGGGCCTCAAGAACCTCCCATCCAATCTTTTAAGCTCACTTCTTCCAAGAATTCTTTTTAACATGCTCTCTCCAGACTGTCTTTAATCCTCCCTAGACTGTCACCCAATGTTGTCACTCTCTCCCACCTTCTCCCTGCTTTGTAGGTCTGCAAAGTCCCATGTACATTCATGGTACTATGTAAGTGAATAATAATAGTATAACTAAATTTTTAATTACTAGGATCATATATGGTACTTATTTTTTAGATTTTTAATTTGTTTTTTAGCTAGTGTACAAAGTTCTGCCATATTCCAACAATTTATGGTATGCTTCACAATTTTATTTTTTCTTCCTAGTTTTACCTGTAATTTAACATTCAAAGTATGGTAGTGGCACAGAATACCTCAACAGGCTTGTATTAAAAATGCCCTTTAAAATTCCAAAGCTTTGAACTAAAGCAATATCTCAAGAAGTTTTCATGGAAAGTTCATCTCAGTTGGTTCAATTCAGCTACACTTAGATGCACCTTTTCAAATAATAGAAAAAAATGTAAAGGGGTCAGATCCAATCAATACAGTTGTTCAAACAGAATTCCAGTCACTGTGATGTGTGTACATTTTGTGCTCTTCCTTTGTACTGTTTCACTATGAAGAAAGGTTGCTTTTGCTAGCATAGCAATAAAAGTCTTTGCCTTTTGAATACAGCCAACTAACCAATGGGAATGTTTACCAGGTATGGAAAAATATAGCTGTTTTTCATGTCTTTCCTGTGCATGTCTCTTTGTTCTTTTTATACCCACACATATACTACACAAGCAAATGCTTTAAAATACCCAAAGACAGATATAAAGCAGAAAAGCGAAGGCTCAGAACATGACTTCTAAATCCCATAAGTTTGAGACTAAGCCTATGTCTATACTGACAGTGGCGATTTTGCCGCTATCAGTTTGCCCTTCTGGGAGTGGATTGTGGTGAGTATGAACTCGCCATGCCCCTCCTGGAAGTTGACCCCAAACGTCTTGGGGGTCAGGGGGCATGGGGGAAAGCTGACCACAAGGGATTTGCAGTCGGCTTTTCCCTGATGTGCACTGGCGACTTAGAAAGTCGCCGCTGTTCACACAAGGAATTTTATGTTCTTTGCGTAACCGTCCATCAACTGCTGCAGAAAAGCCCCCAAATACAGATGAGGGCTTAGTAATTCTTGTCCTTCCCTCACACAAGCGCCGCAAGTTAACTGCTATGACGTGAGGTTTTCCATATTTGTTTTTGCTTCATTTTTGAATCTTAGCCATCAACTAACTAAATAGCATAAGTTGATAACTAAAGTTGTTAAAAGATGTAATAACCATTATATATATACATTCAAAACAGCTCTGTCAATTTTGTTTTTAAGCCAGTAAAGGTTTGGTAATATTTTTTGAACATAAGAGGTGGCAGAGCTATATATAACAATATTATACATACAAACCATGTTTTCTAGAATAAAACTGACATCTAATATCACTGGTGAAAAACCTTTCTAGTATAGCCTGCTCCTTGTGGGTGTTTCTGGCTATCCTGCCTTAAAAATAATTACTAGTGTTTATCACTCCTATTATTCTCCATTCCTTCAAAGATCTGTAGGTACAGCAGTGTGGCAACATCATCACCAAAAAGACTTCCTAGCAGCGTACCACACAAATGCAAAACTAGAGCAACTGGAAGTTAAAAACAAACACAAAGAATACCTAATAATTTTTATAAAAAGGAGACTAGTGACAGGTATGAGGGTAGCAAGGTTGTGAGTGTTGTAAATTTGCAACCTGTCACCAGTACAACCATGTTGTAATGTAACAAACTAAAACCCCACACAAGAGGTGTAAAGGAAGGAAGGCAAGAATCGTTAGGTTAAAAAAATACACTGAATTTTTGGTTGGTATAAAAACTATATATAGTAATTATAAATTAGTTCCTCCAAGAGGAAAAAAAAAGATATTATTCATTTAATATTTTAAAATCCTTATTCCAGGGGAAGCCAACTAAAAAACTATTTTCTACTGAACACAGTGGCTACTACATAAATACACTGATAAAACAACATTTTGGTGAATAAATGCAAAATGAAATGGAAAATAAAATGCCATTACTCCCCCCTCCAATGGTCAGCAGAGAACTCATTAACATAACTATATTTCAATAAGAGCTTTGAAAAAAAGGTGTCATACCTTGAGATTTTTCTCCCCAAAATATGGGATTAATTATGGACATAATTGATTTGTCCCAGTCCACAAATTTCTAACGTCAGTTTACTACTCAGAACACGAATAGTATATATGTTAAGGGTGAAATCCTTCATCTCAGATGAAGCTTAAGGAAGCAGGTTGTATGTGAGTGACCTACGAGTACTTGGCAGGGAAGATTATGAATTGTCTCAGCACAATGTGTAGATCACTTGCACAACTACTCAGCATCTACTATTGCGACCAGCTACGTTTACCTGCAACACTTCCCCCAAAACCCCCTCCATCGCCAAAATTGAATGGAATTTTTGGTCAGTGACCTGATATAATTCATGAACCCAGTAGCTTCTCCTTTTCCCCCACAGTATAGCTCCCCCCTCCCCCCCGAACCTCTGACAAAACTTTTGAGAAACAAAGAATAGTTTTACAAAAAACAGAGCTGCCAGGGCTTGTGGCTGCTTCAGTGCTGATGCTGCTCCTGTGGCCTTGCCTGGTCATCTGTTTGGAGGCAGCAGTGGCGCTGACAACTGCTCCATAAGTCACAGAGATCCCAGAGAGACATGAAATCCATGACTTCTGTGACCATATCATATCCTTAACCATGATGCATCACAAATCTCTATGGCTGAGGGCTCCTTTATATTTCATGTCATGCATGTCCTTACAAATCCAGGGACTTCAATAACACATCAGCTTTGTGTTTCCTCATCGCACATTTGAAGATCAAATACTTATTTAAATGTTGGAAGTTGAGAATGCTGATACTGAACTACAAAAATACCTGGATGAAAATAAAGTTGTTTTGCTATGTTTGTTTCATACCTTCCCTTGTACTAAGTAGTTCAAGTTTAAGAATTAGTCAAGATCTAAAAATCTGTAGTGGTCTTCAGCAAATCCATCCAGTCTGAAGGCACTCTCATACCACAAATAGCGTCTGGCCTCATACTAAAGATGTCTTAAATTCAAGCTGGTTTCCAGACATTTTATTGGTTAATCTGTACATTTGTTGCACAAGTGACTGCATGATGTTTACAAGATTAGAAATGAGGAGTGGCAGAATTTTTCCACACGGAATATGTAAATTACTCTAGCTACTTTAATTTCTTATTATACTAAATGTCAAGAATTTGTCATTTGAGAAAAGTATAAGTTAGCAAAGAACAACATTTATATCCCAACTCAGGAAAGCATGTATTTCTGTACATGCTGAGTAAAGATGTAGTTAAACGTTGTTTAGGAATTGTCCTAAATTCAGCACTTGCTATACAGGCGGCCTGATTCAAATCACATTGACATAAAGGGAAAAACTTTCAAAGACAGCAATGAGCTTTGGATCAGAACCAGAGAAAGCAAAATGTAATAACCAACTGGGATTTTTAAATAAATATTGAAAATTATCAACAAGTCAGCTGAGAAGACAAAAGCACTAGAGCCATTATGTTAATACTTTAATCTGTACATACACCATTTTTTCCAAACTGTTACATTTTATTTAAATTAACATTTTCTTGCAAAATATTCATTTAATTTCTTTTCAAACATTCTTATAAAGGCAAAAATAAAAATATTATTTTGGCAAATGTTATGAAGTTGACACTGGCAGTATTTAGTTAGTCAAAAATAGACTGCATTTTCTAAATATATTTCTTAAGAATATCTTTTGAGTATCATAAAAATACAATATGAATTTTTATTTTATGAATTTTAAACAAATGTGAAGCTCAATCCATTTAGTCTTTTTAAAACTCCATTATTTGAATGCAGCAAACAAAACAGAAGTTAAAATTCTTGCAAAACACTGCAAAGTACTAGTGAATCATCCTCTCTTAGCACTGGACTTAACTAAAAATTACAGAATACTGTGTGATTTTTGCATGCCTCACACTGAAAGCATACACATACTTTTTTCAAGTAAAGAAGCAACAGCGATTCATTTAAATTCTTTTTCTTCATATGCAACTGGCCAACTCTTCACTCGGTACCCAAGCATATCATCAGACTTGAAAGTTTTGACAAATTAAGCACCAGTTGAATTTACATACAAAATTAGCAAGTGCCACATTGCATTATTTCTGTTGTTTCCAGGATAATGCAATATAATTCATATTGCTTTTTAATTGAAACAATTAAAGAGAAATATATGTATTTTACTAGTAAAATGACTCACTCCATTAAGATTTTATTGCTCATGTCATACATTTTAATGAAAAATTCTTTTAACTCTCAGATGTCTTAAGAAAAAATATTTTATTACCATCTTGTTAATGATGGGAACAGTATTATCTTCGATGCTAACACACTGGGTACCAATATTTAGAATTAATTACCTGAAATTTAAAAATCTACAGGAATTAGCAGCTGTGTGGCATATTTTGTTCTTTATGTGCAAGCATGGTGGATACTGATATTTAGAAGTTTAAGCTATGAGTCCTTTGCTCTTTCTTATTTAAAGGCCACATGAGAGTGATCAGTTTTGAACGAAAAAAAATTCTTAGACAACTTCTCCCTTGAGTTAACTTACCCTAATACCATGAGGTACTTCAATGATTATTTGATGCACATTTTGTGAAGAGCCTTTACATCATGCATCTGAATTCACGGGTAAAACAATAATATTTTGTCATGTCTTTATAAGCAGTTTTTTAAAAAACGAACTCAGCCCTTGATTAAAAAAAATCTAAAATATCTTGTTTCTAAAAGTATGTCAATATTTTACAGAGTATATTAAAAGTGCCATTTATTTATATAAAAAGTCTGAAATAAATGCCGAACTAAAATGATTTGTAATTTATTTGTTTTTCATAGAAAATCTCTCTATTATTCTCTGAATTTGTTTTTAAAAAATTATGGGATCAGCTGATGGGTATCTTCAGAGAAGCTGGTGTAGTGAAGACATTCTTTCTTCCATGCTGTGGCATCAGATGGTTGTTGCTCTGTAACTTGTGTCAATGTTCAGTTACTGCTTTGGCTGGTATGAATTAAAACAAAATGTGGTTAAATACTGTAGGATGTGCTGATCCTGACCAGTACACATTTTCAGGGGGAAAAAACCTCATGCTTTCATATTACAGCATTCAATAAAATAATTGATACATATTTAAAACTGTAGGAACAATTACTTGATGCCACTGAAATTCTGGCAAGAAAACATCCATGGAATTATAAGGATCATTATGCCCCAATGTAAGAGCTAAAATTACTAAATTCTTTCCTTAACTATGTCCCCTAAAGAGAATGTAAACTTCAAATGTGAGTTTTTGTACTAGCTCCCTAGTGTGAATTTGCTGTTGGTAATAAGAAGTGTTTTTATTTTTTGCATTCTTTTGAAAAGCTCAAGGTCAGTGTAGCGGGGTAGATTTCCCCACTCTGGTAATAAAGGAGTTAGAAGCCCTGCAGAAGGTGGGCAGCCATGGAAGAAGATGGCTCCAGGGCCAGTCTAGCCCCAGGAAGCTGGTATATAAGAGAGCTGCAGCCCCCTGCTTTTGGCAGTCTTCCCATGGCTTGTGGGGCAGGAGGATGTGCTGTTGAGCTGGCTGCAGAAGGCAGGACCAGGGACAGTTCACTGGACCTGCTGGGACTTGATTATAGCCCAGACCCTGATACAAGGGTGAAACTGAAAGGTACCTAGGGGATGCATGGATGTAGCCCAGGAGACCTGATGAAATGTGCATGGAAAGGAGCTGGGAGCTGAGGTGGCACCCAGTCAGGGCATAAAGAGTTCCTGGGCCAAGTCCCAGAGGTGTAGATGGGGCTGGGTCCTTCCCCACCTCCCACAGACTGTCACAGAGCAGTAACTGGACTTATAGCAGACACTTATGTAGAGTGGGCCAGCCTAGACCCTGGAGTGGGGTGGGGGGCAGAAAGTGAGAAGGCCATGGCTGGAGGGCTGAGGGCTGTGAAAAAAGACAGACCACAGGCCACTGGACAAGGCTGCCACATAAGCAACTCCCCTGTACCATTTCCAGGAGGCAGCTGTCCAGCAGGTCATGTGCTGCTGGTACCTGTCTATGGTCAGAATCTGATACTCTTACTCAAGGAAAAGCTTCTCACTTCATATGTAGTCTCGGCTTGACTTAAATGTGGTTCTGCTAGAACAATGGTTTTCAAACATTTTTCCACAGGACCCACTCGAAAAAAATAATTTATGCACATGACCCAACCATCGCATCTTTGAGCAATGCTTTTCAGTCTTTTGGTGGCAGCAGCAGGGTGTGCTGCAACCCAGTACTGGGTCCCGACCCTAAGTTTGAAAACCACTGTGCTAGAAGAATCATTTGTCGCTCAGTTTGAGTAAGGGCAGTGGAATCAGGCAGTGCAAATCAGAAAGTGAATGAGGCAAACATTATTCCACTTCTGCCAGGTTCCCCTGCTGCTCTGAATGATGTCAGAACAACTTTACAGCTGGCACTCTCAATCCATCATTTGCGATATGCCTTGCTGAAGGCAAGTCACCATTCACAACTCTAAGGTCCAATACTGTAGCCACTTTCAACAAGAAATCCTCCTGCCAGGAACTGACATGCACAGTATTGAGCCTTTCTAGAGCTTTTCTAAGTACAGCGATTTCTTAACTTTGAGAAGTGCTGGTCTCAGAAGTACTCCAAAAACAAAATTATAGTATCCAGGAGCTAACTGTTACTAACTCTGTGATCAATCACCCTATAAGAAAAAACTAGCCCATCTGAAAGCAGAAAGAAAAGAATGAGTTAAAAGTAAATTCTGGAGGTACAGCGGCTACCAAATCAGGACACTATGTATTATGATATATTTAATTATTATTAAGTAGTTCCCAGTTTAAATATAGGGAATAATGAAAATACCACTGAAACAGGGCAGTAAATGTTCATTTGTGATGGTGGCTCAATGTGTGTCCTTTTTAAAAATGGCACCCACTATACTTGAGGCTAAGACCTTACTAAATGAAGGGTAACATAGTATAATAATTGAATGAAAAACATTGAATGTATGGAATCAGTGGAACAAACTAATGTAAAGTCAATTATAATGGATCAAATTTCCAGCTCATCTCAAACTAATGTTTAATTTTAGTTTCTGCAGAAATCCATCTGTAATTGTTTGTCAACACAAAATTACATGCAGACCCCAAACTGCCTATTTAGAAGGTTTCCATTTTTGTTTGTACAGTGTGCAACTTTGCAGGTGAAAACACATGCCCACATTTTCAATACTAGAAACTTGCTGAAAATGTGGCCTCAAATTTGCCAGTAGCATTGATATTTAGTTTCTCGTTTGCCACACTAAGATGATCAAAATAACCTTTACTTACTTTAACTTACAGCAATCACCTTAAAGGCTCTCGTTAGCTCATGTGTTAGTTAGTAAGCAGCAATATTTACTAGTATGAAAACAGCATTTTCTGATCACTGAAAGTTTCATTCATGCATGCATTCATTTAGAAAATTTTACGTTACTGTAGTTAAAAAGTGTCAGTTTTTGACAAAGGTAAAGCAAAGATGTAATGGCAAATTAGACATGCCTAAGAGAAGTTAGTTCTTACTTTCAAGGTGTTTAGACAAATGTGTAGTGAAATCCATTGCTTAAGGGGGAGTGAGGTGGTGGTGGTACAGAAGGTGAGGGTGCTTTAGATGGGTAGGTCAACTGCTGAGCTAGAAGGGATCACACACAGGAAACAGGCAACATAATTAAACACACATATTGCAACAGAGCCACCTTAACTATTACTGCATAAACAGGGAACACTGCACAGATGCAATGGGGTGTTAAAATTATTTTTGATTCATGGAAAACACTGTTTAACACCGTCTCCATCTGCTGTTGCTGTATTTCAGTCACATTAAAAACAGCAATGGTTTATTTCCACAACACACTTAAAACCCATATTGATATGAAGCTCACTGGAACAATATGGAAAAGAATGCTGCTTTACACCAGTCAAATTCTGTCCACAAAATCTGAAATCCCAGGATAGAGCTGATTCTGTATTTGTTAGTTCAGTTTCATGATTTGATTGAGGTTGCACTGGTACAAATGGGCAGAAAGCCAGAAGAGGTATAGCAAATATGAAGGTGAAGAAATTATTTCACAGCAAAATAAATTTAGTTTATAGCTTAAGTAATAATTATATGAAAAGCCAAAGGCATTTTCAAGGCCTCCGCCTGAGACAGTCTCAGTACAAGTATAACCTATGGTCATTCCTAAAATACAAGGTTCATTCTATATATGATACACAGAAATGGTGTTACATTGTAGGACGTGAAATCCTGATCTCTTGGCATAATAGAGAGTCAACCAATTTCTACGCTGAGCTCTGCCTCTACAATTTTAGAGGGACATGGGTGCCGGTCAATTCAAACTGCTATTTGAGAAGTGGCTTTTTGATACTTTATCTCTCAGATTTTGTCCTATCATTTATAGATCGGAGAGAGATTCTTTTGCAGGAGTGGGGAACTCTGCAGTTGAAGGTTGTGGTTTGTGTGAGTAGCATAAATCACATTTCATATTATCTTTTCTTATTTTATAGCATCCTAATGTGTGAAAATGCATCACAAATAGCCAAACTTTGAAAAATTTCAGAAACAAACCTTCCGGTAAAATTATACAAGGCAGCCCTCATATCCAATCTAGACATTTAGGATGGGATTTTCAAAAGTGCTCAACATGGGCCCAAATCTGTTCCCGTGGGAATTTTACCACTGACCTCCAGGGGAATCAGGATTAGGCCAGCACTAAGAACCTTTGAAAATCCCACCCTTAAAATCAGACCTAGAAAATAGAACAATCACAAACAGATATCTGACAGCTAAGACGTAATAAAAATCCTGTGGTGGCTCTTCTTAACTCATCTTATTTGAGCCAACATCATAGTCCTGAAGGTTCAAATACCGAAATCATTTTCTATAGTTGAAAGAGTATATTGTCCCTACTTTCATTAACTATTGCTTTTTAGTTTTTAATTCATTAAAATTCAGCTCTGGGTAAAGGGCTAGTGAAAGAGAGAACCACAGCATTCTCAGCTACAGAAATGGAACATTCTGGTCCCCGTTGCATGAATGCAGCAGTCAACACATGTGGGTCTTCTTACTGGATTTGGCCCTTAGATGATGAAAGAAAAAAAATTCTCCAAAACCAGATCTTCATTTAAGATGTTCTGGGGAATATACACAATAAATGTTAGTGGGAATTTTGCTTTTCTGAATTTCTAGCAGTTTTGGGGTTGGCACCCATCTAAGTCCTACTTTTCCACTGGAGCTTTAGAATATAAGATCACAGATCAATATAAAATAAGTCAAACTGTAATAAAAAAAATATAAGAGCCATTTTTATGGGCTATGCATTTGACTTTATGATTTAGTGCATTTACAACATGCGCCCCCTTCAACACAGGCACTCATTCTTATCAAATGGAGGGAAAATGCATCATGGCTCCAATGGCCTTACTAACTGGTAAGCAACTTTGCCCTTTCATGGAAATAAAATACTTTAGATCTTAACAGAATGCCCTTTTACTGCCATGAATCCAGATAGTGCCTTTCCTCCTCAATGAATCATCCTATCCTCCTAAATCAGTAGCCATGAAGACATCTTTCCTGCAGTAAAGAGGACGTAATATATAGCTTCCTCTTAAACTGCCGACAAAAATCTCTCCGAAGTTTCAAAACAGAGAACTCCCAAAATCATCATCTCCCCCCCATCCCCTTCAAAAATCAGCCTCCCTCCAGGTTTATTGCCACTTGGTCTTTGAATACCTAGCCACATTCAATACAAGGAAACTGTGTGTGTTTCTATTAATATTACATGTCTAGTTATTGAAATCATCGATCTTAAATGCTGAGATCACTAGAGCTTGTGTGGCAAGTGCTATTCAAATGGACAATTTCAGACAAGAAATGTGGTTCCCACCCCCACTGACACCATCAGGGCTGAAATAATTTCCATTAGTTCAGTTCTCCACTGGAAGAGTGAGCAGTGCCAACTGCAAATGGCTAGTCAGACACTTGTAACAACCGTCCTAGCCAAGACCCATCTTCTGGTATTGCTGAAGTTAACAAATATTTCAAATGTAATGGAACCAAGAGTGCATGTCTTGTTTTCTATAATGACACACACTATAAAGAAACCAGTCACTACACAGCAAAGAGTATCCTTGTCTGGCTGGTCTGTTCTGATCACTAATATCCAGTAAACCAATTCTGCAGTATCTCCTTCAGCACTATAAGGTCACCATACTGATTATAATTACACATAATAAGTGATGAGGTGAAGATGATTTCCTGCTTTCCCAGTCACTGAACCCCTTTAAAAAAAAATGAGCAAAATGAGCTCTTCTACTCTGGCATTTTTCTCGTTTAGTTTCAGGGTTTTTTTGTTTTTAACAATTTACAAATGGTTTAACAAGCATTTGGTGGGTTACTTGAAAGTTTCAAATACTGTGTCATTTGGAAAAGTTCAGCAGTGACAATGTCTGTCAATGTTACAAACAAAAGTCAGTTTCTCTCTGCATATTTTATATTCACAGATAAGTGTTGAAAGCTATTTTGTCATTTAAAAGGTCAAGTATTGTAATTTAGGCTATTCAGTAATGGCAGTCCCACAGCTTCCATGGGATTAAAATCTTAAATACAGTGGGCTAGATATACCAGTGCCACCTATAATAGCATGAGGCTTCTAGCATTGAGCTTCCTAATCATAATCAGAGAGGTATTTCCCTCTTTCCACATCAGGCCAAATCTTCAAGTCAGTTCTCAAGCCACTCTAGTTTGGTACCTGAGTGTACACCTTGATATCTGCTGTTTGATTCCTAATTTTAAACTAGAATTTTATCACAGCAGCAACCTTGTATACAATACAGCTCAGCAGACAGCCTTATGGACTCTTAAAAATAGATAGCAATAAGAACAAGAGCACATCTGCCATTATTTTGGAACTAAGTGAGCATTACCTGCTACCTCCTTGCTCCGCTGAGAGGCTTCAGAAGCCAAAGCGTATGATATGGTAATAATACGTTCCTGCTCCTGCAGTTGTGAATCTAAATCAACTGAGCTGTGTTTGTCCTGAACCACAGCAGGCTGTAGGTTGTGCATACTAGTATGAAAGCCAAAATAAAAAAACAAAACAAAACATTAACATTTACAAGCATACAGAAAATCCATGATATAGCACAGAACAAAGTTTGGTTTCATACACCAGATATCGTACTCCAGACTTTCGTAAAATGCTTTAAGAAACAGTGAGTTAGATACACTGACAATAACTACTGTTTACACCACAAACAAATAATACAGCAGTAATTCATGCACAGCCTCAAAGACATCTTAAAGTCCTTTGTTGAAAATAGGCTTGTTTACATGAAAGCAATATGAAAAAAATTAATGGCTTCTCTCTGAAGTTAGCGAGAATAATTCTTAGCACTGAGAGAAAGAGGTATGATTTAATGGTCTTCAGGTGCAATCACTTCGAACAGATTATAATCTACAGGGCAGAGACTTGAACTGATAAACTCTTTATACTGAATGTTTCAGCCATATCAATATGAGCAAGTCTATACTAGCTCTAAATAGCTAGCAAGTTCTTTGAAAACCTGTATCTAAGAGGTGTGGGATAGTGGATAGAAAACAGCGTTCTAACCCCTCGCTCTGACATGGACTTTCTACCTTAGGGCAAATCACAACCTCCCATACCTCACTTTACCAATCATACCTACATAAAAGACATTTTGTCAGGATTCACTAATGATTTTAAAAACTTAGACATACAAGGTAAAAGACATTATTAGAACATTAGTAACTGCAATCCCTGCTGCCACATAGCTGTAATTCATTAACTCACATTCTGTTCAATACCTTCATCAAAGATTTAGATAATGACATAGAGAATACGTGGATAAAGTTTGTGGATGGTACCAAGCTGCAAGAATTTGCAAGCGCTTTGGAGGATAGGATTAAAATTCAAAATGATCTGGACACACTGCAGAAATTCTCTGAAGTAAACAGGATGTAACTTAATAAGGACAAATGCAAAGTACTCCACTTGGGGAGGAATAATCAGTTTGACACATACAAAATGGGAAATGCCCACAAATGAGTATTGAGGGAAGGGACCTGAAGGTTAGAGGGGACCACAAGCTAAATATGAGTCAACAGTGCAATGCTTTTGATGAAAAAAAGGCAAACATGATTTTGGGATGTACTAGCAGGAGTGTTGTAAGCAAGACACAGGACGTAGTTCTTCCATGGTACTCTATGCTGATACTCAATGGGACTATTATGTCCAGTTCTGGAAGCCACATTTCAGGAAGGATGTGGACAAACTGGAGAAAGTCCAGAAAAGAGCAACAAAAATAAGTAACGGCCTTATGACTTATGAGGGGAAAACTGAAAAAATTGGATGTGTTTTGTCTGAAGGAAAGAAGGGAGAGGAAAGGGACAGGATAATAGTTTTCTTATACATAAAAGTCTGCTATAAGGAGAAGGGAGAAAAATTGTTTTTGTTAATCTCTGAGGATAGCACAAGAGGCAATGGGCTTAAATTGCAGCAAGGGAGGGCTAGGCTGGACATTAGGAAAAACTTCCTAATGGTCAAGCTAGTTAAGTACTGGAATATATTGCCTAGGGAGGTGGTGGAATATCCATCACTGGAGATTTTAAAGGGCAGATATGACAGACATTTGTCAGGGATGTCTAGATAAGGCTTGGTCTGGCTTTCAGTGCAGTGGATTGGTCTACAAGCTGTCCTGAAGTCCCTTCAAGACCTTGGATTCTATGATGCCCTCGCTATAAAGTTGAAAATGGCTGAGAACTTAATTGAACAGTAAGATACTGCAAGTCCCAATGATGACTGAACCAGGTGATATTGTGAACAAAAGGAATCCTCAGCTATGCTTCTAGGTGTTTCCATAGTTTTACGCAGACTCTGTGGATGACATTCCTGGAACTTAACAGATAATCTTTGCTCATGTATTGTTTGAAAACACACATCTCTCTCTAAGTATTAAGTACAGATCACATCTCTATATTTCCATAAAAGGTATGTAATAAATTATACCTTAGCTCAATAACTAGTATTGGACCTGAAACAGTCTGTGACAGAGTTGTTTGAGATGTAAAAAGATAAAAGGAGTTATAAAAATAATCTGACCTAGATCTGGTAAGAATATTCTTTATCTTTTCTGCTTTACGGTGTCTTGCTGCTATTTCTTCTGAATTAAGGGGTTCTTCAGGCTCCAGTTCAATATAGCGCTCTGGAATTGCAACCTTTTCAGGTTTTGACAACTATGGAAAAAAGAGAGAAAATGTAATTTCTAATGCCAAGGACTTAAAAACTCAAAGCTATTCTCCTCTAGACACAGTAACCCAAAAGGGAATTGCATATGAACATAGACTGGAGTGTGATATGCATCTTCATAGCCCTGCATGTCTCCCTGATTCTAAACATTCCCTTGAACATGAACTAATAATGCCCTTCAACAATTTTTTCTCTTCTGACTTTTTCTTTCCTTTTGGGAGGGAGGTCATTGGTGTGGGTCCATGACAGGAAGTGAAGATTGCGAAAGGAGTCAGGGTTAATACTGGTTCTTTCTGCAGCTCATCTTGTCAGGCAGCAAAGCCCCAGGTAGAGCTGTTGCACTTAAATATATTGTACAAGGAAGAAAGATGAGGATTAAAGTTCAGATCCTCTTGATGGCCTCTGAAACAAGACATAGCTTAAAGCTTGACTGCTTATATTTTACAGTGTCTGGAGCTCACCACTTTTCCTTCTGAACACCACAGAAAGAAATGCTTGGAGTTTTCAGTGGGTTTTTAATGATCATTTGAAACCTTGGGAGTCCCAAAATTTGTCACTGAGGCAATCTGACATAGACGTACAGTTTGTGTGATTAATAGTACACATATAGTATAAATATAATAATGCAGATTAAAAATCCTAATTAGGGAGTTGCACAATAGTCAGCACAGTGGTTCCCAACCTGTGATCAGTGGAGCACTCGTGGTCCATGAGCATACTGCAGCTGGTTGGGGAGGGGCAGGGGCATATGTACTGCAGTTAAATGTACTGGGACCAGTGTAGTATATTTATAAGTGAGCATAATAAATTATTAGAAATAGCTGTGATTTTAATACTCCTTGATATACAAGTTTGACTCCCATAAGCCATAGGCTATGTTAAAAATGGCTTGCTCATGTGGTGGTCCTCAAAAGCTTTTAATGACAATGTAGTGGTCCACAAAAGGAAAAGGTTGGGAACTGCTGATCTAGCCATTTTAATTTGGACAGACTTCCTACTTGAAGAATTCAGATCTGAATGAGCCACCTACATAAGATATACTGAACCAGTCATCAAACAGCAAATTCACAAATGCACTTTGATAGCCAACACTGATTAAATAAAACTAAGTCTTGTGAAGAGCACAAATGAATAATGTCAGAGTAAAGAAAAGATGAAGAGAGTGGAACTCCTCAGCTTCTTTGAGTTGCCATCTGAAACTTATCTGGAGGATTGGCTGATTCAGCATTTTGAGTAAAGAGACCCCAGGCTTTTTACTTTTAGATCATTTTAGATCATTCCAACCCATTCAATCCAATCCAATTCAGTGGCCTATGAGAAATAATGTGATTTTGACCTGAGTGGGCACCCCTAGCTAATGGTGCAAGTGTACACTAGAAGCAACCAAAATCCCAAATAACACAGTGCAGAAATCACATTATTCAGAACTCAGGTAACTTTGGAACCAAAATATCTGACCCTAAACTTCCTTTGGTCATAGTCTTACAGAGCACCTCGCAAATTCTTTTCCTCCAACTTCAATCAGTCATAGACATCTGCCTCCTAGGACTTCCCTACTTTCTAACAATTAAATTTTGAGTTCAGTAGAGACACTGCTAAGGTATCTACTAAGGCCAGACCAACTCATCAGGTCTCTCTGCACTGACTCAGGCAGATAGGCCAAACAGTATGTAGTGTAAAACAACACCAACAAAAATTCACTAAATTTGAACAGCAAGTCAGTTGGCCAAAGAAACAAACCTGTGTGACTGAGGTTTCTTAAAGGGTACGGGGAAGCCTTAGGCTAGGCAGCAATAGGTGACATGCACAGGGTCTGGTGAGGTCACAAGAGAAAATTCCTTAATCCAGATCCTCATCTCTGCTGAAATAACTGTGTGCCACTGGAACTACGCAAAGTGAACAGAGACTTCCTCTAAAGGGACATCTGAGGATTCCTATGGCATGGGGAGTTCTTCAATTAGAACAACACCAGCATAAGCAGCACTTACGCTAGCCCCAGCATGGAGAGTACTCTGGAAGAGAGGAGGAGGATAGAATGCAATGCACTCCAAAAATCTTAGTAGCATAATAAATAGCCCCAGAGGGGGCCAGAGCAAATTTGGGTTGCTTCTAACTTATACCAGAAGCCAGCCCCAGGACCAGGGAAAGCAGAAAGGTGGCTTAGGACAGGGCTACACTGCCAGTGAAATTTGTCAGCAATTAACAGGAGTCACACTAGGTACACAGAGTGAACACAGCACTATATCACCCAAGGAGCTGGTTTTACTTGAGCAACTTCTGGACTGACTGAGTGTCCTTACTGACATAACTGAACAGGATAAATCAATCGGACAGCAATGTATTTGCCACCAGTTTAAATATAGTCTTAGAGCAAAGAACTGAACCCCTAGTATCCACATTAAAACTGGCACCTTTAGCAGGAACCTCATTAGAAGGGCTATTAATCTAATAGGCATGGAGAATAAGAAACCCTGTCTGACATCTATATTTCATCCAGTTTTTTTTTTTTAAACTGATAAAACTTTGATAATCGGACTATATAGCTAGCACAAACCTAATCAGACATGCATATAATGAATTACAAGAGAAAATCATTAAAAGAGAAAAAAGTCTAATGAAAAGGGCACAGCTGTTGGCATTGTCGACAGAAGTGAACCTCCAGCCTTGCTGCTTCCCCTCCATCCCTGTTATTCTAGTTCACATTCATCTAGTTCACTGCCAACTTCCAAAGGCTGCATGAGGGGAGCCATACTGTGATACACTTTCCAGGGGTCATCAGAATAGGGCTACATTCTTGTGCAATTTAAGAAGAGGAGCCAGGTAGCACAAAGGATTCCAATGAGTCATGGAAGAGCTGAGAAAGTTTGCAAGGATAGGGAGCAAATAAACATCACTTCTCCAACTATTAAAATCCACAGGAGTGGTGTGTTCCTCACAGCACACATACAAAGACTGAAGTACTGACCAATATCAACTGAACTCTATCAGCAAAGGCTCCAGTATGAAAGCATCAATGTATAATAATTTCCTGATCTGACAGGCACTTCTGGGGGAGTCTCCAGAGGAGCTGTGGCCAGAGGCCATGATCTGCAACACTCTGGGACCCCCACAATTCAGGGGCTCCTGGGCACAGGCCCCATAGGCCCATTGAGCAATCCGCTCCTGAATAGAGACAAGGGATTTATGGCTTATTACAACTGCTCCTCTCATTTTCTTTCCTTCCTATTACTAGAGGACTTTTAACAAGCCACTTCACATTGATTGACCCTTGAAATATATGTTAAATACTTATGCTTAACAATTTGTCCTCTTCCTCCTGGTATTTAGCTGCGACACTGAGTAATTTTCCCAGACCCGAAGAACAGATCTGTGTAAACTCAAAAGCTTTTCTCTCTAACCAATAGAAATTGACCCAATAAAAGGTATTTTGTCACCCACCTTGGCAGGAGCGCCCCTGGCCTGGGAAAAGATCTGGGGCTCCAGCGTGGACATTCAGGGCTCACACATTTTAAGTGCATCACTGCTGCAGCTGCAGCCACAGCTGACCTAGGGCTCTAGCCCCATAAGCCTTGCGCCAGCAACACCCCTGCACCTTGGGACTGACAACAGCTACAACACTACAGCTAGTCCTCACTTAGTGACCTACTCGTTTAGTGACCCCTCAGAGTTATGACCGGCTCTCTGATGAGTTGGTATTATGGCGATGTACGAGAACTCGCATCAACTCTCTCAGATTACCTATATTTACAGTACACTATGCAAACTAAGTTCAGTACATTAGAGCTTAAAACATTTAAAATATATATGAAAAATGTTATAAATGATGCAAAGGTGACATTAAAACTATCTACCGATGGTTGAAAAACCCAACTACCAGTAAAGTACATTATGCCTGAAATACCAGTAAGGGCTGCTCCTCGTTTAGTGACCAATTCGTTTATCAACCGGGTTTCAGGAACGGAACCCGGTCACTAAGTGAGGACTACCTGTATTCCACATATTCACAGAACACTATGTTATTCTGCCTCTGAGCCACCAGATGGCTCTATAGCATTTCAAACAAACGCTTTACTGAGTTAGGAAAGCTGCTGACAAAATCCAGCATCAATATGATTTATACTATTCACATAGTTTATAGTAAAGACAAATTTTATCTTTCCTGTCCAGTATAAAGAGACATTCACTCTTCTGTAATGTGCAGTGGCATGACACAGGAACCATAAGTCACAGTGCGATAGCTTACTGGACCTAGCTAGCCTTTTCTTCTATTGCTTTTCCTCCTCATTTTAAATTAGCCTTTAGTGTCTACATCTTTCAACTCTGATCTAAAATCTGTATATGTATTACATAACTTATTTGCTTTTTCTCTACTAAAATATTTGTAAGGTTTTTTTTGTTTGTTTTATTTTGGTTTGGTTTGGTTTGGTTTTTTTTTTTTTTTTTTTTCTTTACAGCACAGAGCTGAACCATTTCTGCTCTACTAAGGCCGAACACTGGTACATGACCCTATGTTCTGCAAGTGAGATATGTACAGCACATGGCTATCAGCTGTTATTAGCTGTTTGTAAAACTCACTCTATGAAGCTGGAACTTTTATGCGAACTCTTGAAAAAACAGGAGTTTGAGAGATTACCTAAAATTTAGAAAAACTGAAAGGCTAAAGAATTTTGAGCAAACTGTATGAAACAAAATGGTACTAGCATTACCTCTCTGCTGATATCTAAGTCATAATCTTGAGGTTCCAGGTCCGTCTCTGTCACTGGTACAGGCTGAGTTTTAAACCAGTTCTTTTCATTTTTCTCCTCTCCACGTATAGCTCTCTCAAGTAATTGCAAATCAAATTCTTGTTCTCGTTTCCACTGGTAACAGATACAAAACAATTAATGGTGTACACCAATAAATATATTTCCCAGAAATACTTATGTACATAACTCTACTATTAGGTTGCTGAAAGAGTTCATGAAGTTATACTTTTAAATAACTGACACACACAAAAAAATGACTATCATGCAAAAACAGTTGTTGGAAATCCCTAATTAGTCTTACATTTGATTTCAGCTGTGCTACAAAAGTCATTGTTTTTTGCATGCTGTAAAAAGCTGTTGATTAGTATTAAATTCTAATAACTATATCTGACTGTCCCTAAGACCCATAAAATAAATAGGCACCCCTCCCAACACATTAATGGGACCACAGGCAGACTGTTTCAGTTTCAATGACCTTAGAGAATGATAGAATAATGAGCACTAGACATTCTCACCATTAGGATGCATTTGTAGGGTGGACATTTACACCACAGGCTGGAAATCACACTATTCAAATTTCTTCAAAAGATCTCAGTGATTATTATGTCTAATACTCCACAGATTCTGTACATATACTAAATGAAATTATAATCCTAATACTAAAATTGCACTGGATCCAGAAATATTTAAAATATCCTCTAAGCCTTCTTAATAATAAGACTTAGGTAAAAAGATTGTTTAATTTTCCTTGCAAGATCAACCAAAATTTATAAGCTATTGGCTATCATTACAAAAATAAAAATTTCAAAATTACCAAGAGAACAACTATCTTTACAAGGCAACTTTTAGCGATCATAGAATCATGGAAGGTTTTAATCAATCAACAGGTTTTGGGGGTTCAAAATTGAAATTATGATAGAATGCCACCTCCCATCCTCAGCTAGGCAAATGTAAAACTTAAACTCATATGCCTAAATAACTTTACATATGTAGTTATGTTCTCATCAAATGCCACAAATGGTTAATATGGTGCCAATGTCATATTCACATTAGTGGAGCCCTGGAATTTTACATCGCAAAGCAAAAAATGGAAGGCATCAGTACCACCTCAATCTCAAAATCAGTGTTTCTGTTCTGAACAAGAAAAGTACTTCTCCAATATTTGACAATGCAGAAAAGCAAAATATGTTGCTATATGTTTCACATATTTGCTTTTTAAAAATCTCTTTCCATAAACTATTCTGTAAAAGAGTAAGTATAGTAACTCTTGGCTGGCTTTTAATCAAGCTTTCAGCCATTTTGATTACAGTAGATTACTTAAAAAAAAAAATCTGATTTAAACCTATTCATGCACAAGCTCTCAATAGTCACTGAAAAATATACAATTGTTATATATATATATATATATATATATATATATTCAAAGTATTATTTAATCGTAAGACAGTTGACGCTCATGTAAAAATATTATGAAATCTCTTTTTAGAATTAAAAGGAAACAATATATTTTCTTATACACTTAAAGCTCAAGAGGCCATCTTCTACTCATATTCAAACCAGGCCTGATTGCCATAATATATTTTATACGCACACAATAGTAATTTCAAGATATTGTTATATTAGTAAGAAAAACATCAAACCATTATTATGTAGCAATATGTTTATTGGCTTTGATGTTGAGACATTAAAAAGGCATTCTATATAACAAATAAATCCACATACTATGTTTAATATTTAAAATGTCATACTACACTTGAGAAGTGACCAATTAAAAAAAATCAGTGCATTCAATTAAAATTAAAGACACATACAATGTATGTTTAAAACAGAATGTTACATACTATGTAGCAATTAAACTAATTACATATTTAACTGTTTACTGTTTCGGCTGCTAAATAATTGTAAGTGTATAAATAAGCAACTGTGCTATCAAACATTTTTTTGTGTGTGTGTTGGAACCCTCTCCAGATACTGAAAGAGATCTCTATGAAACATATTTATAGCTAAAAGAGATCATTTTAATTTCTTATAGCAAGAACTAGGACACACGAATTTGTAGATAAAATACTCATTGAAATTGTTAATAAGGAGTGTTATGAAATGTTTAAATTAGAAGTATGCATGTATGTTAAAGTTATACATTAAAGATTCAGGTTTAGTTTTGCTAATTAAAATATGAAAATGGCAGTGATATTAAAATTCTAGATTTCCTAAATTTTATACATTATCTTTCAGTGAATCTGTAAATGCAAAATGCAGGACAGAATAGACTAATGTCTCCAAGTAGTGTGCCTATATTTATTTCAAGAAGTAAACAAAGATAACTGGATTTTAAATTAGTGTTTCTGAAGGATTCTTCAAAAATAGGAATAAAAAAATTGAGTCATATCAAAGGATTTAGAAGTGCTACTAATTGGCACATGGCTATTAAAATGCAATTAAGCCTGGTAAAAATTGAGTAGCCTAGTTAGGAATTATTTAAAAATAATTAGAGACATTTTTTAACAAAAGGAGGAATTAGGTTTGACAAGTGACAATTCTAAAGCAAGAGATCTTGTGCAATGAATTAGGTAAAAAAAAGTGATCATTCTAAGGCGCTAGTGGACCAAAAGAACACTAAATTAAAAAAAGGAAGTGTACTATTATAGCAGCTGTAATATTTATAGTACATCCTTTGTTTGATACCACAGTCTGATCAGATAACTTCAATTAGGATTGCTTTGGTTAGTGTCCAAAATGTATAATTAAAAACTTCTGTTCAGTGCAGCTTTTATTCTCAGAAAGAGAAACAAAAAAAAATCTTCTTTGCCAACTGAGCCTTATTAGAATATTCAACATTTGAGCTTTAAACCATAATTTATAATAATTAAAACACATTAATTGTTGCATAAACTTCTATAAAATAAGGTTAGAGTTTAAAGCTTATTATCAGTTTGTTTATATTTTGTCAAGACCCCATGGAAAAAATCTTCGTTTGATACAACCATACAATCTTCTAAACTAGTTATATAGATTTGTTTTAAGCACACTCTATAAGGCCTATACTGTCATGAGTGGTCTGAAAGGTACACAAAGTTCATTGTGCTTTCTAAATACAGTTTCAGTCTAAACAATTCCTGTCTCAAATCATTTCAATATATTCTCTTCTTGCTACACTGTTCTCTGACCAACTTACCTGCACACTCAGCGACATAGAATGAAATTATTTGTAATCATAAACTAGTTATTTTTATTCACATTCTGGAAACTAGTATTATATTATATATCACCATAATATATTTAGACTACAAATCATATTTTTAGTTTAGCCCTTTTAAAGCATGTCTAACATACTGAGCCTATGTCTGCAGAAATGGGCCGGATGAAAGACCGAGATGAAACAGACTGTCTTTCTCCTTGACTAAGAGTTCTCTTGCGTTCACGAACTAATGCCTTCTGATGTCGCTTCATTCTTTCTAGCTGTTCCTCAGCACTCATCTTGCCTCTTTGGTGGTCTCTAGAGTATAAGCGTTCCAAGGCACTCTTTGGTCTCTCCTGTTAAAAGTGACAAGGAATACAAAACATATGTTGTAATTAATACTTTATAAGTAATATGGGGGGGGGGAAGTTAACTCTTTCCTCTACCTTCTCTGTATAAATGAGCTCATTTTATCCTATTGCCTTTTAAAGCATTTTGCACATTTTCAACACTGCAATATCTTCTAAGTTATAAAAATACTGTTCTGTTAACCCTAGGTCCATGGCCCTCCTTTGTGAATCTGCAGCAAGTTCAGTGAATCATTCCACTTTCGCCTCCTCGTCCTTGCATTAATTCCATCAGATGGGATCTGCTCCATAAATGTTCTCGGTCTGAAGTACTCTGTTCAATGCCATATTGTCTATCAGACCACATGATTACACTCCTTCACCTATCACATCCCACTACCTCTTCTTGGGTCAGCTTCTTTGTCTTCTTCCTTCAGCCAGGATCTGTTGGACCTTCTTACCCACATAGTTGTCAGGACTGTGCTTTACATGACAACATTATCTGAGCCTATACTCCCTGACTTCATGTATGGTGTTATTTCTGTCTCTAGGTATGCCCAATCAGTTTAGCAATGTAATAGATTAGATGCCTTAATATGCTAAGTGTAAAAAAATATTTATACAGTTTTCCATCTCATGAGTCCTCCTGTTATGCAAAATACATCTGCACGCAGCATATTGTTTATAAAGATCCAGCCATTTGTCACCAAAATGTTTATTTACCTTGGAGCCATCTCTTCGAAATGTTCCATATGATGAAATGGTGGATGTCTGGTGCAGTCTGGAAGTTGATCCAGATAATCCTTTGCAAAGTAAACAAAACAATGCTTGAGAGACAGATAGCAGATAAGTGTTTTAAAAACCATTTTGCACTTTCTATTGTATATTTTTATCACTATTGTAGTGCACTTCTCTAAATTTTAAGCCAGGTAGGACAGTAATGGAATACAGGGATTTAGCTTCTAGGTTACCAGTCAAAATCATTATATTTTCATAATCATTCCATGATGTTAGTGACCAAAATTCAGTACCATCTGAAGACAGTTTGGAAGCTTATGTAAAATGAGAAGTTTTTGACTCAAATGATACTTCCAGTCAGAGTGGAGGATAAAGGACTGAATGCGGATAAAAACTGAACTGTCCCCCACTCTACTCTAAGGTGGTTCCAGGATTAGGTACAGAGTGGAATTGGTACATGAAAACTTGTACCAACTCTGCTCATGCTGTATCTGTGATGTCTTCATTCTTTAAGGCTGTCAATCTGGCTATTTGCACAAGCAATAGATCATTTGGGAAAAAAGTTCCACAATTTAAGCCATTATGAATGTGAGAAATCATTTTGTGTCAGAGAATAATTTAAGAACTATTTGGACAAACTAATTTTTCCTGTCATGGTAAACTACCACTTTCTAACAAAACACATGAAGCTGTTTTGTAAAACTGGTTATTTCTATGTTAAAATAATCAAAAAATTGAGATGACCTACAATGCCTGATATCATAGTTTAGCTAACCTTATGATAACAATTCTAACAGCACTCCTCTAATTTGTAACAAATCTATGCACTTCATATACAATATGTCACATTCAAAGTGTTTTTTTTTTTAAAATGGCCTTTTATCAATTCTCTGACTTACCTCTGGTAGGTAATGTCTGGTATCCACTATCAGAACCTCTGAAGCCAAGTGAAGTTTGGCTGATGTCACCACCTATTGTAGCTAATTCAGGTTCACTCATGCATGAACGGAGTTCTACCTACACAGAAGAATATTCAAGTGATCAAATGAGACCACAGATTTAAGACAAATTGAAACAGTTTTCTTTGAGTCTTCATATTTCCAGGTTGCCATGTATCTGTCAATCAATAAGCATTCTGTTTACTGTAACATGCATCCATTCAAAAAGTTATAAGTGTCCATAATTTTAAGTGCTCACCCTATGATCTCCATTCACACATTGCCCCAGTTCTCGATCTCTCTTTCTTTCATCTGACTGACGTTTCAGGCCGCGCACTGATGTGTGCCTGATGACACTGGCTTCCCTTGGAAGAGGTGGCACAGCTGGTGGGTGATCATCAGGACTGTAGAGCTGAGGAAGAGGTGGTCTGGGTGGAGCTTCATCTTCCTGGTAAAAAAGGTAAATAAACTGAGATTTAGCAAACAATATGTTATGAAGTTTAAAGGGATACAGAAGACATACTTTCTCCTATATTTTGGAACCTTAAAGGGTTATTTTATTTTAAACGTCCAGAGGGATAGCTGTGTTAATCTGTGTATTACAAAAACCATGGAAGTCCTGTGGTACCTTAAAGATTAACACACTTCTTTGAGCATAAGTTTTCATGGGTTGCAACACACTTCATCAGATGCATCTGATGAAATGGGCTGCAGACCACAAAATCTTATGCTTGAATAAACTGGTTAGTCTTTAAGGTGCCACAGGACTTCTGGTTTGTTTGTTAATTATATTTTTTAGTTTAACTATTTAAGATGCTGCCTTAATATAACAAAACAAAGTAGAATGTTCCTCATCCCAGCAACTAATGCACATGATTTTACAGGTAATCTACTCTATTCCTTAAGCACTTTTGCTCAGTTCTTTTATGCAATCATAAAAATCCAAGGCTTGAGACTTCAAGAGGTCATTCAGTCCAGCTGCCTGCACTGAAGCAGGAACAAAAAAACCTAGAGAATCCCTGATGAGTGCCTGTCTAGCCTGTTCTTAAAAACATCCAATGATAGCGATTCCACAACCTTGGTTAAACCCTATGTCAGTGCTTAATTATTCTGATAGTTAGAAAACATTTCCTAATATCTAACCTAAATCTCCTTTGCTGCAAATTAAGCCAATTACCACCAGTCCTACCTTCAACTGATATGGAGAACAACTGAATGCTATTCTCTTTATAACAATCCTTATAACGTATTTCAAGATTGTTCTCAGATCCTTGCTCATGCTTTTTTCAAGACAATCATGCTTATTTTTTTTAACCTTTCCTTATAAAAGGTTTAAAAAACCTGACCTTCTTTGCTGGACTCTCCCCAGTTCATCCCCCAAAAGCGTGATGCCCAGAACTGGACACATGCTTCAAATGAATCCTCATGAGTGCCAAGTAAAGTGGAAAAATTACCTCCTGCGTCTTACATATGATTATCCTATTAATACACCCCAGAATGATATTAATCTCTTTCACAACTGCATCACATTGTTGACACATATTCCATTTATGATCTATTAACCCCAGACCCTTCTCAGCAGTGCTGCCACTTAGCCAGTTATTCCTCATTTTGTAGTTGAACATTTAAATTTTCCTTTTTAAATCAAGTACTTTGCACTTGTCTTTATTGAATTCCATCTTGCAGATTTCAGAAAAATCTCCAATTTGTAAAGATCCTTTTGAATTCTAATCCTATATTCCAAAGTTTGGCATGGATGATACCAACCTGGGAGGAACTGCAAGTACTTTGGAGGACAGGAGTACCATTCAAAAAGATCTGGACAAACTGGAAAAATTGTCTGAAGTAAAGACAATAAAATTCAATAAGGACAAATGAAAAGTACTTCACTGTGGAAGGAAGAATCAGTTGCACACACACAAAAAAGGAAATCCCTAGGAAGGGAGTACTGCTGTTAAAAAAGCATGATTCTGAGTGTTGTAAGCAAGTCCTGGGACGTAATTCTTTTGCTGTATTCTGCACTGATTAGGCCTCAGTTGGATTACCGTGTGCAGTTCTCTGAGTCACATTTCAGAAAAAACATGTTCAAATTGGAGACAGACCAGAGAAGAGCAACAGAAATGATTAAACATCAAGAAAATATGACCTACGAGGAGAGGCTGGAGAAGAGAAGAGTAAGGGAGGATACAACCGTTCTCAAGTACATAAAAGACTAAAAGAGAAGGGAGAAAAATTGTTTTCATTAACCTATGAGGATAGGAGACTTTCAAAGTGACCCACAGCTCCCCTCCTGCTGACTGGAAAAGTAAGCCATTACCTAAGAACCTATGTGGAGTTCATTTCTGTGGAGCTACAAACTGGTGTAGGCCCCTTGCTGCAGCCCAGGGGATAGGAGATCAGTACTCCCTTCCCCCTGGTTGTAGCAATGAGCACGACAAATCGCTGCACCTGGGTCCATAGGTGCTGAGGTCCTTGCTGGAGCCAGGGCAAGGGAAGCACTGATTTTCCATCTCCCAGGCTACAGAAGGGAGCCACTGCCTAGGGATGCAGGTGGAGTGCGCAGGGCTACAGGATGTGTGTGGCTTCTCTGCTGCAGTTAGAGAAACAGGAGATCAGCAAGAGGCAGCTTCTTCACTGAACTCCTTCCACCTGATTGCCATGTGGGGAGATGGGCTGCTAGTGGAGAATGGTGGCCCTTCAGGTTTGTATGACCTGTGGCTCTTGAGCCAACTAGGTTGGGAACCACTGGTCTAGATCATGCCTGATCCTGCCCTGAATGCAGGGGACTGGACTAGAAAACCTCTTGAGATCCTTTCCAGTTTCACAGTTCTATGAAACTGCTTGTTTAATACTTTGTTCCAGTATCTTGCTAAATATCCAAATTAGGCTAACTGATCTGTACACATGCCTTTGTGATCTCCTTTTTAAAGATATGTACTATGTTAGCCCTTCTCCATTCCTCGAGAACCTCACCTGTTCTCTGTGAATTCTCAAAATAATTGATGGTTCTGAGATTGCTTCAGGTCATTCCTGAAGTATTCCCTATCTAGAACTTCATGAGACCGTACTAACTTGAATACATCCAACTATGTGCCACTTGGAAATGATTTTATTTTGTCTCTGTGTTGTACAGTATTTAGTGGTGAATGTATTCCATAGTCACAGTTAGCTATATGCGAACCTTGTTTAATGAATACACAAGCTAGGTTATGCTCAGTGTCAAACCCCAAACTGTGAAAAGATTCAGAGCAATTTGGGAACCTAGGCCCAAGTTTCTTTTTACAAGGCTAAATTCTGCAGTGTGGCCTGGGATTCACATTGATACAGAAGGGATAATGTAAAAAATGTTTTTATGCATAGCATTAGCCAGACTGTGTCTACATTTGCCACAAAATTCAGCATCAGTTGAGAAGAGAGATGGAACTACTCTAGCTATGGTAGCTGGCGTTTCTCCCATTGACTTCCTAACTTCTAAATATCACAGCCTTTTTACTTCACTGCCTGGTCAGGAAATGCCTTCCCATCAATGCAGGGTTACTCTTCTTGGTGGGGGTGGATTAGCAGCATTGATTACTGGGTTGATTGGGAACATTTCTACTTCCACTCAAGCAATCTCAGTGAATCAATTGAGCAGCACCAACTATGCCGCTGTGAGACTAGACATAGCATTAGATACAACAGTGGTGAGAGCAGTAGATAGATTTATCCTCAGTTCATGGTAATATGACTTACAGTTTTTGGCTTCACCCTCACTGATGACTGAACAGGATGCTCAACTTTTTTCAGCTGTTGAGACTGTGTTCTAGGCTGTGGAAACAACCTAGCCTCCAAAGAGGACTTATCTGGACTAGGTGGAGGACTTCGCTGAATCGAAAGTTTGCTCTCCAGGGTGAGAGAAGTTGGTAGAGAAGGCACTACAGGCTGAGAAGATGAAGGCACTGTTTTTCTCTCTGTGGCAGAAATATGTAAATATGTTAAAAGTCATATGGATGCAATATCTACATTAAAAGCACATTTTTTCCACAAGAACATCACACAAAATAATATGCATTATCTATCTATGCACTGGATTTTGAAAAACTTCCCTCATTATTTGATGATGAACAATACTTCACAGATGTAAAATGTATGAAGTTATAGCTACACCATTAAAAAAAAATCCATACTCCCGAACATGGATAGGTGTCTATAGTTGTATTTAAAAAAAATGATGTGATAAAATAAATTAATATCCTGCTCCATGATGTCAAAAAAATTCACTCTGTTTATAGGTAAACAGGGTTAATAAATATATTCTTATGCATGTGCTACAAACTGAATCTACATAAAGCATCAATTGATTTGCACTTCCCCCAAAATACTGGTTCTTTTCTGGGAAGTCTAACACAACTGACCATCATGAAGATCACATGCACCTTCTCACTTCACTTTTTCCCACAGCAGAAGACTATTTGTTCTGCCCACTGACTAGTTCCCACAATAGAAAACAGTGTGACATGCAGGCAGGGGAGGAAGTAGTGCCAAGAAGAAAATGCAGACAAAATCGGGGTGGGAAGAGTTGTCAGGTGGTGGCAGGATAGCAACTATACGACTGGGAGTGAGAGTCATGAGAACTGTAACAATTTCTCAGGTTTGGCTAACTTGGCCCCTTGTTTGTTTTCTTATGCCTTGGCATTTCTTGATTCCCATCAACAAGTTTAAAAAATACATATGAGAAAGGATGATCAGGAGATAAGCAGACTCAATTTCTCTTACCTGGATTTTTTATAGAGTCTATTATGACTTTGTAATTTCTTTTATTTGCACTTAGGCCAGCTGTAACATCTTCAATTCTCCATAAATCCTTTTGCATCTGCGTTTTCTCCTAATGTTTAGTAAGAGGAAAGATTTTTAAAAAATCATTTCCATACTGAAACGTCTTCAGTTTCATTTGTTACGACTAGCTTGAACCAAATATTTTAGTGACATAGAGGCTACCTGCATGGCTTAGAAAACTTATAGGAAAAAACTGGGCATCACTCAGTTGTTAGCATCTTAACTGAGTCAGTTCAGAACTATGAGTCTTGTGTACGACTATGCAGGTGAAAACAGAGTACCATCCAGGCAAGAGATTAACTAAGTTGGTTATATACATGTTCAAACAGAGATCATCTTCCTTATGACCTTGGTGCCTATTTCTGCCTATGATGTCCAAATATATCCAGGGTTTCAAAGTTTGTATGCATTCTTAGGAGTTAAATAAGTCTCTGAAGTAAGAGCAAGAATTAGGACTCTCTTGCTGCTTTAGTGAAAACAGGATCAACCAACCTAATGTACAGTGTTTCCCAAAGCTCTGGATGTCACGGAGGCAACACTTGAACAGATTTACTTCTGAATCATTCTCTATGCCAGTTTTCATTTAAAATAAAAAGATAGTCTCTAGCTTTTAAGTTTCAGAATGTAAAACAAATAAAAATCAAGTAAATAGGCTTGAATTTACAGAGAACATGAAAAAGCTCTGAAGTGTGTACCACTCCATTCATTTCAATGGGTACTAATTCAGATGCTAACTATGATACATTAAATGTCATCACTGATTTTCTTTGCACTATGTGGGTTGAGCTTGGTGTCCCACTAATGATAACTGTTTCCTGGACAGATGTCACTTCAAGCTTCACAGCAGGACAGTTGTGACAATCTCCCTACCTCCCACTTGCCTGTCAGGCACCTCAAGATGAGAGAAGTGTCTGATAGTGATACTACTCACAGCACCACATCTCTCAGATCCTGAATTGTAGGTGATGTGTTGGGGAGGAGAAGGAAGGGCAGAGGGGCCTGAAATGTAGGTCCTGATGGTTTGTTATCCATTGTTTGTAAAAGTGTAGGGGAAGGGCATGAGATTAACAACACGGATCAGCATTAAAAGGAAGCATGCCTGGTCCCATCTTCCTGAAGAGGGGCTCAGCTTTCAAGTGTTAGGGAAACACTCTCGAATCTCTTTATCGAGAAAGGCCTAAAATTCATTTAATCAAAGTCACGCTAGCTTAGACCTGCTATGTGCTGAAACCCTGCTGAACTTTGAAAACTTAAATTTCGTGGAGAGCACCCACCGCTTACTACTATACCATAAAACCATACATTTTCCTTCCCCTTGCCATCCCTTTTTTTGTCTGTTTTTGGTTGGAGGAACTGATATGACAATTTGTAGGTTTGTAAGAAACCTGGCAATGTCTTGGCTAACATCTTTATCATTGAAGGAAAAGGTTAAAAAGCAGTAGTAACTTGAAATTTTTCCTGTACACTTAATTAGTGGAGTAGGAGGGTTACCGAGAGCAGAGCCATAACTTTGGTTTTTGCCACTTAGGGCACGTTCCAATCGGAACACACCCCTTGCCATTAGCAGAACTTGGAGCTGGCACCGTGAAAGCCGCCCTTTAATAGAGTGGCTCTATTAAGCCGCTCTGTGCTGCCCAGGCCTTTGCCCTGTTGGCCCACCATACTCACAGCTCTGACTGAGAAAGTTAAGCTTTGGGACCATTCAAAAGTACTTGACAACATAACATTCATCTTGGGGGTGAAAAATGGCATCGCATTAATCCATATAACACAGCATTGACTGGGAAGAAAAGACTTCACCATGGGCTCCTATACCTCCTAGCAATAGGGAAGGGAAGTAAATGGCTTCCATTTGCTTTTTTGGAGCTGGAAACTATATCTAGTTAGGGTATGAATCAAAAAGTTAAGTGCCAGGGAGCCAGATACTTCAACAATAGAGCAAGGCTCTCCAAACTACTGACTGCTGGTGGGCAGGTGGGTTGGGGAAGCGACCCAAGGGGTCAGGGAACTGGCAGTCAGGTCAGGGAAGGGGGCCAGGGAGCCATTGGGCAGGGGGGTCAGGGGTCTGGCTTGCTAGTAGTTAAGTAAAAGCAGATTTAGCCCTCAGAGGAAAAAGTTTGGAGACCCCTGCAATAGACTATATTAATTGCTAGTAGTAGACTCACTGGACAGATGGACCATTTCTTGAAAGATTATCAATATACAAACTAGACAATCACACATGTTCCACTTCCTGTGAAGAATCACACTGCAGGATATTGAATAATGGATTTACAACAAACCCATTAAAGAGTCAGCACTCAGAAAAACTTTGATCCAACTCAAAAAATACACCTTCTATCAGTACTGAAGTAGTGTGCAGAACAAGGGAGAATCATCAATGTTATTTCTTTCCATTATTTAAATCTTGAAGCCAACAGACTATTTTGAACCAAAATTGGATTAGGTCTAGAAAGTTAAACAGCTGAATGTATATTTTAAAATATAAGCAGTCAAAGACTAATGTTTACAAAGAAAGATTTAAATATACTTTATGTGCAAGGCAAGAAAAGTTGGCTTAAGGAGATAAATCATTTTCTCTAACTTTCCAGCACAGAAACATAATGTAGAGTGATAAAACTACAAGATATGCATGTAAAAGAGAAGCTAAAATGAACAAAAAGCCACATCTGAGTTAACTCCACCATACCACCAGCTTTCTTTCACACCCACGCAAAAAGTTATCAACTACCACTTAAAGAAAGATTTAGCTTGAACAGACTGCCTGAACCCTTGAGTTATTAAACTTCTGATGAAAGAATGTTTTATGCCAGTGTTCAGTATCATCTGTTCTCTTTAGCAACTTGAAATCTATGCATTCATAAATATTTGATAATATACCATAAGCACCACTTTTAAAAAATAAAATAAAAGTATGCAAAATTCTAGATTAACAGCTCTGGTGCTCACATTTTTTTTACAAAGAGGTAGTAAAATTTTCAAAATAGCTTATGATTTGGGGTGCTTCAATTTGAAACAGCATAAAGGCATGGGATTTTCAAAGGTTGGATTTTCATCAGCTTCAGCTTAACTAATAATTTCCCATGTGGGATAATATAAAATGCTTTAGTAAAGTCTAAATATATTAGATCTACAATACTTCTCTTAACAGGAAAAAATAATCAATTATTTTGTCAAAGAAAGATACATCAGACATGTTAGTTTGGCATGATCTATTTTGATGAACAGAGGATATTGACATCAGGAAGAGAAGATGGTGGACACTAGTACAGAGCTGTGTTGATGTTAAAACTGAAGGCAAGCCAGGCTCCTATTGCATTTAACTCAGACAAGGAGTCCTGTGGCACTTTTAAAGACTAACATGTTTATTTACTGCATGAGCTTGCATGGGAGAAAATCTGACAAAATTTTATAACAGTCTACAGGAAATCATACAAAAGTTTCAGAACAAGACTTGTTTTTGGTGTTGGGACACTTTAATATTAAAACAGAACTGAACTGGAATTCCTTGGCTGAAGTAATAGGCAAGATTTGGAAGAAGTGAAGAAAATGAAAGAGAAGAAAAACTTCTAAATTTCTGCCTAAGCAGAATATGCTATTTCAACAAAAAAAGTCACACAGGAAATGGCAAACACACACCACAACAGACTTTCTATCTGTAATTCACAAGTACAAATTCAGTGTGTGTTATGCAGATCATTTTTGATTGGTATCAGATCACATCATTAGTTGATGCTTGCATCGATGATGTTGAGGCTCACAGTAAGAACTAAGACTGATGATTTGGACAAATTGAAAGAGCCAGACCTGACGTTCCAAACTAGTGAGGGCCTCTGTCACCACCTGCCCTACAATCTCGGGTGCCTCAAAACACTTTCCTATTAGAGCTCCCAACCTCGGCTCCTCAAAAACAATCCACACAGCATGCAGGTCACACTCTGCATGTCTGTATAGCTGCAGCCTGCCAGCAACACTGATGTCACCAGCCCTGGTTACTACCTGCAGGGTGACCGTACCACTCTCCATGTCATGCCTATCCACAAAGGAAAGATTTTAACAGAAAGGAACTGAAGTAAGGAAGTACTGAGAAATTAAAGACCAGAAAATAAAGGAAGAAACAGGAGAACATCAACAGCAATAAATAATGCTGTTATAGATGATTCCAGAAGGATGACTGTGATAGTTTGGATGTGTCAAGAATGGACCTAGAAAGGATATTATACATGGTGATATATATCTATGTGCATAAAACTAGAAATAGGAAGACCAAGGGTGAGCTGCATAAACATGGTGAAGAATGATTTAGAACAAAAAGTTTTAAAGATGAATGAAGCTGTGGAGCTGACACAAGATAGTGTGTTGGAAAGACTTAACTCGGACCTATCATTATTCTTGACCTGACAGAAAGGAATGAAAGATGAACTTCATATTGGTAAAAGATAAAGAAAAACAACATTGAAGGGGAGGAATCAGGTAACCAGCTTGGGAATTATGCTGAACAACTGAACTAGCCACTAGGAACCTGCTTCACCCATTTTTCACGTTAATATTGATGCCGCTTTCTAAAGAATGCCCTCCCTGCCCCCAGAACATCTTAACCTTCTGATCTGGAGTCCTGCTAAGGCCTATCAGATCAAGGGTCGCTGTGTGAACCAGTGGATGTTCACTAGGAGAAAATGCAGCCTTCAGAGTTGAACTACCAGCAACTCAGCTAATCTTGAATGCAATTCTCTCGCATCCTTTCCACTTACTGGGAACAGAGTTAGAAAAATGAGGAGGGCATGAAGAGACTGTATAACCAGCTAGAGTGTACAAACCCAGTTCCTCACTGTGTTCAAATGCATAACTGAAACTGTGACCTTTGGTAAAGTGTATTCTGTATGGACTTATGACTAGTGGTAGTTTCCTTATTTTTTACTGAGTTGAACTTGGGCCACACATAAATTACTAAGGATTTGAATGAATACCAATGTTGTTGTTGGTTTTATTTTCTTACCTAAGAGAATGATTTGTAAAGATGAATATAAAAATACTGCAAGAACCTATCTTGTTGAAAGGATAAAACCAGTAATTTCAAAGAAAATGTAGAAAAAACCTTGTATGCCATATTCAATCCTGGGAATAAGAATGACAGATTAAAATAGTGCTTTCTCTGCATGATTCAAAATTAAATAATTGGTTTAAAATCCAGATGCCTTTAAAGTTCATCAGTGATTGAAATAGTTGTTTCAATTCACAGAAGAGCTACAGAAATAACTGTCCACTATGTCCCCACATGACAAAGAACAAGTAGGAAAATAGCACATCAGTAACTGATGCCTTTACAAGCGGACAGATGAATCAACAGAGACAGATCAAATAAATGGAAAAATAGGAAGTTGTGAGCAAACTTATACATTAAGTTATTAAAGTCAAAATATCATTATGTAATAAAATATTGACAAATCTGCACAGACACAATGTTATAAAAAACATGCACAACACTGGAAATTAAGTTAGACAGCTCATTGCTTTGCTTCCATTTTTGTACTTTACAAGCCAAAAGAATGTAGGCCACAAACAGGAGTTAGTGGAGACCTGAGGTTTAAGAATGCCAGAAGTTTAAAGCATTTAGGAATTTAAGCATATAGCAAATGAATATTTTCCTAGATGTTTATTCTAAATTCAGGAATAACAAGGATCTGTTTGAAGCAGCTTCAAATATCTGTAGATGTAAACACAATGCATCAATCATCAGATGCTCTTTAGCATAGGCTTGCATGAAGAGTATGGTTAGAGTTACTTCTAATATCTAAAATACCACTTCATGGTTTTAGTAAATGACAACTTTTTAATGGTGACCCTTTATGTATGTTCTCAAAGAGTTTGTGTAAGTACCTTGCCCTGCCACTGGATTTGGCAAGTAACTCTTCTAACCTTTTCCCCCCACTTCAATGTTGACATTTTAGGAAACACAGTTTTTCTGTTTGGTTCTCTTTACTATCAAAATTATTGTTAAAAGAATCTCATGCTCTAGATTTCAAACAAAGGTTAATTCTCCAAGAAGAAACTTCCACAGAATTTGCTAATTATTTTCCTGTTACAAGTGTCAACTTCTGTCCAGCACTTCTCCATCAGAGTCTTCTTTCTAGCATGTTTCCCTGGTTAGAACCATATTTCTATGGCACACTTAAATTTCCAGTATCAAAATTAATTTAAAAACAAAAAGTCAAACAAAAATTATTGTTTCTGTATTTAACAGTCATGCTAATATAAGAGACTGATTAATGTGTTTCACTCAAGCTAGCTAAGTACTTTGAAGTTTAGTTTGCTGACTTTGGATGTTTCCAGCAGGAGAAGCAGGCAGGGAACAGTTCAGCAGTACCCATAAAGAAAAACATTCCAGAGACTTCTTCCCAGGATCTACGCATTTTCAAGTTCAGGCAAGATCGCAACAAAAGTAATTTAGTACCTGAAAACAGACTCACCTGAGGAAAAAATGATCTGTTCATCTGTTCCTGTAAAGCTTGCCTCAGCTGGTTCACATCCTTTTCTAATTTCAGATATTCATTCCAGGCGTTTTCCATTTCCTGTTGGCAAAGAGAAGATTCACTGTAATCCTACAATGAACAATAAAAGGTATGCAGCAGTCTATCCCTTATCCAGTTAAACAAGTAAGCACGTTCTTAATGTAAGAAATAAGTTATCCTATTGAAAAAAGGAAAAATGATCTTTTCTGAACTGAATGTAATGGTATGAGCTTAAAGTAAAGCATGAGCTTAAATGCTTTACTGAGTTGTGGCCAGTGTGCTCCACACTTTGCAGAACAGGGATCAGAATCTCAAATTAGAATTTTATTTATTTATTTGTTTGATTGATTATTTATTTATTTATTTATTTTGAATTATATGCCAATACAGTGTTCCACAAAACACTGAAGATGTGCATGTAAATGATGTAGACACTTTAATTTACCCGACTTACACACACAAGACTTGTGAGTGTAATTTTAGAGGCAGTTTTCTAAAAACTGGTTCCATGCACTGTAGGAGATAGAGATTATATGGCTGAGTACAAAGTGGGTAGGTCAGCTTAAAATTTCCTCACGGCGCCTGTTACTGAAATATAAAATTAATCTGATGTGATACCTTTATTCTTATTAGGTTGTGGCAATTTAGTGAGAATTTTGGCTACTACTCCTGAGAAGTGAAGTTCTGGAATCGCCTTCCAATGAAGTAGTGGCAGCAAAAAAAGCTGGCTTCAATATTTAGCTTGATAAATTTATGGAGGGGATAGTATAACGGGATGGCCTCATTGACTGATTTTTGACTACCAGTGGCAGATATGCCAGTGGCCTGTGATAGGACATTTGATGGGGTAGGTTTTGAGTTATTACAGAGAATTCTTTTTTGGGTGTCTGGATAATGAGTCTTGCCTACATGCTCAGGTTTTAACTGGCTGCAATATTTGGGGTCAAGAAAGAATTTTCCCCCAGGGCAGATAGGCAAGGACTCTGGGTTTTTTTGTTTTGTTTTGTTTTGTTGGGGGGGGGGGGGTTGCCTTCCTCTGTAGCTTGGGGCATTGCTCATTTCTTGGTAGATTCTCTATACTTTAAAGTCTTTAAACCATGATTTGAGGACTTTAAGAACTCAGTCATAGATCAGAGGTTCATTGAAGGAGCAGGTATGTGTGCTTTTATGGTCGACATTGTACAAGAGGTCAGACAAGATGATCATATTAGTCCCTTCTGACCTTAGTATCTATGAGTTAAGGCCAAGCTACTTTTTCATCCCAGGAAAGTTCTCAGGAACCTAGTTTATGCCTGGATAGCCAGTGAAAATTGGAACAAATATTTGCAGTTGAAGACTTCCATCCAAAGGACAGAGCTGCAAGATTTGTTTCCACATTCTGTACTTTATCAGAGTAGTTTTGTAGGATTTATTTAACCCTGTCTGCAAAGAGATTCATTTTAGTCTAGCAGGTCATTTAACATTGGAAGCTATGGAAGCTTTGAATACATACAGTTGATGCTTTGGATATTTCAGCCCGAATATGAATGAGGTCCTCTTGCAAAAGTCTCTGCTGAGAACAAATTTTTTCTGCATGGTGTGGTTGGTCTTTGTACACTTCCATCTGTCTGTGCAAAACCTCCAAAACAGATTCCAACTGGTCCTATAGGGGCGCGAAATCAACAAACTCACATTTGTAGGGGTCTATAGTGATATACTATTGAAAATAAAACATTCTTCCTTATCCTTCAAGTCTTTCCTCTAAATCACCAGGATCACAGATTTTATTTTTACTCAGAGGACAAAGAAGGAAACTGATTATTGAAAGATATTGAGTTTTGGGTTGTCATTGTAGCAGTAGTCAATAGTAACCCATAAATGGCAATGTGACTGCCGCTATAGATCCATTTAAGCATTGATCTCAGTGTTTAATTTGTGCCAGCATCTGTTGGTTTGCTGCATCAGTTATGAATGTAAAAATATTTCTTAACTCCAGCACTTCTTTCATTCTAAATTAAGCCCTGGTTTGTACCATTCCAAAACATTAATCAGTGGGAGTGAAATTTTTCAAGTTTAGTTTCTGTGCAAAGACCTCTACATCTGGAATGTGTGAGAAAAATTCCTTCCATCATTTGTGTATTATGATATTCCCTTTGTAAGACAAGAAGTTTATTTAAGCAGGTTGTTTATTATTCTATTGTATAGATATTAGGTTAGAATATTCTTTGTTGAATTCCAATTAAAAGTGAAAACTAGTTCCCAGTCTTCTCCAATGAAACCTGCAAATGGCCAGCAGTTTAATTTTAGAAATTTTTTTTCCCGAACTACTTCTGAATTTATCCATACCTTTTGGCAGATACACCAACGTGTAATACAGCTTAATTTACCTACTACATTCAGACATTCGTTTTAATGAACCTGTTTACTTTCATCAGCTCTACAGTATGTAGAGTTCAAAGCTAGTAAAATGATAGTTTTATATACATAAAATGAAAAGACATAAGGGAAGAAAAGGTCCATTTGTTAATGTTTACTCTGTAAATCTAAATGGGATCTAAGCAGAAGAAAGGAAGAAGCAGAGAAGAACAAGAAGATTTGAGCAGCAAACAGATTGAAGAAGTTATTGCAAGTTTGACTGAGCCCTTTGGGTCTAGAGCCTCAGCTGTTGTAAACTGGTTTAGCTACATCAGTATAACTGAGGATCTGCTTCCCCCTTATTTATAGCGTTTTACATAATGCTAGTGAAACTGCACTAATTACAATGGTATCAAAATATGGCTCGTTAGGACAAGTTTTGAAACACTGCTAAATGTGATAATACAGTGGTCTATCTAATTAGTGGTTTTATGTTTTTGTTTTGTTAAATCTTTTTAATTGTGTTAGAAAAATCATAGCAATTGAGTCCCTTCCTTCACTCAGCTCTCTGCCACTGTCAGTTTAAAAAGAAAAAGAAAACTATCCTGGAAATATGCATTCACCAAGTTTGTAATGGACATCATATAAAAATAAATGTGAGTATTTAAATGTATATTTTTAAACATATTATTCATCTGTATCACTCAAGGCAAATGCCATTTTCATTCTCTAATAAAAAAGGTTATACATACTGTCCAAAGTGAATTATTACAATATTGGTACACTAAACAATCTGATTCATGGGTTGCAGTCCCAAAAGCCTAAATAAGAAACTAAATTTTGGCCAAACTATTAATACATTAATTTTAAATAATAATAATAATAATAATAATAATAATAATAATAATAATAAATTGTATTTACTTTATTCTCCTTAAGGGATCTTATTTTATCTTCCAAATCCTGTAAAATCCTGTCCTGTTCACAGAAAATGCTTAGCTTGATCTACAAATAAAATCATATATGTTAGATTAAAAAAAGAAATCTTATTGTGCAGCAAGAGTTTCATTTTCATTTGGATCACAGTAAGAACAATTCCACTGTTACAGAAAAAGCTAAACACTAGAATGACTATATCTGACAGGGTTTTGATACTTACATCAATATCACTTTCTGCGATCTTGACAGGTTTTGTATTTCGTTCTTTTAACATATCACGCCCAGTCACCTAAGAAAAATGTTTAAAGATATATTAGGCTGATGAGAAAGTGATGTATAATTCTGCTTCAGTGACAAAAAAAGGTTTTGTTATATGCTCTAGCCAACACTCTATATGATTTATCAACCCTAATAATGTTCAAGGGCTTATCCTTTGAAATATAAGAAAGTTTAGATAAATTGTGGAACTTGTATACATGTAATATATTAATACTATTTTTTCATGAGATGAAAATGTGTGACTAAATAAAATAAAATAAAATAAAATAAAATAAAATAAAATAAAATAAAACTTTGCCATAAAATGAAAATCTTTGTAAATATAATGATATATCAAGATCTAATTCCAAAGGATTACCAGCTAGTTAAATTAGGCTGTTTAATGATGTGACAGAGTGCAGGGAGTGAATCCATGACCCTGTACTCTGATCATTTAGAGGCAAATTAGTGCCCCAGGGATGATAAGAAGCACAGGAAGGCAGTATAAGAGAAGAGGTGGGAAAGGTGAGAAAAGAGAATCAAATTACAGAGACCTCTGACCCCTTAGGCCCTGCTGAGAGCACCTAAAACTTGGAAAACACTACAGAAAGGTGGGCATATGGGGGATGCTGATGATTTTGTGGATAAGAAGATGGGGTGGAGCAGGGCATTTGCGATAAATGAGTAGTGCAACTGCATCAAATTTATAATCTAAAGCAACATCCACCCCATTTGTCCTTCATTAAAAATTAAGGCCCTTAGCCTATAATAGCTTTTATGTATGAATAGTTTTATTGAAGTCAATGGGACTATTCATGTTTTTACAGTTAAACACATGCATAAGCTTTTGCAGGATAGAGGCCCAACTGACTGAAAACGTGTCTTAGTAGTTCCTTCATAGTTACAAAGGGCTCACTCTTCCTCAGTCCATGATGAATGTTCTGGGAATGCAAAGAGGGATATTAGTCTGGGGAAGGAGCCAAACAGATATTTAAATGCATTTTATTTTGGCTATACTTTTTAATGTTCGCCTCTTCTCATTCCAGTAATCTATAGCTCAAAATCCAACTTCTAGAAAGGAAAGAAGATAATCCTTAGGGACTACCTACAATTTGAATTTGTATAGAGACTCAACTAGCCCCTCAACCTATTATTTTAGATAAAGTTAGCAAGCTACCTCATAAGACTTTCAAATATAATTCTAGACTTCAGATATGACTGTATTTGTCTTTTGTCACCATCCATGGCTGTATGTCTCACCTATCCATTTTCAAAGAAAGCAAAAGCCAGATGTTTGTTATTTCTGCATCAAATACAAGACGACTTAGTGTGTCTTGGAAGAAACTGGTCTCAATTATTTTTAATATTTTCAGCATAAATTGCCAAATAGTACAATATTTCAATTGGAATGATTTTCTTTTAAAATTATCACAGTTCATTTAATATTATTGTTTATAAATATTTAGTTACATTTTTAAGTGTAGGAAAACATTTAGTATATATAAGCATAAACAGAAAAGTTTCCAAATACTAAATTTGCTGCTTTAATAATTTGCAAGCTAGTATGATGAGTGAACATTTCTCACAGTCTGCAATGAAAATGCTATGAATAAATTTGCTATATTTTGAAATGGATTATATAGCCTCAAGTGTAAAGGTTATCTTAATTTCAAAGCAGTGAAAATGAGAACATAAAATAAGGTTTAGCATGCTTTCACATTAAGGAATTACATAAAAGGAATCGCTACTTATCACAATCACTCATTTTCAAACACACGGCAAGACAAAACCAAGCACAGTGTGGTCAGCCGTAATTTTGCATACAGCCTAAACAAACATCTTGCAGGAAGCTTTTCTACATATCATGAGACACCTGTGGATGCTAGGGTATGTACACTGATTGCCATTTAAAAAACAGCGATGGGATGGGTCACATTTCAGATACAAGCAGTCTTACATTTATACTGGAAAGTAACCCTTGTGCTGAGCTCTTTAGCACTTTGTAAACCATGTTGATCTGAGGTCCGTTATTTTTTATCTGTTTCAAACAAAAGTTTAGCAACAGTTTGGCATTAAAAAAAAGAAGAAATGAGAGCTCAATCCCATGAACAACAGAAACAGAGATTCCAGAAGTTAGATAAAATATCTGTAAAGCTGATCTCCTCTCTCATTCTCTGTAGCTATTCACAGGGAGAAGGCAACCAGCTTATACTGTAGCTGACTCGTTACTGCATATTACTTTTGACTTAGAGGTGAAGAATATTGATGTGTTTACCGCACTTTCTCTTTCCACATTGATTAATAAAACTTACAATACCAACTTGAAAATCATAACTGGCTGCTTCTCCTCTGGTATAACTTTTAGTTATGATTTGGATGGACTGCTAGATAAACCATGAAACCATTTTTTTATCTCCATCACTGGAAGCTTTTAAGAGCAGGTTAGACAAGCACCTGTCAGGGATGGTTTAAGAGAGTACTTGGTCCTGTCATGAGTGCAGGGGACTGGACTCGATGACCTCTCATGGTCCCTTCCAGTTTCTATCATTACATTATTTTACTTTTACAACATAAGCAGAGTACAGATCAGGGCTAGTTCATTACAGTGTTGCCAAGCCTGAAGCTTCCCAGAGCCTCACCAAGTATAGCGTGGTATTCCCTGGCCAGGAAATTGGCAGTATGGTACAATCTGCTTTGTGCAGAGTTCTCAGAGGTGATAATACAACTACTCTCCGGATTGGACTATCTGCTTTTTCGATCAATGCTTTGGCTATGCCACATGACAGATCTGCAGGATCTCCTCCTGTCTCAAAAACCTGTTCCTTAATTCTCACTATAAACACACATTTCACCTTTCTTCTCTATTCTGTTCTCCTCAGTGAAGCTGAACTTCAGTTTTTAAGGCATAAGGAGACACAGTTACAAAGTTATATCTTGATTTTAGTAAGGCTTTTGACATGTTCCACACATTTTCATAAGTAAACTAGGGAAATGTGATCTAGGTGATTGCACAACTGGTTGAAAGACCAAAGTAAAAGAGCAGTTCTCTCTATTAAACTGGGAAGGCATATCCAGTGAGGTCCCTGAGGAGACATTCCTAGGTCTGGGACAATTCAATATTTTTTACTAATGACTCAGAGAATATGCTTATAAAATCTGAAGATGATACTAAGCTGGGAGGGGTTGCAAGCACTTTGTAGGACAGGATTAGAATTCAAAACAACCTTGATAAATTGGAGAAGTAGTCTGAATTCAAGAAGATGAAATTCAATAAAAACAATTCCCAAGTGCTAGGCTTAGGAAAGAAAAATAAAATACACAGCTACAAAATGGGGGAAAACTAGCTAGGTAATAGTATAGCTGAAAAGGATCTGGAAGTTACATGGATTGCAAATTGACTACGACTCAGCTTTGTGATCCAGTTTGCTACCCCCATTCTAGAGTGCATTAACCGTAATATCATATGTAAGCCACATGAGGTAACTTGCAGTTCTACTTGGCACTGGTGAGGCTTCAGATGGAATCCTATGTCCAAATCCAAGTACAACATTTTAGGAACGACAGACAAATTGAAAGACTCCAGAGGAAAGCAACAAAAAATGATAAAAAGGTTTTAAACTCTGGTGTAGGAGGAAAGGTTAAAAAACCTGAGCATGTTTAATTTTGGGAAAAGAAGACGGAGGGGGGACATGATAATCTTGAAATATGTTAAAAATGTGATAGAGAGGTCAGTGATCAATTGTTCTCATGTCTAGTGAAGGTAGGACAAAAAGTAATGGGCTTAAGAGGTGGCCAGGCAGATTTAGATTATGTATTAGGAAAGCCTTTCTAACTTTAAGAGTAGCTAAACCCTTGCTAAATCCATTGGAGATTTTTAAAAACAGGTTTCACAAATACTTGTCAGGGAAGGTAGAGGTTTATTTGAACCTGCCACACTGCAGTGGGCTTTCCTTGATTTGTCAAGGTCCCCTCCATCCCTACATCTCTATGATGAAGCACCAAATAGCTTTGCAAAGGACCCCAGATTTGCCTGAATTGCTGCAGTGCAAATGCCTAATGGGGACACTTTGTTCTACCCTTTCTTTCTTAAGGCCTTCCTCATTCATACAGCATTCCACGTATCTTAATTTGGAATGTATATCTGAATATTTAAAAACAAAATCAAGTTACTACAGCATTCTGAGATCAGACTTACTCATCCACATTGAACATAGATAGTTATTAAGAGATCAAGTGTAAGCTAAGAGGAAAACAAACTACTTCATTTTACCATTTCTTAGTCCTCTGCTACCTGTAACATACCTTCTTATAAGCTTACATGTGAAATATCTTTCCTTATTGGGTAAGGATTTATCGAGCACAGCTGCTGCAGCTCATCCCAATGCCAAAAGAAACCCTTCCTCCCCTGCCGCTGAAACAAACCCTCGGGAAGTTTTCTTCCAGCTGGATAACCTACAGCACCAGAGAGCAGCTTGGGCTGTGGGGGTTTTCTGCCACTCCCAAAATTGCCTGCGATGGCAGTTTTCTTTCTGCAATGGGGGCTGCTTCCTTGAGCTTCTGCCAAAATTGCTGGTTGCTCAGCTGTGCTGGTTTGTGGCGGAGAGGGACATTCCTCAGTTGCATTCAGTAAACATGGGCTTGTCTACACTTTAAATGCTAGAGCAGCACAACTGTGCCACTGGACAACACCTCTGTAAGGTTTCTGTGTGGACACTACCTACATCAACAGGAAGGATTCTCCTGTCAGCACAAATAGTCAACTTTTCTGAGAGAGGTGGTATCAGGGTCAGTGGAAAATCTATTCTGTTGATTTAGCACTGTTTACGTGGGAACTTGGGTCCTGCTTTTTTGGCAGGGGGTTGGACTAGATGACCTCATGAGGTCCCTTCCAACCCTATGGCTGTGTTCACACAGCACTCTTATTTCGAAACAACAGAGGTTGTTTTGAAATAAGAATTCTGCTGTTCACACGATGCACAGTTGTTTCGAAACAAGGGGAAGCCCTTGTTTCGAAACAATGCGTGTGAACATGTTGTTTCGGAACAAAGTGTTCCAAAACAACATTGGATCCTCAGCACCCTGGCCAGGGAACCCTCAGGACCTTGGCCAGGGTG